>OU343219.1:169103622-169303101 GCA_910596185.1 Chrysanthemum makinoi | reverse complement strand
ATTTTGCCTATGAGAGTCTATAAAACCATCCATGTTTTATTATTCTTTGTGACTTTTAGCCATTCATATAAGTTTCAAAGCATGTTCTTAGCCATTCTGTATGGTTTCATGAGTAGTATGTTATTGTACAGGTTAAATAGTATGTTGCCACGAGGCCTTTCACATTTGTTATCAGGTTGATATATTATTAATCCATATTTATTTTACTTATATAAAATGATGATAGGACTAATAATCACACGATCTTGATATTACATTGTTTAAGTGGTGTTTCTTTTTAATTCGAATTTATGTTTGTTTTGCAACTTGAAATTTATAGAAAGTTAACTAGTGCAACCGATGGTGGTGGTAGTCACATGATCAATTTCTTAACTTGCAGGTGTTGTGTTTATTTTGCTATGGATTACACTTGTTGAATTCTTGATAATGAGTATTTGTTTGATCGATCTTTTATTACTTATCATATCCAAATTCGTTCTATGATAAAGAATGGTAATTTAGACTAATAGTAAAGTTGTTTAAGCGAATTCATGTGATCTTTTTCATAATACGTGTTCTTGGTATCAATTCATTTCTTGTTGCCCTTTATTTAGCGCTTCTCTTCTAATCTATGTATTAAATTTTAGTTTGGAAAATGAATTCAAACAACATTAGTGATGGTTAAAGTCGTGCTGTAACTGTAATACTGTCAAACTTCTGAATAGGCAGGTTTCAACTTTAAAATATTCAAATCATTCATTACACAAAGATTTGCTAATTTCCGCTCACATTTGGTCAAGTTTTTAATAGGTTTGTGTGTACAAAGATATACTTATAATAATAATGTATAAAGTGTATAATGAAATTAGAATGTAACTATAAACAAATTAAACAATTACTAATTTCTAATTCTTACTTTTTAGTTACATTTTAGTTTTACGTGGATTACCAAATGTTGCTTTTCAGATGTGGAGGCGCTTTATTGAATGGGCATTTTTCTATAGGACTACAATGGGGACAATGTAATATCACCCCTTAAAAATGTTAGCATGATGTGAGTTAGATGGTGATGTATGATGAACCAAAAACATTTGTTAAGACCTTTCTAAATAAAGTTAACATTGAAAAGTGGAGCTGAGTCGCCTCAGAATTATAAGATCCTCATGTGAACACTCATCAAATTTTCTTTGTGAGAACTTTTATCTTTTGATATATTTTATTTCCCTTTATGTTGGTGGTGTTATAGTTAGATCGTTAGAATTTTAGTGGTTCATGTATGTAGTGCAGCCCTTTTGCTTGACTAAAATGGTTGCTCTTATTTAATATTTCATTTTTCTTTTCTACGCAAGTTTATGTATCTTTGAAGAAAACCGGTGGCCAAATTTTAATAATCTATGCAGACAAGATCTAAATATTTTTACATGCATTATGCATGAACTCAAATAATATTGTCATCGGGTTTGTGTATCATTGCCATTTAAATGGCAACCTTGCATTTTAAAATTCTGATAGAGATATCTAATTGTTATAGTAAAATATTCGACAAATCATTAAAATATAATATCTTCCTTTGTATTAGATAAATCGTTTAGTAATCTCTATTTTAAAGTTTTTTTTCTGCGGTTGGATAAACTCCTTTTCTATGGCTTATGGGTTTGACTCTTTTTTCTTTATATCATTGGTTATCTCAAACCACGCAGCAAAGAGGTTTATTAGCGTCAACTTTGTGAAAAGATATATACAAATTAGTGTAATATTTTTATTTTGGGATAATACCGATAAAAAGCATTATACTTGTCAAAAGACACTTCTTGGGATAGCGAACTAAAAAACTGCGTAGTCATCATGTTGGCAATTTTTGTGTCTTTATGTGAGTAGTATGGCAATTTCTTGCTTAGAATTAGAATAAATGGTCATTGTGGGTTTCTTGAGTGCATCAAATCGCCTTAAAGTAGTTACATAAATGGTCCATGCTCGTTTGGAGAAAATTGCAACCCTCAGATCTCACCTTTTTTTTGTTTCCCAAAAATTTTATTCGTTTGTTTCTAAAGCTGTTTCTCAATCTGACACATGTTGATAACCTTGAAAAAAAAAATTCACATGTGCCAAAAAGATTCCAAAAAATATGAAAAAAAATCTTGAAAATAAAAAAGATGAAAATGTATAAAAGCTAGAATGAAAAAAGTTTTTGACAAAAAATTCAGGAAAAAATTGAAAAAAATCAGAAAAACAAATTTTGGAAAAATAGAAAAAAAGTATAAGGACGGATGGATTCAATTCTTCTAAGCGGCATGGACCATTTATGTAATTTACCCTAAGGACTGATTGGATCAATTTTCAAAATCTGAAGGGTAAAATGGTCATCAAGTTTTACTATTTCACATAAAAACAAAATGTCGACGTTATCTTCACAAAAGTTTTTTTTTAGTTATTTATTGAAAGAGTATTTTTCGACAAGTCACGATGTGTTTTTAATGGTATTATCCCTTTTATATTCAGTTTACCAAATGTTTTCATATGTTCTTTGATAGATAGATATTAAGATTTTTCTTGAGTTAAATTATCGCATGTTGCAATAGTTTGCAATTACATTGTGATATTTTCACGTTTTATTTTTAACGTTATAACTGCCACAATATGCGTATAGTTAATTGTCTGTTTAGAAATCTTGGCTGGCGTAGATTTTTCTAGTAGAAATAAAAGCATTGTTGAAATGAGCCGTTTGTGAAATGGATTGATAAAAACTTAAATGAGTAGAATCTAAGCGGTTCGAGCTCTAATTGTGGCTTATTTATTAGAGCACCGATCTTGAAACTTATATACAAAACTCGATTGTGTTCTCAAGAGTAATAGGATATTTTGAGTTTTATGCATATATTTTATGCATATATAATACCTATATGAATTAGTATTTTAGGTTTAAAATTCCAAAAGTTTATTTTTATGTACCCAGATTAGCTCTACCTTTCCGTTAGATATATTCTGAGCTCAAAATAGACATATCATGGCCGAGCTTGGCAGAACTTTGATCTTTCATTGGGGCATTGTAAAAATGAGTCGGTATCGAGCCTTCAAAAGTCAAACAAATGTCGAGCTCTAACAAGCTCGGGCTTGACTCTTCGTTTTCACCTCTAAAGTTTGCTAATCCAAGCCATATAGGTTATATTTAAATATTTTGTATTTATAAAATCAATATGTAAACTAAAATATTCGATAATTATACACTCTTAATCATTTTAAGCGTAAAATGTAACGGTAAACAATGAATATTTAGTGTTCATTATATATTAGATTTATTAAATAAATGGATCATATATGTTGAAAGTAAAGGTATGAATCTTTTTCTTTCTTTTTGCTTTTAAATGTGTCTTGAGTTGGAACTTTTGATAGTTAGGTGGATTTTCTAAGTGTCTCGCATTAGTACATGATGGAACTAAAAGTAAAAAATACCTGTATGAGCATATACACTAGATCACTTCAAAGTTTAGACGGTTTAGTGTTAATTTATTCATTTTGTTGCAAATGAAGCATAATGTATAAGTGGTTAATGTATCAACTTTTGGTACAACAAGGAATGCATGAGATACAAGCTTTATGAGAAGCAAAACGTGTATGTATACATAAGAAATGGTAAAAAAAAAGTTTAGGAATGTTGGCTGCTTTGGATGGTAGTTTACCATCAGCCCATAACCCTACTTTTGGCATTAAGATTGTCTTAACTTCTGATGTGGAGATCTCGACACTACATATATTAATGTGGCTGTTGCCATTTCTTAATATATAAGGAAATAGACAAAATAAACATACATAACACACATATGAAAGCATATTCAAGCTAATGCCATTACGTTCTTGTTTTTACACCTTGCCATCGGTATTCTGTAGCCATTGACATTATTGTTTGGGTTGTGCGCTTACCGAAAACAACATGAGACTACATTAATCTTGGAGGTTTCGCATGGAACGCATCGTATGGAGCACGTATAAAATCCTTTAAAACGAACCCCTTTTCCGTTACTGAAATAAACGAAGCTAAAACACTACTAATGAAGATCTAGCGAAGCTACAACACTACTAAATGAAACAACTAATCATATTTGGCTCTTGATACCAATTGTTGTTCCCAAATATCCGTCTATTATTAAAAGAGATACAAAGAGGTGTGGACACTTTATTCTAGAGAGAAAAAGAGGAAAATAAGAAAGTCTCATGAGATATTTGGATAACACACGCATCATTACCATGAGTAAGGGTGGGTTTATTACCCATACATAGTCTAGCATCCCACCATAACTATACAAGTGTTGCGAGGGTGAATGTAATCGCAAGGTAACACAAATGTTACAACAATACCTTATTCAATAACAAAAGATAAATATAAGTCCCACCTCCTAATGATTTACACTTTCATGTTCCAACAATAGTGATTGGGCTAATTGTCATTTTCAAGGTGGTCCGGGTCATTGCATCTTCCTAGGATCACGTCTAATATCTTGGCAATCTAAGAAACAATGGTTTCTAGATCATCATCAAAGCGGATATATGGGGCCTTATCGATACCACAGCGAACTCCGCGTGGCTACAGATGTATTTTAAGGATATGGGCATTCAAACACTTCCCTATTCCTATCTATTGTGATAATGCATTGTTGCTCTTGCATCTAATCTAGTTCATCATGCAAGGACAAACATCATACAGATAGACTGTCACTTTGTTGAGACAAGCTTCCTGAGATGGAGCATTTTACCTAAGTTCATTTCTACCAAAGATAAAGTAGTAGATGTTCTTTAAAGGCCTATCTAAAGCACCACATTACCATTGTTTGTCCAAGTTTGGCATGTATGGCCTGCTTACCTTGCCAACTTGTGGTGGAGGTAAAGGCTTATCGTGAATCAAGTTCAAAGGTTCCACTACACAAGCAAGCTCATGCAGTCCAAGTCAAGCAAGACCAAACCGCAGCTTACGCAGACTTAGTGTATTGAAGAATCATGGTGAAATGTGGTATGCATGTTTTAGTTAGTAAAAGGTTAGTTAGTTGCTTGTAGTGATAGCTAGTTTAAAGAGAGTTCCTTTGTATAAATAATGTTTCATTCATTTAATGTATGTAACAATTCCACATAATAATTCTTTTCCAAATTCTATCCTTCCGCCCATGCTCTATTAGAAACATAAGAAACTTTTTCGACAAATAAATATTGTTGAAGTATTTCTTTCAATGAATATTGCATAGCATGAATAATGCATGAATTTTGACTAACCAAAGTTAGTTCTCATACAAATTATTGTTATGTTTGTAAACAAAATAACCGAAAGGGTTTACGCAGATAGTTATCCAACTTTCCAACTTTATTCTTCGTTATCAAACTTTTTTTGAAACAAGTTATTGGATTACTGCGGAGTTGACATGATTCTTGAATTTGTAAAATGAGACATTTAGGTTACTTTTACCTAAAAATGCATTTTGGTTACTTAACTTACCTAAAAAATGCATTTGGGTTACTTACATTCTGTGAAAAATTGAGGTTGAATGCTTAACTAAAGTTCGATGCCTCAAATTGAGCAAATGAAAGTTTGATAATTTAAGCGAAACAAGTGAAAAAGTTAGGTAACTGAACAATCTGAATAAAAAGCCATTTGCCATTAGCCCATATGGCCATAACATGACATTGCTTATTGGGTCAATTTCATCTATGTCTTTAAAAAATAAGCGTATTATTGCATCAATATCCTTATAAATTTTATAATTACATCAATATCCTTTAAAACTTTAATAATTCTCATAAATATCCAAATAAACATTTAATTATAATTTAAATAAAATCAATGTATAAAACAATTATCAAGAGAGGTTTATTACTCTTTTACCCTTCTTCTTTAATCAAACCCCAAAGAGACACACAATTAATCTTATGAGGTATATTTCTTCTTCTCAAAAGAACTCATTCGTTTATAACATTGAAACAACAAAACCAAATGGTTGGCTCAACATATGTATGAAACTATGAATGATAAAATCTGTGTTATAGGCATCAACTGTTCGTTTTCCTTTTGTAAACACAAAGTGGACATAGCTTATGAAAAAATAATATGGGTATTGCATTTAGATTCATAAGAAATAAAATTTGAAGTAAAGATTATGTGTTAGAGTTCTATATCATCATTCAATCTATCCTTGTAAGAAGCATGGGACAACTACAGAAGATTTTTAATCTATATTGGTATGCTAATTTATTTATCATAATATTCATGTAAATGATTATATTGTGAAATGATAGATCTGAGATTCTTGCTTTGTAAATATGACAATTAAAACCATTTTTTGTTTGATTACAGGTTCTCACGTTTGAGTGTTTAGTTTAGAATTCAAGAAGATGATTATTAAAGAATAAGGGTAAAAATGTAATACATCATGTAATTTAAGATTTAAATAATAATTTTATACATTATTACTAATTAATAAAGATTAAATAATTTATCTGGATATGGACGAGTGTTTTGTGAGTTTGGAAGGATATTAGCGTAATTATAAAATTTGTAAGGATATTGATGTAATTACAAGTTTTTTCAAGAATATAGATGAAATTCTATTTTGCTTATTAACATGAGACATGAGATTTGGTACACGGTTTGGTTTAGCAAATACACAGGTTTTGTACATAAAACAACGATGTGTGTTACAACGAGTAGCTAGGGGTTTTTTTTTTTTTTTTTTTTTTTTTTAATTAAATTTACATACACAAGACTGAAAATAATGATGTTTCAATTTTTTTGACATGTTCCCATACGTATTATTCATGCAATCCATGAGTTCTAAGTTCCTAACTTCGTCTCATTTCTTATTCAGTTGCAGATTTTCAAATTGTATGTACCTACTTTGGGAGTTGGAAACAAGTTTTACATGTAGTTAACAACTTGAAACCTCTTTGACTGTCTACCATTTTGATATGTGGCCCAATTTTACAACATACTCCAAATATTTTTCAACTTATTGATATTTTTTACTTTTTTTAAGGCAAAAAAAGCTTATATTAGATCAAACAAAACCCAAAAAATAAACACACCCGTATAACAGAGTATAAATCCAGACCTACTGGTTAAGTGATATCGTCAACACCCTCCCATGGTCGTGAAACCCAACTTATTTTTCGACTTTTTATCGAAAGTGAAGATGTTTGTAAACATCAAGATATTATTTAATGACATAATCAAATAAGTGACACGCCATAAATAAAATGTAAGTGCGCATGGATCTATATGTAAAGATAGTATCAATACATCCTAATTATTGTTTATGAACTTGCATCAACATCTTTACGTATAATTCAACACCAACATTAAACGCTAGCATGCCTTAATTAATTTACACTAGGTGTAAATTTATGGCTAACCAAATTATTGTCATAAAAGAGGAAGAAAAAAAATAACATTTTCTTTCAAGTATCCTTACCCATCTCGTATGCAATTATGAATGAAAAAAAAAGAAAAGAAATAAAGATCATTAATCAATAGTTTAACATATTGTGGGTTAAGATCCTGAAAGAATTTGGCATCGCTTATTTTTTATGATTTTATGCTTATTTGCTTTTCAAAGAAAAAAACACATTTTTTTTTCAACCAAATAGTGCTTGCTTTTCTTCTTTTAAAAAAAAATCAGAAAAACAAATTTTCATAAGCAACTTAGTCGGTGGCGGAGTTGCACCAAATATTTGAGAGGGTCATCGATGCAATCATTGTATAATGGAGGGCCAAAAGCTAAACTATTTTTTTTATACATGAAAATCATAGAAAGTACATGTACTACAAGACATTATACGAGGGCCACCGCATATTCCCTATGTATATACTTATGCATCACTATATAAAGTAAAGTAACTCCCAATACCGTTTTTCATGAGTTATGGGTCTCAATACCGCTCTTCACGGTATGGGAGGTTAAGGGCGTGAACAACCATACACCTACCTAAGGTAGAGAGGCTGCTTCCGGTTCTACCAAAGGTAGAAAAGAACCTCCGGCCTTGCAAGGGGTGAGGATTGAACCCTTGACCTCTGTCTCTAAAGGCAAATATGTTAATCACTTGATCCAACATTGCCTTTTTTTTATGCATCACTATATGTTCCGTATATACACGGTTTTTTTATACACGGTTTCTTCAAGGGTACTACTGATCATTATTCAATATCCTCGATCATCGACCGCTTCCTCCTGGCCGATCATTGTGGCGCTTAAGAACTTTCCTGCAATATATAAATCCATTTATCAAGCCAATAACTTCATAAAAATAAGGGTTTTGGCCGTACAATAGACGTGTACTTTACGATATGCACCGTTTTGGTACGTGAACTAATTTCCTTTCCATTTTTTGTTGTCTACTTTTATGTTTTCTACCATTTTGCACGGCTAAACTTGTTTTACCGAAACCATAATCACTATTGCCACGTGTGCACGCCACAGATTTCCACTAAAAATAAGTTAAATAATAGGGTTTTGATCGCTAAATAGCTACGTACTTTTTCAAATGTACCGTTTTGGTATGTGTATAAGTTTTTGTCCCGTTTTATACATTTTCGTCCGTTTTTATACGTTTTCTTCCGTTTTTCTTACGTTTTTACCCGTTTTATACGTTTTTGTTCGTTTTTATACGTTTTCGTCCCTTTTATACATTTTTCTTACGATTTCAAATGTTTTAACCCATTTTATACGTTTTCTTATGTTATTACCCGTTTTTATACGTTTTCGTCCGTTTTTTACGTTTTTGTCTGTTTTTTTCGTTTTCGTATGTTTCTTTATGTTTTTATGTTTTCGTTCATTTTTTACGTTTTCATCCATTTTTACATTATTTTTTTTGTTCTTGTCTTTTTTATGTTTTCATCCATTTTCGTAAAAAATAGACGAAACTGAAAGGGACAAAATGTAAAGATAACGACGAAAACGTAATATAACAGAAAACGTAAAAACAGCGAAAAAGTAAAAAAGATGAAAACTTAAAAAAACAGTAAAAACAGATCTTTGAAACGTAAAAATGACGAAAATGAAAAAAAACGACGAAAACGTAAAAAAAACGGTAAACATCGAAAAAAAATGATGAAAACGAGAACGGACAAAAACGTAAAAACAAATGACCAAAAAACAAAAATAAAGAAACAGACGAAACGTAAATGACGAAATAGTTTAAAAAAATGGATGAAAACGTAAAAACGGCGAATACGTGAAAGAAACAGTCGTATAAAAAATGACCAACGTAAAACGTAAAAAAAAAACGATGAACACTGATGAACACTTAAAAGCGATAAAACGACCAGGGACAATAGATGCAATTTGGGACAAACAAGAAGGACGATCTATGTAATTTACTCAAAAAATATGCCACATAGGCATTTTTGCCGGTTTTATACATTCTCAACCGGTTCTTAATAGCATCACGATGCAAAAATAGAACAAAACATAAAAGTACGCAACATAAAATGGAACGAAAATTAGTTCACGTACCAAAATGATACATTTTGTAAAGTACATGTCTATTGTACGGCCAAAACCCTAAAAATAATGGTTGCAGACTTGCAGCACTACTATGTAATGTCATCTTAGAACCCCCATAGTGATATTTTATTTCAATCTTGTAAATCGTCAATTAATATCTCGCAACAAAAGTTCATTTATGGAGTAAGAGTTCTAATTCAGACACAACTAAATTGAAGTAAAGCATACTGTATTTCACACAAATGAATTTTGTCAAGTGAAAATTACCTGTTAGGACCCTGCATGGACCACTTGTCCTGCAGAGGTCATACTTTTTCTTAATTTCCAAAAAGGCTATGCATTTCGCTTCAAAGGCAGAGAATTCATTTAAGAACACGTGTCAGCACCATATTTAATGTAACCGAAAAATTAAAAAAAAAATGAAAAAATCAAGTATTTCGGTTCAAATAACCATCGATCTCTTACACATTCATATTCACTTCTCTGTCACACAACTGTTTGTGAACTATTGCAACTACTTTTTAAAACTAAAAAAATCAAACTTACTAAAACTACCCTAAACTTTATAATATTTACAACTTTTTTATATAACAAACTTTATTCATCAAATATTGAAAGCATATATAGCGAATTCGTTAATAAAAAAAATACCGTTGCGAAGAGCTCTAAATTACGAACAAAACGAGTCCAATATCTATACGCTTTTTTTGGCGTATGCGATATTTATAAAATGAAACTATTGAAGTTATATATATATATATATATATATATATATATATATATATATATATATATATATATATATATATATATATATATATATATATATATATATATATATATATATACTATATAAAATGGAAAAATGGTCAAAGGGGAAAAGTGAAAACTTGAATATTGAATATTGATCTTTACTATCTAAAATGGAAAAATAGTCAAAGGGGAAAAGTGAAAACTTGAATATTGAATATTGAAAGTCAAAATTTTTGAAACCTACTCTTGAAAATTGGTCAAACATTGAAAGTGAAAACTGAATTCTCGTGCAGTAACATATTGAATCAATCTAATGACGGAAAGTTTTAAAGGTGAAGTTGAAACATGGCTGGAAAATTCAAATTGAGGAAAGTATTGAATATGAAGTTGAAAATCTATCTATGGAAACTTCTTTATTCCATTCCAAACCTAACACGTTAAACAAATGAAGCGTACACACTACCTTCTTTCTCATATATCCTTCTCTTCCATCTGATCCTAGCACAGACAAGAACAACACACTCGAAAAATTTTATATTTCACCACTCCATTCTCACAGCCACTATAACCTCTATCACCGCCGCCTTCTACCGTGCCTCCATGTGTTGGTTGTTTCGGTTGTTCAGGCGGTTTTGGTTTATTTGGTGGTTTTTGGTGTGCTTGGTGGTTTTGAGTGTGCTTGGTTGTTTGGAGATATGTAAAGATCTATCTCAGAGTAGGTTTTCTTGTTTTTGCTTACTACTGGTATGTTTGTGATTTATTTTTGTTTGATTGTTTCTGCGAGTGGTAGATTTTTGCTAAGATCAACATGATATTTTATGGTTTTAGTTTCTTTGGTTGTTTTAAGAACCTTTAAGATTCATTTGATAACAGATTTGAAGAAAAATATATTTTTTAAGGTTTGATGTGTGTTTTGTTCGCCGGAATCTATAGCCTCATTCGTTGTGGGTGTATGTGGTAAACCGGTGTACATAATTATCAAAACAAATTTCGTTTATATATGTTAAATTTGCGTTTAGCTAGATTAAAAGAGGCTACTAAAGTTTCTCTTTTTGGTTGTTTTTTTTACGGATATGGTTTGCTTGGTGGTGATGATCTTTTGAGTTTGTGGTTTGGTTAGGCAAAATGGACGGATGGTTGAGTGCGAGATTGTCTCGGTTTAGCAACCTCTATTAATGCAGCCAAGCCATTAATTCTATTTATTTTTTATAAAATATCTGAGCAAAATTGTTAATAGATCTAGAATTATAGGTTCTTTTACTTCATTTTAATTTGAAAGTCTTTTTCTTGTATTTTGAGATGCTGGTTTGATTTTCTTAGATATGAAAGTTATGGATGGTTGTTGGTTTCTAGAGTTTTGATTTGGTCATGCATGATAGTTGGATTTGTTTTGAATCTTTAGTGGTTTCGATTAGTAAAGAATTATGTTCTCTGGATTTTTGGTAGTTTGGGTGGATGTTGGTGTTTTGATTAGTACATGTTTGATTCTTCGTAATTTATATATTTTGCAATAAGCTGAGACCAAGGATGTAATCGATTAGTACATTGATACAACAAAAATGTTTGTTTATCATCTATGAAAAACCAAATGATGGTTAGGTGTTAATAATCTTTTATAAACAAAACAAGAAACATTGATACCCCTCAATCTTTTATAAACAAAACAAGAACTATTGATTATTTTTGTCTTGAAAAGAGCACGTAGACAGCCAAAACATTGGCAAAAGTAAAATAAAAGGAAAGGCAAAACACAAGATAACTTGAGTTATCGTATGTTATTTGATACATTTTTTTTTTAATTTGAGTTATCGTATGTTAAAATATTATTTATTTACATTTTAGTTATATTACGTTTTATGTATAAACGTAACACGAACTATTTAGTCACAACCTCACAAGTATAATTGTTTGCAGCTAAAATCTCGTTGCTATGCACGGGTACTCGTCTATAGTTTCTACAATGGGTATTTGAAATTTAGTTTATATGGAATAGTTGAAATTTAGCTTTAAAGAACTTAAGGTTTAAAAGCTCACCGGTCCAATATAGCTTCCAGATGTCTTTATTGTCATTACAATTGTTGCAATATATATACATTAATCTCTTTCATGATAAAGATGCTACTATGATCAGTACACACTTTTGGGTTTTGTTAACCAAGAATTCCTCTTGCTCCATCTGAAGACGACATGTTCCCTTTCAAACTAAAAAGAACACAACGCCTTAGCTTTGAGATGACTATTAATAAAGTTCAGGGTCAAACAATTCCAAATGTGGGTGTCTATTTGCCATATTTTGTTTTCTCTCATGGCCAGCTTTATGTGGCATTGTCTAGAGGGATATCTCGTAGAACAACAAAGGTATTGGTTAAACCAATCAGAGAGTTCCGTCAAGCAAGAATCTATACCTCAAATGTCGTGTATTAAGAAGTTTTACGCGACGAGTAACGTGTGTTGTTAGTTAATATTTCATAATTGATGTAATGTTTTATTTTAAGTTTCATTAAATATTTTTATATGTCGTTTGATATATGTTAAGAATTTTTGCAAGAGTTGAATTATCACATGTTACAACCGTTTGTAATTACATTTTGATCTTTTCACGTTCTATTTTGAACGTTATACGAAACACTTACCACAATATCGCATATCGTTAATTGTCTGCCGCTAAAAACCGATGCCACTAGGCACGGGTATTCGCCTAGTATATTCGCAGTATATATATATATATTTATATATATATATATATATATATATATATATATATATATATATATATATATATATCAAAACTTTGTGAAATTGAAAAATAAAACTTACCAAAACTACCTAAACTTTTTAAAATATATAACTTTTTATATATGACCAAACTTTATTCGTCAAATATTTAGCAAATATATAGTGAATTACGTTAAAAAAAAATAGCGTTGTGAAAAGCTCTAAATTTCGAACAAAACGAGCCTAGTATTGATACGCTTTTGACGTACGTACGATTTTATATATATGTATATATATATATATCAAATTTCAATATTTTTTATAAAATCGTACGTACGACAAAAGCATATTAATATTATGCTCGTTTTGTTCGATTTAAGAGCTTTTCACAACTTATTATTAACAATTCACTATATATTAAATATTTGACGAATAAAGTTGGTATATAAAAAGTTATAATTATTAAAAAGTTTAGGGTAGTTTTGTAAGTTTTATTTTTCATTCAAAAGTTTTGATATATATATATATATATATATATATATATATATATATATATATATATATATATAAAACTTCAATAGTTTTTATAAAATCGATACATGCAAAAGCGTATAGATATTGGACTCGTTTTGTTCGTAATTTAGAGCTCTTCGCAACGGTATTTTTTTTTATTAACGAATTCGTTATATATGCGCTCAATATTTGATGAATAAAGTTTGTTATATAAAAAAGTTGTAAATATAATAAAGTTTAGAGTAGTTTTAGTAAGTTTTATTTTTTTAGTTTTAAAAAGTAGTTGTAATAGTTCACAAACAGTTGTGTGACAGAGAAGTGAATATGAATGTGTAAGAGATCGCTGCTTATTTGAAGCGAAGAGTTGAGATCCCTTGCAAAGTGAAAAAAAATAAAAATGCTAGAAAGCCTATCATTGATTGTCATGTGTCCTCCATCTAATCCCTCCCTTTTTTCTTATTAAATTTGGTTAGGGGGCATTTTGGTCCTTTTAACATGTTTTTATTTATTTCAAAACTTCAAACGTAAATAACTTTCAAAAGACAAACTTTTATAAAAAACCGATTTCACCATAATTTTTTAATTTTGATTCTCTTTAATTTGGTATGCATTTTGATATATAAATCATAACCTTTTTTTTTCAACTTTTTAAGTAGATGTTGATTTTCTTGAAATTTTTGGTATTTTCGGCTCTAATTTTGACTAGTTTAAAAGCCGAATTTTATAAAACTTAAAGCATGAAAATTGTAGGCTTTTGACCATTCTTTACTCAGAAATTTGAATCACTCAAATCCGATATGATATGAGTGAGATATTTCACGTTAATGATGGCGTCTTAGTCATATTTAGTGCATACAAAGTGTTTGATAAAATGCCTAAAAGAGATTTTCTTATAAAAGTACATTCAAATGCACTAATTGGTATACCAAAATACATTTTTTGTTATTTTTGGTTTATTTTTAACTGATGAACATTGTGACCATAACTGATGAATATTATGATTTTTTCGACAATTGATGAACATTATGACTTTTTTTGAATACCGATAAACTGATGAACAAAATTTAAAAGAATTGATGAATATATTTTTTTATTGGTGAACAATAGTAACTGATGAACAAGACTAATCGATGAACTGATGAACAACTAACAGATGAACATTGCGATTTCTTTTAGACAACTGATGAACAATATCAAAAGAACGATGAACGTTATTTTTTAAACGTTGAACAATATAAAACAACTGATGAACGTTATAAAAATAGCCGATGAACAATATCAAATAAAACGATGAACAAAGTTAAATAGACCGATGAACAATAAAACTGATGAACAACTCGTTTTATTGATGAAATAAACGGTGAACAACTCATTTTATTGATGAAATAAAAGCCGATGAACAATAAAACTGATGAACAACTCGTTTTATTGGTGAACAATAAAACTGATGAACAACTCATTTTATTGATGAAATAAAACCGATGAACAAAGTTAAATAGAACTGATGAACAACTCATTTTATTGATGAAATAACGATGAACGTTATCAAAAATAGCGATGAACAATATCAAAATAGCGATGAACGTTATTTTTTCAAAAACATTATAATAAGCGATGATCGAGCGTTATCAAAATAAGCGATGAACAATATCAAAAATAATCGATGAACGCGTTAAAATTAATGAACAAGCGCAATAATTTAAATCGAGTACAAATGATTCACTCAGTTTCTAACAAAACAATCATCAATCTTAACCTACAACCTACATCCAATTATTATTAACAATCAAAGTAATATAACTAAAAACCTTTATTATTAAATAATAAAGTAAAACCTTACAAGTAAAAAACTACTTTATTAATAAAGTAAAAACCTTTTATTGGCTAATCATGTTCTCTCATCAGCACTTCGTCTCCTTCATAGCACTTTGTTTCATTTTTTATTTCTATGTAAACTGCAAACCTCTCGACCACTCAATCATCCAAAAAAGCTGAAACCAAAAGACCATTGGACCTGCACTTTTCATTTACGTTGACCCAAGTCAACCCATAACATCTTGTCAGAAACCCACTCACCACTCTCACCCTGCTGCATACACTATTTACACTTGAAAACATAAACTCCCTTTCTCTCTCTCTCCCAAAAGAAATCACCAATGTCTGGTCACGGTGGTCAAACCACCGCGCCATTCGTCGGTCAACGCCAGGTGTGAGAGCTTGATAAAATGTCGTTGGTGACCGTCGCCGCCGTTGATGATGTGCCGTGGTGCCATCACGGTGAAGATGAGGAACGACGTCGAGGAGTGGGTATGGTTCAATTGAGAGAAAGATTTGGTTGATATGTATTAGCTGAATAAGATGAGCGGTGATTTGAGGTTGGATCTGAGATGTTGGTAGATGAGTGGTGATTTGAGATTGGATCTGAGATGTTGGTTATTTATTGGAATGACCATCATGCCCCTATGTGTAGATTTCCCTCTTTTGTAATCTTGACAAATCCAACGGTTGATATTACTTTTTAGACTTTGCAAACATTACTCCCTTTTTATTAGATCCGCTTTCTTGAAGCGAAATACTTGTTTTTTTCTTTTCTTTTTTTCGGTTACCTTAAATATGGTGTTGACACGTGTCTTTAAATGAATTCTCTGCAGCCTTTTTGAAAATTAGGAAAAAGTAAGACCTCTGCAGGACAACTTGTCCGTGCAGGATCCTAACAGGTAATTTTCACTTTTGAAAATGACCTGAGAAATGCAACATCGAGTATGACACCACGATTGATATTTTCACGTGAGTTAAGGAAAAAGTAGTACCACGTAAGCCTGAAACAATGAATAAAATTATGTCTGGTTAATGACCAATAGGATACAAACTAAGCATAATTAAATATAAATACTTCTTACAAAACTTCTCCGTCTTCTTCAATCATGTATAGGTCGCCAGCATCACTTTTCGGAACATAGAAATAAATCGTACAACGACTTAGGTCGACAACCTGAAATACAATATTTTACTTCAATTAACATTGAATTATACTTATGTTGGGTTTTATGAATCATATAAGCATATAAACATATAAACATAACCATCATCAAAGCAAATAGCGGAAGCAATGAGGATCATAATACTAGTAAACTTAATTAACCGAATTAAAGAAAGCGCGCACCTTTTGATGAATTCAAACACAACGGTAATCTAGAACACAATCAATAACCCGGGTACTAATTTCCCCAATACAAACCTTAATATGGTTTTGTATAATTCGACTATATCAAAAGTCGAACACCCAAGTCACAAGCACAAGTGTATTACCCATTCGTTCTTGTACACACGTATTATAAACGAATCACTATGAAAAGCTAGCTTCTAGATCACGAACAAAACACATGTATGCGTGTGTTAAGCAAAAGTCGACAACCCCAAGGTGTTGGGGTTGTGAATCCGGTCGAACCACACAAAAGGAAAACCAAGGAAGAGTTTAGGGATACCAATAACTAATGAATTCATTCATAGGCCTTTGTATTTATAGGCTTAATAACTTGTTGATCAAGTTTAAGGAAAAAGGAAAGTTTTCCACCTTCTTTGAAGCCCATAACCGATCATATCAAACAACCCTTAGGGCTTCTAGATCCTTCTGCACTTGTTTCCTTTTATTCGTTATGTATTAATATCTAACGACCGTTATCAAAACCCCGTTGAATACTAACTACCGTTAAGTGTTTTATTCGTGAATAAATAATTAAATATTACATTTAATATATAAATTATTTATATAATGATTCTCATGCGTAATGTGTGCAATTCTGAAGTCTCGAGTTCGAATCCGGACATACACGTATTAATTTATAACCATAAACCAACAACTTAAGCATAGGAAATGAACTATGGGGTTAAAAATGACGAGAAAAAAAAAAAAAAAAAAAAAAAGTTTACTTCGAGGATTTCGGGTGTTATACATTTAGACCACAAAGTTGAAATAAGCCGAAATGCAATATTGACCTCACTTACTCGTTTGGTTCGCAGAATGTTTTTGACGGAATTGTAATCTGTTTAAGGAATTGGAATGTAAAGGAATGGAATGTTAGAAATTGAAATCCTTAGGATTTAAAATCTGACGGAATTAAAATCTGCAAATACTAACGCATGTTTGGTTGGAAGAATGAAATGAGAAAAACCAATTATATTAAAATATTTAAAATTTAATTTTAGTTTAAGATTAATAAACTAAATATTATTTAATAAATAAATTACTTATCAAATTATAATATTATATAAACTAATATATTAAATAAATAATTTTTTATATAAAATACAATTGTATTTTTTAAAGTATAAATTAAAAAGGTAAGCTATAAATAAATTATATTTAATTAAAAAAAAATAATATAATAATAATAATTTTTTTAAATAAATAATAATTTATATTCAATTTTAAATAAATAATAATTTTAAATCTTAATAACATGGTTGTTTATAAAAAAAATAATAATAACAATAATAATTAAATGATCGTTTATAATAGTAATAATAATAATAATAATAATAATAATAATAATAATAATAATAATAATAATAATAATAATAAATAAATAAAATAAATAAAAATAATAATAATAAAATAATAATAACAATTAAAATAAAAAATAAAAATAAAATAAATAAAAAATAATAATAATAATAATAATAATAATAATAATAATAATAATAATAATAATAATAACAACAATGATAAAGATAATATGAATTCCATGGAATTGTAAACAATCCTTCTCATATTGCCATAGAATGTTGAATTCCATATATATGGGATTTTGAAGGAATTTCATTCCATTCCGTTTGCCAACCAAACACAGTAAGGAATTGAATTCAGATTCCAAATTCTTTAAAATTTTCAACCAAACACGTTATGAAATGGAATTGAATTCCAATTCCACCAGAATCTTTAGGATTCCGCCGAACCAAACGGGTTAGAGTCCTGCGAATTGTTTCCCATAGGCCATATCTCTCGTTCTCTTCATCTCGCCACTTTTGTAAAAGCAAAGAAACATGAAGTATGCAAAACATACTGCCATGAAATCATTCTACTTTGGTTACATCAAAAACACAATAATACATGTCACTAACGATCATCCTTATACCTTTGATGCCTCATTCATGTGCAAAACATACTGCCATGAAATCCTCAACGTCACACAAGGTTTTCTCCTCAAAAGACACAAAAGGATTCGTGTCCCTGATAAACCATAAAGATGTTGACAATATAAACATCGAAGATAAGAAATCAGCCAAAACATGCTATTAGACTTGGAGATTTAAAACAATAATTTTTGGTTGAACCATAGGTTTCATGTGTTTTTGACAAAAGATACTAGATTGGGCGTTAAGTCTTCAATACATAACACGAGATCTAATATAACCCCCCCCCCCCCCGGTCTACATATTGTACCTTCCAACCCCTCTTTCCCCTTTGTTTATAGTACAACACTGTTTTTTATCAGTTTATGTTTCGTGTTTTCTGTCAGTTTTAAGCTTTTGACTTATTAAACTGTATATTTTTATGTTCCGTAATTTCAGGTTTATAGTATTTTTATATAAACAAAACTATAACAATTAAAAAAAAAAGATTGGGTGAGTGGGTGGGGGGTTGGCGATTGTGTCCAATTATCCTTGTAATCAATTGTTAAGGGAAAAAAATACATTTATAGTTATGTAGGTTAGAAGAACAAATGGACCAAAGACCAAAAGAAGTATGAATAAGTAGGTAAACCAAAATAGGAAATCTAATAAAAAAGGAGACGTGTTACCTTGGCAATATATATAATCCATGAATCAAATAAATACAAATATGAATTGAGAAACGATGTTTTTGGATACGACAAACCGGCTTTGAGCGACCACAGACTGGCTTGGAGCTACCACTTTTGTCGTGGCTATAACCCATAATTCTTGTAGTGCCATGGTGATCTTAGTATATATATGAGAAGTATTTTGAATGGTCATTTATAGTTATGTGGGATAACGTACTTGATAGTAGAGTTTGAATGCATATTCTCAAATGTAATCAGGATCATAGATATAAGAAATTATATATTGTCATGCCTTGTCCATTTAAACCTAATTTAAGAGGCATTTAACCACACCTCTCATTTATGAATTCAAGCAATGCAGGAGAGCTGTTTTCCGGTGGGTTTTTAAGATAGCGACTCATCTATATCCAAATATTTAGTACATCAATAATGCTATTAATCCATAATTCAATATGATATAAACATGGATGAAAATATTACTTGTGTGGCCCAATGGTGAAATGCTTTCATGTAGTCTTTTTTAAGAAAGTCTTCAGTACCTTTGTAAATGAAGCTACCTATTACAAAGTGAAGTTATTTTGCTACTACTCAACTACTTAGAACGAAGATTACCTATCGAAGATAAACTTACGGTTGAACCCATAGATATCCCCTAATAAAGTGTGTGTGCCAAGGTCTTTCTCAGCAATCAAGAATGCTCTTACCCTATTAACCGTAAGTTGAACTCCCACAATCTGAATCAAGAATTATTAAAAAATATTCAACTTACTTGCTAGGATTTCTTGATTTAGATTGTGGGTGTTCAAAAATCCATTCTGAGATATCTGAAAATTTGACCGTAATTATTAAAAGTTGGGTTTGATGAAATGTCAGTTTTGGAACTCATATTAAAGTTTTCCAAAAATTATAAATATTTGAAAATTCGGATATATAAAACTGTTATCCGAAATTTCGGATATCCGAATTGAAAAAACTTACCTTAAATAATGGGTAACATAAAAGCATCATAGCAAATTTCGGATATCCAAATTGGTGATATAACTAGTTATTTACAAGTCCCTTATTTATTTAAATTAACAACAAAAAAATGTTGTCGAAAATGTTTCATTTCATATTTTCCCGTTAGGCCTCAGAGAGACCGACTCAAATACCATCATTATCGTGTGATAAATCTTTATCTTTTATATAACTTTGTGTAAATTCATGTGATAACTGTTTGCGAAAATTATTTCAAACTTGTAGAAAATATGACCTTATAATGAAAAACCAAAAACCAAACCGCAAAAACCGAAAATCGAAAATACAAAACCGAACCTTTAGTGTGGGGGTTTGGCTTAAAACTTACTTAAACCTAACTTTTGTTCGAAGTTTGGTTTTAGCAAAAACTGCAACCACCCTTTCACTTATGTATAAATAAGGTGATCATGTTATGGACATTTCTTTAATAGTTACTATAATTAGACGACTTACGGTGGAAAATGTTTGGACGTACCAACAAAGGCTTCTAAATTTGGAATGCATCAATTACATTAGTAAACCTAGAAAGTTAACAAAAGAAGAATTTCCAAATGACGTGTATGCATACTGTCATAAAACAATGGATGACTTTCCTGAAAAGTGAATAGACGAGCGCTTAAATAGAAACAAACAGTCATTACAAGCATTCTGATTACTTGGCGTGTGAGCACATTCATCTGACTATATTCTAATAAAAAATAATGTTGTTTTGTAGTTCGTTTATAAGTTTTGGTACTCAATTGTTAAGGGAAAAAAATACATTTATAGTTATGTAGGTTAGAAGAACAAATGGACCAAAGACCAAAAGAAGTATGAATAAGTAGGTAAACCAAAATAGGAAATCTAATAAAAAAGGAGACGTATTACCTTGGCAATATATATAATCCATGAATCAAATAAATACAAATATGAATTGAGAAGCGATGTTTTTGGATACGACAATGTTTGACCGGCTTTGACCACAGCCGGCTTGGAGCTACCACTTTTGTCGTGGCTATAACCCATAATTCTTGTAGTGCCATGGTGATCTTAGTATATATATGAGAAGTATTTTGAATGGTCATTTATAGTTATGTGGGATAACGTACTTGATAGTAGAGTTTGAATGCATATTCTCAAATGTAATCAGGATCATAGATATAAGAAATTATATATTGTCATGCCTTGTCCATTTAAACCTAATTTAAGAGGCATTTAACCACACCTCTCATTTATGAATTCAAGCAATGCAGGAGAGCTGTTTTCCGGTGGGTTTTTAAGATAGCGACTCATCTATATCCAAATATTTAGTACATCAATAATGCTATTAATCCATAATTCAATATGATATAAACATGGATGAAAATATTACTTGTGTGGCCCAATGGTGAAATGCTTTCATGTAGTCTTTTTTAAGAAAGTCTTCAGTACCTTTGTAAATGAAGCTACCTATTATAAAGTGAAGTTATTTTGCTACTACTTGACTACTTAGAACGAAGATTACCTATCGAAGATAAACTTACGGTTGAACCCATAGATATCCCCTAATAAAGTGTGTGTGCCAAGGTCTTTCTCAGCAATCAAGAATGCTCTTACCCTATTAACCGTAAGTTGAACTCCCACAATCTGAATCAAGAATTATTAAAAAATATTCAACTTACTTGCTAGGATTTCTTGATTTAGATTGTGGGTGTTCAAAAAATCCGTATTCGGATATCTGAAAATTTGACCAGAATTATTAAAAAGTTGGGTTTGATGAAATGTCAGTTTTGGAACTCATATTAAAGTTTTCCAAAAATTATAAATATTTGAAAATTCGGATATATAAAACTGTTATCCAAATTTGGATATCCGTGAAAAAAACTTACCTTAAATAATGGGTAACATAAAAGCATCATAGCAAATTTCGGATATCCAAATTGGTGATATAACTAGTTATTTACAAGTCCCTTATTTATTTAAATTAACAACAAAAAAATGTTGTCGAAAATGTTTCATTTCATATTTTCCCGTTAGGCCTCAGAAGACCACGACTCTGATACCATCATTATCGTATTTACCTTTTTGATAAATCTTTATCTTTTATATAACTTTGTGTAAATTCATGTGATAACTGTTTGCGAAAATTATTTCTAACTTGTAGAAAATATGACCTTATAATGAAAAACCAAAAACCAAACCGCAAAAACCGAAAATCGAAAATACAAAACCGAACCTTTAGTGTGGGGTTTGGCTTAAAAACTTAAAACCTAACTTTTTGTTCGAAGTTTGGTTTTAGCAAAAAACCGCCCCAAACCACCCTGCTCACCCTTATGTATAAATAAGGTGATCATGTTAGGGACATTTCTTTAATAGTTACTATAATTAGACGACTTACGGTGGAAAATGTTTGGACGTACCAACAATGGCTTCTAAATTTGGAATGCATCAATTACATTAGTAAAACCTAGAAAGTTAACAAAAGAAGAATTTCCAAATGACATGTATGCATACTGTCATAAAACAATGTATGACTTTCCTGAAAAGTGAATAGACGAGCGCTTAAATAGAAACAAACAGTCATTACAAGCATTCTGATTACTTGGCGTGTGAGCACATTCATCTGACAATGTTCTAATAAAAAATAATGTTGTTTTGTAGTTCGTTTATAAGTTTTGGTACTAAGTTAGTATTTGGTTCATGGTACGGTTTTTGGACCTAAATTGTATTAACCCTAAGACGTGTACTGAACTGCTTTAGGTGGATTATACAAAACAAAAACATGTTGCAACGCGAGAGGAAACAAACTCGTTGTAACACAAGTACGACGGAAAAGTAGAAACAGTCAAGAAAAAAAAACTGTAAAAACAGTCAAGAAAATATTGCAAAACTATAGTTGATGCTCCTAAATAGCCCAAAGTCACAATTAGTTTTTGTGACATGTTAGAAAATTGACATCCTGATGTGCTACGTGTGTACAAGTTTTGAATTTATAAAAGACGATTTACCAATTTTACCAATAACACATACGAGCAAGTGCACTCGTCCGTTATAGCAAGATTTTGAAAGTAAGTCGGGATCGTTCGCAGGGATTTGTGAGTGAATCAGAGTAACAAGTATAAATCAACTAGGCAATCCAAAATCAAATAATAACGAGAATAGATATAATGAAATTCAGATGATTAAAAACTACACTTGCTTAAAGTAGTTTCTTATCCTTGATTAGTATGATTGTATTAACCTCTTAACATGTTGGTTATGATAATTAGTTGGTGTACTAATCTATTGTTCTTACAAGTTAAACCTTCGTCAAGATTTTAGTTATAAAAACAAGAATTAAGTTTAACCAATCAATTCAAGATCAATTCAAGTTTATAAGCTTACTTTCATAAACTTAAACACAAAAACATCCATTTGTCTTATCAAATTTGCTTAAGAAATGGTCAATACAAAAGGTAACCGATTGTAGACAAAAGGTTACAACTGACTGTAAACAACTAATCTTACGACCTTTTAGATGTTTCCAATCAATCCAACTTGATAATCAAAAAGCGTTCTTATTACAACCACACTTTAGTTTCTTTGTTTAACCAAGAATAATGGGTAAAAACAATCATCCATAGACAAAATGATTATAACTAGTTGAATAACAATAATTTCTTTCGACCTCTATGATTACTATCTACTAGTCAAACTTGATTAACAAATGTCACTATGAAACTTAAGCACAATTAGATCTTAGAATCAACTTGAAATTGAATTAAAACATGTTAACACAATCATAAATTAATCACATGATAATCAACATCATTTAAGCAAGTGTATAAAGAAACTAGCCACTCATAGCAAACATAAACATAAACTCAGAACTTTGAACATTAGAAAACATGATTAAGAGTCCTACAATGCTTGGAATAAGATTACAAATGGTGTAGTAATGATTCCCAAAGTATTGGGGTTGACTTCTTAGGGGTTTGACCTCCAAATATTGACTTCTGGGACCTGCAAACTTTCCTGGACTTCTAAGGACGAATTTGAGAGCTAAAATCTTTGTGTTTGATGAGTAGAGAGTTGTATTGAAGTGTGTGTCTCATATGCTCACAAGAGGTCTCTATTTATACTAGTTCCAAGGCCTAGGGTATTAAATATTGAACTTGGCCTCTAAAGAGTTAGGAAGGGACTAGAATACACCAAAGGAAGGACCTAGAATCGTTTGGATGCAATGGGGAATCTTAGTGATGAAGAAATAGCATAACCAGTCCTCCCAGCCGAATCGGTTGCTTGTCCAGCCGAATCGGTTGCGGGCGGCGACCGATCGGCTGGTCTGTCTTCAGGGGATATCTTTTGACCACTTTCCAGCCGAATCGGTTGCGGGTTGCGACCGATCGGCTGGTCTTCCTGAATGATGGAAAATCGACCTTTTTCTTGATTCAGACTTGTAGAGCTTGGTTCTTCAATCATCTTGATCTTCTACGATACTTGAAATGCTGACTTGTGCTTGACATGCTTCAATGAAACGGGAATCTTCCTTTTATTGAACATTCTTTAACTTTTCCTTCCGTTTCCCTGCACTTGGTTATATATACTAGACAAACATATTTTGATGCGATTAAGCACTAAAATCGCATGAATATAACCAAATAACATATACAAAAGCACAAATAACGCTACTGAAAAAATGTACAATCTGAGCGTTATCAAATTCCCCCACACTTAAACTTTGCTTGCCCTCAAGCAAATCTAGAAAATAAAATATCCACTGGTACAAAATTATGATTACGAAAAATATGATGCAAATCTACCAAGTACAAGTACAAGTACAAGAGAAGATTCATCAATTTAGCTTTTAAGGGTGAAAATTTAAGATGTTTGACAATATCCAATGATTTTCTTGCATGATTAACATTTCAAAACACCTCACAAAAAAGGAACGAAATATAATTCACTCAATCACTCAATTTTTAGTGGAGTAACAAGATAAATCACACTCATTGCTCAGTCATGATTAGATTATTACCATAGGCTTGTACAAGAAACAAAACTCCACCGACGTGGCGTGAGCACCAAGCGAAAACATCTAAAGAGGACTTTTATTCGGGTTGAAATGTTAGGCTTAGGGTCAAGGGTATGGATAAGGCATGGGAATGTTAATGAAATTGGTGTTAAAAGAAAAATAGAATCAAGTCTAATACCCATGTTGCTAGTTACAAAACAATCCGCAAACCAATAAATGATCATAGCTTCATTTTCTTTTCTTCGGATTTCCACAACTCTACACTTTGATTTGCCGTAACAACTTTTCTTCGAGCATAGCAGATTGGCTAATACATTTTTTTAATCACTTCTTTCTTTGAAATGGCTCATACAAATGAAAAGGTGCGGTCACTCATAATCATCTACACAATCTTCTCACACCAGGTGACTAGCAACCAACCGTTTAGACATTGACAAGGGTTAGGCTAAGGCTAAAAGTGTAAAATATTTTTGTATTTTCTGGATTTATCAAAAACGAAAAGGATGGCTCAGAGGGTGTAACTAGGGGTATCTAGCGCTAAAGATGAGCACAACAAATGGGTCCTTATGGGTGGTTAACTAACCGATGTGGCTAGTTAATATATCATATTATGAAAAGTGGAAGGCCATTTGGGTTAAAATCCTTAGTTGCCTCTTTATCACATGAATTCTCTTATATCGCACGAATGCGATCTCACTGCGGTCTAGTAATGATTTACAAGTACAAGTTCTATAATAAATAAAATCACCGGCACACTCATAGCAAAAGATTCAAGCATAAAAGATGTATGCTTTATATAGAACAAGCTCAAATCCTCACAATTTTAGTGGAAAAGGCTATAATATGTGCTAGCAAATGTTATCGATCCTAGAACGGATTGCAATATTAATCGGAACACATCTCAAATTTTCAAATATTACCAATTGTACCAGTGGATTAATCCAGTTATTCTAATATATTATCCTAAAAGCGTGAAAGTAACTAGATCACAAGGGCAAACAAAAATTTAAATTTAAGCTTAAAAACTCTAATTTTCCTATTCACCCCCCACACTTAAGTTAAACATTGTTCTCAATGTGAAAAACGAACTTCAAAGTATAGAAATAGGGAAATAGACATAAAAACAGATATTCGAATGAGTTTGTCAGCTTAATTTCCTTTGATCCAAACGTCCACTGGAGTAATCATTACCTGCACAAAATCTTATATACAAACAAAAAGAGTTTTATTAAGATGTGGCACCCCCCACACACTTAAGTTCAACCAAAGGTTTAAACTTTGGGGCGTGACCACAAAAAATCAAACCTGAAACACACGGGTTGCCTCCCGAGAAGCGCTTGTTTTATTAATGAGTCATCATCCTGACTCAAATCTTCCCGAATTCACTTGGCTGCATTGCCCTTGAACATCTTGAAAAGTTCGGGGACATACATGAATTCTTCACCATCGCATCAATATCCCTCGGATGAATTGAGATGGTTTCCAAGGAACGCTTTGTGTGATTCTTCCTGGAAAAGGTGCTACGAAGGTGATGGTTTTGAATTCATTTTCAGGCGAAACTGTCTCAACTGAGAGTTCATGCATTTGCTCCTTATCGTAGTATAATTTGATTCGGTGCCCATTAACAATAAAACTTCCACCGTGTTTTTCATAAAGTTCGACATATCCGGATGGATATCCATGTTTAACGATATATGGCCCGAACCATTTTGGTTGCAGCTTAGGAGCTTTGAATTTAAATTTCATGTTGAAAATCAGAAGTTTATCTCCGGCTTTGAATTCTTTTCGAATTCGCAGCTTTTTGTCCTGATAAGCTTTGGTTCTGGCTTTATACAGTTTGGAATTTTCATAAGCTTGGAGTCTCAATTCGTCGAGTTCGTGCAATTGCAAAAATCTCTTTTCTCCAGCTATTTTGAGATCGGTGTTACCGCTTCTAAGAGCCCAGTAAGCACGGTGTTCAACTTCAAACGGCAAATGACAAGTTTTCCCATACAAGAGTCTGTAAGGAGTTGTGCCAATAGGAGTTTTGTAAGCCGTACGAAATGCCCACAGAGCATCGTCAAGTTTCTTCGACCACACTAAAGGGTTGTCCTTCACTGTTTTTTTGAGTATTATTTTAAGAGCTCTGTTGGTGTTTTCAACTTGGCAACTGGTTTGTGGGTGATAAGCTGTCGCAAAACGATGATGAACTCCATATCTTTTCATGGTTTTCTCAATTTTTCGCTTTACAGAAATGGGTTCCTCGATCGCTTATCAATGCTTTAGGAATTTCATAACGAGCAAAAAGCTTTTTGAGAAAATTAACGACAACACGAGCATCGTTTGTTGGTAAAGCTTTGGCTTCTGCCCATTTGGACACATAATCGATAGCAACGAGAATGTATTCGTATTTGTGGGATTTAGGAAATGTTCCCATGAAATCAATTCCCCAAATATCGAATATTTCACACACTTGAATGCTTGTTAATGACATTTCGTCTCTGCGTGAAAGGTTAGTGGATCTTTGGAAAGCATCACAGTTTTGGACAAGTGTATGTGCCTCTTTGAATATTGTTGGCCAATAGAATTCAGCATCAAAAACTTTTTTAGCTGTGGTGGAAGGACCATAATGTTCCTCAGTAGGGCCATGATGACATTCATCAAGAATTTTGCGAGTTTCGGAACCAGAAACACATCTTCGGATCATTCCATCAGGGCACATTTTGAAAAGATAAGGTTCTTCCCAAAAGTAGTGTTTAAGTTCCGAAAAGAATTTGCTCCGTTGAGCGTAAGTGAATCCTTTTCTGATAATTCCTCCAACGAGATAGTTTGCAAAGTCAGCAAACCAAGGATCTTTGTTTTCATCAACCATCATGAGGGTTTCATCAGGGAAGTAATCATCGATTTCTTCTTCCTTCAACTCCTCTAGATTAGGATTTTCAAGACGTGACAAGTGATCAGCGGCAAGATTCTCTGCTCCTTTCTTATCTTTGATTTCGATGTCAAATTCTTGGAGTAGCAAAATCCATCGGATGAGACGCGGCTTTGCATCTTGCTTGGTGAACAGATATTTGAGTGCTGAATGATCGGTGAACACGACTATTTTTGAAAGCACGAGGTAAGATCGGAATTTGTCGAATGCAAAAACTACGGCCAATAATTCTTTTTCTGTGACTGTATAATTTTGCTGAGCACCATTCAGTGTCTTGCTAGCAAAATATATGGGCCGAAAGTGTTTTCCTTCTCGCTGGCCTAAGATGGCTCCAACAGCAAAATCGTTTGCATCGCACATGAGCTCGAAGGGTATTGACCAATCCGGTGAAACCATGATGGGAGCACTGGTCAGTTGAGATTTCAACGTTTTGAATGCTTTTATGCAATCAGTATTGAAGTCGAAGACAGAATCCTTTTCAAGAAGTTTTGTCATCGGACGAGATATTTCTGAAAAATCTTTGATAAATCGGCGGTAGAAACCGGCATGTCCTAAAAAACTTCTAACGGATTTAACGTTAGTTAGTGGTGGAAGTTTCGTGATAACGTCGATTTTTGCTTTATCTACTTCCGTGCCCGCACTGGAGATTTTGTGGCCAAGCACAATTCCTTCGGTCACCATAAAGTGACATTTTTCCCAGTAAAGGACAAGATGTGCAGCTTCACATCTTTCGAGCATTTTATCCAGATTGGAAAGACAAGCTTCGAATGAGTCTCCGAAAACTGAAAAGTCATCCATAAAAACATCCATGGAGGTTTCAAGCATGTCTTGGAATATGGCTATCATACACCTTTGAAAAGTTGCAGGTGCATTACAAAGACCAAAAGGCATACGCCGATATGCGTAGGTTCCAAAAGGGCAAGTGAAGGTGGTCTTTTCTTGATCTTTTAGATCGATTGGAATATGAAAGTATCGTGAAAATTCATCGAGGAAACAAAAGAATTTATTACCTGCTAGTCTTTCAAGCATTTGATCCATGAACGGGAGGGGAAAATTATCTTTCCTGGTGGCTTTGTTTAATTTACGATAGTCAATACAAACGCGCCAACCAGTGACAATTCTAGTAGGAACCAGTTCGTTCCGTTCGTTAGTCACAACCGGCATTCCTCCTTTCTTGGGGACACAGTGAACTGGACTCAACCAAGGATTGTCCTCGATCGGGTAAATGATACCAGCATCGAGAAGTTTGATGATTTCCTTTTTGACAACTTCTTTCATGTTGGGATTGAGTCGACGTTGACATTCCACAACTGGTTTAATCCCATCTTCGAAATTGATTTTGTGTTTACAGAAATTGGAACTAATTCCTGGGATATCAGATGCTTTCCAAGCGAAAGCTCGTTTATGATTTTTGAGGACATAAACTAAACTTTCTTTCTCATTGTCCTCGAGTAATGAAGATATGACTACTGGAAGAAGTGATTTTTAATCCAGATAAGCATATTCAAGATGATCAGGGAGAGGTTTGAGTACGAGATCTGTTGGTGGTTCTTGAAGAGAAGATTTTATTCTCATCTCGTCATCGAAAGTTATTTCTTCAAAATTCTCCTCCTCCATTTCTTCCTCTTTCGTGTTATCTCCTTCAAACTCTACTTTCATAAAATCAGCAAACTCTTTGTCAAGGCCTGTTTCATTTATTTTTTCGAAAGTAGTCACGAATGGATCAGATTCGTTAAGTAATGCATCCAATTCTTCGTCAGTGACCTCATCGATAACATCGATGTTGAAACAAGTGTCATCACTGGAACGTGGATAGTGCATTGCTTTATCGATTAGAAAGGTGATTCGATCTTCTTCAACTCCAAGGTTGAGTTCTTTACCCTTTACTTTGATGATCATCAGTATTTAGGAAAGGTCTTCCTAAGATGAGTGGGACTTTACTATCTTCTTCCATTTCGGGATTACAAAGTCCACGGGGAAAAATGAATTTACCAACTTGAACGAGCATATTCTCAGCAATTCTAATAGGATATTGATAAGAATGATTTGCTAATCGAATACTCATCTTTTTCGGTTTAAGGCTGTTGATGGATAATTTGGAATACAATGAATAAGGCATCAAATTGATACTTGCGCCAAGGTCGGCTAAAGCATCGCATTGAATATTATTCCTGAAAGTGCATGGAATAAGAAAGCTCCCGGGATCTCCGAGCTTTGGTGGAATTTTGTTTTGAACGATGGCTGAGCATTCTTCGTTAAGGAAGGTAGCTGATATTTTCTCTAGCTTTCTTTTGTTGTTAAGAAGTTCTTTCAAAAATTTCTCATAATTGGGGATTCCGGCTAAGACATCAACGAGGGGAACATTGAGTCTAACCTCTTTGATTATTTCTATGAACTTCTTATATCGCTCTTCCATTTTTTCTTTCTTAAGGCATTGAGGATATAGAATTTTTGGTGTGTACGCCTTGATAGGTGAAACGGTTTTCTTTTTGGTGGGTTGCGTTGGGTCGGTTTCCTCAGCTTCATCCTCACTAGCTTGGGTGATAGGAGTATTTTCGTTTAGATTTAATGGTGGATCGTACGAGCGACCACTTCTTGTGAATACAGAATTGATATGCTCATTTCTTGTTTGTGGTGGACGGTATGTTTTATCGTTTGATGGTTTTGGGTTGGATTGGGTGTTACTTGGTAACGAACCAGATGGTCGAGAGGAATGTTGGTCAGAATATCTACCAAATTTGTTTTCGAGGTCTTGGATAGAGGCTTGATGATTTTTACGTCCTGTTCAACTTTGGCTTTGAGATTGAAAACTGATTTTTGATGAAATCATTCGTTGATTTTTGGCGATCCGAATTCTCTCATGGTTTTTTTGAATTCGGATTCTTCCATCTTTTTTTCAGAGTTTTGTAGGGGCGGATTGTCGGTTCGAGGTTGAGAATCACGATTGTTATCCCTTGGTTGGCGATCTTGCCAATTTCCAGAATTTCTACCGTAATAACTACCACGATATCCTCCTCCACGGTATCTTCCTTGGACATAATTCGCTTCACCTTCGTTAGGTCCACCCATGGGTTTACCATCGCACTCAGACGATGGGTGATTTCCTCCACAATTGTTGCATCCATCTCGCATTTCTTTCATTTCTCATTTGATATCTTTGTATTGCGAGTCGATTTTCGAAGTTGATGAGTTTCGAGGTATCGGATTTTTCGACAAAAGCATCGGTTTTTCGAAGGGGCTTGGTTTTTGAATATTTAGACCAATCGAGTTTAAGAAGTACTCGATCTTCGAGTAATTGATGTGCATCGTTAGGAGTCTTATAGAGAAAAGTTCCTCCGGCATCAAGGATACCTTGAGAGATTTCGTCAAGTCTATGGTAAAAGATTTGGATAATGGTTCCTTTGGATAGTTGATGCAGGTTTTACTGACCAGGTCTTAATATTTATAGTGTCTCGCTATACCTATGGTCTACCCTAATGCACTAACTGGCAGTGTACCCGGTCGTGTGTAGTGTAGTAAATGGTAAAGCCGAGGTCGTCCCAAGAGCTATGTGTGTCGGATAATTACTAAGTCTAATTGTCACAGAATATTAATGGTTTGAAAGGGTTTTAATTAATTAAACTACTAATGCAGAATATAAAAGCAAATAAATGGTAGAAGGGAAATCAATAGAGGAATATTGGTGCTAACCTAGTTAATCCTCCTAACTAGTTATGTCTACGACTACCTACTTCCAATTACTTCAGGTGGGGTCAAATTCGAGAGGACAACATTTGGTCAATTCGCCCTAACCTATCGGCAAAGATGCCACCACAGAGAAATCAGTACCGTCATAATTCCTAGTGTTCCTGGTCCCCTAAGCCGAGTCATTAAGTACCGCTACATGCTAGATTCTAAATAGTGAGTGCCCGGCCGTTAGGAACTTAGACACTACACCCCCCAATTCTTAAGTTCATCCAAACGATAGGTGATCAGTTAGTCAAATCGCACAAGTAGAAAGGGTCGTCAGTTGGTCATATCTTACCCTTCCCATCTCAGTCCGCTCACCTAGGGTCAGTTGGTCATATCTCCTAGGCAATTGGCCTTTATCGCCATTCAAAACTACCGAACCAAGGGTGACTACCAAAGAACTATGCATGCATACACTTAGAAATAATTGTACGGAAGTAAAGGTAAACGTAAACAAAACAATTAAGGAATCATAACTAGGCTAGCACCAAAGGGTGCTTAGCCGCTCATATTAATCATGCAAATCAATTCAATATTCAAAGGTACGAAATACATGAATTGAAAGTAAAAGAAATAATAAACGCTAAAAGCTTATCGTAATGGTGTGACTTCTCCCTTGGAAACAGCTCCGTATGCTTCCCAGACCTCCCTTGAGCTTTTTCCCACGTTCTCAGAGTGTTGTGTGTGGAATGGGATGCTTTGAAATGCTGGAATTTGTGGGGTATTTATAGGCAGTGCAGGTTACGGCGTAACCAAAAGATGAGTTACGCCGTAACCTTATATTTCTCCGTAAATATACTAGATCTGCTAGTTACGGTGTAACCTTATAAGTGGTTACGTCGTAGTCTTCAATAAACACGGTTACAACGTAAGTGATGCAGTAGTTACGGCGTAAGTATCAGCGGCGTGGAACCTCTTTTGACCTAATGGAGTTACGTCGTAACCTTTGGAAGGAGTTACGCCGTAACCTCTTGATAAGTTGGACTTCTGGTCACGCAATAGTTACGGCGTAATGTGAGAGATGAGTTACGCCGTAACTTCTTCAAAATAAGCATATTGTGATAAATCTTTAGTAACGTTTCCATTTCCGCGTCTCTTTAGCTCCAATGCTCGTAATTTACCTGAAAGTGTAAAACAATGGAAAACAAGCGTAAATCCATATAAATTGTCTTTACTATCTAAAATGGAAAAATGATAAAGGGGAAAAGTGAAATATTGAATATTGAAAGTTGAAAAAAAATCAAGCTACCCATGTGTTTGAAATATGCAATGATGAAATGCGTTTGAAATTGCAATGGAAAAGGAAACTATGACTATTTGCAATGAGAATTATTGAAATTGTTTAAAGAGTATCTCTACTACATTTGAAAACTTGAAAAATAGTCAAATGAGTATCCGCATATAAACACTCTCCACCCTCACAAAAACACACACACTCACAAAAACACTCTCCACCCTAACTCTTTCTCATATCCTCCACCGCCACCGCCACCACTACTAACCAACAACGTTCGAGACAAACAACCAACGACACCCCCGCCTCCAACGAGACCATCCGCCGCGGGTATCTTATGAGGTTTGTCTTATTTTTTTTTCTTTTTTTAAATCCGTAAGTTTTTAATTTATTTAAAGATCCGAATTTTTTTTAGATCTAATGTTTTTATTTGTAGATTTATTGATTTTTTTGTAGATCTACTTTTATTCTAAAGATCCGGAATTGTCACCGGAATCGTTGCCGGAACTGTCGCCGGAACTCATCTGCCACAAGTTTTGAGGTATTTTTTCAGTTTTTGATAAATCTATGACTATTTATCATTATTGAAGACCTTTTCTAGCGTTCAATAATTACCATTTTTCAGTTTTTATAACATTTATTTGTTTTTTGTTTACAGTCGCCGTCTCCGCCATTGTTTCAGCGGAAATATGTGTTGTCGCCGTTGAACCAGCACGAGACCCACCATGAAGGTTTTGCAAGTTTTTAGTTTTTGTTATAAAGTTTTGTAGTTATTTTTTTTTTATTGTTTTTAAAGATCTGTTAATATTCATCTCAAAAGTTGTGCTATTGGTGATTATTATGTTGTCTTTCCTTGGATCTAAACATATGTGAACGAATCGACCATTTTGGTTGGTCGGGTTTCGTGTTTGACCGGATCTGGCTCCATCTCTCTCGGTTACACCGGTTTGGTTTGTTTTGAGATTTGTTATTTTATAATAATGGGTTTTGGTGTTTCTCGTAGCTTTTCTTGTGTTTAGCAGTTTGAAGATCTTTAACAAATCTTTTAAAGATGATTCAGTTTTTGAGATGAAACTCGCATGATTTTTAAGACCCAAAAGTGATATTGTTACTATAATATCTTTGTTGGTGTATATAGCTCTTGTACATGATTATCTCTTTTAGACTCATCTCTTGTGCGGTCTAAACTTAGAGCTTTCAAGAAAAACAATTGAACGAACAGTTGATCACGAGCTATGGTATAAAAAACATTATTGTAATGTGATCATATTGAATGATAGAAAATGAACCAGAGAGGACCCGTTAAAACCGATACAAACCGATACAATGTCGCATATCGTTAATTGTCTGCCGCTAGAAACCGATGCCGCTAGGCACGGGTACTCGTCTAGTATAAATAACGAGCATTGTCGGGGGAAATTGACACTTAATATTCAGGACTATTTGATGTTATCAATAGTCCATGTCCATGACAACTACGAAGAAAATCTTTCATCCGAAGCCAAGCTTCGACAAGTGATTCGTTGGGGTTTTGTGTGAAAGCACGAATTTCTCCCATTAATCGATCAAACATGGCAGGTGGAAAGAATCGGCTTACAAAGGCTTGCCTCATCTCCTCCCAAGTATTGATAATTCCTAGGGTCAATTCATTGTACCATACTTTTGCATCTCCGGCGAGTGATGATGGAAAAGTTTGAGTTTGATGGCATTGACATCGGTGTCGCCATAACGGAACATGCCGCAAATTTTGATAAATTCGGCAATGTGCTTATGCGGATCGGCCCGCGCACGGCAATCGAATTGGCGGTCTTTGATCATAGAAAGATGATGACCCTTCACGGTGAAGTTTTCACCAAGGTTGACAGCAATAATAGCACTCCCAGAAGTTGGTGTTACTGCTCGGTTGGTTCCCCACATGGGTTGATCGTCCGCCATGGGAAAAGGTAAATTGGTGAAAGGGTTGTAAACGACTTTAGCTTCTAAAAGGATATCAAATGGTGGGTTTGGTACTCTAAGTACACGGTTTTCTAATGGTATAAAAGGTGTCCTTCTTCTTCTTCGAATCAAACGTTCGGGATTGGTAAGAGGTGAGATTGGTTTATTCCAGTTGCACGAGTGTTCATACAATGACCTAGAGAATCCAGGCAATATCTAAACACATGGACAAACAAAGAAAACAGATTTTCGGACAGAAGAGAGTAACCAGATCGGTTGTGAGGGGCGACCGATTAGTTAGATCAACTGGGTTATGGATTTTGGTGCAACCAGATCGGTTGTGAGGACGACCGATCGGCTGGAGCTCTCGAAAAAAAAATTAGAAATGGATCGATTGACGTAGATTTAAAACTTGCTGAAACACAATAAAATCCCCGGCAGCGGCGCCAAAAACTTGATGTGCTACGTGTGTACAAGTTTTAAGTTTAAAAAATACGATTTACCAATTTTACCAATAACACATATGAGCAAGTGCACTCGTCCGTTATAGCAAGATTTTGAAGGTAAGTCGGGATCGTTCGCAGGGATTTGTGAGTGAATCAGAGTAACAAGTATAAATCAACTAGGCAATCCAAAAGCAAATAATAACGAGAATAGATATAATGAAATTCAGATGATTAAAAACTACACTTGCTTAAAGTAGTTTCTTATCCTTGATTAGTATGATTGTGTTAACCTCTTAACATGTTGGTTATGATAATTAGTTGGTGTACTAATCTATTGTTCTTACAAGTTAAACCTTCGTCAAGATTTTAATTATAAAAACAAGCATTAAGTTTAACCAATCAATTCAAGATCAATTCAAGTTTATAAGCTTACTTTCATAAACTTAAACACAAAAACATCCATTTGTCTTATCAAATTTGCTTAAGAAATGGTCAATACAAAAGGTAACCGATTATAGACAAAAGGTTACAACTGATTGTAAACAACTAATCTTACGACCTTTTAGATGTTTCCAATCAATCCAACTTGATAATCAAAAAGCGTTCTTATTACAACCACACTTTAGTTTCTTTGCTTAACCAAGAATAATGGGTAAAAACAATCATCTATAGACAAAATGATTATAACTAGTTGAATAACAATAAGTTCTTTCGACCTCTACGATTACTATCAACTAGTCAAACTTGATTAACAAATGTCACTATGAAACTTAAGAACAATTGGATCTTAGAATCAACTTGAAATTGAATTAAAACATGTTAACACAATCATAAACTAATCACATGATAATCAACATCATTTAAGCAAGTGTATAAAGAAACTAGCCACTCATAGCAAACATAAACATAAACTCAGAACTTTGAACATTAGAAAACGTGATTAAGAGTCTTACAATGCTTGGAATAAGATTACAAATGGTGGAGTAATGATTCCCAAAGTATTGGGGTTGACTTCTTAGGCGTTTGACCTCCAAATGTTGACTTCTAGGACCTCCAAACTTTCCTGGACTTCTAAGGACGAATTTGAGAGCTAAAAGCTTTGTGTTTGATGAGTAGAGAGTTGTATTGAAGTGTGTGTCTCATATGCTCACAAGAGGTATCTATTTATACTAGTTCCAAGCCCAAGGGTATTAAATGTTGAACTTGGCCTCCAAGGAGTTAGGAAGGGACTAGAATACACCAAGGGAATGACCTAGAATCATTTGGATGCAATGGGGAATCTTAGTGATGAAGAAATAGCAGAACCAGTCCTCCCAGCCGGATCGGTTGCTTGTCCAGCCAATCGGCTAGTCTTCTTGCACTAACCCAGCCGAATCGGTTGCGGGCGGCGACCGATCTGCTGGTCTGTCTTCAAGGGATATCTTTTGACCACTTTCCAGCCGAATCGGTTGCGGATTGCGACCGATCGACTGGTCTTCCTGAATGATGGAAAATCGACCTTTTGCTTGATTCAGACTTGCAGAGCTTGGTTCTTCAATCATCTTGATCTTCTACGATACTTGAAATGCTGACTTGTGCTTGACATGCTTCAATGAAATGGGAATCTTCCTTTTATTGAAAATTCTTTAACTTTTCCTTCCGTTTCCCTGCACTTGGTTATAAATACTAGACAAACATCTTTTGATGCGATTAAGCACTAAAATAATATGAATATAACCAAATAACATATACAAAAGCACAAATAACGCTACTGATAACATGTACAATCTGAGCATTATCACATCCAATAATATGCGTGGACTTATTCGCTTAGCATAACAAGTCATTCATTTAAAATTTTAAATCATCAAACTTCACTAACTCACCGGCCGCAGCCAAGCTGCAATGTGCTCGATTTTCTGCTTGGATTATTACTTGATTTAGTTGCTCAACTAAAAAGACTAAGGGTTAAAGCCTCGTTGAGGACAGAGAAGTTGGGTGTACTCCTATACAATTTTGGCTGGTAATGGCTTCCTTGACCTACAAGCAACCAACCTATGACTAAACTCCGACAACTGTTCAGCCTTGTCCCCTACCATCAACTTTGCATGATCACCTCCCACCCACCAACTCCCCAAAAATCCGTTTAGCAGCACTATTAGCCGCCTTCCAAACAACCGCCATATCAGCAAGCGTCGACATTAGCTAGCTTTAAACATGTATATGTAAACATGATGCTAAACTAGCATTAGCCACTTCAATGAAAGCAATTAATCAAGAACAAATAATCAAATAGATATAGGTGGAAACTAATTCAAGAACAGAAAAAGATAATTATTTTCAAGAGACATCACATTTTTTTCCCAGATTTATTCTATTTTATCTGCTATCATTTTTTTTACTTCTCTCTCCGTTCTCTGAAAAACATATATCTGAAGGCGAAACAAGACTCTCAACGTATTCCATGGCATACATTTTGCTCCGATACTTATAATTGGGCAAAATGTTCAGCTTTTCATACGTTTTTTCCAAATAGTCGTAGATAATAAGTTCTGAGGGACTCTTCATCAGAATTCTTCCGCTAGCCAAAATACAAACCGATATATGATATGGTTTGCAAGTGAATGAATATTTTGGCAACCATGATTTCTCACCGCCATGCCCCTTCAACACCCACAATTCAAATTTGTAAGCATTGTCCTTGTTAAGTGAACAAAGGCATCCATCTATTGTACCCAAATGAGCCCCAATGGAATCTTCCGCAAATGGTAGATGCATCTCTGAAAGTACCATATCTTTAACATTTAGGACGATCAAAAATTGAATATTATCATACGCAAACCCAACGCAAAAATCCATTTGCAAATGTACCTACATAAGGCAAGACGCAGTGGGAGTAAATAAATCGGTTGGTTAAGAAAAAAAAAATGTCGACCGTTATTATAGTCGGTCAAGTCGAGTGTGGTCATGAGGTCATATATCGGTCGAGAAACAAAAAAACAAACTATCGGTCTAATTTTCGACCGACTTTACACACACATTCTTTTGTTTTTTTTAACTTGGTCACCGACTGTGACAACTTGGTCGTGGTTGGTCATTGGAGAGAGAAAGCTGATGTGGCAAGGGATGACTCGGGTCACGACTGTATCCAGCCTAATGTTCAAACCTAATGCATTTCTTGTTGAGCTGTATTTTGCTCCATGAACTACACAAACGCTTTTTAAAACTACAAACATCACATATATCAAATTCTTGTTTCAACCTAACAAACTTTAGGTCATTAGGGTTGCACCATATACAAATCCATATTCGGGCTTCCTACAGTCACGATAAGGTGGACAACGAAGTTTAGTGGACGCTCTTGTGAAAGGATTGTATAGAATCAACGTACGTGTATAACGCAAAAGGACTATCCCATTCAATGTTCCAATAACTTTGACACTTGAGTACCTATCCCGTAGGTTTTTATAAGGATAACAACGCTTTAGTATAGAATGAGGCATGTCATCAGTTGGTACATTGTCGTCTATGAGATGAAGAGCTTTAGATAGGGGGAGAATGATACTTTTACGTGATCAAAAGTTCATAAAGTTAGGTTCTGTTAGCATACGATTCCAATGTTTGATACACATCGAAGCCTTACCAAGGGCTTTGATGGTAGCCATGCAAGTATATTGCGAACAATGTCCTCAGCTAGTAAGTACGCCATCACAAGCAAAATACAAGTTTCCATAGGGGTGGGTCGACAACGGAAGGGATCCAGTAAGAAGAAAAACTAAAATGAGAAAAACAAGAATAATTTCTGACCACAAATTTCAAATAAGGGGGAGATTTTTAAGGGGAGATGCATCTATTTTAATAGATTCATCTGAAATGTGTGGTTGTGGTTTCTTCTTATCATTCTCATTTTAATTTTTCTTCTTATTTGATCCTAAATCGGGTCGACAAAACAAATACAAAGATAAGTTTATAAAAAAAACAACAATATATAAGCAAGTAATCAATCATTTATTAATACGAAGGAGATGGATCCGGCCGCTGCGTATTGGATCAATTTGGAGTAGCAGAAAATCGTCGAAAAATATAATTTGTCACCACCCCACCCGAATAGTTTTATTTTATTTATTTATTGTAGTTTTTATGTCTTAACTTATTTTTATGTACTCGTAGTGGTTTTTTCATTTCGTACCTTTTTTTGGTAATTTTTTTGGGCGTATTTTTTTTATGTGTAATGTTTTTTTGTCTTATTGTAATGTTTAATTTTATTAATGAAGTATTAGATTGTTTAATGAATGAAATCGTTGAAGGTAGAATTCGTATATTGTAATTTTTTTTTTAAATGGGTCCCAAAAAATGGTATTATTTGGTGTTATGATAAAAAATGATTTTTTAGTGTTATGTTATTTGGTGTTGAAATGATATCACGTTGAAGTGGCTGGGTTTTTAATGTTAACTTGAGGTATCACTCCCAACGCTCTTAGCCTAAAAGGAAGAAGCGATAAAAGAGAGAGAGAAGAAAACGTGTGGTTGCTATGGAGTATGGTACAACTTGTTTGACATTTTTGGTATACTTAATTATTAGAGCACACGTTATGGTAACATTCAACCCAAGTTAAATCTTAACATTTGGGCATTAAAGGTATGTTAACCACAATGCATGTTAACCACACCACCGGCAAGCCTTAACACCATATTAAGCCTATAACGCCACGTTAAAGGCATTTTTAACTTGGGTAAGTTATGATAAAAGGTGTTTTTTTTTAGTTAAGGTGAAATGTTAAAAGCTTAAAGCTGATGTGACATGGTGTTAAACCTTAACCTAAGTTACTACACCCTATGCTCTCAGTAGTATATATTATATGTGACTTTGAAATTCACGCTATGCTATTACAAGCATCAAACCATCAAAGTAGATATCTTTAAGTTATTATAGTTTGATATTCTGAGTATGGATCTAGTGAGAAGAAATATTTAAATGGGAAGAATGAGAAAAAATTGGAGTCACATATCTTAAATAAGTAAAAAGAAATAATAGGGAGATGCATATATTTTTATGGATGCAACTAATATTTGTGGTTGTGATTTCTTCTCATTCTTCTTATCTTAATTATATTTTTATCAAACCTCTTGATATTCTTCAAAACTTAACTATGTCAAACACTTTACTTGAAATTTTTTAACCTGTGACATGTTATTTGATGGTAAAACTAATGTGACTTTTTTATGGTATAACATATAATAAGTCAAATTAATTAACAACCAAACACTATCCGATAATATCATTACCGGTTTATCAAAGATGGAACCAGGACTAAAAAAATCATGTGTACATAAAATTTAAATCATGATAGTAAACACAAGTTTTTTTTACCCAGTACATTCATTTAGAAGAATTAACACTAAGGAGTGAAATCTTGTTCTGTTTTATTATGTAGTTTGACGGATTCGGCCCCCTCTAATATTAATTTCTTGCTCCGCCTCTAATCATAAGTACGTGTTTTTCATCAAACCCTCGTATTTTTTGACGTCAACTTTTTTGCACCAAATGGTTGAATACGTGATTATGTTTATCGTTGGCCATACTCATCAATATCACATGTTGCGAAGTGCTATTATGTTTATGTGAACTATGACTTTGAATTTTTGTTTAAATGACAAATATACCCCTCTTTAAATATAAATAAATATTATCACGTTATCTTTTTCATTCTCCTCTCTCATTCATCACCACTCACCATTGCCTCCAAATCCATCATCACCACCGCCTGATACTTCCAACACCACCACCACCACCACCAAACCACTAGATCCAACTCGCCAGCGACCACCTTCCACCACCACCATCGGATCCGCCAACAACCACCACTACCAGATATGTCGACCAACACCACTACGCGATCCGTTGACCACCACCACTTCCAGATTCGTCGACAACTACGACACCAACAACAACAACAATTAATAATACGAAAAGTAGATCTAACAAATAAGAGTAAAAAGAAACTTGTGGTTTATGCTTCAAGATCTTTGAAGAGGGTCTCGGGTAGGTTTACATATATATATATATATATATATATATATATATATATATATATATATATATATATATATATATATATATATTTTTGTGCTCAAACCGAGAGAAGAGAAAGAGATTAATGTCTTTTTCTTTAATTATTTCGAATATAAAAAGAGAAGCTATGCTTAAAAAAAAGGATGATCGGTGATGATTTTTGGTGCAGATCTAAAAAGATCAATTGTAATGAATGCCAAATCTGAGATCTTGAATGATCTTAAGAGCTTTTATGGTATGGGAAAGAAAAAAAAATGAGATCTTTGTTTGTAGCTTCATTTTTTTGTCATTTATGTTTCTGTGGTCGGTTTAGTCCCAAGTGGGGATAGTGTTTTTTTATCCTATTGAATTGTAGATGCATTAGTTAAAAAAAAAAAAAAAAAAAGAATAGATGCATTGTACTTTTGGGTGTGGTTATAAAATGGTTGAAAAAAATTACTGAAAGTGACGGTGACAAATATTGATGCCCACTGACAATTTTTTTTTGAGAAAAATAAATTGGCCGGAATAAATGGATGTCACCGGAATATATGATTGTCGCCGGAGCTGTTGATGATGATGGTAAAAAAATATCATATAAGGGTATTTTGGTCTTTTTAATACTCATTTAATAAGACAAAAAAAAAAGAATATATGGGAAAACACCCAACTACTAATGTACTTTAATATTAAAAAAATGACATGTGTCGCACATTCGCACATGACCATTTAAAGAAGAGCTGTTATTTTTGTACCATATAGTGATCACAACCTAACTTTTTGTACTATTTTGAGAATTACCCCCGTAAATAACTATGCATGTAATCAACTTATTCACTTTTAAACATGCATGCACATGGAGATAAGGCTGGTCGCATTCGTACCCAAAATATCGGTTGGGCACCAAAATTTTGAGCCCTCAACCGATTTTCACATCGGTTGTGGACATCGAGCATTAGATCGGTCATAGGTAGAGAAAACGCAATATCGGTCTAAAAACCAACCGATATTTTACATGTCTCGTTCCCCTTTTTTTTTTTTTTTTTTTTCTTTTCTCTCTTTTATCTTTTTAATCCCGCTCCTATTTGAAATTTAATTTTAATGAATAACAATTTAATGTTAAAAATGTTTGAATTAAAAAATAAACAAAAAAAAGCTTGGGTCATCGATTGGGGCATCCGGGTCATGTCAGGTCGCTGGAAAGAGAAAGCTGACGTGGCGCTGGATGACCCAGGTCGTCCCAGGTCACGACTGAGACCAGCCTAATGGAGATGTCATTTGTTTGATATCCGTAAGGCGTAAGACATGGTCCTCATGTACGTCTTCAGACCATAGCCAGGCAACGTTTAAATCGAGTCGGGCTGTGAACACGTATCAGCAGGCTTCAACATTAGCTATAGCTTTAATATGTAAAAATGATGCTAAACAAGCATTAGCCAGTTCAATGAAAGAAATTCAAGAACAAATAAATAAATAGATATAGGTGGAAAGCAATTCAAGAACAGAAAAAAGATAATTGTTTTCTATAGACAACACATTTTTTTTTCAATGCTCTTTTATTTTATCTGCTATCATCTATTTTTTTTTCTTTTTTTGTTACTTCTCTCTCCATTCTCCGAAAAACATATATCTGAAGGCGAAACAAGACTCTCAACGTACTCCACGGCATACATTTTGCTCCGATACTTATAATTGGACGAAATGTTCAGCTTTTCATACGTGTTTTCCAACTAGTCATAGATAATAAGTTCTGTGGGACTCTTCATCAGAATTCTTCCGCTAGCCAAAATACAAACTGATATATGATATGGTTTGTGTTTGAGCAAATATTCGTAGATGCTCTTCAACCCTAAGCTTCAGGAGACTCCGCGGTAGCTCATTCTTCTTGTAGGCTGAAATAAGAGAGAACACCGTTAGCTCACCCCGGGTTTTTAGTCTGAGACCAAGCTCCGGCGCGAGAGTAAGTACTTGGTATAAGTGAATGATAAATAATAAGTGATAAGTAAAGAGGAGTAAGGGTAGAGAGAATACTCTATCGGAGTATGTGTGTGGGAAAAAGGTCCTCTTTCATGTGTGTGAATCATTCCTTTTATACTACCTGAGATTAGCTCCACGACATATCTCTTTTGGAAGCTAAGTTGTCTTTTAGGGGAAGCACATAAGGCGCTGCCGAGCACTAGGCTTGGTCCTCGGGGTCAAGGTTGTCTTCATGCTAGTTGTGGACCAGACGCCTGTGCCATTCGTACATTATCGTACAATGTGTGTCAGTTGTCGGCGTACTAGTTCGATGGAGATAATGTTCTACCTCCTGAGTAGACACATTCTCCTGAGTAGACAATGCTTCCTGAGTAGACATTGCCTCCTGAGTAGACATGTTCTCCTGAGTAGACAATGCCTCCTGAGTAGACATGTTCTCCTGAGTAGACAATGCTTCCTGAGTAGGCATTGCCTCCTGAGTAGACATGTTCTCCTGAGTAGACAATGCCTCCTGAGTAGACATGTTCTCGTGAGTAGACAATGCTTCCTGAGTAAACATTGCCTCCTGAGTAGACATGTTCTCATGAGTAGAAAATGCCTCCTGAGTAGACATGTTCTCCTGAGTAGACAATGCCTCCTGAGTAGACATTGCTCTCCTAAGAAAACAATGCTCTCTTGGGCAGACATTGCTCTCCTAAGTAGATATTGCTCTCATGAGCAAACATTGCTATCCTGAGCAGACAATGCTCTCCTGAGCAGACAGCTCACCTGAGCAGACAGCTCACCTGAGCAGACAATGCCTCATCATAGATTGGTTTTGTCTTAGAAACATTTGGAGTTAATTGTGATTGTCTCCTCCGGAGTATCCGGAGGATGACATACCTCATCATGTCCCCCAGTCTAGTATCAATGTATTGTCAAGGAGTTGGTACTAGACTTAAAAAAAAAGGTTGTCGGTTTGGAGGCCAAAATTGCCAAAGAGTTGGTACTCTCGAGAATTTTTTCTATCTGTTCGAATCTCTCGATCAAGGATGAAAGAATTTCCATGAATACCATTAAATTTTGAAGATTGATACAAGAGTGGGTCACTACCATACTACTTCACCTGTCTTAAAAGACATGGCTATCCCTGTGCCTACTCTGGAGGAGATAATTGCCACTTGATCTGATCACAAATTGGTAGCAAAGGCAAAGGCATCGACCAACCGAAAATCCTCTACTAAGTCGCAAGAGCCTTCTAATGCAACCAAAAAGGGGAGGTTGACCAAGTAAGGCTCCCAAGCAGACTCTAGTGAGCCCTCGAATGAAGAAGGTGCTGAGATTGATATACTTTTCATTCATAGTCGTACAAGTGTTCGGGTGCGGCGAGAAGAATATCGATTTGGTTGGCGATTCCCGTCCGGTAATTCATACCGTATTTTGGTGATGAATTGTACGCCATGTCTCCATAGTCAAAACTAGAGCCGAATCCACTTCCCGAAGTAATGTTCCTTATGTTGTCAATTGCGAGTCGTGTCGATATTGTGCCTCTATGTCGAGTTTCGAGCTAATTAGAGAGGTTGCTCGTTCATCCGTGTTTCGCTTCGGAGGCTAAGTGATTTTTTGGACACAATAATAGTTTTGGACCATGTGTCTCATCATGTCCCCCAGTCTAGTTCTAACGTATTCTTTGAAGAGTTGGTACTAGACTGCGGAATGTCGCGTGACCATTTCACATAAGTGCCTTGTTTGGAGGCCCAATGCAACCCAAAAAGGCTCATTGTTTATCAATCCGCTTGAGTACCTCGTTAGGATATAACATCATAAACCGAAGGGTTTCGTTCGGATCTTATCTTGATCGGAGTTTTCGATTTGTGAGTTCCATTGGTGTTTCGTTAAGAGGTCTTCATCGAAGGCCATACCAAGGGTTTTGATCAAAGGTCTTAACCTTTAAGTTTTTATTTAAGGTTTTTCTGTCACTAACACAGGCTGTCTTGATTAGGGATCTCGATCGGGGATCACCCAAAGAGTTTCAATCGGAGTATCCTTAGCCCGAGGGGGTTTTATCCAGAGGCCCATTTAGAAGGACCGTTGGTGATGTTTGTTTATATATTAAGGATTTTACTATGTGTTCTCATTAAGAGTTATTTGAATAAACCATAGCCCACTCATTTAGTGTTCACATTCAGACTTCTCACTCGGAGGTCTCGACGGGGTTAGTTTATGAAACAATAGGATTCCCATCGGAGGTTTTGATTAGCTTGCCTCTATCGGAGGTTCCACTAGTTGTGCTTGTTCCGATTGGAGGTTTGAGAATTTCCCTCTGAGGGTTTGTTGTCTCAATCGGAGCTTTGGGAGACGTGGTGTCTCATTCGGAGGTTGTTTGGGATGGGTGAGCCTCGATCGGAGTTTTTGGGTGAGCCATATCTCGATCGGAGTTTTCTAGGCGTGAATCGTTCGGAGTTTGGTTTGGCTCGTCCGGAGTTTGGTTTCGATCGAATTTTGGGCGCGACTCATTCGGAGTTTGGTTTGGCTCGTCCGGAGTTTGGTTTCGATCGAATTTTGGGCGCGACTCATTCGGAGTTTGGTTTGGCTCGTCCGGAGTTTGGTTTGGCTCGTTCGGAATTTGGTTTGGCTCGTCCGGAGTTTGGTTTCGATTGGATTTTTAGCGCGACTCGTCCGGAGTTAATAATATATTTTTCTGTTTATTCCGAATCGTTTTTCTTTTTTGAATAGTATTCCAAAGTTTCTATTCGGGTAAGTTGTTTCAAAAGGAGTTTTAAGCTAGTGTGTCTTGATCGGAGTCTAGGAAGACTTTGCCTTGATCAAAGTTTTGGGGAAATACAAGTCCGGATCGGAGGTCACCTCAAGAGTTTCAATTGTTGTATCCCTAGCCCAAAGGAATTTTGTTTGGAGTTAGCATCACAAACTCGTTCGGAGCTTTTATTCACTAGCATGTGCAACTATGAGTATTTATAACTTCATGCTTGTGCCCTCTTGGGATGGTACCAAGGTAAGTGAGGAACCATATGATCAAGACACCAACATTTTACAACGAGTTGTTGATCGAACCACATCACCTGCTCTAGAGGGAGAAACTATCCTTGAGCCTACTCTGGGGGAGATCATTGCCACCCGAGGTGACTCTGGGTGGTTGCAAAGGCTAAAAACACGGCTAAGCGAAAAGCCTCTACTCAGCCGGAGGTAACTACCGATGCAACCAAAACAAAGGAAAGGTAGCCAAGAAGAACTCCAGGGTAGGTCAAGTGAACAAAATGTTGAAAATGATAATGATAAAGGCAAAGGCAATGAGAATTTAGATGATCATTGAACGAGTGTGGATTGTGATGCTTACTTTGACGCATAGCATGTTGAGAGCGATCAAGAAAATACCGGAGGGACTAACAAGACCAAACTCGTAAATGTAATCCATCTCAAGTCTATTGATCAGGGGACACGGCTAGAGGTGAGTGCTTCTCCCATTATTCCTCTAGACCAAGCATCTTTTGGTCCTGACCACACTGAATCCTCCATGACTCCGAATAATATCACTAATGTACCTTTCTATGAAGTTCAAGGTATTTCATGATTGTCCTTTTTTACTTTAGTCACTATTTCTACTTCATGTTTTCCTAAGTCTCTTTTTAGGTAACGAAACAACCACTCAACCTCAAGATACTGAGATGGATCTGAAACATTAGAGTGTGGGAGAGAGGACTCAGCCTTAGATCAGCCACTCACGGTCATGGTATCGATATAGGTGCTTAGCCTCAGGGTGTCCGGAAAAATTTTCATCGGCATGACACCAATGAAGACATGCATCATCCTGATATTGCTTGAGGTGAGAATTTTGATGGTGTTAGGTCAGATAAAGATGAACTCAGCGACAAAGATGATAATGAGAACACTGGGTTTTATTATCATGCCAAAGTAGGAGATACCGCTAGAGACACAATTTACAAGGAGCTTTTTTCCTCCGCTCTTGGTCCCTACATCATGCCATATCCTTATGATGCGGTTTAAGCAACAATCCTCCCAAATATATGAGGGATGAGTGGGATAAAGTTCATGTTGTAAAATGTGGACTTTTGAATAAAAACTCTTCAAGGATCCTAAGTTATTTAAGGCTATCAATGATCGAGTACTTACACCGACATGTATAAAGAAGAAACGACTTTACAATCCAAGAGCTCTCTCAGGAGTTTGATGTTCCAGTTTCTAATAAGTAGTTAGTTTAGTTTCTAACTTATGACTTTTTTTTTGTTGAAAGAGGTACGCGGTGTACCGGAGGACCTTTCAAGGTTACTCCAAGCTTGGGTATATCTGATCGTGAAGTGCTCTGAGGGACCCAGGGTCATACCCCTATCGCAAGCCCTCATGTTTTTTTTATTGGAACATTAGTTTATTTTGTATAGTTCCAGTCATTATAAGGTTTGTTGGGCTACAGCGCAAGCATACCCCAACATCTAGATAAATACACACTACAACATATACTGATGCAATGCCCAAAGTTTTACCCGTGCCTACCGATGCAGCGCTGGTTCGGTGTTCGTGTGATTTGATCAGTGCAATGAACCAGCTTGTGTGCCAAACATTGTATGTACTATACAAGTATCTGCTGATGTGCACTAACTACAATCATATCTTGTAAAGTTATAACACCAAATACATTTGCTCTAATGTTCGAGTATAACACTTAGATCAACATCATTGTGTTACCTTTCTATATTGGTATAACGTCTTCTTATGTGCAACGCATGCTGACATAGCACTTTACAATGGTGCTTTCAACACTTGGATCAATATCCTTGTTCTACCTTCTCCATCCGGTGTATCTACTTATCAGAGAGTAATTATTAGAGCTAAATAGAGGTTTACCAACCAAAGGTTATACCATTACTCCGGAGGAGACATTGTTCCTCTACTCCATATGAGATTATGAGCCGACTCGACATGTCGCTTAGCTGAAGATTATTCCATCACACCGGAGGAGACATTGTTCATCTACTCCAGTGGAGACTATGAGCCAACTTGACATGTCGCTCAACCAAAGATCATACCAACACTCTAGAGGAGATATTGTTCCTCTACTCAGGAGAAGATCATGAGCTGGCTAGATAGGTTGCTTAACCAGAGATTATGTCATCACTTCTAAGGATACATTGTTCCTTTACCTTAGAGGAGACTATGAGCTGACCTGATATGTCACTCAACCAATGAGCATATCAACACTCTAGAGGAGACATTGTTCCTCTAGTCAGGAGGATATCATGAGTTGACTAGATAGGTTGGTTAACCAAAGATTATGTCACCACTCTGAAGGAGATATTGTTCATTTACCTTAGTGGAGACTATGAGCTGACCTGATATGTCGCTCAACCAATGATCATACCAACACTCTAGACGAGACATTGTTCCTATAATCAGGAGGAGATTATGAGCTACTTAGTAATTGTTCTATTGATTATTTTACCATCACTATGGGGTTGTTTCACCACTTCGGAGGAGACCATGAGCTAACCTGATTGGTTACTCAACCAAAGTTTATAACATCACTCCGAAGGAGACATTGTTCCTCTACTTCGGAGGAGACGATGAGCTAACCTGATTGGTTACTCCACCAAAGTTTATAACATCACTCCGAAGGAGACATTGTTCCTCTACGGAGGAGGCGATGAGCTAACGGATTGCTTACTCAACCGAAGTTTATAACATCACTCCAAAGGAGACATTGTTCCTTTACTTCGGAGGAGACCATGAGTTATCCGGATAGGTTGTTCAACCAAAGATTGCATCATTACTCCGGAGGAGACATTGTTCTTCTACTCCAAAGGAGGTTATGAGCAAGTTACTAACTGTTACATTCATTATTTTACCATCACTCCGAAGGAGTTGTTTCACCACTTCCGAAGAGGCTACGGGCTATTTGAAGTTTTAGCCAGATCAAAGATTGCACCATCGATGTCAATCCCTATGTCGATCATCACAAGCTCATAAACTAAGTCAAGATGGTTCATCCTTAAGATATTTAGGAGGCGTCCCTCCACGGGCGCCGCCCGCTTGTGATGTATCATGGACCTAAGTCCTTTGAGTTGCTTAACTTGCCAACTCAGGAATGTAGTTATAGTGTGTGTACATTCCGCTACCGATGTAGCTAGTAATCTGGTAGCCTATACGCGCGAAAGGAAAGGTGGGTGTTCCCGGCCTTCTGCTGCGGAGTTAATTAGCAAAGGTTGCTCAGCCTAACCACCGATGGTACACGTTCACCATGGGGAACACATTAGTAGGAGTTACCCTTTTACATTCGGAGGTAGCGAGCCATCCGATGTTATTTGATTGTTTCTTGATAACAAGTCCAATCACATAACCTAGGCAAAGGTTCTTTTAGCTACTCTGCTTCCTCCCATTATTTATGACATAAAGGCAATAGTCTTTAGCCGGGGCATAGTTGGAGATCCCAACCTAGAAAAGAAGCGAATAGCCTCTATCTCCTCTTCTAGGAGGTTCCAATGCCTCTGGCTATAGTAGGACTACTCCGACGAGGAAGCACGTAGCTCTCATTCATGACACCCAAAGGATGATTCTACTCATATTACTCCTGATGAGCGCACGACCGAGGATGCTCAAGAGATTAGAGCTCTTATTAATGACTCAAAACTACACCTGGGGGAAAGTTACAGAGCTCAGGATCAGAGTTTTTGGGGAGTAAGGAAATATAACTCCTTCGGGTTCGATACATGCAGTAAGGAATTAGCATAAAGTTAAGGTTCTAACATTCAGGTGCTAATGCTCAATAGGCAATTATGAACTTTCTCCCAGTTAGTGGGATAATACTTTATGTCAATGACCTTAGGATGGTTCCGAAGAGACAGCGGCTCAGAGGCCTATCGCGTAACGGAGTATTCAGTGCATACTTTTATGCCTTTGAATACTAGCTCTTTACGGATCATACCCCTAAAGATGGGTATTCAACCACCCATATGTCAATCTATTTCACATGAACATTTATATCTAGAGTGTAGCTCAAGGTGCAATTTCATGGTACAAGCCTATAGTTTAAGTCAAGCCTAGTGACTTGTTAGGGAGGAGACACTCCTCCTGAGGAGACACTCCTCCTGAGGAGACACTTCTAATCCACCAGATGACATCATCTTTCCGAATGGTGTAACTTATACATGCTCCTAAAAAGCCTAACATGGTGCAACTTCATGCATAACGTGTGTTTTAGGCATGCGGTCCAGATATATACTCCAGATATGGTAATATGCATCGTTTACAAGAGGTTAAGGCAAGATTAACAGTTGCGCTACCAACAACTCTACTTATGTGCTTTTTAACTCCGCATGGCTATTTTAGAACACGTAAAGACAAAGAGTTCAAGCACTTACAAGTGTCTGCAACTGATATGTGGGATAGAACTAGTGGGTACGAGGAAAATGGTGCTTCACATGACCTTAATCCATAGGAGGAGTATCCTCTGACCTCCATGGATTGATTAACTTGAGACTCCTCCAGTCTAGCACCTCATGACCCTCCGCACGAGAGTATGCGGGAGGGTTGCTTTCTCCTTGCCCATATTGTCAAGTTACTTGAACACGATCCTTAACACCTCAAAGTTTTGCTTTACGAATGGTGAAGAAGGTCCTTCATGAACTGGTCCGACGGGAACGGAGGTTCCTCATGGAAGAGTCCTCCTAGTTCCTTGTATCTCGGTGTTCAAGTTTTTCCCTTCCTCCAGATGAGAATCCCTAATACAACCGTCCATTGCTTAGAACTTAGTAGATTGGTATAAGGGTCCCACGGATGGCGCCAATGTTTGAGCAAATATTCGTAGATGCTCTTCAATCCTAAGCTTCGGAGACTCCGGTAGCTCCTTCTTTTTGTAGGCTGAAATAAGAGAGAACACCGTTAGCTCGCCCCGGGTTTTTAGTCCGAGACCAAGCTCCGGCGTGAGAGTAAGTACTTGGTATAAGTGAATGATAAATAATAAGTGATAAGTAAATAGGAGTAAGGGTAGAGAGAAGTCTCTATCGGAGTATGTGTGTGGGAAAAAGGTCCTCTTTCATGTGTGTGAATCATTCCTTTTATACTACCTGAGATTAGCTCCACGACATATCTCTTTTGGAAGCTAAGTTGTCTTTTAGGGAAGCACATAAAGGCGCGACGAGCACTAGGCTTGGTCCTCGGGGTCAAGGTTGTCTTCATGCTAGTTGTGGACCAGACGCCTGTGCCATTCGTACATCATCGTACAATGTGTGTCAGTTGTCAGCGTCCTAGTTCTGATGGAGATAATGTTCTACCTCCTGAGTAGACACATTCTCCTGAGTAGACAATGCTTCCTGAGTAGACATTTCCTCCTGAGTAGACATGTTTTCCTGAGTAGACAATGCCTCCTGAGTAGACATGTTCTCCTGAGTAGACAATGCCTCCTGAGTAGACATTGCCTCCTGAGTAGACATGTTCTCCTGAGTAGACAATGCCTCCTGAGTAGACATGTTCTCCTGAGTAGACAATGCTTCCTGAGTAGACTTTGCCTCCTAAGTAGACATGTTCTTCTGAGTAGAAAATGCCTCCTGAGTAGACATGTTCTCCTGAGTAGACAATGCCTCCTGAGTAGACATTGCTCTCCTAAGCAAACAATGCTCTCTTGGGCAGACATTGCTCTCCTAAGTAGATATTGCTCTCATCAGCAAACATTGCTATCCTGAGCAGACAATGCTCTCCTGAGCAGACAGCTCTCCTGAGTAAACATTGGTCTCTGGCGAGGCAGGCTCACGTGAGCGACAATTCTCCTTAGCAGACATTGCTCTCCTGAGCAGACAGCTCACCTTAGCAGACAGCTCACCTGGCGAGCACTCACCTGGCAGACAACTCACTGAGCGAGCCAGCTCACTGGCGAGCAGGCTCTCATGGGTGACAACTCTCCTGAGCAGACAATGCCTCATCATAGATTGGTTTTTTCTTAGAAACATTTGGAGTTAATTGTGATTGTCTCCTCCGGAGTATCCGGAGGAGGACATACCTCATCAGTTTGCAAGTGAATGAATATTTTGGCAACCATGATTCCTCACCACCATGTTCCTTCAACACCCACAATTCAAATCTGTCAGCATTGTTCTTGTTAAGTGAACAAAGGCATCCATCTATTGTACCCAAATGAGCCCCAATGGAATCTTCAGCAAATGGTAGATGCATCTCTGAAAGTACCATATCTTTAACATTAATGACCATCAACAGTTGAAAATTATTATATGCAACCCAATGCAAAAATCCATTTGCAAATGTACCTACATAATGTTCAAACCTAATGCATTTCTTGTTGAGCTGTATTTTGCTCCATGAACTCCACGAATGCTTTTTAAAACTACAAACATCACATATATCAGATTCTTGTTTCAACCTAACAATCTTTAGGTCATCAGGGGTTGCTCCATATACATATCCATATCCAGGCTTCTTACAGTCACGATAAGGTGGACATCGAAGTTTTGTGGACGCTCCTGTGAAAGGATTGTATAGAATCAACGAACGTGTATAACGCAAAAGGACTAACCCATTGAATGTTCCAATAACTTTGACACTTGAGTACCTATCCCGTAGGTTTTTATAAGGATAACAACGCTTTAGTATAGAATTAAGCATGTCATCAGTTGGTACATTGTCGTCTATGAGATGAAGAGCTTTAGATAGGGGGAGAATGATACTTTTACGTGATCTAAAGTTCATAAAGTTAGGTTCTGTTAGCATACGATTCCAATGTTTAGATACACATCGAAATCTTACCAAGGGCTTTGCTGGTAGCCATGCAAGTATATTGCGAACAATGTCATTAGCTAGGAAGTCCGCCATCACAAGCAAAATACAAGTTTCCACAGGGGTGGGTCTACAAAACAAATACAAAGATATGTTTATCAAAAAACAACAATATATAAGCAAGTAATTGATCATTTATTCATATAGTCAGTTAAATAGTGAGTACTACAAATAAGTCAACCATAACGACTTGTTTTAATTGGTACTCGTCATCTATATATGTTTAGGGAACTTATATGGACAACGGGTTCAGATGATAAGAGATGGTCCGATGATACGATTTATCTGGTATAGTAACCCGAAACTAGCAGATTGGTACCATTGTAGAAAGCAATAAGTAAACCAACTACATAAAGTAATACCTAAAATATTAGCATCTACATAAATAACAAATTTCTATTAGTTCTCAGACTCAAACTATTAGACCACATAAATTATACATCACAAAAAATGCTAGGTGTTGTCGGTTACGTAAGAGTGCTAGGTACTGTTAGTTATAGACGCGGGTTATAGATGCTGTCACGTTAGCTTTTTCTCTATAACACTCAACACAAAACCAAAAAAAATCATCTACAATAACATTACTATAACACACAAAACAAAAAAAAATCCTCACTCGCTTCACTTTTACACTAAACAACAAAAAGCGGGTAATTAACGCCCATTACCAGAATAGCGGTGGCACTAATAACGAGTGAGACAGAGCAATGATGGTGGGTGGAGGGCGCCATAGGTGCCATTTTGGCACTATAATGTGGTTTATGGCGCGTTGCACCTATTGCTCTATGCTATGTGTAAATAAAGTACTTGAATTTAGTCTATATGACCTTATTGGATTATTATATTTTCTTAACGACATAATGATAGAAGAGAGATTTGAGATGATCACTCTCCTTCGATGATAACTAAAGTTTAATGACTAAATTAAGAGCTTAAACTAAATTTCTCATTCTTTTTCTTGTTCCCTTCATTCAAAATCAAACTTATATATAAAAGATAAATGCAGTTAACCTACTAGCCTAATATTTAGCAACAACACAAAGAACATGGGACTTGACTCAATAAGTAAATAGGAAATGAAAGCATGGCCTAATGCAGCTAAGTAGTGGTCCACTTTATTCTTCTTAAAAAAATGCATGACAAAAGACTTGGTCTTGACATGGGAAAACAAACGAAATATTCTTCAACTTTCTGATGAAGACTTGGTCTTGACATTACGAACACGCTCCTGAAAACGAGCCTTGTCCTATAGGCTCGTGATTTTTTTACCTCTTATCATGTGGTTTCCAAGGTGGTTCCGGTTTGGTTTGGAGAAAAACAATTTTTGGTAAGGAAATGTTTCTAAGCAAGGAAAGATGGATGACATGTCCTTGATGATAGTGGCTAGAGCGCTAGTTTGATGAAGCTTTCTTGGACGGAAGATGACTATCTCTTGTTAGACTTTCGAGGATTCATGAACCGGGTTGGCAAGCCGAGCGGGCCAACAGGGAAAGGGGTATTGTTGGAGATGTGATGTGAGATTTTTTCTATCTTGGTAATAGGTGATGAGGCGTTGAAAAACGGAGCCATAGTTTGGCCGGGTTTAACGGTACTTCTAATGAGAGTGGATAGCCGTTCATTACGGGTTGCAAGTTCTTTATTAATAAGTTTCAGTTTGGCGTTTGATATGCAGCTAGCTGTTCATTAATTGTGTAAGGTGTGGGTAGCGATAAGTTTCGATCTAAGATGATAACTCTGTTAGCCCTTATAATGTCTTTAGATCAAATGTTTAGCAGTGTTGCAAAAAAAGGTCTACAAGGCCGATTAATCACCGATTAGGTGCTACTGGGCCACCGACCTTGCTGATTTTCATAAATCATTCAAACAAATCGGTCAACCGTGGTCAACGACGGTTAACAATGGTCAAACTTGCCAAAAACTTGTAAATCATGCTGGAGATACCCTAAACTCGCCGTAAATTAGTTTTAATCACTTGTAGTCACTATTTATATATATATTACAAGATGTTTTTCAAAGAAAATCTTGTCGGGAATACCAAAACTCGTCGTAAATACACAAAGCTTGCCAAAAATGCCAATACAATTTATCATCGATTCACTATTTTTGCAACCCTAAACAAATGTAATCACTTATAGTCGCTAGTTATGTATATCACAAGATATTTTTAAGGAAAATCTTTCTGGGAATACCCAAAACTCGCCATAAATACCCAAACTTGCCAAAAATGTCAATCTGATTAATCACCGATTAATCCCGCCTAGACCGATTACAAGCTACAGGGGGGATCTACCGCCTCAGTATCGATTCACGATTTTTGCAACCTTGATGTTTAGTATTAAAGTTATTTATGTTTAAGACTTTAGTTTATGTAATTTTCTGTATTTGTGATTGGGTCAAAACATGTCTGCATATGGGTCGAAACTAAGTAACCCAAACAGGCCCATTCAAAATGTCAGATATAGGAAAACGGTTATTCTGCCAACCATCACAACGTTTGGAGAAAACTCATTGTACCGTTTCAATTCCTATATAACGTGAGTTTCCAACCTGTGGAAATCACAACAACATTACCATTATCAATATCTGTTATAAATTGTTATTAGTATATTGTTTGTGTTTTACCCATTCGTTATTGTTTTATCCAAACACCCTATACGCAGTCCATTAAACCTTAACCATGAAATCGTTACTCAAGAATAAACAAGATGGCGTGAACCCTGTTAATAAATGGTATCAGAGCTTAGGTTCCAGTCCGTGGGAAACACCATCGTTTAAACACACTTCAGGGTTCCAAAGTGGGCGTTACCTTTTGAGGGAAACACCCAAACGCATGTTTCAATGGAACATGAGAAAAAAGAAGTCGATATCACCAAGAGGAAAGCAGTTATTGGTTCAAACAGTCCTGGACAATGAAGCCTTTAACGCCAAGACCAAAGCAGATTGTACGATTGTGAAGAAGAAGAAAACCGTTGCAAAGAAAAAGGCAAAGAATGCAAAGTGCTATATTTGTCGAGAAAAGGGACACCCTTTTTGGGCGTGTGAACGAAGAAAGAAGTTGGCTGGCGTTGAATTAGAACAAGAGGCAATCCTAACGAACCAAATAATTGACCAAGAAAGGATGTACCCCGAGAAGGTTTACATATACGGCGACTATACCTTGAATGGAACCGATGAAGATGGTTGGAACGACATTTGGTACGTGAGTAAACATTACAAATTTCATATGTGCCCTAGGAGAATCATGTTTGATGATGTGAATTATAAGTTTAAGTTAATAGGCAAAGATGAACATGATTGCAAATTCATATTTTCGTATTGAATTGGCACTACCACTATCAAAACAGAGTTGGGTAATTTAGTTGTGAGACAAATACAATATACTCCCGAAGTTTCGCATAATATCCTTAGTCTAGAATTGTTAGAGAAGCAAGGATTTTCTGTGAAAATTAAGGATGCTAGATGTAGCATATACCATATGTATTATGATGAGGAAACAGATTCGGATGTGCCACGTGAACATGGAAAAGAAAAGGTTGGACCGAAAGAAGTGGTACAAGAACATAATCAGTATTTGCAGAAGTACTTTGAAGCAATTGACCCAGGAGACGAATGTTCATTAGTTAGAGGAATAGAAGATTTAGATTGGAATAAAGATGTAACCCAAGATTACATAGACGAAGACTTCCTCAGTTTCAATGGAACGTTATACGCTCTCAAGGTTAATTCATTCTCGAGATTTCTCTCATTCATGAACTTGTTGAAAAAGGATAGTATATTATACAAGAATTGGGAAGTCCTCAACAAGAGATTTGTAGATATGATAAGATGGTTTTACTTGGTGCACTTGAATTATGATACACTTGTTGTAATTCCACCCGTTGTCAAAGATATCGAAGTGAACCTGCTATGTTTGTTGAAAAGTGTTGAAAGTTTGGGCGGCTATTTTCCCGTCACCATGGGTGATAAATGTGGAACCATAGCCCAGTTACAAGGCCTAGACATCGAAGATAAAGAAGCAATCAAGAGTTGTTACAAGAAGTATTTGGATCTAGTTGTAGTCTACCATGAAACCGCTAGTGTGCCTTGGGGTGAAACGTCAAAGAATGTAGGAGACGCAAGAAAAGTTGACTTGGCCATGGACCTGCAAGGCCAGAAGGACAAGAGGGTGAAGGATGGAGCAATAGAGTCCAGTCGAGATCATTTCGGTGTGAGGCTTGAATAAAATATTGAAGATGATGAAGATCATGATGATAGCAGTGGAGGAAGTAATGATTTCCAGATCATTACTTGAAGACGCAACAAGCAGGAGTTCAAGAAGTTTGAGTCTAAAACATTAGGGGGGGAATTGTTAGCCCTTATAATGCTTTAGATCAAATGTTTAGTATTAAAGTTATTTATGTTTAAGACTTTAGTTTATGTAATTTTCTGTATTTGTGATTAGGTCAAAACATGTCTGCATATTGGTCGAAACTAAGTAACCCAAACTGGCCCATTCAAAATGTCAGATATAGGAAAACGGTTATTCTCCCAACCATCACAACGTTTGGAGAAAACTCATTGTACCGTTTCAATTCCTATATAACGTGAGTTTCCAACCTGTGGAAATCACAACATTACCATTATCAGTATCTGTTATAAATTGTTATTAGTATATTGTTTGTGTTTTACCCATTCGTTACTGTTTTATCCAAACACCCTATACACAGTCCATTAAACCTTAACCATGAAATCGTTACTCAAGAATAAATAAGATGGCGTGAATCCTGTTAATAAACTCCCCTTAAACGATAACTAAACTTTAACCACTAAATTAAAAACTCTAAAACTAATTTTCTCATTCTTTTTCTTCTTCCCTTCATCCAAAACCAAACTTACATCTAAATAGCAAGACAAATGCAATTAACCTACTAACCTAATCCTTAGCAACAACACAAGGAACGTGGGACTTGACTCAATAGGTAAACAGGAAATGAAAGCATGGCCTAATGCAACTAACTAGCGATCCACTTTATTCTTCCTAAAATAATGCATGACAAAAGACTTGGTCTTGACATTACCAACGTATTACACGACCTTATTAGATTGTCACGTCTTACTAATTAACCTAAAAAATGTCCATTTATATTTTAAGCATACATACACAATTATAGATAAACATCTCTCATAGTCTCATTTAACATATACATTATCCATCAATCATAATCATTAACTACGTAAAGAATCCAAAACTAGGGATTCTCTTGTCTGAGCAACACACAAGTAGTTTAGCTAAATAGAAGTTTAACATATTATTAGCAGTTTGAAAAAATATAGCACCTTATTCAATTGTAGCCAAGCTTGAAAAGTTCAAATCACTATAAAAGACGAACAATCGAATGGAAAAAAAGATTTGGATAGAACCAATAATATAGTCGGCCTTCCCGTCTAGAAATTAGGGTGTGTTTGTATGTGGGCTGCGATTAAAAGGCTCAAAGCCCAGTTTCATCACTAATCGAAATTGACCCATTTCATAATAATTATAGTAAATTACACCCTTCGTTCATGTGGTTTATCCTAAATCCCTACCGCAATCAATGATTTTTTTTCTTGCAAGAATGATCCTTATAGTAAAACTCTCAAAACTGGATTATAAAATTTTAAGTCTATTTTGAATTTTATCATAAGTAAATAAGAATTTAAAAACCTTATGTTATGTATATGAATTAATGGTTATTTACGTAAGAGCATCTCCATTGATAACGCCGGATCAGGCGTTAGTGGGCGTTATCCGGCGTTAACCGTTGGACTTCTGGCGTTATTCTCGCGTTATCCGGCCTGCGTTAAGCCCCTAACGGGCGTTATCCTTTATATATATATATATATAAAAAAACGTTTGCAGCTCATTGTTTATGCTCTAGCGGGCGTTATCCGGCTTGCGTTAAAGTTTAACTCGGGATGTTATTGTTGTGGGTGTTTTTTGAGGATGTTAAGGTGAAATGCTAAAGTTGATGTGACGCTGACGTGGCTGGTGTTAAACTATAACTTGAGTTATTGTTGGAGATGCTCTAAGTGTCTATTTAATTAAATCAATATAATGAAAGCTTCATAATTTAGAAAATAAATACACTACTTAAATATAATGTGAATGGCACACTACTAGAAAATAAAATGTACAAAATCTCCCAAAATATATATTAAATTTTGGGAAAAGCCCATTCAATTTTCCATAACTGTATATTAAATTTTGGCAAAAATCACGGCACAAATTATCTATCACAATAAATTATGTATGCTCCTCCCTCTCCCTCTTCATACGCCTATTACCAAAAAATGCATGAAACCCTAATCTACAAAAAAAAATGACGGCAAGAACTTTGTTCCCTCATCCTTTTGACCACAAGCAGTCACAAAGGAGGTTCGTGAGGTGTTTTAAAGAGGCCTTGATCGTGGGGTTACTAGTTTCGAAGGTGGGGGCTGTTGTGTTGTCGGCTTGGTCATGATTCTTGGTCCTAGGCTTCTTGTTTCTCCCATTCGACCACACAAGAATTTAGTAAAGCGGGGACGTTGAGCTTGCTTGTGTGCCTTACTCTTACGCACCCACATTTGAGGTACAGATATTCCGTCATTTTAGTAATGACACTTCTTTTCTCTCATGACTCTTGTCCATTTTGATATTCGATTCGTATTCCCCTTGCTTTGATTTGTTATAATCCATTTGATATGATTCATTTTGGTATGACCTTCTGATTTGATATTCGCTTAGTTATTCGTTTGATATGTTAACCGTTTGAGATCCCTTATTGATATGATTCCTTTATATGATCAGTTTGATATGATATGATTTGTTTATTTGGTTGCCCGAGCTAACTAGCCATGGAGGTACCATGGCCATGTCATTGTTGCACCAATGGCATGACACTATCTGGGGCGGTGTGATTAGTCCCCGGCGTTCCCTTTTGATATGATTATGATATATGTGTACTTGGCCATTATGAATACGTATGTTCTCCTCGTACTGGAATATGTATATTTGATTTGTTTTGTAGGGAGCGTATGGATGCATCCTAGGTACTCAGTTCAGTTTTGGTGATGTGGTGCGTGTGTGCAATACACCCCCTCACATTTGGGAGCTAGCTACTCCATTTGGTACTTGAGAGGTCTCCCCTCCTTGTGCACTTATCATTTGACGGATTTGATATGATTTGGTAGATATGGGTTATGATATGTGATTTGTTAGATTTGGCTATTGGAGTATATCCTTTAGTATTAGGTGCTCGTGACAACATTCTGATTTTGGTTATTATGTGACTATCTGATATTCTGATTTATTCGTTTGCTATGCCTATTCAGTCATTCAGTTGACTACTTATTCACTCGGTATTCTTATGTGATTCGTTTGACTATCGGACACATGCTTCAGTTCATTTGGTTATTATACTCCGTCTTCAGCTCATTTGATTTACTATGCTTTCACTCTTTTTCGGTTGGTTGCCAAGCTTATACTTCAGATTACCACTTCACCACGTTTACCGAGCTATTATATGATTATTGGATTCAAGTGTTATGCTATTATATGATTATTTGGTCCATATGTTTACCATGCTATGATTACATGATTTCTCTGTCTACTATGTTAGTATGTGGTTACCTGATTCACCTGTTATCATGCTAATATCTGATTATCCGCTTACCCTGCTGTATGTGACTATTTGATTCATCTAGTTTCCATGCTAGTATGTAATCATTTGATTTATCCGTTGATGATGTTATACTTCGTTAAGTTATGTCGAGGGCTATGACTATCATTTAGTAATTTACATGCAAATTGTGATTTCCATGTTTGTACTTCTGTTTGATGTTTCTGATGCTTATGTTATCGGTTCAGCATAGTAATGGATGTTTTTCTGACTTGTGTGATTCCCATGCTTACATTCTATTCAGTTGATTTCGCCGGATTATAGAATTCTGCTTAGCTTAGGTATATCTGATTATCTGATTTGTTTGTCGCCATATTCATGTCTAGTTGATCCGCTGATTGATATGCTTATACACTGTTTGGTTGCTTGTTTGATTATGATACTTTTCATCAACTCCTATATGATTATGTTTCGACACTTGTATGTTTAGGTTATTTATATATGCTTATATTTGTTCAATGATTCACTGCTTGCTTTGCTTTGATTTCTGTTCCTTCTGGATATCTGTTAATATTGTGTTCTGTAGGTTCCTCATTGACTCATTGACTCATTGTGCTCTTATCGTTGCGACTTTGTTATCAGTCTCTTTTGTTTCGTTTTTATCTTCTTATTTTGTTAGCTTCTGTTTTGTTATATCTGTTCACTGGGCTTTTTAAGCTCAGCCGCATTTCCTTTTCCATGCGGCAGGTACCAAGTAGGATGTTGGGCTTTGTTGGGCTGAGAGTAGGAGCATTTGAGTGATCCGACTCTAGTTTCCCCTATCATTTTGGACTTATTTTGAAGAGCAATTGTTTTGATATTTCATTTCATTTTTGACATATTGGATTTTGTATTTTTCTTTGTAAGTCATTCGTTTATATGACTTGGTATTTTATTTTATAAGACTTCCGCTTGCAAAATTTTATTAGTATGTTCTGATATGACTCCATGATGTGACATTCGGACCTTTGTCGGGTTGGGGTGTTACACTTATAGTAGTTATACTATAATGATGGTTTTCGCTCATAAAAAGAGATTGAGAAATCAATTTTTTGATCGAAAAGCGAAACATCTCATTTGTGTTCTCTTGAGGTATTTAACCTGATACGAAATTTTACTCAAAAGTTTACACACGTGTAGGAGGAAAACAGCATGCGCATTAGTTGTTATAAACCAACATAGATTTCAAACAAACTTTAAATACATATTATGGAATTTGTCATTCGTCAATGGTAGTCATTACTATCACGACTCCATTATCTCCCTAATGGGCAAATAGACTTTAAATAAACAAGTCAATGACTTTTAAGACAATCTAAGATGTGTTTTTCTTGCAAGCTCGTTATTGTACTTGTTAACATGTTTTCGTATCAAAATTGCCTAGTCAATAATCAAAGGATTATGCTGTTCAAAACGAAAAATCAAAGGATTATGAGTTTCCAAACCTTAGCTAAAATAATATTCAACTACAACACAAAGTCACTATTTCGGGTTTAAATGCTTGGGTTCCAATGATGAAACACATTAAAACTGTGAAGATAGGGAGAAGTGTAATGACGATAATACCCTCAGGTCTTTAATCGCGTGAGACCGCTTAACGAGAGAACTAACAATCGTTAGGCTTTAGTGGCTGTTTTGAAACGCCACTGTAGCTTCAGGTTTACTATATTTGCCTACAAAAGGATAATAGCATTGGACGGATTTAGATGCCAACATGTTTACTATATTTGCCTACAAGGTCATGCCCATGCTTGTCCTACCATCTTCCTACTCTTTTTCCATGGCAACCATCGTCAACACAACACCCATGTTCTTCTTTAGCTTCGACAATCCAAATTTAAATGCCACCATCACCTGGGAGTCTTTAGAGCTAAGTTACTATCTTATAATATAATTGTTGATACATCTATGCTATCTATAAATAAAAATGGTCAAATTGAAAACTAAGAAGTAAAGAAAGTAAAATATCGAAAAATTAGAAAGGAAACGTTAAAACTAATAAAATAAAATGTTAAAAACATATGTTTCAAAAAGAAACTATTAATACATATCGAAGGCCGGGTTAACCCGAGACGCTTCAAACCCGGAGGGTTGATCCAGTTTAATTTGACCCGTTCTTTCGACCCAACCCATAGGGATGACCCGGTTAAATTAACCCGTCTTTCGACCGGAACGGTTCAACCGGTTGAACCACCCGGGTCAAACCGGGTTTCAAAATATTATGTTTATTCCTCAAATCATCAAACTTTTATTATTTTTCGTTTATAACTTATAAACTTTTTTATCACTAAAATTATTTGCCGCTATAAAATCTTGTTGCTATGCACGAGTACTCGTCTAGCGTAACTAAATATACAAACAATATACAATATGAAAATGAGAGGTTCACCAAGTTTATTAATCATAGATTGTATAACAAGAAGAGGAAAAGGTGCATTATAGGTTATATAAGGAAGAGTAAGGATCAAATGAGAAGTAAAATTAAAATGAGAATGATGAGAAGAAACTACAGCCGGGCATATTTCAGATGCACTTAAAAAAATAGATGCATCTTCTAAATTTCTTCTCTTTATTTAAAATGTGTAGCTCAAATTTCTTCTCATTTTTCTTCTCTTTATTTAAAATTGCATTTCATAAGGAGAAATACTAATCCACATAAACTTTACAAAAAGATTTTTACAAAATAAGGTGTGCCAAAATGATTTGCTAAAAAAGAAGAGTTGGTAAAAGAAAAAAGAAAATAAGTGGGTCAACTGTGATATCATATCATTGTGAGAAAATTTGTTTGTGAATATTATACGGATGCAATTGGGGGAGTATTTAAAGTATAGAAATGGGTCATGGGTGTCATTGGGGGAGTATTTAAAGAGAAAAAGCAACAGTTAGCTGCTATTTGTTGCTAATTAAGGTGTTATTTTCTAGAAGCCTCATAGTAATTTTGGACTTCTTATAAACCAACATAGATTTCAAACAAACTTAAAATACACATTATGGAATTTGTCATTTGTCAATGGTAGCGATTATTATCTTGACTCCGTTATCTCCCAAATGGGCAAATAGACTCTTTCAATAAACAAGTCAATGACTTTCAAAGCAATCTAAGGGTGTGTTTGGTATCTTCCTATGGGAATGAGACTATCACTATGAAAGTGATTAAAGGTGTTTGTTTAAGATGAGAGAACTCACTACTATGGTAATGAATGATATATATAAGCTATACTCCATATACATCAAACTAGCTAGGTATGAATCTTTTATAGGTAAGGGACCCGCCATTACTATCAAACTCAAACACATTGTTATTCATGTTAGCATACCAAACGCACCCTAAGATGTGTTTTCTTGCAAGCTCGTTATTATTGTACTTGTTAACATGTTTTCGTATCAAAATTGCCTAGTCAATAATCAAAGGATTATGATGTTCAAAACGAAAAATCAAAGGATTATGAGTTTCAGTACCTTAACTAAAAAAACATTCATATATAACACAAAGTCACTATTTCTCGTCCACAAGAAACTGGTTCCTCCACAATTGTGTCAAGTAATGGCTTCCTTGACCTACAAGCAACCAGCCTATGGCTAAACTCTGGAAACTCGATCACAACCATGCTCTGTTGCTCAGCCTCGTCCTTAGCCATGACCTTCGCATGATCACCACCCTCTGACTTCCCAGAAATCCGCTTAGCAGCACTATTAGCCGCCATCCAAAAAACCGTCATATCAGCAGGCGTAACCATTGAATTCAACCTTCTCATAGGAAACATGATATAAATATTTCCAGACTCCAACTCTTCATCAGCAGACAAAGGAGAAAACCTTCTATTTATGTTCAAGGACACCGAGTTGACAAGAAAAAAGTTTGGACACTCGAACATAATCTCTGCAGCCTTCACGGACTCTCGATATTGTCGTATTTCGCCACTTGGGAATATAACTCTTGCTGCTTTGTTGGTTTTGATTCTTGGCAGCATCATGAGATTGCATGATGAGGCATAGTTTCCCATTTCAAAAGATGTTTGAAATGTTGAAAGAAAAAATGAGGAAAATATTGGGACATAAAAAGTTATATTTATGTGTGTGAATATGTATTGAAAAGGGGAAGAAAATGTCACGCAGATAATTACGGTCGACTTAATTTAATATTGAAAGATGTAACGTGAGAGGGAAATTAATAAAATACTTTACCTCATCATCTTGGGAGTAATTATTTTAGCTATATTTGTGTGTAAAACTGATTTTTTTACATGATATTGAGCGCTCTTTGCGCATTATGGCCATTGTTAGATAAAGTAAATCTTGTGATTCTATTATGAAACCTTAATTCACTCAAACTCATAATCGTATCAATTCTCGTAATTTGAGTGACAAAATCACAAACACTTAAAAGCATAATCACTACTACTTATAAAGAGTGAATGACTCTCTCTCTTAATAAATATTCAGACTTTTCAGACTTCAAAGTGGTTAAGCATGATGTACAAGTCACTAAAGCCTAAAAACCTCCAACACACAAGACATAATTATCACAAAACACATACATAACCCTTCACTTTCACATCTCTCTCTCTCTCTCTAAAACCTACTCCACCAACGCCCTCTAAATCCGCCGCCGTCACTGCCAACAACATGCGTCGAATTCACCACCATCTTATTTTTATTTGACTTAGGTGATTTTGGTCGGTTGTTTTGGCTGGTAGTTTTAGTGGTTTAGGTTGTTTGGTGTTTCTAATACAGGTTTTACCGTTTTCGGGTTAACATGAATGGTGATTTTATTTTATTTATGGATCTAACTAATGCAACCCAAAAAAAAGAAAGATCTAAACAATGGAGAAGGTGGACTATGGAGAAGGTCGATGTTGGTTGTGCCAGTGATGATAGTTACCGATGAAGGAATGCTGAAAAAAGGGTATCCTAATTTCTAAGTATTAGATATGATTCTTTTTATTTTTTGCTTTACGTTATTTTGTAGTTTGATGGGTTTAGTTTTTGTTGTCTCCTTACACATGATAGTGACTGTGATGAACAAGGAGAACAAAACGGTTGAGTGGGGCGTATTGGCAATCACAACCCATACTCTCAATTATTGGTTTGTCTGGGTAAAGTTTTTGAGTTTTTGGGTTGCTTTGGGTTAGCAAAAACTAAAAGAACAGGTCTAATGGGTGATGGGGTTTCATGTTGCTGGATGGAGGACGGGTCAAACGAGTTGGAGATTGGGTCGATTGGGTCATGGTGTTGGCGAATAAAAAAGCAGTTTTTCTTCTTCGTTGACTGGTTCCAATGAAGAAGAATGAACAAAGTTATCTTCTTTTTACTGGTTAGATTAACTCTCAGCTTTTCAATTAAATTAAAATTAAACAAATATGGCACAACATGTTTCTGGCCACATATAAATTTGCTTGCAGCAAAAATTAACCATAAATGTAACAGTTTATATATCCCCAACAGTTTGGTACATATTAGTAAAAACGATTAAATCACTATTTCATGAGTATCGTATTTAGTTTTATCATCTTTTAATTTATAAATTATAAACAACATCTAAAACTTTAAAGTAATAACGCATATTCTTTTCAATTAAAATCAACATTATAAGTGTAATAAATAATTTTATAAAAAAATTCAAAAGTTGTAAAAAGTAGCTGGTCAAACCGACCCGACCTGTTTGACCCATGACCCATGTGACCCAATTTAAAAATATGACATGTTTGACCCATGATCCATTTGACCCATAACCCGTTTGACCCTTGACCCACTCAACCCGACCCGACCCAATTGACACCTCTGAGTGGGGGTTTATTGCTTGAATTGACAACACGGTCAAGCAAGTTAAAGAGACGAAGAATGTGATATTGTGGGTAATATGGAAGAAAGCATACAAAAAGGTATGTGATATTAGTAGTGAAGTTTTTAATGGTTTATGGTTGAACCATGGATCTATGTTTGTAAGTTTGTACTAATAGTTTCTAACCTAGGATATGATTCTTTTTGTTTGTCGTTGTTAAGCTATTGTTTCATAATTTTACAGCTCAAATTATATGATCATTATATTTTGATTAAATTATTTGTATTCTTTGTGAACCTTTGTTAAACGTTGAAAATTAGCATATGTAATGGAAGTAAATACAATATAGTTTGTGTTTTTGTTATTGTAGTGAATCACCATTATTCAAGAATTTTCATATTGCGTTTCGTTGAATTACTAAATTTACACACATTCGGCTATCATCGACACATGAAAAGTCACCTTTTTATTAGTTTCTTCTCAAAAGAACCAAGATTGTAATGATTCTTTTTTCATTATATGATTTTGTATATTTTAAAAATTTCTTTGTATATTGTATATGATCCATGTTAAATTGTAAATAATATGTATTATGTAACATATGTGGAGTTAGAAAAGCGGTTGTTTAAACTTTGAATTGTTAAAAAACCAAAAAAAGTCTACAGGTAGTATTTATATATGGCAATCACATGATGATGACCATTAAAACTTGAGACTTGCTTAAAATCCTAAATGAATAGCTTGGTTAACTGATATACCTGTTCTATAGTTTTTTTTATGAGAGGAAGTAAAGGAAAGGAGAGAAATGTAAAAAAAGGGGGACGAATGTAAAGAATGTTGATATATAATTTTGTGTTCTTATGTCAAGGAAAGAAAGTGAATGGAGGCTGTAACTTTTTATATTCTTTGTTTAGCATTTTTACTACTATACCTTTCTAATGAACCGAGACCAGTGATTTGCTACTTTCATTCATACCATACAATATACACATCAGAAACAGAAATTGAAAAGTGAAAACCCATTAAATTATAAGATGAAAGTTAGTAGACAGTAAATGTGTAACTTTTAAGTATCGAGACAAAAATTAACTTTGAAATTTGATTAATGGTTTGTATGATGTGAATATTCTTCTTCATTGTCAGGTCCTATTAATGGATTTATAGATGTGTGAATTATGATGTCCACGAAGCCTTTTGATTGTAACAAAACAAATATCATTAATTTGGTAGTGAGAATATCGATTTTGTTTTATTTATAAAAGTTGTGATTTTATAATCTTTCGACAAGAACAAAATAAAGATCATTAATTAGGTAGTGAGAATAGTATTATTATATTTTTTAATTTATAAAAGCTATGATTTTAGACTTTTGTTCATTAGAAAACTTAAACAAATGCGTCCAAAGAGCTAGAAGTGTAGAATTTTGATGTTACGATGGTTACGAAAAATATTTGTAGAATTTTTTGGTAAAAATGGAATGATTTTACCTTGGTGTCTTATTTAGAACTTATAATCTTTAGAAGTAAATATTATTTGATAAAATATAACATGACGTACCAAAAAAGTGTAGTTCGTAATGAAGCTTGTTCTACGGTAACATACCTACTTACGACTACACGCTACTCTTAACCACTTTGAGCTCATACCTTAATAATATTACTGACTAGCGCTTTTATATCATCACCACTTAAAGTTATTCCCATATAAAATACACGTCATTCTTAAATGTATTGTTACAAAGAATACACAATTGAAAAACATTTGCTCGCCAAAAACTTTGATTTCAGGGTACCCGCCGCCGCAACGCGCGGGTACCCTGCTAGTTTGTTAAGAAATGCGGAGGAAACAATTCTTGAGCAGCAAATAAAAACAGTAATAAAAGCAGATAACATATTTTTGATGAAGACATCTGACAGCAAGCGAAAATTTAATCTTCACCATGCAGCAACAACAAAAGAAAAAAAAATGAAAGCAAACCTTAGACCCTTTTTTAATCGGCTTTCGCCTACGCGTGGCGGCGCACCAGGCATTCGACGAAGGTGATTCAAGTTGGGCTTTTCAAAGAATTGAAAAACAAAGAGAAAGTGTTGATCGCGTCAGTTAACTCAAAATGGTTAAAATATTATGACCAAACAATATGCGGGTAAGATTTTGGCTAAAAATTGTATTTTTTTAATATAAAATGGATAATTTGTGGGGGCAAGGTTTTGACGGGGTATCATAGATGCAAAGACTCATGACGACCGACTAGATTTTGGGATCAGACCCGTTCCGATATCATGTTAGATAATATAAACTATGTGATTCAATTATATTACTAGGCAAAGTATATTACATATGCATAATAAAACTCTAATTAACTCAAATCCATAATCGGGCTTGAACCATGATTATCTTTTTTCCACTGTTTAACCCAAATTTTTTTATTAACATGCGTCGTGCCTATTACTTCGGTAGTCTACGCTTGATTTCTTCAAATTTCTATTTCTCGACACTTGATTTCTTTAATCATCGTTTGGCAAAGCCCACATCCATATTAACACATATTCAAATGACGCCACTTGAATATAGATGCAATGTTTATATGTTAACATGATAGTTTTTTAAAGGGAACTGATACTCACACCGCAAAAATTGATGCACACACCTCTGTTGTAAAAATCGGCCTAGGCGGCCGATTAATGCCCGCATAATCGCTGATCGCTCACTAAACGCCTTGATTTATCATAATCGGCCTATTTAATCGGTTTGGTCAAAGATCGCTTAAAAATCGGTCAACAAACCGATTAATCGGACAAAATCGGTCTAATCAGATTAATCAGACAAAAGCGCTTAAAAATTGGTCAACAAAATCGCTTAAAAATCGGACAAAATCACTTAAAAATCGGTCAACAAACCGATTAATCGAACAAAATCGGTCAAAGGTCGCTTACAATGGTCAACAAATTGAGTAATATTTATGTTTGACTTTAAACTCTGAATAATTATGTATTATGTCTATATTTGAACACTTGAAATATTTGAACTTTGTTGCAATACGCTTATCCCATATATATATAAAATAATATAATATCTAAAATTACATTTTTGTGCATAAAAATTCCAATCTGATTAATCCTCGATTAATCCCCGCATAACCGATTAATCGCTATGCCCTGCCCAACCGCCTCACTAGCGCCTAACGATTTTTACAACCTTGGCTCACACTAAAAAAATTGATGCACACACCACAATATCACATCACTAATACATATGTTACAACATGATATATGCATATTTGTATTGTGTGCATCCATTTATGTGATATGAGTATCACTCCTATTTTTTAAAGACATTCATAATGATAACTCTTTACAAAGCTTTATAAATATGAACATATAACTAAACTATAATTTTTTTCTGTCTCATAAAACTTTTGTTACTATGTATAAGCGTTTTAAAACTCTATAACTATCTCATCACTCATATGTATTGAATCATGAAGTAGTTTAGGATGTGGAACATCTTCAAACCATGTAAGCATATAATAAAAGCATCATGTATATTGGCTCAAGTCAAAACTCAAAAATGATCACGTTTTACTACCTCGTCATTTTTCTTTTTCACTTCCTTTCACTCACACCCCTAAAACCTCTTACCTCATGGCTCAAGCCAAAACACCCTTTTTGGATCCACTGTTTTATTTTATTTTTGTTTTTCAAACCAACTAATTTTTCATTTATTAAAATAAAATACAAATTATAGTTAGATATTTTCTATCACCTCTTGCAATTTGTCAGTGTCATCCTTTCGCCTCAGACAATATGTCCATTCTCAGTGCATACAATCAATGGTTACAAGCGTTCCCCAAAACCCATGAACCCTCTTATTTGTAGCATATAAATTTTGAATGTCATTAAAGTCTGATTTCCTAAAAACTTAGACATGTACAAATCAATAATGCACATAGTAAAATAATTTAGACAATCACATGCACAATGTTCAATAATTTGTAAATATTCATCAAATGCATTAGGTGTTGTATCGTATTCCAATTAGCATATGGCAGAACTACATCTCATAATATGACTAATACTCATTTTACCCGTGCAATCGGGTCGGACTCTAAAGAATTCAAATGCTCGGTAAGAGGATCAGAAGTATAAGTAGATTGATATGAACCGGCTCGATAATAGAATAAAGAGAATAAAATAAACAAGATAGATGGTTTATGTTAATGGGATAAACCGAGCCCCCGATTGTTTATATTAATGAGATAAACCGACCCCCAATTGATTATCAAATCAATAATTCATATCATTCAACATAGTAAGAATTACAATCCTAATACCCTATTTATAATTGACTTAACCTAAAGCTCTAACTTTCTCGCCAAGAAATATAATAAAAGGAAACTAAATAAACTAAATAATTAATAATAACGCATGATCGTATCAATACTCCCGCCCCAAAAAACACCTTGTCCTCAAGGTGTTGCTTCAAAACGTCATATTGAGTAATTCTAGGACATGTTCTTCTTTGAGCAGGAACCGGTTCTTGTTTCAACCGAGCATTAGCCCAAAGATGTCTAAGACAGATTTCACATCCCGACTTAAATTTTATAATCTGCCATATGAACATCTTATGATTTTCTGCTTGATTTTTCTTTCCAGCAGAACTTTGCTCAATAGGTACAATAGAGAACTTGTTCTTGTTAATCTTCCCATCTGATTCTAGCACCATAAGAGGCTCATCCACGTCATTGATTAACTTTTGACCTAAATCTTCTTTCGCTGCCAAAATTGGCCCCATAAAATCGTCTTTCTCCACAGCTGGCGTAACCATATGCTCCTCCAAATTACCACCATCTTCACTACTTTTTCCGGTTGTCATAGGTTTCGTTGAATCCTCGACAAACTGAATTTCTGCCATGCTGTTATTTTGGTTACTGTAATCCCTTGATCTCACCTCCATTAATTCCCGTCTCTCAGCAAGTTTTTCTTTGATCTCCCATATTTCCATGTCACACCCCCAAATTACCTGTTTTGCAGCGGAATTGAATACCTTGGGGGAGGACTGTCATAGCATCACAATCACAGTTATATTGAACGACCTAAAGCGTCGTTTGGAAAATACATCGTTTGATTTAATAAAATAATCAGAGTTACAAAGATAGGTCCCAAATGAAAGTCAACTTGTGCGGAAATAAATTTGTTACAATTCAAACGATGTTTTAAAGTGCGTAAAACCCAAGTGAGACGCGTCGTCACCACGACTCCATGATGTGTCCAAATGCATGCCATGAAGTGAATGCCTTAGATACCTGAGATAAAACATGCTAAAAGTGTCAACACAAAGGTTGAGTGAGTTCATAGAGTTTGAGTTGAAATGTAAAGCCTTTCAAAATCGTTTATGCAAAGAAAGGCATTGTAAATTGTTGAAATGTAAAGACTTTCAAAATCGTTTATGTAGCAAAGGCATTGTAAATCCACTCAGCTCCAAGTCCCGCCCATACAAAACTTGCAACCTGTGTGTTCACAACCCACTGCCAGAATATGTAGAGTTAATGTTCAAGTGCATGATGTCAAATGAATTCACATAATAGTGCATGGCTCAATGTATCGAAATCGTTTATGCAGCAAAGGCATTGTAAATCGTTGAAATGTAAAGACTTTCAAAATCGTTTATGTAGCAAAGGCATTGTAAATCCACTCAGTTCCAAGTCCCGCCCATACAAAACTTGCAACCTGTGTGTTCACAACCCACTGCCAGAATATGTAGAGTTAATGTTCAAGTGCATGATGTCAAATGAATTCACATAATAGTGCATGGCTCAATGTATCGAAATCGTTTATGCAAAGAAGGCATTGTGAATCCCCTCAGTTCCAAGTCCCGCCCATACAAAACTTGCAACCTGTGTATTCACAACCCATTGCCAAAATGTATATAGTGTATGTTCAAATCGTTCCAAGACCATTAGTTCATGATATTACCAAGACCATTAGCTCAATGAATATACCAAGACCATTAGCTCAATGAATATACCAAGACCATTAGCTCAATGAATATACCAAGACCATTAGCTCAATGAATATACCAAGACCATTAGACCAATGAATATACCAAGACCATTAGCTCAATGAATATACCAAGACCATTAGACCAATGATTATATGATATAGAAGTTCTAAGTATGGCAATAAGGTTACTTCGCATGACTAAACATTCAGTTTAGATAAACATGTAGTTTGCAAATAATCATGAATGTCATAAAAGTTGTTTATGAGCATGTATCTCCCCCAAAGAGTTTAATAAAAGCATTAAAACAAGAAAAGTGGGGCTATGGAACTCACGGTAATCCTTAAAAGTTTAGAGTACTTATGATAGTAAATGAAAATAGTTGAGCATGTATCTCCCCCAAAAGTAATTCAAAACGTATAAAAGTAGGGGCTATGAAACTCACGGTAATTCATATAAGTTAAAGTACTTGTGAAAGTAAATGAAAACAGTTTGAGCATGTATCTCCCCCAAAAGTAGTATAAAAACAATTAAAAGCAGGGGCTATGAAAACTCACTTGGACAATAATGCGATGGCAAAAGTGGATACACTGAAATGTAACGTGAATCTCGACAATGACTAGTTAATATGATGAGGTGCAAGGAACAAGGTTAAACCTAAATACTCTAGATTTTTATTTCAAAATCTTAATAAGAGTATTATCTAGATTGTGATACTTGAGCTTGTAAAAATTTTTGATGATCCTTTGCTACTCTTGTGTAGAACCGGTTTTTGAGAGATGGAAAAAGAGAGAAACAATCTTGACTTGATCTTTAATAATTGTGTGAATGAAAGATGAAGTGAAAGTGTGAAATGTTGAGTGTAAATATAGATGTGTAAGAAGAAAATATTACCACAATTAATGTATCCACCCTCCCCCCCCCTTGGCCGGTTTTGGGGGGGGATGTATCTCAAGATATATTTTTTTTTCCTTTTATATATTGTAAAAATTGTGTAAGTAATTATTTGTAAGAAAAATGTAGTTAAGTGAAAGATGTTGAAACTAGTATATAGTTGTGAACTTTGAGTAGTATGGACTAAAAATAAGTTTTAATGGATCAAAGTAAAGTATATTGTAGTTTTAAAAATTATATAAATACATTCCTTGTAAAATTTGAGTGATAAAATAATTATCGTATAGTTTTTAAGAAAAACGTCGTAATAATATAACTTTAACGATTATATACCAAATAAATTTAAAACACTAGGAAAACTCAAAATATAGTTTTTATAAACTCATGTAAGTATAAAAATTTATCGGGATCATTTTTGAAAGTAACGGATTAAATGCTCAAAATAATAACTCACGCGATAACGTTTATTTAATATAAAATTTACGCGTTTAATGTGAAATGAAAAATCATGAATGAACTAACGTGATGCAAATGATGTAAATGAAATGTAGACTAAAATTAGTCCATATGAAATGTACGTGATGATATGATCATGAATTCGCCGCTAAACCTTTAAGGTTACGCGAATTTGGAACACATAAACCAAGTTTACGATAAATGTTGAAATAGTGAGGCATAAATTGTTTCGAGAAATGACCTGAAAGTACGGGTTGTCACATTCGCCCATCAAAAAGGAATTCATCCTAATTCAGTTCGTGTTTGTCTATCGGGTTTAGGGTTTGATGAGGCAAGCCTTCCCATTCTCGAGCAAAACCCTCAAAAGACTTTTTGGTAACCGATTTTTACTTAATCCCACAACTCATCAAACAAGAACTGTCATACGATTAGGCTAAATCGGTTTAGGTAACAACTTGTTTCTAGCTCGATCTTTGCAACTCATCAAACAAGAACTGCCACGCGGATCAAACTGGAAACAAGTGGTTTGAAGAAAATCTTTTGAAAATTTGGCTCGATTACGGAATTGCTTACACATATAAGCCTACTACTCCCTTCATTGCATGATTCTTCCTGAATTAGACATAGGTGATCGGGCTATGTATAATTTAGGAGTAACTATGCAATGCTTGGACTAATCGACTCATATGATGTTTGGTGTTAAGTCAACCGGTGTAAAATTTGTGATAGGGAATGACAGGGCATTCTCCACATTGGAGTATGAGGAAAGGATAATGGGATGGGTATTTAAGGGCATCCATGTGACAATCGATTTGAAATGAAAGTAAATAACTCGAAAAATGTACGTATAAATCGTATGCAAAGTGAACGTGCACTTATGATGAAATGATGAGATGCTATGATAATGTGGTTATAGTCTAGGGTCAATGATGCAACCTAGTTCTCTATAACCGAAGCTCGATGCCAATCTCACACCCCAAATTACCTGCTTTGCAAATGGAATTGAATACCTTGGGGGAGGACTGTCATAGCATCACAATCACAGTTATATTGAACGACCTAAAGCGTCGTTTGGAAAATACATCGTTTGATTTAATAAAATAATCAGAGTTACAAAGATAGGTCCCAAATGAAAGTCAACTTGTGCGGAAATAAATTTGTTACAATTCAAACGATGTTTTAAAGTGCGTAAAACCCAAGTGAGACGCGTCGTCACCACGACTCCATGATGTGTCCAAATGCATGCCATGAAGTGAATGCCTTAGATACCTGAGATAAAACATGCTAAAAGTGTCAACACAAAGGTTGAGTGAGTTCATAGAGTTTGAGTTGAAATGTAAAGCCTTTCAAAATCGTTTATGCAGCAAAGGCATTGTAAATCGTTGAAATGTAAAGACTTTCAAAATCGTTTATGTAGCAAAGGCATTGTAAATCCACTCAGTTCCAAGTCCCGCCCATACAAAACTTGCAACCTGTGTGTTCACAACCCACTGCCAGAATATGTAGAGTTAATGTTCAAGTGCATGATGTCAAATGAATTCACATAATAGTGCATGGCTCAATGTATCGAAATCGTTTATGCAGCAAAGGCATTGTAAATCGTTGAAATGTAAAGACTTTCAAAATCGTTTATGTAGCAAAGGCATTGTAAATCCACTCAGTTCCAAGTCCCCCCCATACAAAACTTGCAACCTGTGTGTTCACAACCCACCGCCAGAATATGTAGAGTTAATGTTCAAGTGCATGATGTCAAATGAATTCACATAATAGTGCATGGCTCAATGTATCGAAATCGCTTATGCAAAAAGGCATTGTGAATCCACTCGCCCAAGTCCCGCCCATATAAAACTTGCAACCTGTGTATTCACAACCCATTGCCAAAATGTATATAGTGTATGTTCAAATCGCTCCAAGACCATTAGTTCATGATATTACCAAGACCATTAGCTCAATGAATATACCAAGACCATTAGCTCAATGAATATACCAAGACCATTAGCTCAATGAATATACCAAGACCATTAGCTCAATGAATATACCAAGACCATTAGACCAATGAATATACCAAGACCATTAGCTCAATGAATATACCAAGACCATTAGACCAATGAATATATGATATAGAAGTTCTAAGTATGGCAATAAGGTTACTTCGCATGACTAAACATTCAGTTTAGATAAACATGTAGTTTGCAAATAATCATGAATGTCATAAAAGTTGTTTATGAGCATGTATCTCCCCCAAAGAGTTTAATAAAAGCATTAAAACAAGAAAAGTGGGGCTATGGAACTCACGGTAATCCTTAAAAGTTTAGAGTACTTATGATAGTAAATGAAAATAGTTGAGCATGTATCTCCCCCAAAAGTAATTCAAAACGTATAAAAGTAGGGGCTATGAAACTCACGGTAATTCATATAAGTTAAAGTACTTGTGAAAGTAAATGAAAACAGTTTGAGCATGTATCTCCCCCAAAAGTAGTATAAAAACAATTAAAAGCAGGGGCTATGAAAACTCACTTGGACAATAATGCGATGGCAAAAGTGGATACACTGAAATGTAACGTGAATCTCGACAATGACTAGTTAATATGATGAGGTGCAAGGAACAAGGTTAAACCTAAATACTCTAGATTTTTATTTCAAAATCTTAATAAGAGTATTATCTAGATTGTGATACTTGAGCTTGTAAAAATTTTGATGATCCTTTGCTACTCTTGTGTAGAACCGGTTTTGAGAGATGGAAAAGAGAGAAACAATCTTGACTTGATCTTTAATAATTGTGTGAATGAAAATGAAGTGAAAGTGTGAAATGTTGAGTGTAAATATAGATGTGTAAGAAGAAAATATTACCACAATTAATGTATCCATCTCCCCCCTTGGCCGGTTTTGGGGGGATGTATCTCAAGATATATTTTTTTTTCCTTTTATATATTGTAAAAATTGTGTAAGTAATTATTTGTAAGAAAATGTAGTTAAGTGAAAGATGTTGAAACTAGTATATAGTTGTGAACTTTGAGTAGTATGGACTAAAAATAAGTTTTAATGGATCAAAGTAAAGTATATTGTAGTTATAAAAATTATATAAATACATTCCTTGTAAAATTTGAGTGATAAAATAATTATCGTATAGTTTTTAAGAAAAACGTCGTAATAATATAACTTTAACGATTATATACCAAATAAATTTAAAATACTAGGAAAACTCAAAATATAGTTTTTATAAACTCGTGTAAGTATAAAAATTTATCGGGATCATTTTTGAAAGTAACGGATTAAATGCTCAAAATAATAACTCACGCGATAACGTTTATTTAATATAAAATTTACGCGTTTAATGTGAAATGAAAAATCATGAATGAACTAACGTGATGCAAATGATGTAAATGAAATGTAGACTAAAATTAGTCCATATGAAATGTACGTGATGATATGATCATGAATTCGTCGCTAAACCTTTAAGGTTACGCGAATTTGGAACACATAAACCAAGTTTACGATAAATGTTGAAATAGTGAGGCATAAATTGTTTCGAGAAATGACCTGAAAGTACGGGTTGTCACATTCCATCTCCATACTTTGCTGCAAAATTACCATCCGTAGTTCATATCTCAGTGTCTCCTTATGGACCTTTTTGTAAGCCTGCATACTTGCTCGATGCTCTTTCATTATAGCCCGCCATATGTGTGCCATTGATAGCCGGAATCAAAAGAAGATTCGATTTTTTATGAACAATGTTTTCTGGTAGCGAATAGTAATTCAGATGAACAATAATTTCTGGTTGTGAATAGTGATTCAGATGAATAATATTCTGATGAATTTTTTTTGTGGAATCCCTAGAATCGAACAGCTCTGATACCAATTGATATGAACCGGCTCGATAATAGAATAAAGAGAATAAAATAAACAAGATATATGATTTTGGTTTATATTAATTAGATAAATCGACCCCCAATTGATTATCAAATCAATAATTCATATCATTCAACATAGTAAGAATTACAATCCTAATACCCTATTTATAATTGACTTAACCTAAAGCTCTAACTTTCTCACCAAGAAATATAATAAAAGGAAACTAAATAAACTAAACAATTAATAATAACGCATGATCGTATCATAGATATACCTTCGACTATTTCTATAAATAGTTTCCTACTCATACGATATCGACGTCTAAAATAGTACTCCGGATATTTTGGATTATCACTAAAATAGTCGGCCAACGAACGTTCTTCTACAACATCACGTTCATTGCATATCGAAGTACGTGAATGTGAACTTTGAGCTTCTTATTGTTGCAACAATTGGAGATACTTATAAGCTTTCATTAAAGGCAAATAATCACCTACATCATCGGATTCACACATACCATCCATGTTCATAATTTACAATATTTGAAGTTTTTTAAGTATTATGATAATAGGATAAAATATATATATATAAAAAATGGTTAAATGGGGTATGATATATATACATATAAGTGGACTTAAAAAAATTAATCCCAACCTTGTTAAAAAAAAATATTAATAGTAATTTAAAAAAAAAAAAAAAAAAAAAAGTCAACTGTTAGAGATGCCAACAATAATTTTTTTCAAAATTCCACGTCTTTAGCTCAAGCCACTGGCTATACGATCTCAATGGCGCACAGGAGGAGGGCGGTAGTGAGGTGGGAACGCTATGACACGTTGGTTTGGCGTTGACTATGTGCTACCATACCCGAAGCTTTAAGAACTAACTATGGAGAAAAATACAAAATACAAATTTAGATATGTTAAAAATCTTTTCATTAAACTATCATTGTAAATGCTTTAACTTTTGAATGCTTTAACTTTTGATCTACTTTCATTGATAAATTATTTAATATAATAGGTCGATATTGTAGATTAAAAAAAACAAAAAACAAATATGAAGACGTCTTATTTGTTAGAATCATGCGATCATTTTGTATAACCGCCTTTTATATAGAATTCATAAGCCAATAGCTCTTTTAAAATAAGCTAATCTAAAGATGTACTTAGATATTGAGCTAATGTAATATGATAAGCTTGTATTTTTATATGTATTTCGTATGACGAAATATTTCCGTATTCACTTTTAACTCTTTGTTTAATAAACTTGTAAAAATAGGTCAATTTTGTGAAAAATTCTAATTGGGTATATTTTGGATATGGTGTAGTATCACATTTAAAACAATATTTAGTTGTTATTTAAGTGAATAAGTTTTAATCACCTATTTCACAAGACCTTCTAACAACATTTACGTTAAACTAATGAGAAATGCACATTTAAAAAAATTTACAAAGAGCTTTTTCACAAAATGATGTGTAATGTATTTATAGGAAGATAAAAATAGAAAATAAAAAGATATAAAATTAATTAAAATATTTTTTATTGGTTACATATCATTTTGTAAAAGATTTTTTTTGTAAAATATTTGTGGATGTGAGTCACTTTATTTTGTTTACCCACAAATTCATGCTTATAAAGGGACAAATCTCCACAATTCATCTAATTTGATCTAATGGTGAAGATTAACCTAAGATTTAAAAAATATTCCTAAGTCCATATGTTTTTTTCCTTTTCTTTTTGTCTTTCTTTTTTATTCACATATGTTTTTGTCTTTTTTTTAATTCACGTTTTTAAATTTATTCACGTTTTTTTTGTCGCGATTTTTTTGGTTCGCCTTTTTTTTAAATTCACGTTTTTTTTTAATTCTTTTTTTTCTCGCTTTCATACGTTTTCGTCCATTTTCATACGTTTTCGCCCGTTTTGGTCCGTTTTTCGTTCGTTTTCATCAGTTTTCTTTCGTTTTCGTCCATTTTTATACGTTTTCGTCCGTTTTCAGACGTGTTTTTACGCTTTCATACGTATTCGTTTGTTTTCTTACGTTTTGGTCTGTTTTATTATGTTTTCGTCAGTTTTCATATGTTTCTGACTATCACAAGTGATATTCTGTGATATTCAGAATATCACTTGTGATTTTCTGAATATCACTTTGTGATATTCGGAATATCACTTGTGATTTTCTGAATATCACTTTGTGATTATATGAATATCACTTGTGATTTTCCCGAATATCACTTTGTGATATTATGATTATCACTTGTGATTTTCTGGATTTCATTTTGTGATATTCTGAATATCACTTGTGATTTTATGTTACAAAACATTAATTGAAAATCACTTGCGATATTCAGAAAATCACTTATGATATATATCACAGAATATCACTTGTGATCATCTGAATATCACAGAATATCACTTGTGATATTCTGAATATTGAATATCATTTGTGATATTCTGAATATCACAGAATATCACTTGTGATACTCAAAATATCACTTGTGATACTCAGAATATCACTTGTGAGATTCAGAATATCACTTGTGAGATTCTGAAACATATGAAAACGTCTGAAAATGGCGAAAACATTTAAAATGGACGAAAACGTTAGAAACGGACGAATATGTATGAAAACGGATGAAAACCTATGAAAGCGTAAAAACACGTATGAAAACGGACGAAAATGTATGAATAGTGGACGAAAACGTAAGAAACAGAACGAAAACGTATGAAAACGGATGAAAACAGATGAAAACAGACAAAAACGATGAAAACGTATTAAAACGGATGAAAACAGATGAAAACGTATTAAAACGGACGAAAACATATGAAAACAGACAAAAACGAAGAAAAAAACACGAATTAAAAAAAACGTAAATAAAGTGAATTAAAAAAAATGAATATAAAAAAAGTGAATTTAAAAAAATAATAATAATAAATAAATAAATAAAAAAGAAAGACAAAAAGACAAGAAAAAAAAACATGGACTTAGTTTTATCTATTAAATCTTAAGTTAATACCCATAATTAGATCAAACTAGATGGATTGTGAGAATTTATCTCTCGGTAAGCACCAAAATAAGAGTAAGCATTTGAACTTTTCTCTTGTGGATGTTCCTATAAGTTTAAGTCAACTAATAGTCTAAATGCTCAATTTTTATTTTTCTATGTTTTACATTAACTAGTATAATACCCGCGCACGCGCGGGTTTTATGTATTGTGTTTTTTTAAGAATCGATTACTAATTTATTTATTTTATATAGATTTGTAAATTGTTGATATACAAACCTTATAATTAATTTAATTATATTAATTAGGGGTAGGGTTTTTTTTTTTCCCTTGTGTCGATGTAGGGCAATAGGTGGGAAGCAACATTTTAATCTTAAATTTACACATAGGTTCGAAGATGTATGTATGTGCACGCGATTTTTTTTATTTCTTACATTAGACTCAAATATTCCGCTTTTTGCTAAGTTTTTTTCTTTTCTTTATACTTTTGACACTTAAACTTTTTTGTTTATTTTTTTTTTCTTGACTATATATAAGTACGTTTTTTTAACTATTGTCAAATTCAGAATATTTGAGTTTTTTTAGTAAATATTTTAAAATAAAAATAATAATAAATAAATAAAATATTACTTAACAAAGGAATGTTGAGTTTTATTAAATGTAAAAGTCCTCATTTAAGGTTTTGTTTTATTATATAAAATAGTTTGCTTGTTCATTTGTTTAAACACCTTAACTTTTGTTATAATATTTTTATATGTTTATTTAGTTAAAATCTTTAAATTTGAACGTGTATTTAATCAAAACCTTTAACTTTAGATGACGATTTACATAAACCATTATTTTCTAGCAAGATTTTTATTGCTAACTTTACATTTTAACGACTCGAATAAAATATACTAGGTCATAACTAGAGTGTTAAGAAAGCCGCAAACTCGAAGAACCAGATTGGTTTTCTTGTTTAGAAATTGGAAAAAAGCGATAACTAAAGAACCGAAAACTGCAAAAACTAGTATATCACCGATTATATCAGTTCAGTAAGTGAGGAGTAATAACCGTGCTTACAGGAAAACTATTTTTTGCTTACATGACTGATTAACAATGTCGTAGATGCTCATTGTACTTTGGTTCGGTTGTGTTAGGGTATGGTCACTCACTCATCATCATGTGTCATGTTCAAGAAGATGCAACACGCACTTACTTATCTTTTTAACTACCTGAACTTACTTATTTAGTGAATAGTTATATTTATAACAGTTTTGAAATAAAACGTCAGTAAAATTATATGGTAAGAAGTTAATTAATTAGTCATCAAAGGCTAAAAGTTTAATTATATGGTTTAACTAGGAAAACTATTGGCTATGTATATGCAGAGCCCACACAAAACCCACAATAATCGTAATGCATAATAATCTAAAAGACATATTTGATTAAACGTGTAATGAGTTGAGTCAATCCTCCTAACACATTTTCAACTCAGGTAAATGCACAAATAAGATGTTTTTTTTTTTATTAAAAGTAGGAACATACGTGTTAACATGGACATTGATGTGTGTTAAACACACATCATTTTATATTTAAAAATATGCCAAATCGGACAAATAACCATTAAATATGTCAAACCATATTGCAAATATATTGGATACGAGGCTTTATTCAACCCGTGCGATGCACCGATTGTGTCTAATATTTCATAGCTAAATGGTTGGTGCTAATTAGGTTCCTACTATTTAAGATAATTAATTAACTTTAAAAGAGTACATGTGAAGAGGTTTTTTTAAAAAATGTTATATTTAAATGAGCCTTTTCATATGTAATATTTTAATATTAGTAAGTCCCATAAATTATTTTTTTCCTATTTATTTGGTACTTTTGTTTTGTTTGTTTTTGTGTTGATGATATTTGAAATAAATATAAGTATTGGGTTGCACAAATTACATTTAATTATTGATTGCGTAATGTTTAAGTAAATTGTTAAGTTGTTACCGTGATGGTGAGGCTAAAATATACGATGTATAACTTGGGCTGCCTCGGTAAGATTTTGTTAATTTTTAAGTTTGATTTACCATTTTTTTTGGTTTATTGTGTTGCACAGAGTTTGGATCCCTGTCTAGGATCTAAAAGGTTCATTATCCTCTAACTTTATATGATTAATGTACCATTGGATTAAACACTCATTAACTGATCAACATATACGAAGGCTAGATTTTAAATTCATGTATTTATTTCAATTTGCAATTGCATGAAATGCATGATTATATTTATACAGCATTACTACACTCTCTCTAAAGACATAAATGAACTGAACTAACATAAAATATGTCATCCTACAGTGAAAAGTATCTTATCCATGGTGAAGCTGTTAATATATAAACGTCATATTCCATCCAAATTGGACCAACCACCATAACATTAACCACATTTTTTATGCATTGACTAAAATGATTTTATAATGTTATAAGATGATGGATATAACTGTCAAATATAATTAGATTAACTACTCCTACATTATGATCAAAACATTATCCTCAATGTGTGATATTAGTTTGAACTTTATCTCAGCTGCGTATGGTTGACGCATCTTGAAGCTCGAGTTGGGTGAAAGCTCTGCAATGCTCCTTTATAAGTTGCATGAACCTAAAATAGTCAGAAAATAGAAAGCTTTAGTCTACTAATTCTCAAATATAAAAGTAGAAAAATTACCGGTATTTAAACATGGCACTGCAGGCCACTGGGTGAGTCTGATACTTACTCTGATAAGCCATAAAAACTGTAATAACCAAGATTACTAACCTACGGGATAATGGTGCCATATCATGACACTTCACATCCGATTTTTGGAGGTCATGCTTTCCTTATCCTATATTATTGTGAAACAAAGAAAAGAAACAAAAAAATGTTATTGACAACAATAACTTGAACCATAAACATTAAGATTATACCCGTTCTTTTAAGACGTCCATCATCATCAAAGAATTTAAATGGTGCTTGAGATGCGATCCTGCTATCTCGAGCTCTCCGGTTGTCGTTTCTTAGCCCATCTGTTACAAAGATTTTTCCAAAACAAAAACTATATTAGTTTCTAATGAACTCAAGTTCGTATAAACTTTGATTTGTATAAGGTATGGTCTGATGTTACTCATTGAATGGATCGGAGATGAGGGATGTGAAATTAATGGTCGATCAAATGAATGGGGAAAGCTAAAAGTGCATATATACATACGTGTTGCTAATAATGCATGCAAGTATGCAACACAACAAATAATTCAATCAATCTTTAAATAATAAATAAATTTATTACCTCACGAAACTTTGTAAATTAAGAATATACCAGTGGCCTTCAACTTGAGCTCGTTTAAGAACAATTCACAGCTCACGGACAAAAATGATGGTGGTGAAGATGATGATAGTTTGGTTATTTATAATCTTCAAAACGCCAACTGAAAAGTCACTTTTTTAACCATTAAGACGTAACATTTATTTCAAGCACATCAAACAATTCATATTCCTCTTCACTGTTTCATCTTCCGGGCAATAATTGAGGATCTTTTAGTATAATTGATGTAAGGAGACCTTTTGTATTATGTAACAGCATCTTTGATGTGTTTGCATTCAATTCTCTATATTGATAAATCGATGTAATTGATAGAGGTTTTGTGTAGCTTTAGCTATGTTGTACCGTACTTAATTTTGTGCACAATGCCTTTTGCACGTTAAATTAAGCATTTCAATCTGTAGATAGTATAGATGTGTTATTATGTATTGCAGGTACAAGGGTTTGAAAACAAAGCAAAAACAGTGATTTTCGAATGAGTTTTGACGATATTTTCGCGTTTTTTGAGGTCCAAACAAAGTCGTAAAAATTAACCGAGCACACAATTGGAAAGAGCACGGAAAAACGTCTCAAACAGTATATTTATTAATTTTTTGACAGTCCATATTCACCCCTTAAATGGCAGACCAAAGCTGCCTTTTGAACCTTTTATTAATACATGACCCATGCCAAATATCATTTATGGTTAAATAAAATGTTGCGCATAATGCTAATGAAGGTATCGGTTGTGAACCAAATGCCCCGTGTTCGAATCCGGACGGTGACAAGCAGAGTATTAATACTTAGTGCCACGTGGCACCACCTCATTGGTCCACGTGGCAGACCCAACCTGACCCAGACCAGATCCGACCCGTTGACCCCGCCACGTGGCACTGCCACGTCACCGACACGTCAGCAAGTGGGACCCACCTGCTGACGTTGCTGGCGGCTCACCAATCAGGTGCCGCCACGAGAATGTGTCCTGGCGGCGAACCAATGAGCGGGTGACATGTGTCCTGGTGGTTGGCGGCTGTACGAGGTTGCAGATTCTAGAAGCGGCAGTTGTCCAATGGGAGAATGTCACGTGTCCACGTGAGCTGGCAAGAGTAGAAGGGCCTATAAAGTTGTACTTGGGCTTTAAATAGAGATAAAAATGCTCATTTGAACGCTGGAACCGGACACACACAACAAAAACACACTTTTTATTTTTCATTTAGTAGTATTTTTTAGTATTATTTTTAATGTTTTTTTAGCTTATTGCTTATTGTAATCTTTAGCTTATTTTCAAGAACTTATTGTACCCAACTTATTTAAAGCTTATTAATGAAGATTATAGTTATCACTTAGCTTATTTCTAATTCTTCTCCTTTCTTTCTTTTATTTTGTTTTTCTTTTCTTGTCTAATAAGCCATAATAGCTTATTAGCTTTGTGTGGTTTATCAGATTAGCTTATTCACTTTCAGCTATCTTATTTTCATCTTTTTGTCTTGAATAAACGCTCCTTTATAGCTTAATTTTAGACCAAAAAATTAGCTATTTGGATAAGCTTTTCATATAGCTTATTCAATAAGCACTTTTTATTTTTAGTTTCTTTTCAAAACCCTTTTTAATATTAGTTTTAAATAATCTTTTTTACTTATTTCTTTAAAAAGGTTTAATCTTTAGTGCTTATTGCTTAAAAAGTTTTAATCTTTCTTAGTTTTTCTTTATTAGGCATATTTATTTATTTTATTTTTTTTGAGAAAAAGTATGATTTACTTCACATTGAAGAAGTAAATCTATATATCAAATTGATACGTTCTTAAAAGTTCACTTTTTACATTGAGGAGTAGATATTTTTTAATATAGTCAGATCAAATCTTCAATCACAACAACAACTATATGCGTCCAATGCATAAATAACTTAACCCCCACCCTGGCCTCAAATACTTGTGCTAAGAGCAAGATGTAAAGTTTTAAAACACAATCCAAACACAAGAATCCATCAACCAAAACAAACTCAAACTCAAAGTAAAACACGAAACAAAATATAAAATGATAAATACAAAACAAAATTAGATAAAGACAAATCACCAAAATTGAAAAATTAAAAGAAGAGCTTAAACAAATATGAAGAAATATAATTTTAAAAAACAAAATTAAATCAATATAGTGAAAGAAGTAGGGATGAGAGCTTGAAATGAAATGAACTAAGAAGGAAAAAATAACTTCAAAGCTCTAAAAAATGGTTAAATGAAAATCAAATTTAGTAAAAAAGAGAGAAAAAGTTTAGAGTTGATGCTTGCTAAATTTGGAATATTGTGAAAATGAGATGCAATTAGAGAGCTAGGTGTAACACCATAATACTAGCATTAATACCCAAAATCACCCCTCATCAGTTATCATAACACCCAATAACATAATCCTTTTAGGACCCATTTTTCTTTAAAAACTACAAATTACAAATTAACCTCTTAAACTAGTATTTCATTAAATCATCCCTTAAATAATATTTTATTCATTAAATAAAAATATAGATTACAAATACTTTAAAAAAAATAAACATAAATTTCTAAAACATGCGAAAATAATTTAAAGTAGTTATAAATAATTAAACTAATTATAAAAATTATTTGACCAGATATGAATATGGTAGTTGATAGTATTTTTTGATCTGGAGGTTATCAAACGGTTGTGATTAATTGATTTATAATGTATGGTACGCTGAAAAGACTTGACATAACAGAGTAAAGGACAACAACTTTACTGACTTTAGCTAAAACATTATTGACTCAACTCATACCCATCCTCACTTTAACCTCACAAACTGGAATGGAACGAAATAATCCTTTCTTGTGTTCTCATGGAAGAGGATTCATAGTGGAAAGAAAATATTTTCATCCCAGTATTTATGGTAAACCGTATTATGCATGTCCTCGTTCAAAGGTAAATAATCGGGCTTATTTACGTAAATATATAAATAATTTGTTTGTTAAGAATACATTTCTTATGATTTCCTTAATATGTAACAGCCAGGAACAAAAGATTACGGGTGTCGATATTTTATGTGGAAGGATATTTTTGAACAACAGTTTGGTCAAGGCTCTTCTTCAATACATTGCTCAAACTGCAATGTCAAAGATATTACGATTAACATCTTTGAAAGCAAGAAACAAGATGTTATTGACTCAAAATAAGATGTTGGGACAAAAATAAAGATGATTGAGGCATCACTGGAATTGTAAAGGGATCCCGAGGATCACGTATGTAAGTCGGGTGCAATACTCCATGACCTTCTAGATGACATGAATAATCTTCATATGGAGTAGCTGTTGTTGTTATTTAATGTGTTAATTTTCTTGTAATAGTAGTAGTAGTTGTTGTTATTGTAGTTTTTTAATGTGATATTGTTGTTTAAAGTGTTATTGTTTGATTCGTTGTTTGTGAGTGTGGTGAAATAAACACAATATCAATATATCAAATTAACCGTAAAACCCCGACAAATTAACCTTTTAGGAAAAGGGTTAACGTGCCAAATCTTACGGGTGTGATAAAAGTGATACCGGAAAAGTGATTTCCCGGGTCGTGTCCTAACGAGGTGTGAATGGAAGGATTCGTTGAGTTTCGTGATTTATAACTTGAATTGGTATTGATGATTTGTTGATTTGAATTACGTTTTCTTAAAAATTAATTAACGGGAAGGTAATTAAGGCAAGGGAAACCTAATAAACTACAAATTAACTATTACTAAGCCTAAGGAATGATAAAACTAAACTAAGCCCTACGATGCTAAAACGTAAAAGCGTGAAAAGCCGGGAACGACCCAAGCCATAAACATAAAACTTTTGCAATTTAAGGGCTACGGGTGTGAAATCAATTTCCCTACGTTCTAATCGACCAAAATTAATTTTAGAAAAAAGCCGAGAATTTTTTCGACTTTAAAATTAATTACTACGAATTAAAAACTAATTTAGTTTAATTAATAAATTAAAAATACTAAACTATTTTTGAAAAATCTGAAAAATTCACAGTAACTCTTTTGATTTATGCTTGATCTAAGAAAAATAAGAAAACCACAGCTTGTTTGGAAATCAAGTAGAAAATGAGCTAGGAAAGTCTTAAAACCAACACGGCAAAAGCTAGTTAATGATTTAATTGTGCAAGAAAAGAATGAGACAAGTCCCAAGGGCAACTGGTAGTGGGGTGATGTTGTGAGGTGTTGCACTGTGACCGTGGAGATCCAGGTTCGAATCCTGGCTCCGCTTTTTGAAAACTTGATTTTTTTTCTTTTATTTTCTTTAGCGAACTTATTTCTAAGTCCAAAATAAAACTTGTTGAGTGAAAACTATTTGAGATTAGTTTAAGAAAAAGTAGTTGCTACTGTTGTTTTTTTTTTTTTTTTTTGTAGCAGCCCACAACAGAGACCAACTAAACACCCTTTTTCTTTACAAAAGATTTTCTTGAGCTTTTCTACTTTGGACTAAGAATCAAGATAAATTCTTTGTGTGAAATCTTTCTTGAAAACTTCTCAATAAGTCTGTATAAACACTTATTGTGATGATAGTGATGTAAACAGTACCAAACACACCACTTGAACTTTAAAAAAAACAAAACAAATGAGCAGTTGATAATCAAAGGAAAGCACAATTTTAAGAGCAAAAATAAGCTAACATCAATGAAGTCTAACTGAAATAACTATAAACAACAACAAGCAATCAATAACAAGGGGAAAACAGTTTGGAAAGTTAAGCTATACTAGTGGGAGATCTTAAGCTAAAAATGGGAAAAATAAGCAGTTAAGGGAACTAATAAGCACTAATAAGCTAAACTAAAGTTATTCTAAACTAATGATACTAAAGGGGAATAAAAATCCAAAATAAGCTAACTAATAAGCACTTGAACCAAAGAGAAGCACTTAGCTGCTGTGGTGAAGTTCAAAGAAAAAAAACAGCAAGCGGGCTAGTTTGGAGCTTATTTTGGATAAGCTAGAGTGAGAATTAGGTCCGAGCTTACGGCTACTTGAAGTCCACCTAGCCCACTTGCTTTTGCCCCCAATAGACACTATTAATAAGCTGTTTATAGCTTATTAATAAGCTAAGAGAGACTTGGATTTGGACTAAATACACTGCATAATGAAATATGGCCAAGTGACCCACTTTAACCCATTAGCAGACCCACTAAAACATTTTTTTTGATTTTTTCTCTTTTGACACAAGATTAACAAGCAAATGAACTTACTATTTTTAATTTTTATAATTTTTTATCTCACCTAAAACTTGGTCAAATCTGCTATAGCAAATCTGACAAAACTCTTTTTTTCTTTTTTCTTTTTTTTTCTTTGAAATGATAAAACTCCAAACTAGTGAAATCTTGTAAAATAGTTTTCCGACTCTTAGAACTAGACTTAAAGACTCAAAAGAGTTTGACTTCAATTGGTTAAAGTGGGTAAAAACCACTTTGACCCATTTATCCCACTTAAACCAAACACCCTTTCTTGAAACAAAATTCTGGAAACTGTTTTAGAACTTAGAAGTAAAAGCTAAATTATAACTCAAAACAAATCTTGATTCACTAAATAAGTACTTGAACAATGTAACAGTTAAGTAAAAAAAATTGCTTTCATTGATTAAAAACAAGATAGTACAATAGAACTTGAAAACAAAAATAAAAACTGATTTTTAAAAAACTAAATTAAGGGTGCCTTATATCTATGGCATACAATGGTATTTATACTACAAGCTCTAGGTCTTCATTCTCCTTTGTGTTTCTTCCAGTGAGGTAAAACACCAAAAACCATATCGTGTGCTTCTTCAAACTGATCCTAGCCATCCAATAGAGTTAGGTACATGTGAGAGCAAATCTGAACCATCCCCCGGTGTCTTTTGACATGGATTGCCATGGTGGCGACCATGGAAAGGAGGATTAGGTTGAGTGGGTTTGGGAATTGTGATTACTGTAAAGAGGGAAAATGTTCACTGGGGGTTGAGTGTTTTGGGTGAAATGTTTCTGGGTAAGAGATTTGGCTTCGGGGTATTGTGAAGTGGAGGGAACAAGATTGCAGGGTAAAGGTTTTTTTTATTATTGATGGTGGGGATGGGTGAAGAAAAGGGATAACGTTTATTTTTGTATTTTTGATTTTTAAAAGTTTTGTAATTTTTTATTTTTTATTTATTTATTTATTTATTTTTGAAAACTAAAATTGTTTTAAATAAAAATGAGTTTTAACAAAAATGGGTTATTAAGGATGAGATGAGATTTTTTTGGATTTTTGGTTTTGACGGGTAAAATGGTCATTTGGGTTTTAGGTGAAGGGTAATTTGGTAATTTTAGGTTGTTGGTTAGGTTTTAAGACGGTTTTCCCAAACCCACTCTAAAAATGTGTCCGGGTCTTCAATTGATCAACGATCGTAGAAAATCACATCCCGCAAGACCGGCTTCTCAGACTTTTCGATTTTGGCTCGATTATGCTCGTTTCTACTTTTCAATCCTTTTGTACCTGCAAGACATAAAACACACTTCGAGGATATTTTTGACATATTTTGATCGTATTTGGGTGTTTTTAGTTGCTTTTGAGGTCTTAGGTGGGTAAAAACGATGAGTGAATAAGCACTCATCAAATCCCCCCACACTAGGCAATTGCTAGTCCCTGGCAATCAATCATGTGAAGTAATGAAAAACTCAAGATTACCCATACTACCCCGTTTCGACTTTTTATTTGATGCGATAAATTTAAACTATACTTAAAAGTAAACAAAATGCTTATAAAGGTTGAAACTTCCAAGATGTTTGACAATATCCAATGATTTTCTTGCGTGATTAACATTTCAAAACACCTCACGAAAAAGGAATGAAATATAATTCACTTAATCACTCATATTCAGTGGAGTAACAAGATAAATCACACTCATTGCTCAGTCATGATTAGATTATTACCATAAGCTTGTACAAGAAACAAAACTCCACCGACGTGGAGTGAGCACCAAGCAAAAACATCTAAAGAGGACTTTTATTCGGGTTATAATGATAGGCTTTGGGTTAAGGGTATGGATAAGGCATGGGAATATTTATGAAATTGGTGTTAAAATAAAAATAAAAATCAAGTCTAATACCCAGGTTGCTAGCTACCAAAGAATCTGCCAACCAAAAAATGATTACAGCTTCATTTTCTTTTCTTCAGCTTTCCACAACTCTTCGCTTTTCTTTGCCATGACAATTTTTCTTCGAACATAGCACATTGGCTAATACATTCATACTTTTGACAATTTTTTTTTTAATTATCATTATTATTATTATTATTATTATTATTATTATTATTATTATTATTATTTTTTGAACATATTAACTCATCCATGAAATGGCTCAATCAACTAATAAGATGCGGCACTTATAATCATTTGAACGATCTTTACTTTCCGGGTGACTAGCAACCAACCGATTAGACATTGACAAGGGGTAAGGCTAGGGCTTAAAGTGTAAAATATTTTTGTATTTTTCTGGATGAAACAAAAATGAAAAGGATGGCTCATAGGGTGTAACTAAGGGTATATAGTGCTAAAAATGAGCACTACAAATGGGTCCTTGTAGATGGCTAACTAACCGATATGGCTAGGTAATATAGCATGATATGAAAAATGGAAGGCCATTTGGGTTAAATCCTAAGGTGCCTCTTTATCACACGAATTCACTTATATCGCACGAATGCGATCTCACTGCGGTCTGGTAATGATTTACAAGTACAAGTTCTAGAATAAATAAAATCACCAGCACACTCATAGCAAAAGATCCAAGCATAAAAGATGTATGTTTTATATAGAGCAGGCTTAAATCCGCACAATTTAGTGGTAAGGGCTATAATTTGTGCTAGCAAATGTTAATCGATCCCAGAATGGATTGCAATATTAATCGGAACACATCTCAAAGTTTTTTTATTTTGGTCAAACGGGGTACTAGGGACTAAAGGGTACAAATGCGACAAAATTCGACGAATTCCCCACACTTAGAATTGAATATTGCCCTCAATATTCAAAGTCCCGCCGCCGATACTATCGAACGGAAGAAGGTAATACCACTAACCAAGTGTGTGGACGAAATCTGTTATTTTACACAAAAGGATTTTTGAAAACATATCCCCGGATAAACGTTAGTAACATGATCGGATATTGGGCGGCTAGATTGAAAACAAAGGTCAATCATCACGATCAAATGGATTCCTGAAAACACGAGCAAACACACAAGAAGCAAACACCGTGGAGGTTTCCCCCCACACTTAGTTGTTAGAAAATAGAAAGAAGTCAGAAACATTGGTGGACACCCATGAAATGCTACTGTTTTTGTTAACCGAGTCGCTAGCTTGACTCGCCCCCGAATTCATTGGTTCATGGGGAAGGTTTGGAGATCCGGGACAACCATGGATGGTATGTCCCCTCCAAAGTAGTGCTTCAACCTATGTCCATTCACCTTGAAGTTTGGTCCGTCGGTTTGAGATAACTCGACGGTGCCATATGGAAAAACTTTGGCAATTGTGAATGGACCAGTCCAACGGGTCTTAAGTTTCCCCGAGAAGATCTTCAATCTAGAATTAAAAAGAAGGACTCGGTCACCGACGTTGAAAACGCGGTTCTTGATCTTTGAGTCATGGATCTTCTTTGTCTTTTCCTTGTAAATCAACGAGTTCTCGTGAGGCTTGATTACGAGTTCATTTAATTCATTGAGTTGAACTTTCCGGTGATCACTCGCGGACTTAAGGTCAAAATTGGCATGCTTTAAGGCCCAATAGGCTTTGTGCTCGAGCTCGATCGGGAGATGACACGCCTTTCCGTACACAAGCTTGTAAGGAGTACACCCAATGGGTGTTTTGTAAGCGGTACGGAAGGCCCAAAGTGCATCTTCAAGTTTGTCCGACCAAGAGGCACGGTTTTCACCTACGGTCCTCTCCAAGATTCTTTTCAAGCCACGATTCAAACCTCCACTTGCCCACTAGTTTGGGGGTGATCACGCGTAGAGAGGCGGTGAGTGACACCGTACTTAAGCATCACTTTTGCGAATTGGTCGTTGCAAAGTGCGTACATCGCGATCACTAATGATGGCACGTGGAGTTCCGAAACGGGAAAAGAGAGATTTTAGAAACTTCACAACTACTCGGGCGTCGTTGGTGGGTAGCGCTTTCGCCTCTACCCACTTGGACAAATAATCAACCGCCACGAGTATATACTTGTTCCCTCGAGAAGACGGGAATGGCCCCATAAAGTCAATGCCCCATACGTCAAAGATCTCGCACACTTGAATGACATTTTGAGGCATTTCATCTCTTTTAGAGATGTTGCTATGACGTTGGCAAGAGTCGCAAGATTTGACGAGGTCATGGGCATCTTTGTAAATCATGGGCCAATAGAAACCGGAGTCAAACACCTTTTTAGCGGTGTAGTTCGGGCCATGATGTCCCCCCGTGGGTCCATGATGACAAGCTTTGAGAATTTCATCGGCTTCTTGGCCGTGAACACACCGTCGGATGACTTGATCCGCACAGATTTTGAACAAGTAGGGGTCGTCCCAGAAATAATGTTTTACATCTTTGAAAAATTTGTTCTTTTGTTGGGACGACATCCCTTTCACAACAAAGTTACCCGCATGATAGTTTGCAAAGTCGGCAAACCATGGGGTACTCGAATCTCCACGATGAGATACCACATTAAGAGTCTCGAGAGGAAATGTTTCATTTATCTCCTTTTTCTCGAGCACACCTTGATGAGGATTTTCAAGACGGGACAAGTGGTCAGCCGCTAGGTTCTCCGCTCCTTTTTTAACACAGATAATGATATCAAATTCTTGTAGGAGGAGAACCCATCGGAGCAATCTCGGCTTTGCATCTTGCTTAGCAAAGAGATATTTGAGGGCCGAGTGATCCGTATACACTATGCTTTTGGACAAGATCAAGTATGGCTGAAACTTCTCGAAAGCATACACCACAGCTAGTAATTCTTTCTCCGTCGTAGTGTAATGTGCTTGAGCTTCGGTTAATGTTTTGCTAGCATAATGTATAGGCTGGAAATGTTTTGTTTTTCGTTGCCCCAAGACGGCACCTATGGCGAAATCACTTGCATCGCACATAAGCTCAAATGGTAATTCCCAATCGGGGGCAACTAGAATTGGTGCTTCAGTGAGTTTCTTTTTAAGAGTTTGAAAAGCTTCAATGCACTCACTAGAGAAGATGAAAGGAGTATCTTTTCAAGAAGTCGGTCATAGGCGGGATATTTTAGAAAAGTCTTGAATGAAACGACGATAAAATCCGGCATGACCAAGGAAACTTCTAACTCCTTTAACGGTTGTGGGAGGAGGTAATTTTGAAATGACATCGACTTTAGCTTTGTCAACCTCAATCCCGCCTCTTAGAAATTTTATGGCCAAGGACAATTCCTTCTTTAACCATAAAGTGACATTTCTCCCAATTTAGACAAAGATTCGTGTTTTCACAACGTTCAAGCATCTTGTCCAAATGAGAGAGACATGTTTGGAAAGAATCCCCAAAGACCGAAAAATCATCCATGAAGACTTCCATAGTCTTTTCGATCATGTCATGGAAAATGGCCATCATACACCTTTGGAACGTACCGGGAGCATTACACAAGCCAAAGGGCATGCGTCGGTAAGCAAATGTTCCATAAGGACATGTGAATGTGGTTTTTTCTTGATCTTGTGGGTCAATGGGTATTTGGAAGTAACCCGAGAAACCATCGAGAAAACAATAGTATTCGTTTCCCGCTAATCTCTCAAGCATTTGGTCCATGAAGGGTAAGGGAAAATGGTCTTTACGGGTGGCTTCATTTAACTTTCGATAGTCAATGCAAACACGCCATCCCGTAACTAATCGAGTAGGAATCAACTCGTTTTCATCATTTTCAACAACGGTTATACCACCCTTTTTGGGCACACAATGAACGGGACTCACCCAAGGACTATCCGAGATAGGGTAAATCAATCCGGCATCGAGAAGTTTTATGACTTCTTGCTTGATAACCTCATGGATTTTAGGATTCACTCTTCTTTGTTGTTGAACCGCCGGTTTGAAGTCATCTTCCATTAGAATCTTGTGTGTACAAAATTCTGGGTTAATACCCTTGATGTCGGAAAGTTTCCAAGCGATGGCTCGCTTGTGTGACTTCAAAACCTTTATGAGCTTTTCATCCTCACTCAAGTCTTTAGCAATTATGACGGGTAACTTATCGTCACCCTCTAAGAATGCATACTCGAGATGAAGTGGCAAGTCCTTAAGTTCGACCTCGGGAGGATCATTAGATTTTTCAATGGTTTTGATTTCCTCTTTATGAAGTTCTTGAGGAGGGAGTGATGAAGGATCATCATTGAGCAACTTCTCGAGGAGAAGAATGTCCCCCTCGATGTCAATTGGAGCATGATCAATTTCCCATGAAACCGAATCACTAGCCAAGTATGCTTCAATCTCTTCCAAAATAAAGTCACTTCCCTCAAACGGAGTGAGGGAAGGGGAAGAGAGAGTAACGATGGGATCAACCTAAGTGGGATTGCCACTCGAGAATCCAAGAATTTCTTGAGAATACTCCTCCGACACAATGTCAAGGACATCAATTTTGTTGACGGAATTGTCTTCATAATGGGGGAGTATTTCAGTGACTTGATTGAGATTGAAAGTAACGGCCTTGTTTACCCTCAAAGTGATTTCCCCTTCATCAACGTCGATCAATGCCCGACCCGTTTTTATGAAGCACCTCCCAAGGATGAGGGGTACTCGGGGATCGGCATCAAATTCGACAACAACAAAGTCGGTGGGGAAATGAAACTTGCCTACTTTCACAAATACATCCTCGGCTATACCTAGCGGACGAGAACTTGTATGCGGTCACAAGCTCGAGGATCATACATGTAGGTGTAAGCGGAGGTAACGAAAGCTTCTTCCACATGGAGTGTGGCATCAAGTTAATGCTCAGCGCCAAGATCGCCAAAGCGAGCATTGAACTATGCCTTGAAAATCACACGGGATGAGAAATTTTCCGGGGTCTCCTAGCTTTTCGGGAAGCCTTTTAAGGATAAACCCGAACAATTCTCGTTCAAAGAAGTTTTAGCCATTTCAGAAATCTTTTCTTTGTTATTCAACAAACTTTTGATTGTTGGACCGAACTTTGGCATTAGAAGAAGAAGGCGTCATAAAACTAATCTCGAAGTGCAAATCTTGAAAGAATTGTATTAGCTTCTCCATTTGTTGACTAGTTTTATCACGGAGCTTTTGGTCATTAAGCCTTGAAGGATAAGGAAGTGAAGGCTTAGGAGTGGTCACGAACAACGGGTTCCGAATTGGAGGTAAGACCACCGGAGGTTGGACTTGTGCGCAGCCGTGGGCTTGAGATATGCACCTTGTCCTTTGATACCTCGGTTTCTCGTTCCACATCCCTCACCGGAGAAGGATTAGGCATCGAGGGTCCCTCATAAGATTTACCACTTCGAGTAGCAATAGCATTCAATTCACCTTTTGGGTTGGGAATGGTATTACTTGGAAGGGCACCCGAAGTTGAAGGTTGATTCTTTTTACTCATGAGACTAGCAAACATGCTTTCAATCTTGCTTTGAGATTGATCAATTTTGTTGCTAGTAGCTCTAAGCTCGGAAGTGAAATCATTCTTCAAGGTGGTAATTTGATTTTGCATGGACACCATCTTAGCTTCATTGTTTTTGATGTAATTAGCAAAGTCAATGGAAGCTTGATGAGGCGGGGCATGCATGTTTTGTTGAGGAGCTTGGAATCGGTTTTGATTGAAATTTCCTTGATTTTGAAAACCTTGATTTTGATTTTGAAAATTCGATTCGACTCGATTTTGATTGAATGATTATTCTGTTTTGCACATTATGATTGTTCTGATTTTGATTAAACCCGGGTGGTCCAAGGTAATTGTTAGAACGATAGCTTAGAAGGTTACGATCTCCTTGCGGTTGGTAGGAATTACCTCCCGTATTGTAGGAACCCGAAGCGGCATATACGCTCTCTTGAGTGAAGCCACCGGAGGCTGGACACTCAAAATAAGGGTGTGGAACACCACAAGTTTCACAACTTTTGTTTACGACATTCACTTGTTGATTGTTATTATTTTGACTCATTTTAAGTAATGCGGCGTGGATATTTCTTCAATCTTTTTGGTGAGAGTCGTATTGAAGATGGAAGAGTGGTAGATCTCCTGACTCACTCCTCTCGGTGAGGAATCCCAATAATTGTGGTGAGGTCATGTTTTCGATGAGATCATAACACTCTTGGTCGTCTTTTCATAAAGGTACCACCGGGCAAAGATTGATTGTGTCACGATTTCTCAATGTTAACCCATTATAGAATGTATCTATTTGGGTGACAAGCAACATGTTGTGGTTCGGACATCGATCAATCGAAAGCTTATAGCGTTCCCATGCCTCGAATAAGGACTCATCGATCTTTGCCTAAAGTTGCTAATTTCATTCCTTAGTTTCATCACCATCGATGGTGGAAAGTATTTCGCCAAGAATTTGGAGATCATTTCATCGAAACTATGGATTGAGTTCTTGGGAAGACGATCAAACCATGCAGTGGCATGAAGCGTCAAGGAATATGGAAAGAGGTATAAGCGAAGGGCGTCATCGGTGACCCCATTTTGCTTCATACTTTGGGTGACGGTGAGAAATTTGTCGAGATGCTTGTTGGCATCGTCACCCGGTGATCCGTGAAATTGGCAAAACTTTGGACTTTTTGAATCATGTGATGCTTAAGTCCAAAATCCGTGGCCTCGATGTTGACCGGGCAATTGGACCGCCCGATCCATCCATCGGGGTTGGCAAAGCTCCTCCATCGTTCGAGATCGGAACTTGATTTTGTGGACAGTGCGGGACTTGAGGTCCGTTCCTTGGTTATGTGTCATTGTGATTTGTTCGACGGTAAGTATCTCGGGTACGTTTGCTTGGTTACGGTTACGTCTACGAGCTTGCGAGCGAGCGCGCATGCACTTCCAAAAACAACACTTTCAATTAAAACAAGACCGAGGCAAAACACGCGAACTTAAACCAATAAACCCACGTGAAATGATCACTTCTATAAGTAAAACGCACAAAGGAGCGGAGACTATTAGGTAGCGAAGCTTATTAAAACCCGTCTCTTTTCAGCCGCAATTTAATGTCGGTAGTCCTTATACCCTCACACAGTTTGTTAAACCGATAAAAGTAAACCAAAACATGAGCGACACAAAGGCAAGTTTTAAATCTTTTGTTCGGGAACTTATAATGATAACACCTCAGTTGAAAATGTTATATTGATTGTGTCTTCTATATTATTTAAAACAACAACCAAAAATCTTTTTGTATTTTTAATCTTTTACATATATATACAAAGAAAAGAAAAATATTTTTGTATTTTTGTATTTTTATAAAAACAATAACTTCACGAGGAAGTTTCTTCAAGTCACTAATCGCAAAAACTTCACGATATTGTCGCAACACACTCCCGGCTAGCGGTGCCAAAATTTGATTCGTTGTTTGTGAGTGTGGTGAAATAAACACAATATCAATATATCAAATTGACCGTGAAACCCCGACAAATTAACCTTTTAGGAAAAGGGTTAACGTGCCAAATCTCACGGGTGTGATAAAAGTGATACCGGGAAAGTGATTTCCGGTGCGTGTCCCAACGAGGTGTGAATGGAAGGATTCGTTGAGTTTCGTGATTTATAACTTGAATTGGTATTGATGATTTGTTGATTTGAATTACGTTTTCTTACAAATTAATTAACGGGAAGGTAATTAAGGCAAGGGAAACCTAATAAACTACAAATTAACTATTACTAAGCCTAAGGAATGATAAAACGAAGCTAAACTAAGCCCTACGATGCTAAAACGTAAAAACGTGAAAAACTGGGAACGACCCGAGCCATAAACATAAAACTTTTGCAATTTAAGGGCTACGGGTGTGAAATCAATTTCCCTACGTTCTAATCGACCAAAATTAATTTTAGAAAAAGCCGAAATTTTTTTCGACTTTAAAATTAATTACTACGAATTAAAAACTAATTTAGTTTAATTAATAAATTAAAAATACTAAACTATTTTTGAAAAATCTGAAAAATTCACAGTAACTCTTTTGATTTATGCTTGATCTAAGAAAAATAAGAAAACCACGACTTGTTTGGAAATCAAGTAGAAAATGAGCTAGGAAAGTCTTAAAACCAACACGGCAAAAGCTAGTTAATGATTTAATTGTGCAAGAAAAGAATGAGACAAGTCCCAAGGGCAACTGGTAGTGAGGTGATGTTGTGAGGTCTTTGATCTGGACCGTGGAGATCCGGGTTCAATCTGGCTCCACTTTTGAAAACTTGATTTTTTTTTCTTTTATTTTCTTTAGCAGCTTATTTCTAAGTCCAAAATAAAACTTGTTGAGTGAAAACTATTTAAGGTTGCTACTGTTTTTTTTTTTTTTTTTTGTAGCACCACAACGAGACCAACTAAACACCCTTTTTCTTTACAAAAGATTTTCTTGAGCTTTTCTACTTTGGACTAAGAATCAAGATAAATTCTTTGTGTGAAATCTTTTATGAAAACTTCTCAATAAGCTGTATAAACGACTTATTGTGACTGTAGTGACAGAAGTACAGTTACCAAACACACCACTTGAACTTTTTAAAAAAAAAAAAAAAACAAATGAGCAATTGATAATCAAAGGAAAGCACAATTTTAAGAGCAAAAATAAGCTAACATCAATGAAGTCTAACTGAAATAACTATAAACAACAACAAGCAATCAATAACAAGGGGATAACAATTTGGAAAGTTAAGCTATACTAGTGGGAGATCTTAAGCTAAAATGGGAAAAATAAGCGTTAAGGAACTAATAAGCACTAATAAGCTAAACTAAAGTTATTCTAAACTAATGATACTAAAGGGGAATAAAAATCCAAAATAAGCTAACCAATAAGCACTTGAACCAAAGAGAAGCACTTAGCTGCTGTGGTGAAGTTCAAAGAAAAAAGTGCGGGCTGGTTTGGAGCTTATTTTGGATAAGCTAGAGTGAGAATTAGGTCCTGAGCTTCTGGCTACTTGAAGTCCACCTAGCCCACTTGCTTTTGCCCCCAATAGACACTATTAATAAATTGCAGCTTATTAATAAGCTAAGAGAGACTTGGATTTGGACTAAATACACCGCACGAACGAAATATGGCCAAGTGACCCACTTTAACCCATTACCGGACCCACTAAAACATTTTTTTGATTTTTTCTCTTTTGACACAAGATTAACAAGCAACTGAACTTACTATTTTTAATTTTTATAATTTTTTATCTCACCTAAAACTTGGTCAAATCTGCTATAGCAACTCGACAAAACTCATTTTTTTTTTTTTTCTTTTTTTTTCTTTTGAACAGATAAAACTCCAAACTAGTGAAATCTTGTAAAATAGTTTTCCGACTCTTAGAACTAGACTTAAAGACTCAAAAAGATTTTGACTTCACTGGTTAAAGTGGGTAAAAACCACTTTGACCCATTTATCCCACTTAAACCAAACACCCTTTCTTGAAACAAAATTCTGGAAACTGTTTTAGAACTTAGAAGTAAAAGCTAAATTATAACTCAAAACAAATCTTGATTCACTAAATAAGTACTTGAACAATGTAACAGTTAAGTAAAAAAAATTGCTTTCATTGATTAAAAACAAGATAGTACAATAGAACTTGAAAACAAAAATAAAAACTGATTTTTAAAAACTAAATTAAGGGTGCCTTATATCTATGGCATACAATGGTATTTATACTACAAGCTCTAGGTCTTCATTCTCCTTTGTGTTTCTTCTCGAGGTAAACAGACCAAAACCATATCGTGTGCTTCTTCAAACTGATCCTAGCCATCCAATAGAGTTAGGTACATGTGAGAGCAAATCTGAACCATCCTGTGTCTTTTTGACATGGATTGCCATGGTGGCAGCCATGGAAAGGAGGGATTAGGTTGAGTGGGTTTGGGAATTGTGATTAGCTGGTAAAGAGGGGAAAATGTTCCTGGGGGTTGAGTGTTTTGGGTGAAATGTTTCTGGGTAAGAGATTTGGCTTCGGGTATTGTGAAGTGGAGGAACAAGATTGCGGTAAAGGTTTTTTATTGATGGTGGGGATGGGTGAAGAAAAGGGATAACGTTTATTTTTGTATTTTTTATTTTTAAAAGTTTTGTAATTTTTTATTTTTTATTTATTTATTTATTTATTTTTTGAAAACTAAAAATTGTTTTTAAATAAAAATGAGTTTTAACAAAAATGGGTTATTAAGGATGAAATGAGATTTTTTTGGATTTTTGGTTTTGACGGGTAAAATGGTCATTTGGGTTTCGGTGAAGGGTAATTTGGTAATTTTAGGTTGTTGGTTAGGTTTTAAGACGGTTTTCCCAAACCCACTATAAAAACGTGTCCGGGTCTTCAATTGATCAACGATCGTAGAAAATCACATCCCGGCACCGGCTTCTCAGCACTTTTATGATTTTGGCTCGATTATGCTCGTTTTCGCTCTGTTTTCAATCATTTTGTACCTGCAAGACATAAAACACACTCCGAGGATATTTTTGACATATTTTGATCGTATTTGGGTGTTTTTAGTTGCTTTTGAGGTCTTAGGTGGGTAAAAACGATGAGTGAATAAGCACTCATCATTGTTCTTGTTGTTGTTGTTGTTTAATAAAATATAAACTATCTTTTCATACAAACTAAATTCATTGCATTTATATAAAAATTCAAAATGAATGTAAAAAACCATACCAAAATAAAACACCTAAACAATTACGATACGATACGAGAACACAAATCATCTAACGGCTTTTGAGCTTTTATATTGTCGAGTAATAGTTGATGAGATCTTGCTTATGTTCAAAGGCTCTCAAGAATTCTTCTATAACGTCCCTCAAAGAGTTTGAGAGGCGCATATCTGATTCCTTGGTCATTAGCAGAGCTAGTAGATCGAAGTTGATAACTGGTTGGTATTGCTGACGCAACCTTTCGACCTCTTCGCAATGGTCAATCATCTGGCACATAATACGAGTTACCTCACCCAGAAAATTATTCACCAACTGGAGCTCCTTTTCTTTTCGGTCCGTAGTCGGTGGAGGATAGCAATTCAAACCTCGTTTGTATTGTTAGCCGTAGTGTTTGTGTTAAAATGAATAATAGTGTTTGGGTTTAAGTGTGAAAATATTTAGTAATATTGGGTGTTATATATAGTGGGAGTTTAATTTTATTTACAAAAAGTTAAAAAAAAAAGAGGTAACTGTTAAAAGAAAAGATGGTGTTTTGAACTTTTTTTTAACTTCCTAACCGTTATAAGTTTTTTATTATTATTATATTTTTTTTCACATGCACGTTTCCCTCCACGTTTCTGTGATAACTCAAAACACAACGCCACCATCAACGCCCCATAGCTGAAATGGTAACGCGCCCTAACGCAACGCTAGCTAGGCATAACGCATGGGTTTGCTTTACTATACCTAACCCTCCAAGTAGATGTTAGCTCCATTGAGTGAAGTGCACACATGCTTGACGTGTCTCTTTGTAAAACCTTTATGTGTGTGAGATTTAACTCTTAAGTCTTCATATTATGGTAAGTCCTAAACGAGTAGTTTTCATAATTCATTAATTAACAAGATTTATTATTCACATTCTAAGTGTCAACCAACAAAGTGCTAATGTGTCGTGTTTAGGGGTGAGCGCAGTCCCGGAACCGCAGAGAACCGAACCGGAATCGAAAGAACCGAGAATCGAAAAAGCGAGAGCATAGGAACCGAGAAGCATGTCTCTGTTCCGATTCGGTTCTCGGTTTCAGTTCGGGTATAACCGATTAGAACTGAGTATTTTTCTTAGGCCTAGATATTTGACGTTTACTTTAGTGCAAGTTTTAGATCAAAGCTATCTATCTTCTTCAATTATGTCCTTTTCTCTTGTTTAAGATAAAGTTGTTGCCAAACCACTTAATCATCATGTTTCGATAGATATAAATGACGTAACACTAATAAAATAATGAGATATCATAAGCTGAGGCACTTTATTTTGTATACTCAAAAATCCTTGCATACTAAGGGATAAATCCCCACCTTTCATCTAATTTGATCTAATGGTGGTGATTAACCTAAGATTTAATATGTCTAAACCTAAGTCCATGTTTTTTTCTTGTCTTTTTCTTTTCTTTTATCTTCCTTATTTATTTTCTCATTGTTTGTATTTTTTTAATCACTTTTTTTTCCGCTTATTAGTCACTTTTATGTGTTTTCATACGTTTTCATCCGTTTTCATACGTTTTCGTCCGTTTTCTTACGTTTCCGTCTGTTTTCTTACGTTTTCGTCTGTTTTCTTACGTATTCGTCTATTTTCTAACTTTTTCATCTGTTTTCATACGTTTTCGTCAGTCTTGTTACGTTTTCTTCTGTCTTCTTACATTTTCGGTTTTACGCTTTTGTCCGTTTCATACGTTTTTCGTCCGTTTGCATACATTTTATTGTCCGTTTCTTACTTTTCAAGCGTTTTCGTTTGTTTTCATCCGCTTCGTTTTGATCGTTTTCTTACACTTGCGTCCGTTTTCATACGTTTTTGTCTGTTTTCTTAGGTTTTCGTTCGTTTTCATATGTTTTCTTACCTTTTCTTCTGTTTTCCTACGTTTTTGTCCGTTTTCCTACGTTTTCGTCCGTTTTCTTACGTTTTCGTCCATTTTCATATGTTTTCGTCTGTTTTCTTACGTTTTCATCCATTTACTTACGTTTTTGTCTGTTTTAATACGTTTCCGTCCGTTTTCTTACGTTTTCGCCTATTTTCTTACATTTTCGTCCGTTTTCCTATGTTTTCGTTCATTTTCTTACGTTTTCATCCGATTTCTTACGTTTTTGTCCGTTTTCATACATTTTAAATTATTCTGTACGTTTGTTTTAATGTTTTCTTTTGTTTTCTTACGTTTTTGTCCGTTTTCTTACGTTTTCATCGGTTTCATATATCGCCTTTGTTTATATTCGTCTTTCGTATGGTTTTGCGTTTTCGTCCATTTTCAAGTCTTTTTCCGTTTTCATATCGATTACGGTTCATTCGATTGTATACGTTTTCATGTTTGTTTTGTCCATATTTTTCGTCCATCGTTTTGTTTATTTTAAATGTTTTCATGCTTATTATTAAACTTTATTATATTACATGTCTAATATCAATTGTGATATTTTATTACAAAAAAGTTAATGTCTAATATCACTTGTGATATTTCATTAACAAACAAGTATATTTTTTAACCTTTAATATCACCTGAGATATTTCATTGCTCTGTATATTTTTATATATTATCACGTATGTGTTTTCTAGTATTTTTATAATTTTCAGTTTCAAGATAGTTTTTGTGTCTTTCATCGCAATTGACAAGTGCATATTTTTTTAATGCAACAAATGTTATCTATCACTTGTGATATTATACTCTTACTAGAAATAAAAGAGATAAAGTCTCTTTAGGTGAATTCTTATTTTGTTCAAAAAAATGCTAATTTAATGCAACACTTGTTTGATTTTGAGAATATGTCAAGTCTTTATTTTCATAGTTTACTTCCTTTTTATTCATTTTGATATTTTTCATACTTATTTATCTCTTGTGATATAACATCAGAAGAGATGAAGAGTATTACACTCTTCATCATATATGTGTTATCGGGTGATACTCAACTAAAAATATGAAATATTAAATTCATACCAAATGTGATAAGAATTTAGTATTTTACCAAGTATATATGAAAGAAATGATAATAAACATCACTTATTATATTATTGTGATGATTCTGTTCATTTTTCTTATTTGTGTTTATTTAGGAAGATTTTTGTGTTATATGATAATATGAAATATTAGAAAAGGTGTTTAACTGAAAACAAGAGATGTTATGAAACTTTTGTTAGACTTGTGGTGAAGTTTTTATTTAATGGATACATGATGTTTCAATAGGTTTTATAGCGAATTTAAAAATATTCATGGTTGAATCAAAGAAACTAAAGAAGCTATGGTTGAAGAAAGCACACATCTTTATAAACAAATTGAGTAAGCTCAAACACTTGTAATATTACACATGATATCACATGTGATATAACCTCACTTGTGATATCACATGATATTACAGGTGATATCACATGATATCACAGGTGATATAAACTATGATATCACACATGCTATCACCGGTAATATCACACATGATATCACAGGTGATATCAACGGTGTTATCACACATGATATCACGTGTGATATCACAAAGTGAGGTGATATCACATGTGATATCACAAGTGTTTGAGCTTCCTCATTGTTTTAAAGATGTGTGCTATCTTCAACCATAGCTTATTTAGTTTGCTAATTCAACCATAGATATTTTAAATCCCCGTTATAAAACCTATCAAAACACGCACAATGTATCCATTAAATAGAAAAATTCACCACAAGTCTAACAATAGTATCATAACATCTCTTGTATTCAGTTGAACAACTTTAATAATATTTCATAATATCATAAAACACAAAAATCTTCCTAAATATTTTCAAAAACACAACCATCACATTCTTAGTTGAGTATCACAACTGATAACACATACATGATGAAGAATGTAATACTTTTCATCTTTCTTACAGTGTTATATCACAATAGAAAAATAAGTGTCACTTACGAATATCAAAATGAAAACGCTCAAAACGGACAAACGTATAAAATCGAATGAAAACGATGAAAACGACAAAACATCTAAAAAGAACAAAAATTAAACGGGGATGAAAATGAAAAATCGGACGGCAAATAAAAAGGAATGGAATGGAAGGAACGAAAACAAGCGTCTAAAATGGATGAAAGTAGCGAACGGATGACAGCGGACGAAAACGATAAAACGAATGAAACACACATGAAGCGTAAAATACAGACAAAACGCCTAAAATGGATACATGAAACCTAAAAAGACAAAACGTATGAAAACGTAAATGAAGAAACGAAAACGTGGAATGAAGCGTAGAATCGTAGAAACACGAAAATGAAATGGAACGTGAAAGAAATGGATGAAACGAGCGGCGTAAGAAAATGGACAAAACATATGAAAACAAGCGAAAATGTAAGAAACGAGCGGAATGGACGTAACGGGCGCGTAAAGCGGAAACATAAAAACGTATAAAACGGACGAAAATGTCGAAAAGTCGAAAATGTCTAAAATGGACGAAACGTAAAACGGACTTAAACGATGAAAAACGGACAAAAATCGCCTAAAACAGAGGCAAAGCGTATGAAAACGCATAAAAACGCGAAAGCGGACGAAAACGCCGAAAACGGATGTAAACGCGTCAAAACGGATGAAAACAGGATTTAAAACGTATGAAATCGACGAAAGCGTAAAAAAATGCGAAATCATATGAACAAGGATCGAAAACGTGATAAAAACGAACGAACAGTGATAAAAGCGAAAAAAAAAACATGAATATAAAAAAGTGAATTTAGAATTAAAAAATAAAATAAAATAAAAGTGAACTAAAAAAAAGACATGAATTTAAAGTAAAAACGTGAATGCCAAAAAAAAAAAAAAGAAAAAGTGAATTTGTAGTTAAAACGTGAATTCCAAAAAAAATAATAATAAAATAAAAATTAATAAATAAGAAAGACAGGAAAGAAAAGAAAAAGGAGAAAAAAACTAATTTTGGTGCTTTCCCATATTAAATCTTATGTTTATCCCCACCATTTGATCAAACTAGATGGATGATGGGGATTTGTCCCTGGTAAACACCAAAATAAGAGTAAGCATTTGAAAATTCCTCATCATAAGCAATTATTTAAATTTCAGGTTACATATGATACACAAATTGTTTGATATGGTGCATATTCCTACAACAGAACACTTACGAGGTATTGACTAATGTGTTAAAGGTTATATAATACATTCGAACAAACTCATTTATATGAGCAAACTAATTTGTTAAGTAGGATTTCGTTGCTCAGCCTATCGATCGAATTAATAGATCATTGAGATGATCTGAAACAAATACTTTTTATCACTTCAAATCACTAACATCTTATATCTAAGACTAAGACAATGATATGATACTTGTCTCAATCACTTTAACATACAAGCTTATTTTCATGCTTAATAAATATATATAAGTGATCGAGCAAGCCTAAATTAGCATGTATGTCGGAAACTTAGTTGCATGTTTAATAAATACAATTGATCGGTCGGTTCTTTGGTTATGGAACCGATATCCGCGGTTCCGAACCGAACCGAACTGAACCGAGAACCGAAATTTTCAGTATTGAAGAACCGAGAACCGAACAGTGGATCTAAAATTCGGTTCGAGTTGGGTCGGTTCTGGTTCGGTTCTCGCTCCATTTATTCACCTCTAGTTGTGTTTAGAACACACAAAAGGAACTTCTATATTCAAAGATAGATATAGTTAATACTAAAAGAAGTGTTTAGCGATTAAAAATTTAGAATATGCAAGTTAAATGATGAAGGGAGTTTGTTTAAGCTAGTATATGGGTTTATTAGTTTCTCGATAATATTTTGATTTATTTTAAGACTTGTGACTATCGATAAAGGATTCAGTGAGAAAAAAATCTTTAAATGAGAAAGATAACTATTATCACATATTTGAGATGCGTTTACTTTAACTATATGCATTTGTATTCATATAGATGCATCTCAGTTAGTTTCTAAAGTGGTTTTGAAGTGAAGACGATGCAAAGTAGAACTAGCAACACCTTGCACAGAGGACGAAAATACATATGATTAGTGTAACTTGGTGAAATACATCTGATATATGTATATGTATTTAATTTTCAGCTAAAAAATATATTAGAATGCACAGAAAAGAATAAAAAAGTATCTTTAATGTGTGATTATAGTTATATTCTTTATCATTCTCATTTTAAAATTTTATTCTGATTTGATCCTAACTTTGTGGCTTGTGGGTTTATATAAATTATTGTTACATAATAAAGTCATAAATATTAAAACAAGCAAAAGAAAAAAAATTTGGCGTATAAAAAATAATGAGGATTCTCTCAAGTAACTTAATTCTTAATCATTGGATTAAAAAATCAAATGTAAAGATTAAAAGATTATTTTTTAATCTTGAATTTTGATTTTAATTCAATGGTTTAGGATCAATCAACTTGAGTCAAGTTGTCCTCTCAACTTGAAAGGATCTTCTTTTTATTAAAAAAAAGAAAAAAAATAAAACAAAGTTTTACTAACAACAATCATATAGTTTATGTTTAAACATTTTAATTAACAATTTAGCATTAATTGACTAATATATTTTTTTTTTTAATTTTACGCATTTATTCGTATTAAACATGATATGTAATGTTAAACATAATACATATGTTCGTGTTTATTGATTGTTGATTTTTTAATTAAAATCATAAAATAAATGGGCAATTGCATATATACTTACTAAAACTTGCATATTTGCATATATACCTAAAATATGCTTAACTTGCATTGTATATCATGCATTGAAAACATGTATTTTGGGAAAATATGCAAGCTTTTAAGTTTTAGTGGGTATATATGCAATTCTCCCTAAAATAAAATGAAAAGAAACAGGCTAATAAGCCGATCAATAAACAAATGCCCTCTAAATCCATATAAACTAAGCAAAAAATCCAAACAGCCTTTGAAATCTGGATTTGCAAACTTTGGACTCACACTCACTCAAGTAACACTCCAGTTTTCCAATTAATAAATCAAAATATCAATGCGATAATGATGGGTGTTGAAATGAATCAAGTGAGCAAAGATGATTTAGGTGAAAGTGAAGATACAATGAAAAAAACAACAGAAGCTGCAGATGATCTGTACAACATTCGAGACACTTATTTCCCTTCAAACCCTAATGACAAAATCACTAAATTACAAACTCACTCTCAAATCGCTATTAATCTCCTCGATTCAATCCCACCTGGTACACCTTTTAACAATTGTCTGTGTGTTTCGTTAAAATTATTTTGTTTTGTGCTTATTTATTGATGAGATTAAGTTATGTTATAAAATCTAGGATGGAAGTGTGATGGTCCTAATGTAGAGTAAGCATTTTGTCGAAATTAAGGAATTTCGTTGTTTGTTAGTTAGGGTTTGATGTTATAGACGTGATAGTGCTGATTACTCGAGGTGTTGTTTGCAGTTGATGCCACTAATGTTGTCATTTTTCATGATTATAGTAACCTGACTCGTTCCGTCCCAAATAGCAACTGACTTGTTAGTATTAGGTACTTATCAGTTTTAGCAACCTGTGTGTTATACTAGGTGGTTATGCAGTAATAAATGACACATTGGATTCAATTTGGTAAGATTTGGTTGCTGTCAGTGACAAAGTTTATTTCTGTTGTATGCATTTTGCCGTTGATGAAACTAGATAAGATGACAAAAGTAAATTTGAAGAGATGGAATTTTTTTATGTTAAGGATGGATCTTATATAGTACAAATTGGAACTGTTGCAGAACTTGCAGTGATGAAAGGGTAGACATGATCGTTATGACTTAGGAGTGATATGTCTGATTATTAGATCTCAGTTTTACATGACTGTGAAATCGACGAGTATCTTAGCCATGTCCTGAAATGCTCCAGTGGACAGGATCGATAAGAACAGTGAGATAGTAGCAAGACAATAACATCTACTGGCCATAATGCTTGGCTGCTTTAAGTCTATAGGAAGTTTATAGACATACTTATCTACAGGTTTACATATGGTTAGGTACGAGTTAACTAAATGCTTATCGTATAAGCTGAAAACATCAAATATATCAGTTATCTTAAAATAAGACCCTGTTTCATGAAAATGAAAAAGTGCGGAGTGTACTTTTCTTTGGATGGAGAAAGTATGGAAATGACAGATGCGCAGGTAGAAATGAGGACACATGCTTTTAACCATAGTAGCATCCCAAATACTTGCAGTTTCACACTATGGCCCATGGATGGTGTCCTGAGTCTGATCTGTCACCTGAATGTCATGCGGCTGTAATGCATGTGGAGCCCGAGGGTGTGAGCGCCATGGTGCAGGCCCCATGGGGATTTCCAGGTGCAGCGCCCTTGGTTGGTATTTGGTTTATACACTCATTTACAAACAAGCTAACAGGGTTAATTGAGTGTCAAACCCGTATATGATCTAGCCTTAACTGATGCTCAACTGAATGTTTAATGAGCTATAGTAATGTATGAATTCGTTTACTACAATTATGCTGTGCAGAACAAAGGAAATTGCCTACACAGCGTGCAACATATGAATACTTAAAAGGAAAGATATTAGATGTATTCCCTGAATATTCGAAAAAAGCAGAAGAGCATCTTTCCAAAGCTGTAAGTCAAAACGGTCATGGTCTTTGAATTGTAGAAATGACTAATCTGCATAAGTTCTCTAAAATGAATCAGTTGTTGACTTTTACAGGTTAAGTTGAATCCGTCTCTTGCAGACGCTTGGCTATGCTTAGGAAATTGTATATGGAAAAAGGGTGATCTACCCGCAACTAGGAACTGCTTTAACCTTGCTCTAAGCAAGGTTGTTTTTTACATATATTTCTGGTCTCTTTAACCTTACTAATTCTTCGCTTAGTGAACTTCTGACATTTGTAAGTGTAATGGCTTATACAGGGTCCAAACAAAAGGATACTAAGCCAATTATCAATGCTTGAAAGACGGATGGCTCAAGGCAAGAAACAGTGCTTGTTTTACTTGGTTGTTTAATCTAGTTTATCATCACATATATTGTTTGGTTACGATTCCTAAATTATTTCATGCATCACAATTATTGTGTTCGCTTATTAAGCTGTTTCTTGACCTTTTATCATCCATATAGGTGCGGATAATCAGGAGGAAATTGTTACTGAAAGCATAAAACACGCAAAGGAAGCTATTGCCTTAGATGTCAAGGATGGAAATTCCTGGTGTAAGATTTATCGTCTAATTATTAAAAACTCATAGATGAGTCATAACTTACATAGGTAGAATAAAAGCTATTAGTTCTAGGTGGAAATGGTGGTCTGACCCTTGTATTCTAATGACAGACAACCTTGGGAATGCTTGTCTTACGTGTTTCTTTGTGACGGGGGCATGGGATCACAGCAAATTACAGCAGTCACTGAAAGCATACCAAAATGCAGTATGTTTGAAAAATCTTCTTATGAATCCGTTCTCTTGTGGATATATCACATAAACTAATCTTATCCCACCTTATGCTTTTCATGACGTAACAGGAGAAAGATGAAAGCATGAAGTCGAACCCAGACCTATATTTTAACTGTGCTACCGTAAGTTTCTCAGTTTAGGCCATCTTCAGCAGCCTTATCTCAGGCTTTTTTTGTTTTTTCCTTTTTAATGATTACTTTTCCTTATATTATATCTCTTATGTATTTATCAACTCCCAAAACTTTTTTTCACTATGAAGGTAAATACATATCTAGAGAACTATGAGAGGGCACTCTGTGGATTTGAAGCAGCTGCATCAAAAGATCCTTGCCTTAATGCTGCCGAGGAAGTTCAAAAGATGATTAATCTTTTCGATAAGTTAGACACGCTGTTGAAGGTAATTTCTATTTCTTGATAAGGATGGAACAAGTGGTCAGATTATTTATTTTTATTTAATCTTAATTTTGATAGAAATTGATTGAAATACCACATGTTTCTGGTTAACCTCCATGAATCTTTTGTCATGTATTGGTATCATGTGGACTTACCACTCCATTAGTATAATCGCATACTATTTAATCAGTTTGGTTCTGGTTTTGGGCCCAAATAAATATGAACATCAACTTATGATCATAAAGCTCGAGTATTTGATATCATACTATTTGTTTTCTAGGGACAAATTAAGGCTAAAAGACTTGCATCCTTGACGTCATCTCTTACTGAAGTTAAATGTAAGCTACCTGATTCAATCCGTTGTAATAGACACAATCTTATGGGTTATGAGTTATGACATTGCTTCATATTGGTATTTTTCTTTTTGGTTTCTACTTTCTAGTGAACCCATCTTACAAGAGAGCCTCCGTTGGTAATCTGTTGGACGGTCTTAACAAGACAATTGCAATAGTGGGAAAAGTACTTTTCTTCGTGAAGCATGACAATGTTACTCCCCTGTAAGTAACTCTAGTTTGATGCTCTTCTGTTAAAATTCCATATCAGGTGTGGGGATTGGAGGTGGCAGGATGGACGGGTTGGCTAATGGGTCCGTCTTGAAATTGTCTTTTTTTGGTATGGGTCAAAGTGGGTCGGGCTGGGGTTTTCCAACCTGTTCAGCGATTTGACCTTTTTTTCTAGCTAAACAATTTTGAATGACCTGATTGAATAAAACACAACCTAAAATGGTATCATAAATAATTAAGGGGTTCTACCATATTTTGTGTTGTGTATATGATGGGACTTTGAAAGTATCGTTGAATCTTGCAGGTATTATCTGGTGTGTGATTCAAATCAAATGTGTTTTGTCCTTACAGTATATGGGATAAACAGTGATGCCGTAAGTCTCTTGAATCTTATTCTTACAACATAAAGGCAAAAGTATGTTAATATAGGAGAATCTCCGTCCACATGAGAAACAAAAAGCAGCAATTATCTTTTAAGAACTTACTGTTTCTAACATTTTGTCACTTCTTTATACAGATCAAAGAAGGGGACCAGATCACTCTGTTGGATCCAAATTTCCGTAATAATGATTTCTCATGGAACAAAAAGGTTTGTCTTTCTCAAAATCTAAACATATTCTCATTACTCAAAAGATAAACCACCTTCTGTTGTACTTGTACATAAATTAGCTGCTTTCTAATCTTTGGCGCCTTTAATGATTACAATTTTTGCAAATAATATCTTGCAGAACTATCAGTTTAGATCAATACGTGTGGATTTTCCGGAGCAAGTGCACGTGAATGGGAAACCCGTCCCTCCTCACCATTCTGTCCGCTCATCAATTTACGCACAACATAAACCTTAGAGAGCTTGTAACCTGAATCTGGCAGTGAAGAGAAAATGAAATATACTTGATAGAAGATGACATGAGATATACATGAATGCATAGGAGTGTTTAAGCTTATTATTTTGTGTTTAGGGGGCAAGATTGGTTTTATTTGGTGAGGTATTGGTGTACAGACAATTGTTTGTCTATTAACTCGTGCAAAGTCCCATTTCAAGGATAACGATTTTGTTGCAGTGTTTTATGGCTCGAAATGAAGCGGTTTACAGTTAGTTCTTAGTCATGATGTGCTACATTAGTGATTAACTATTTGAGTATTAGTTAAAAACCTGTATTTATCAGATTATCAACTCAAACATTGCACTGTCTATACGTCGCTACATCTATCCTTTTTCATTTTAGCAAGTACTTCATTGGTGAAACATTTAAAATTGTAGCATTGCACACAGAAAAGTTATCAAAAGTGTTTTTTTATTTATAAAGATGACAAATAGTGCAAAAAAGTGAAATAAAGAGTCGAAAGTGTAATTCCTGAGAGTTACTAGTATAACAGTAGGGAGTTGCATTGAAAATATATATAGCATAGATTTGTCATTGTACAACGTGTTGCAAAGTTAGACACGTGGATCGGTGGGCTATATTCCTTCTGCAAATATGATCGACTTAAACAAGTAAACATACAGCCCACAAAACAGTTTCTATGCAAATTTGAACGATTATGGTTCCGTAATGCATGTTCAAGCTTCTATTTAGGTATGATTCTAAATCATTAATCAAATTAATTACAGCTGGTTTCTTCATTATGTCTAGATTATGATTATGCTTTTAGTAAATATGTTGTTTTAATGTCCAAACGTCAACCTTTTAGATCGGTTTTTAAAGGTTATCGAAATTTAGCACGAAAAGGCTGAAATTGAAACAGTGCATATGATGTTAACTACTTATAGATATAAAAAAATGTTAGAAACATACGTGCATGTTAATTACATTTATTTGTTTCTATATAGTTAACAGAGTTGAGGGTGTCGGCGGCCAAGCCACGCGACAAGCGGCCTTCATTCTTAGGGGCCCCGTGATTATAGACCCGTGATGGTGTTTTAATTCGATTTCTTGCATAAAACAGGTAACATTGCGCTAAAACAATGTAAAGATATGAATTTACAAGAAGATATTGAATGTAAATAAGAATCAAGTTGTTTTAAAAAATCAGAGTGTATGCACGGAAATGACAGACGAGGAAGATGATGACTTTGGTGTCTTATGCAACTTGCCCCAAGAGTTTTAAGTTTTTACATGTTTGGTCCACCTTTTTAGTTTTGTTTCCAAATAGGTAAAAGTTGTTTATAAAATTTATGGCTTTCGAGTTTTGACTCTTCGTGAACATTATTAAAAATGACCAAAACAATCTTTTAAAGGCATACGTCCAATAAAATTAACATTATAAGTTTGATGGCCAAATGTTGAAGACTTTGCTTTTACTCATTTTCTTCAATATATAAATTGTTGTCGTGTTTACTTTATAGGCAATAATTTTAGAGTTAAAAACATACAATTTATAGATTGATATGGCACAAGGCACGTAAAATCACGAGATAGTATCCTAGTACAACAACAACAACAACACTCAAACATGTCTGGGCATGAGATAATCTGCTAGTGAATTGTTATATTTTTTCGTGATCAAAGGCCTATTTAGAAGTTTTCGCACAGGGCCCCCGAAATCAATTGGACGGCCCTGATAGTTAAAATAGAATTGTTAAGATTTGCCATGTTATATATACCTAGCAGGGTATCTGCGCGATGCGACGGCGGATACACAGTGACTGAATTTTCTGATAATGTAATGTTATGCGACCATACTTTTTTTAACAATTAATTTAAAAATAATAATAACAGAGATCTTGTTTAGTTTCTTTTTCGTTTTCAAGTCTAGGTAGATCTTTGTTATTACTGTGAGTTGGGAAGTGACCAATGGGTAGCCTAACAAACAAACAAAAGAAATGAAAATCTTACAAAGTTAAAAATGTTTTTTCAATAATGTAACGGTTCACTTTTTTGTTTTTTAGTCGAGTGAGTTATCGGTCGAGAGGATGAACCCTTCATCAATTTTGAGCGACCGCCCGGTTCGACCCTCATCTCTGCAATGGCGGCGAAATTCGACACAATGGCGACCGAATCGACCTCGACCGACATGCTATGAAGCCCTAATGGCTTTATTTTTAAGTGATTGGCTTAGTAGCTTGATTAGATTGTACATTATGGTTAAATGGTTGTATATTTTGGTGAAAGGTTAAATTAAATAGTGTATTAATTGTATATGTTGAATAATGTTTTTTTTTAGTTTTATTTGTGATTCAAATAGTTGTAACTTATGTTTTTTTACTTGTATTTGCTTAAAAGTTCTATATTAGGAAATCTTAAAAAATTAATAGGATGGAAGGTACAAAATGCGTTATAAGTAGTACAGATATAAATTAGGCTTTTAAAGTAGAACTTCGCTAAAGTTTGGTAGGATTTGATGTTATCAAATTAATATATGATCAAAAGTGTTAATAGATCGATTAATTCGTTAACGTCTTAGATTCTAAGAATTGTAGGAGAGCGACACCAACATGTTACACAGTGCATGCCGCTTTTACACATGTGAGATGAAGGATAATTGTCACAGTTGCATTAGTGTTTTCAGTTACGTTTGACAATTTTACAAGTATTTATGCCTTTTTTTCATGTCTAGATTTTTCTTGCATCAATTTTTTTTTGTTTAAAGGGCCAACATTTGAGTTGGGCACAGGGCCTCCAAAAACCACGGGACGACCATGCTCAGGACACGGGTTTTGATATCCTTATAACAGATAAAAAGGTCCAAACCTCATTAGATGTGTAGCACATTTTGAGAGTAGTCGGGAAAGGTCGAAAACGGTCTAAGGATTTGCTATATCGATGTCTTTGTTCGTGAACCAAAGAGCCATGAAATATATAGCGATCATGGAAATAGTTTTTAAATTATTTTGACCAATATATGTTTGTTTCACAGTGATTGTACAATAAATAGTACGACCAGGCCTTCGATGATGATCGAAGGGTATCAGGGGTGATATGCTTGCGCCAAACTTGTAGCTAATCTGCAATAATAAATAGTAGACACTTCGTTAAGTGATTGCGCAGGGGTTGGACCTTGTGAACCACCTCCAGCGTGAGAGTAAGTATGTGATATGTGTTGTAAGTAATGTAGTGTATGTGAAATACTGTGTTGAGTGAACATACCATTCAAATGACTCGTCCAACCTATTTATAGATGAAGAAATAAGCTTGGAGAGTGTTTGCGACGCGTTTGAGAGATCATGGGGGCCCCTATGATTTGTGGTAACCGCTAGGCTTCATCCCACTCTCTATGTCTTGGCGGGAAAGCTAAGGAGATAGTGGGAGCGTGGGGAAGACCAAGTCAATATTCTCCTTTGTCTTTGTGCCTTCAAGAAGACTCGAAGGTATGCATATGCCTTCGGTTGGCGAATTCCAACCGGAACCATATCAACGATGAATGGTTTTACGCCACCAATGACTTATGAAGAAAGACTTGGGTCTTCGTAATGCAAATTCAACTAAGGTCGGGTGTGTCCTTCGACTGATCGGAGGTACATCATCAAGCCTCCCAGTCGAAAGTGATATATACGAACTAGAAATATTGCTTACGACTCAAAAATATATATCTGAAACCTCCCTCCGTCACAAAATTGAGCGAAGATGAAAAGTCAAATATTCGTCGACCCCCAATTAATGCACAGGTACTTATCCTAACCACCCATATCTCGGTAAAATCAAACGTCCCTTCAAAGTTTAAAAGGGATTTGAAATTTGAAGTTAGGTGATATATCAGGACACGTGTAGGGCTAGGATTTTACATGCGAAAGGGTATATAAAATCAAAAATAGTAAAACCCTAACTCATTATTTATCCCTCGCCCAAAATTTACACCACTAAATTTGTCTTCGAATGGCGAGCCGAGCAAAAGGTAAAGTATCCCTTCGTAACATTACGTTTTCAATACTTATTTGTTGATTAGAAGTTCCATGTCTGCCAATAAGAAGTTCGTAATCAGGCAACAAGGTTGTACCTTGTAGCAACTCGTACATTTCAGACTATAATTTGACTATTATTTTGACTTATTATTATTTTAATTTTAGGTAATATTACTTTTATAAGTAATTATGTAAATTCAATTGCGTATGCTTAACTCGTAATCAACACGAGACTATGACGAGTCTAGGTGTTCTATACATTTTATTTTCTCCAATAGTTATATTTTATATGAATTATCGCTATTTTGTCATTTTTACGTAAACTTTGTACTTTTTACGTAGTACGCGTATTTGAACCAATGTTATTAGGTTTTAACAACATAAACGCACCCATTAGACTTATTACACTTTTAATATACTTAGTTGGAGTATATTGATAAGTTTACACATTTTCATAAGTATTCCATTTTTATGTTACTCGGTTTTAAGTTAGGTAACTTAAAGGCTTAACGTTAGTAATTATAGAGACCAAACTATACTCTCTAAACTTTAAAACTATCTATAAAATATAAGACTAATAGTAAATATCTACTTTCTCTTCTACTTGTGTCACGTTGAAACACATGTCCCAAATATGAGACATGTATATCTCTAATAAAGATAACTCATTACAACTAAATTCTTAACACTTATCTTTTCATTTTGGAACAAAACTTAATATCTTTTTCTTTACTCTTTGTTGCCATGAGAAACCTAACCAAAAACACACCATATGATTTTAAATTTTTACTTGTGTCTTGCTCTTGTAATTGAAGGAAATAAGTTCCTTAGTTACTACTTGATTCTTTTCCATCAAAACACCAATGAATCTCTTCTAATCTAGAGTTACATGGAATTTTAGTAAGGTGTTCTTGAAAGGTTTTATAAGAGTGGCAAGTTGTTATTTTTGGGTTGATTGAGCAAGAGTTTATGAGGTTTTGATAAAGATTTGGAAGGAAGGTTTTAGATTACTAGTTAGTTTGTTGACGTTCTTGTAAAATTCATCATCCTTCCTTGTAAGATATTGTTTCATTTCCTTGTTTTTATCCATTTTTGTTGTAATAAGCTACTGTACCTATCGTATTTTTATGATGTTTGTAAAATTATATATGTATTTGACATTGTACATGAAGTTTGTAACATGAAAAGAAGCTAGAACAAGCCTTATGTAGGTTTTATGAACCTGAATTCTACAACAGTCCCAAAGATTGGTATCAGAGCAAAAAGTTATAGAGAATGCTGATTTTTCTAAAATAAAATCTGCAACTATAACCAAACTAAAGTTTTTATAAACCCCAAACATGGTACGAGTCGATTAGTCCGAGCATTCTTTTGTTCCAGCACCATATTTTCATCTAGTAAAACTTAACTAGGCATAACTTTTTAACCACAAGTCCTTTTTAAGTGATTCAAAAGCCCAAATTCATATTTTCATGTAGTAATCGCACGAGGAGCCAGGACACTTTAAATCGTAAATCCACAACTCGTCGATACGATACCCCGAAGAGGCCTCTTTATGATAATGAAATTTCCTACTATTGTAGTACTTATCATTTATAAGTAAGTATTTGTGAGACAAATGTTGTATAAAACATATGTCGTGTTTTAGATCAAAGAATATTTGAGTGGTGACGTGATAGTATAAGTTTTTGTCGTGAAGCATTTACCATGTGTAAGTGTTGTGATGAAAATAATTTCGGCGTGTCATATTATGATGTTGTGGAATATAAAGGTTTCAAAAATAGTTTTTAGATTAATAAATTCATGGTTTTAAATAAGAGTTAAAACTTGTGAAAATGGTATTTATATAGTTTATATGTCATATAGTCATTTATCTAGTTTTGTCAAAATCTAGTAAAGCTTCATCTAATGACCAAGTTTTTGAAACAATTTTCGGGTTAACATACCCAAACTAGCCGTGCGGCTAAGTTACGATTAAACAACTTTGAAACAACAATCATGGTCATATCTAGTGGCTATATTTAAGTTAAAATAGCTTGAGACATCAGCCTTGGATTAACCTTGGCTTGGTTTTGGTCTCAAAGAATCAAAATACAACCAAGTTTCCTTAACCATGGCTGTTTTCTAGTCAACAACAAGTCCGTTTAGTTTTTGCTGTTTTTAAGACTTTTCGCACACTTTCTGCTTATGTGGCCCTGAGTTTTTGTATAAAATATCATTCCGAGCAACTTTCGTGTTTTACACTTTTGCTGATTCGGACCAGAAAAGGGTTTAAATCGCGTTTTAAAATCGTTTCAGAAGACTTTTGACTTAATAACCAATTTTCATCTAGTCATATTCTTTTAACCATAACTTTTTATCTATACGTCCATTTCAAGTGATTCAAAAGCTCAAATTCTAGTTTTTACTTCCTCTAACAACTTCTTAAACTTAATCTAGTCCAAAGTTTATGATTTTTATGTTAAAACTCATGATAATTCACTAGTTTCTTACTAGTTATCTTAAGGAGTTTCTACACTAGTTTTTACCCATCAATTTTATGTACAACATCAAGCAAGCCTTATTACATGTACTACTTATATCAAATTACATCAAATAATTATAAATATCATTACAATCATATTGAATGACAAGAAATTTAAACAAACTTCTTACAAGACTTAGGTTGAATGGTCACAAGAACAATCAAGCCTAAACCCCTTTCAATCTTCAACCCTTGTCTTCAACCTCTTGACTTGCTTACAAACCATTTTACCCTTGCAATAACCTTCTTACTTCAGCCCTAACCTTCTTGTGTAGCTCTTATTTCACCCTTGAAATCAACAAAACAACCCTAGGATCATGCTCATACAACAAATTCATGAAATGCAAACCTACAAATTTTAAAGGCATTGAAGGAGCTGTAGGGTTAACCCGATGGTTTGAGAGATCTGAATCTGTATTCACATCGACGCAACACCACTGAAGTGGTGGCGTATTTGACCTTGCAGTCTTCAGTGGTGTTGCTGATCAGGAATACAGATTCAGATCTCTCAAACCATCGGGTTAACCCTACAGCTCCTTCAATGCCTTTAAAATTTGTAGGTTTGCATTTCATGAATTTGTTGTATGAGCATGATCCTAGGGTTGTTTTGTTGATTTTGGGTGAAATAAGAGCTACACAAGGGTTAGGCTGAAGAAGAAGGTTATTGCAAGGGTAAAAGGGTTTGTAAGCTTGTTAAGAGTTGAAGACAAGGGTTGAAGATTGAAAGGGGTTTAGGCTTGATTGTTCTGGTGACCATTCAACCTAAGTCTTGTAAGAAGTTTGTTTAAATTTCTTGTCATTCAATATGATTGTAATGATATTTATAATTATTTGATGTAATTTGATATAAGTTGTTCGACTCGTACCATGTTTGGGGTTTATTAAAACTTTAGTTTGGTTATAGTTACAGATTTTATTTTAGAAAAATCAGCATTCTCTATAACTTTTTGCTCTGATACCAATCTTTGGGACTGTTGTAGAATTCAGGTTCATAAAACCTACCTAAGGCTTGTTCTAGCTTCTTTTCATGTTAAAAACTTCATGTACAATGTCAAATACATATATAATTTTGCAAACATCATAAAAATACGATAGGTACAGTAGCTTATTACAACAAAAATGGATAAGAACAAGGATGATGAATTTTACAAGAACGTCAACAAACTAACTAGTAATCTAAAACCTTCCTTCCAAATCTTTATCAAAACCTCATAAACTCTTGCTCAATCAACCCAAAATAACAACTTGCCACTCTTATAAAACCTTTCAAGAACACCTTACTAAAATTCCATGTAACTCTAGATTAGAAGAGATTCATTGGTGTTTTGATGGAAAAGAATCAAATAGTAACTAAGGAACTTATTTCCTTCAATTACAAGAGCAAGACACAAGTAAAAATTTAAACTCATATGGTGTGTTTTTGGTTGGGTTTCTCACGGCAACAAAGAGTAAAGAAAAAGATATGAAGTTTTGTTCCAAAATGAAAAGATAAGTGTTAAGAATTTAGTTGTAATAAGTTATCTTTATTAGAGATATACATGTCTCATATTTGGGACATGTGTTTCAACGTGGCACAAGTAGAAGAGAAAGTAGATATTTACTATTAGTCTTATATTTTATAGATAGTTTTAAAGTTTAGAGAGTATAGTTTGGTCTCTATAATTACTAACGTTAAGCCTTTAACTTACCGAACTTGAAACCGAGTAACATAAAAATGGAATACTTATGAAAATGTGTAAACTTATCAATATACTCCAACTAAGTATATTAAAAGCGTAATAAGTCTAATGGGTGCGTTTATGTTGTTAAAACCTAATAACGTTGGTTCAAATACGCGTGCTACGTAAAAAGTACAAAGTTTACGTAAAAATGACAAAATAGCGATAGTTCATATAAAATATAACTTAGGAGAAAATAAAATGTATAGAACACCTAGACTCATCATAGTCTCGTGTTGATTACGAGTTAAGCATTCGCGATTGAATTTACATAATTACTTATAAAAGTAATATTACCTAAAATTAAAATAATAATAAGTCAAAATAATAGTCAAATTATAGTCTGAAATGTACGAGTTGCTACATACCTTGACTAGGGAAGAGCTTAAAGTCTTTCTTACTGATTATCCCATTCTCAAAGAATATAAAGTCACGTTACCCAACAAAAATCAAGGTATTTATGATGCCTCAAAGAACTATGTAGGCTTGTATACCCATGCATTCACCACCTCCAACCTAAAGATACCATTGCATCCCCTGATTTTAGAACTCCTTCAATACTACGAAGTACACATATCTAGGTTTAACCCTTTTGGCCTAGCCAAACTCACAACATACATTGTAATGTGTAAAGCGTATGGGTATGAACCGTCATTGACTGTGCTTAGAGGGTTTTTGAATCTGTACCCTGGAGGAGACTGGCTAACATTGTCCAAAAGGGGTGAATGGGATGTGCCCATTCTGATTGATAGGCCTTTTAAAAATATCAGAAACTGGAAAGGAAAGTTCTTTTTTATTCAAGATACCATTGTACCTCCACAATACCCTGCTTTGCTAAACCCAGAGTTTCAATATGATGAGAAGAGGTTTAATGATCCCTTGCCCTATATTGTAAGGAGGAATCCCATGTCGGATCTAGCTTGACATCCAAATGATTTCGGACCTTTCTGAGCCAATATGTTTATGGTGGCCTTGCTTCGAAAGTTGGGAGGGTCTCCGTTACATTGTGAGATTGTTTGTTGTGGAGAAAGTATGTAAATTTTCAATTAAAATAAGATATAGGGACTTATCTTTCTGATATTTATCTGTTTCCTTCCTTTTGCGTAAATGTCATTGAAATTTAGTTTATTTGAGCCGTGGTGGTAAGGAAGTCGACTTTCTCCCAAGGCGATCCCCAAGAGGTTAGCTATGGTGTGGGTTCTCCTTCGGTGTTTGTGAACAACAATGATGTTGATGCCCAACCGATTGAGCTTGTTTCATCCGCCTCCCCTGCGAAAGAAAAAGAGCATGTGGATGTTGAGGACCGGTTAGTTGAGAATGTGGCGACTCGCAGATGACCACACTGAGAGGAACAGGTTGGCTATCGAGGACCCTCCCCAAGATAGGGGAAAGGGTCCGGGCAGAAGGGTATGAAGCCTCGAAGGTCGCTAATTCTGCATCAAAGAAAGCTTATCTTGCCCACTCCTCCTCTCGAACTACCGGAAGAAGAGCCCGTGGTAGCGAAGATGATCGTGGTAAACGCGACCTACATCTGATCGACGGTGGTCATTGGAAAGAAGCTTCTCGCCACCTTTAAGGCGAACTGAAAAGTTACTAAGGGCTATACGGATGTCTTTGCATGGACTTACTCGACATGACGGGTCCCCGAACTCTCACCATGAAGGAAAGCCCTTTGGCATCAACACAAGCTTAATGAGTTCAAGCACATTGAACCTATCAAGCAAAAGCGTCGTAGCCTTGCACCGAAAGAAATGCAACGCATGCAAAGAAGTAGATGAGCTCAGTAGCAGGCATACTCGTGGAGGTGAAGTATCAAACCCGGGTAGCCAATCCATGATGGTTAAAAATCATGATGGAGGGTGGCGATGTGTGTAGATTTCACGAGATATCAACAAGGCTGTCCAAGGATCTGCTATCCTCTACCATAAATTGATTGGAAGGTGGAATCCTTATCGTGGTTTCGACTAAAATGTTTTCTCGGATGCTTACAGGGTTACCATCAAATACGGATGGCGTAAGGCATGAAGAAAAATAGCCTTTTACAGAAAGGGCTGTATTGCTACAAGAAGATGCCCTTCATCGAAGAATGTAGGCTACCTACCAAAGGCTAGTGGAAAAGCCTTCGCCACAAGAAGCAAATAGGTAGGAACCTCGAGGCATAAGTAGATGATATGGTTATTAAGAGCAGAACGGAGGAGGACATGCTCTCCGACATAAAGGAAACCTTTGATCAGCTTCGTGCCATCAACATGAAGTTAAACCCAAAGAAATGTTCCTTCGGTGTGGAGGAAGGACAATTCCTAGGACACCTGATCACAAAGAATGGTATTAAAGCCAACCCTTCAAAGGTTAAGGCCATCACAGACTTGCAGCCTCCTAAATCTCTCAAGGATGTACAAAGTCTGAACGGAAAGCTAGCAGCCCTAAGCAAATTCCTATCGGCGAAGAGCGGCGGGATGTATCCTTGCCATTCTTCAAGACACTTAAAGGATGCACGGATAAAAGACGTTTCGGTGGAGCCGGATGCGTCGCCTTTCAAAAGCTCAAGAAGTTTATGGCTATTTTACCTACACTTACCGCCCCAATCAAAGGCGAAGTGTTGTTTATGTACATCGCAGCCTCCTTCGAAAGCATCAATGTTGTCTTATTGGCGGAAAGGGAAAAGAAGCAAATCCCTATCTACTTCGTTAGCGGGGTTCTACAGGTGTGAGCTAAATTACCCGGAGTTGGAGAAGTTAATCTTGGCTTTGGTCCATCTTTGCGAGGCGCCTTGAAGGTACTTCCATGATCACCCCATAACCGTGCTCACTTACAAGCCTAAGCGAGATACTTTCGAAGCCAGAGAAATCTGGAAGGATAGCTAAATGGGCTATCGAGTTAGGAGAGCATGAAATTGAGTACAAGGGTAGAAACTCGGTCAAAGGGCAAATCGGCAGACTTCTTAGCGTAAACACCCTCCGAACCAAAGCAGACAACAAAGTAGCGAGAAGAAACCCGCAAAGACGGTCAAAGGTGGAAGCTTTACACCGATGGGGCCTCCACCGGCGGATCCGGTGCAAGGTTGATGCTAGTTGACCCTGAAGGAAAGGAGTATACTTATGCACTCCGCTTCGAATTTGATGCTACTAATAATGAAGCGGAGTATGAAGCCTTGCCAGCAGGTCTTCGACTGGCTAAAGACATGGAGGTAGAAGACTTGGCTATTTTTGTTGAAGGGCTCCTACGAAGCAAGGCAGCCTGTGATTAAGCAATACCTGGATAAAGCCAAGGAGATGCTCGAAGGGTTTACTACCTACGACATAGAGCATGTTCGAAGAAACCAAAACAAGATGCACTTAGCAACCGGCATCAATGGCATTTGCTCATCTAACCAAGGAAGTTACGGTGAAGTGTTAGCGGATAGGTCCATCGTCGAAAGGAGGTGTCTGACGTATCTTGGAGGAAGATTCAAATTGGATGACTCGATCGAGAGTACTTGATAAGTGGCATCTTTACTGGAGGATCGGAAGCTAGCACGAAAGGTTCGCATCAAAGCACCACGAGGATCATGGGGAACTACCTATACCGAAGGTCTTTTATGTCTCCATGGCTCCATTGTGTAGGACCTAGGCAAGCCTCCAACATAATTCAAGAAGTGCACGAAGGGTCTTGCGGGATACATGCAGGACCTCGCTCCGTTGTTTCTAAGATCATAAGGATGGGATATTATTGGCCGATGCGAGAGTGCATAATAGAAATTATCCAGAAGTGTGAAGCCTGTCAATTCCACTCAAGAGTGCCAAGGCTACCAAAACAAGATATGACCTCCATGACATCCGCATGGCCTTTTAGCCAATGGGGGATAGATATCATAGGCCCCTCTACCAATTGCTCTAGGAGGGGTAAAGTTCTTGGTCGTAGCCATCGATTACTTCATGAAATGGGTTGAAGCCAAACCCTTAGTATCAATTAAAGGGAGGCACATGGAAAAGTTTGTGTGGGAACACATCATTTTCCGGTTCGGAGTACCCCATATCATCATTTCAGATAATGGGAAGCGGTTGCGAAGAGTGTTTCCGTGTTTTCTGAAGGCACGGACATAAAGCAATCCTTCACCTCCGTTTACCATCCTCAAGGTAACTCCATGGTTGGGTAGATGAGCTATCTCAAGTACTCTGGGCCCACAGAACGCACACAAAGTCAAGTCATAGGGAAACACCTTTTAGCTTGACATATGGCACATAAGCTGTCATCCCTTCGAAAGTCAGTGTCGAAACAGAAAGGGTCATGAACTTCGAAGCAACAAACAACGAAGAAAGACTCCGCAGCAATCTGGACCTACTAGATGAAAGAAGGGAAATAGCCTCGATCAGGGAGGCTATCCACAAACAAAAGATTGAAAATTACTACAACAACAGGGTTCGACCTTCGACATTCAAGCCAGGAAAATACGTCCTCCGACTCAACAACGCAGGTAAAGCTGAGTATCAGGGTAAACTAGGGCCTACATGGGAAGGGCCCTACGTAGTCATGGAAGCATATGGCAACGGAGCCTACAAGCTGGAAACCCTTGATGGAGACGTTATTGATAGGACTTGGAATGGCACTACCCTTTGTAAGTTTTACATATGAAACTTACAATGTCTAAGGACATTTTTTAATTTTCTTTCAATCAATGTATTTGCATTCTTCTCACTTGGGGAAAGAAGCATTAATGGTAGGCGTCTAGTATTCATTTCTTAAAATGATGTAATCCTCCCTACCCACTTAATGATATAACACATTTCCCTCAAATCTCTTGTTTCGTTCAATACAACAAAGATTTGTCCACCAAGTCGTTTTTATAAGTTTCAATGTCGAAGGGATGTACAAAAACTAACAATACGTCTTGCTCATATGCTTAACATCCATGTCAACTTCACATTAACTTTCCTAAGTGGTCTTAAGGTATTTCAAGCCTTTATACCCAAAGGATTAAGATGGAGTGGGTGCAAGCCTCATCGGCAATTAAATTATACGATTGCTAATATTCTTGGTGAAGTAATTACACACAATGAGGCTATGCATCTACCATACGCCTTAGGTAGTAAAAGTTTTACGTGCAAATGAAACGTAAAGAGCATAATCAAATATAGCAAAATATAGGCCCTAGTGGCCATCATGTAGACATTCATTTACGACTAGTATAACTAGTCCAACAGGCCGTAGCCTTAATGATCAACAAACAAATATTGTCTTAGGCCTAGGCCTTCACCATATACATAAAAGTAAATTGTTTCATCAGGAATATTGCCTGGAAAGAGACATAGACATATTGTTTGAAACAGGGTACATACCACCCCGAGGGATCAAATTACTACCACATGGTAGCCTTCATCATATCTTGGAATGTGTTGGATCTGAGAACACAGGGGATGGGACCTTGGGAGATGGTGTCCTCTTGGAAGGAGAAGCAGGCTGAACCCTCGTTGGCTTCTTTGCCAACAGGTCCTCAATGTAGGCCGTTGGGTCCTTCGTCACCTCAGCCAGGAATGGGAACTCCGCAGTGGATAAGGCATTGCCTGCATCATCATATTCCTGCCCATGGGTTGCCCTATAGTATGGAACATTTTCAAGTTTCACCGGTTCACATGTCTTGGCCACCTCCCAATCATAATGCCCACGTCATCACTATGGTACAACTCCATAGCAATGTATGCGATGACTTTGGTCACCAGATCAACCCTATCTTTCTTGAGGCGCCAAGATCCAACCCATCCACCTTCTCCCTAAGCTTGATCTCTTGGTCAATCAGCTTTGCCCTCTCTTCTTCAAGGCCTCCACACTTGGATGTCGAGCGAAATTTGCTCTTTGTAGCCTATGACCTTCGCCCAGCCGAGAGATAGCTTTGCTACCGGCTTGGCTTTGCTAACTAACCCTTGAGCTTCTCTACATACGCTCCAGATCTTGGACCACGGGTTTTTGCCGAATTCCTCCGTAGCATCTTCACACTTTGCTGCGGAGTGCATACTTCTTGTCCCTAGCTTTCTCCACGGCAAGCATGACGTCCATCTATTCCCTAGCCTTGGTGATTTGCGAAGAAGCTCCTCGTCACGGTGTTGGTGATTATCCAATATGCATTGTCTTATATAGCTCTTATCATGAAGGTGCATAGTATTTCCAAGGACATGTTATCCATAACCCTTCGATAGATGGGGTCACGCTCAACGAGCAAGTGACAAGCTAGGGTCGGGAAGCCTCTTCGTATCAGGGAGTCCTGCACCATAAATAAACTTGTTGGTATAACATAATATGCAGATAATTTTTTGCAATAGGGAAGAGGACTTACCATGAATATCATCAGTATTGGGCTCTTCGATGGCTGGAAACACCACAACCTTACCCCGGCTCTTCTTCACGGGTAGTTAGAGGGAGGAGTGGGCAAGATAAGCTTTCTCTTTGATGCGGACTTAAGAGCCTTGAGCTCGTACCCTTCCTGCTTCGGACCCTTTCCCCTATGCCGGAGGGTCCTACGATAGCCAACTGTTCCTCACGAGGCACGGTCATCCGGAGTGCTACATTCTCAACTAACTGGTCCTCAACATCCACAGGATCTTTTTCTTTCGCAGGAGGAGCAAATGACACAGGCTCAATCAGTTGGGCATCAACATCATTGTTGTTCACAGACACCGAAGGAGAACCCACACCATAGCTAGCCTCTTGGGGATCCTTCGAGAGAAAGCTGACTTCCTTAGCACCACCAGCAACAACGGAATTTCTGAATGACATTTCTATAAAAAGGAAGGAAACATATAAATATCAGAAAGATAAGTTCCTACATCTTATTTTAATTGAAAATTTACATACTTTCTCCACAACAAACAATCTCAGGATGTAACGGAGACCCCTCCCAACTTTCAGCAAGGCCAACCATGAACAATATTGGCTCGGGGAAAGGTCGGCAATGTTGGATGTTGAGCTAGGCTGCCGATGGGGATTCCTCCTCACAAAGTATAGGGCAGGGATCATTAAACCTCTTATCATCATAATGAAACTCTGGTTTAGCAAAGCGGGGTATTGTGGAGATACAATGGTATCTTGAATAAAAGAACTTTCCTTTCCGTTTACATATTTGTAAAAGGCCTATCAATCAGAATGGGCACATCCCATTCACCCCTTTTGGCCAATGTCAGCGTTCTCCTCCAGGGTACAGATTCAAAAACCCTCTAAGCACAGTCAATGACGGTTCATACCTATATGTTTTACACATTACAATGTATGTTGTGAGTTTGGCTAGGCCAAAAGGGTTAAACCTAGATATGTGTACTTCGTAGTATTGAAGGAGTTCTAAAATCAGGGGATGCAATGGTATCCTTAGGTTGGAGGTGGTGAATGCATGGGTATACACGCTGATAACGCTACACACGTCGTTCGGGGTCAAAGGAACTTCCTTTTCTTCGAGCAAGTTTTATAACACCCTAGGCAGTGAACCTAATCGTTGTAGTGTAGTATTAATTAGGTAAGCCGGGTATTGATATCGTTCTCTAGGGGAATAGGAATGCTAGTGAGAAGTTACTAAGGTTGGGGTTGAGGAAGATTATTTTTTTATCTTTTTATGTTTTTTAGGAAATTGAAAGGTACGAATCTCGGGGTTTGGATTTGGGGGTTGGTATTTCTACCGATTACTCTACTTATCTAATTATCAAGTCTAAGGTGTATGTAGTCTATGTCTAATTATTGTGTGCTCGTATGATAGTTTAAAGATGTGTTTACTTAGGTTTTACTACTCCTTAATTATCTCCTATTGGTGGTTGAATTGTCACGTCCTTATTCTTAGTTTCGTTGTGTGTCTAAAGTTGTAGGGTATGCATTTCTCCCTAACTCTTTGAACTTACCAAGGGTCTCGTCTACAAAACCCACTAGGGATAATAAACTCTTACTCTAAGGCACTCTTTGGATGGTTTAACTTACAACTACTCAAGGAGCTATATTCTAAGGTTCACAAAGATTTAATCAAGCATTAAGTACACAACGAATGACCTATCGCATTACTAGATCATTAACAAACTAAGATAAGAGACAACCAATCAATATTCAATAATTAAGTTTCATATTCCTAAGCAAACACACAAGTAAATTAGCGGACATGGAGAACATGCAAGCATACACACAAATAATCAAAGACATAATTGTATTAATGAACTAAAGCACTTATCTTGATGTAAGATAGGGTTTGGAACCCTAAAATATTGTACAAGACACCTTGGTTGGTTTAGGTTTTACTCCAAAAGACTACACACAAATCGAAAAATTGGATTCTATATATAAGATTACACATGCGGCGTCACCTTATGTTTTGTGGCCTCGTGGTTGCCGTCATTAGGGTTTCGTCTTGGCCACGTTAGACTTGCGACGGCGTCACCTTAGCTTGTGTGCCGTCCTCTTCACTTCGGCGCCGTCGGATTGAATCTAAGCCGTCAGGTACGGCCTACTCTTTATAACTTGACGTCGTCACTTGAAAATAAGAGTTTTGGCTTCGTCCGTCACAAAATCCTCCGGCAGTCATGAGATAGCGATGGCGTCGTCACCTTATGTTTTCGGCAATTTGGAGTGTCTCGATTCTTGACTTTGGTCATTTTCTGATATATCCGCTCCTTTTCGTCTAAATAAGTGCCATTACAGCAATTTGCCTTCAAGAGACCTAAAACTGAAAGGAACGATATTAAGCCATAACGGATACAAAAGTGATCAAATAAGGGCTTAAATGACCCCTCAAAAGGTACATTTTAAAACCTTATCAAATATCTCTACACTTGGTATTTGCTTGTCCTCAAGCAAATGTGCTTTTAACCAATTAATTTATAAGTTAGGGTCATGAAGCATTGGTTTAAAACAGTCCACAACACATATAAGCCCCGCAAAAGTCATAACAAGCACGGAAACTACATACTAGCACCTCACATGGGGTGTTTGGATACTCACATCTCTCTCGGGTGTATATGAAATATAACAAGTTGGAAATGAAAGATAAACACTCATTAACCGGTCTTATTACATAGATTACCATAGGCTTGAGAATAGATCAAACCTCCATCGCTTTGGCGTAAGCACCTAGGAAAGACTATCAAAGACGTCTTTAAAGGGTTGTAACGTTAGGCTTACGGTAGGGAAACAAAGGGTTTGGTGGGATAGGCTTTTTAGTGGTGGCAAGTCAAAAATCTCTATGTTAAATGCATACGAAGAATGGCGTTGCTAAGCCAAGACTCGACACTCTAGACTTTAGCTAACTGAAACAAACAAACATAAATTTAAAGGATAGATGTAGGATGGTAGCCCGTATGTTTTTTTCTTTTTTTTATACACTTTTACTCTACCATCCTCTACGGCAACATCAAAATGATAGGGATTTATAGGCACATCCCTACACTTGAGTTTTTATTACTCTAACACTAATTTGACCCGAATTGAAAAGATCAAAAACACTTGGGGTATGTTATTACGCAAATAAGGGAATTTAACGTTCTCTTTCAATCATTTTATAAACTTTAACTTTTTCCCATGAGTCCCAATCGTCCCAAAGCTGTGTACAAAGGATATGACTCGACTTAGCAACTCATGCAAGCAACCGGATAATTGAACTAAGGGTTTAGGGTGATAACAATAATGCACTAAAAGTGAGTGCATAAAGGGTAGGCTAAGGCGATTTGGGTGTATATTTGGGGGTGGGGTGTAAACAATGCTCTTCATTGATATTCCGGAAAAACCAAAACATCACGAGAACCGCGAAAAGGATAGGCTCTGAGGGGTTAACTAGGGGTATCGTGTACTAGAGATGAGTACAACGCAAAGGGTGTGGGGGAATTACTCAACTGATGTGGAAGAAGTAATTATATTACGGGTATCAAACAAGGGTTATCCTAATGCCTCTTATCATTTAATTATTCCTTACTACACAAGTGTAGTCTTACTAGCGATCTCGGAATGCATCACGAAACAAGTTCTAGAATCTAATATACTACCGGTTCACACTCTAAGTATTAAAGATGAATGCTTTAATTCCTACTAATCTAAGGGCGATCCTCACATTTTGGGTGGAATTTAGGTGGTAAAGGGTTTTTGTGCTAGTCATGCAACTTCCTATCCGTGAGACGCTTTTGTTAAGACTAATGGCCCTCTCCTATATGTCATGAAAAATTAAAAATTTGGTGCCAAAATTACCCTAACCGACATTTTCTCATGGTTTATTACACAAATACACTTGGACAAAACAAATACTCAAGGATAAGCATAGTTTCAAAGTTTCCGTTTTATTTTCCTTCCCTACACTTAAACTGAACATTGTCCTCAATGTTCCCCGAAAGTATCAAAGTTATGATAATGGAAGGTAATGAAAAAAAGCGAAAAACTAATACTCCCCTGATTAGCTCGGTAGGATCCGTATGTGAAGTAGTGGTTAAATCCATTCCAAGAAGAATGTGTGCGTGAAAAGCTCCTTCCAATCTTTTGTTTCTTCTTCTTGATAAATAAACCACGCATTTGAAGAAAACAAACGAAACCTTCGCGTAAATCGTGGTAATAATATATATAGGACACTACTAAACTAGGATATAATGCTTGTGGAATGGATGTTTACAGAATTTTTTTGGAAAATTAAGACCTAGAAAATTCCAAAATTTATAAGTAGCTCGAGAAACGAGAAAAAATGTCGATGTTTTACTCCTTCCTCGCCGTCGGTTATCTGACAAAAAGCGGTCGCGATTTTCGAAAAATTCGGAAAATTTACATCTTTAGAATCTGGAAAAAGCAAAACATCCATTATGACTCGATACAAGCATTTGACTCGAACAAACACACATATATATCTTTTAATGAATTGTTATTCTCATGTTTACGTTTCTTTTGAAACCGTGTGTAATCCTCCCTACACTTATCCTTTATGTAAAATACCTTTAGATGCAATTAAGATGAGGTTAAAAACAAAATAAAGCATTTTTACAAATTTAAACATGAGAATATACAATTAGTAAAAGATATATGACACTAACGAACAAACAATTAAGCATGGGTTGCCTCCCACGAAGCGCTTTTCTTTATTTAAGAGTCTTGTAGCTAGACTGCGTAGTGCGTGCCCTCCGCATGACTTCATCACCGTCATCTTCTTCCTCATGGCGGTCTCTATCGGGGGATTCCATGTTGTAGAAGTGCCCTATGATGCACTTCTCTAAGAGTTCGTCTTCTCCCCATTCGGTCCTATATTTCGGTCCTAGGTTCAAACAATCCTTATAGAATCCGAAAATCCTAGCCATAACATAATCTACTCCTTTTTCTTTATCCTCCTCATTCCTATAGTAGACCGATAGTTTAAGTTCCTTTTCATCATTAGAGAGTGATGAGAACTTCTCAATCTTGAACGGCATTTGGTAAGCTATGTCGTCGTTCTCATCCTTGAATCGCACTATTCCTAATGAAGGATCATAGGTCATCCCGGTGTTTTCTATGAAAGGTTTTCCTAGAATAACGTGGGACAAGCTAGGGTCTATGGCCGTGCTAATATCATCCACAATTATGAAGTCCGTAGGAAGCGTGAAACTACCTACATAAACGGGCAATCCCTTAACTCTACCAAGAAAACTGCAACTAACACTAGGATCATCGGGGTCTTGCCTAGTTGGAATCGGCTTCTTCACTACCCAATTGTAGTAGGTGCTAGTCATTATGTTGATTGGGGATTTGCGGTCAATGTATGCCTTTGCCGCGAAAAGGTGTCCTATGCAACATGGTATGTTAAGATTCCAAGGGTTCCCAAACTTGATTCTAGGGCTTTTCCTAACATACATGTGGCGGAGTCCGCATACTAAGTGAGGGTGGTGAGTTAGCTCTTCTTAGTAGGAAACTTATTGAAAGAGTCATTATCTACTTCACCTACTTTCTCGGTTGTTTCATTAGTCTCACGTGTATGGTCCTCTTCATCATTGGTTCTATTAGGTTTCACTAAGGCGATGGTATTGACAAATTGGACATGCTTAGCTAACTTACTTGGGTCCTTAATCTCTACACCGGAAGGCTCGGGAGTTGAGATAGCATTAACCTTCCTATCACTATTGGTCATGGCTTTCAAAAGGTTGTCTATCTTCCTATCTATTTCGACTTGTTGTTGTTTAAAGCGGTCCGAGAGCTTAGTTATTTGGGCTTCTTGGGTTGCAACTAGGTTTTGCAACATCCCTTCGATGTTTTGTTGGTTAGGACCGTGCGATGGGGGCCATGAAAAATCATTGGAAGTGAATTCCTTGGTTTGTCCCCAATAGAAGTCGGGCTTGCCCTTCCATGTTTCTCGGGTTTCATTGAAATTCCTAGGTCCGGGTATTGTAAGGAATCTTCCTCCCGTTCCATTAGTACGCGAGGATGCGTAGTCAACGGAAGCATGTTCGGGGATCGGGTCAAGTCTGGCGTGTTATGAGGATCATAAAGCGGCTCACACGAGGAAGAAACTTTGTTCACATGGCGTGAAGACTTAGGGTTTTCGTAGGAACTCATTAGGAATTTAACTTGATCTTCAAGTTCGATCATCCTACGATCGGAAGATTGTGAGTCAATGGGAGGCAAGGAGATTGCCTTAACGGTTTTGGGCAACTCACGGGGTCATTCCAACTTTCGTTGTCATAGAGAGCAAGGTCCTCTATTATACCCCATGATTCTTCCGCGGTGAGATCACTAAGTTTTCCACGGGCCGCTTGGTCAATGGATCGCTTGCGGTGGAAGTTGACATGATAGTAAAAGATTTGGACTTGAAGCCAAAGATCAATGCCGTGATGAGGGACTTTATGAAGTAAGTCCTTAAATCGAGTCCATGCTTCGTAGAGATTCATCTTGACGTTGTTGGAACATCAAGATGCCATTCCTAAGTTTAGTGGTTCTCCCCGGTGGGAAAATTTGAGCAAGGAAGCGAGAGGTGAGATCATCCCAACTTGAGATGGAGCCGGTGGGAAGTCGCTCAAGCCAATTACTAGCTTGGTCCCGTAGAGAAAATTGGAAGAGACGCAGGTAGTGGTCTCAGTAGTAGCATCAAGGTCGATGGAATCGACGATTTTAAGGAAATCCCTAAGATGCTGATTTGGATCTTCGGAACGAAGTCCATGGAATGCACATCCTTTTACCAACGGATGGTGTCGGATCCTGAGGGCGTAGTTTGGGCTTGGTCGGGAAGCTCAATGGTGTTCCTATAGCCTAGGTGGCTTGGTCTCAGTATTCACCAAGAGTACGGGCTCTTGGCGGGTCAATTGGTGGTGGGTTGATGAATGGGGGGTGGTTATCACCTTCCATGATGAAAAGTGATGGGATTACGAACAAAGGTCACGAGAAGAAGGGATAGACTATGAGAAAGCTAAGAATGAGAAAATTTTACTTGATAGGAATCAAGCAAAGAAACCTAAACGAGGTGGACTACTAACTAGCTATTCTATTCCCCGTGGTAAAAACTTGATAACGCTACTCGTCGTTCGGGGGTCAAAGGAACTTCCTTTTCTTTGAGCAAGTTTTATAACACCCTAGGCGTGAACCTAATCGTTGTAGTGTAGTATTAGGGTAAGCCACGGGTATTGATATCGTTCTCTGGGGAATAGGAATGCTAGTGAGAAGTTACTACGCTAAGGTTGGGGTTGAGGAAGATTATTTTTTATCTTTTTATGTTTTTTAGGAAATTGAAAGGTACGGATCTCGGGGTTTGGATTTGGGGGTTGGTATTTCTACCGATTACTCTACTTATCTAATTATCTAGTCTAAGGTGTATGTAGTCTATGTCTAATTATTGTGTGCTCGTATGATAGTTTAAAGATGTGTTTACTTAGGTTTTACTACTCCATAATTATCTCCTATTGGTGGTTGAATTGTCACGTCCTTATTCTTAGTTGCGTTGTGTGTCTAAAGTTGTAGGGTATGCGTTTCTCCCTAACTCTTTGAACTTACCAAAGGGTCTCGTATACAAAACCCACTAGGGATAATAAACTCTTCAAGGGCACTCTTTGGATGTTTTAGCTTACAACTACTCAAGGAGTTATATTCTAAGGTTCACAAAGATTTAATCAAGCATTAAGTACACAACGAATGACCTATCGCATTACTAGATCATTAACAAACTAAGATAAGACACAACCAATCAATATTCAATAATTAAGTTTCATATTCCTAAGCAAACACACAAGTAAATTAGCCGGACATGGAGAACATGCAAGCATACACACAAATAATCAAAGACATGATTGTATTAATGAATTAAAGCACTTATCTTGATGTAAGATAGGGTTTGGAACCCTAAAATACTGTACAAGACAGCCTTGGTTGGGTTTAGGTTTTTACTCCAAAAGACTACACACAATCTTGAAAAATTGAGTCTATATATAAGATTACACATGCGATGGCGTCACCTTATGTTTTGTGGCGCCGTCGGATCGCCGTCATTAGGGTTTCGTCTTGGCCACGTTAGACTTGCGGCAACGTCACCTTGCTTGTGGCGCCATCCTCTTCAACCGGCGCCGTCTGGATTGAATCTAGGTCGTATGAGTTGCGACGGCCTACTCTTTTATAACTTGACGTCGTCACTTGAAAATAAGAGTTTTGGCTTGTCCGTCACAAAATCCTCCGGCGGTCATGAGATAAGCGATGGCGCGCCGTCACCTTATGTTTTCAGCAGCTGGAGTGTCTCGATTCTTGACTTTGGTCATTTTCTTCGTATATCCGCGCCTTTTCATCCAAATAAGTGCCATTACAGCAATTTGCCTTCAAGAGACCTAAAAAGTGAAAAGGAACGATATTAAGTAATAAAGGATACAAAAGTGATCAAATAAGGGCTTAAATGACCCCTCAAAAAGGTACATTTTAAAACCTTATCACACGCCTACATAGTTCTTTGGGGCATCATAAATACCTTGATTTTTGCTGAGTAACATGACTTTATATTCCTTAGGAATGGGATAATCAGTAAGGAAGGCTTTAAGCTCTTCCCTAGTCAAGGTACAACCTTGTTGCCTGGTTACAAACTTCTTATTGGCAGACATGGAACTTCTAATCAACTAAAAAGTATTGAAAACGTAATGCTACGAAGCGATACTTTACCTTTTTACTCGAAAGCTCGCTCGAAAGATAGCTTAGTGGTGTAAATTTTGGGCGAGGGATAAATAATGAGTTAGGGTTTTACTATTTTTGATTTTATATACCCTTTCGCATATAAATCCTAGCCCTACATGTGTCCTGAGATATCACCTAACTTCCTGATTTCAAATACCTTTTAAACTTTGAAGGGACGTTTGATTTTACCGAGATATGGGTGGTTAAGATAAGTACGCAGGCATTAGATACGAGGTCAACGAATATTTGACTTTTTGTTAGGAATTAGAAAATTCAGTCGTTAAAGAGTCGGTCACCTCAAGTATATGTATACGATAGAAAGCTCGTAGTCGTAGTCATGTTATGTTAGTAAGTAGTTGTGTTATGTTAGTAAGTAGTTTGTTAAGTAACACCGTGGATGACGCACGGGTCTTTACCCACTGTATGCCTGATCCACAGCCCGTAGGTGGCGATTATTTGTAAGACACTATAAATACCCTCTACCTCCCAAGGTAGAGGGTTGGAGCTTCAATACCATTTTTCTTTGTTTCACATAGTTCCCAACTCTCTTACCTTTCTCTCTCTAGAACTTTCTCTCTCTAAACCTTGTTAAACGCCTCATATGATTATGGTTTAATGTGTTTGTGAAATCCAATATGTTACACTTTTCATCTTCGTTCAATTTTGTGACGGAGGGTAGGTTTCGTATATATTTTTGAGTCGTAAGCAATATTTCTAGTTCGTACATATCACTTTCGACTGGGGGGCTTGATGACGTACCCTCCGATCAGGTCGAAGGACACCCCTTCGACATCATTTGAATTTGCATTACAAAGACCCAAGTCTTTCTTCATAAGTCATTGGTGGCGTAAAATCATTCATCTTTGATATGGTTACCGGTTGGGAATTAGCCGACCGAAGGCCTATGCCCTTGAGTCTTCTCTTGAAGGCTAAGACAAAGGATAACATTGACTTGGTCTTCCCCATGTTCCCACTATCTCCTTAGCTTTCCGCCAAGACATAGAGTGAGGATGAAGCCCTAGCGGTTACCACAAATCATGGGGCGCCCCATGATTTCAACGCTTGTAAACACTCTCCAAGCTTATTTATTCATCTATAAATAGGTTGGACGAGTCATTTCAATGGTATGTTCACTCAACACAATATTTCACATACACTACATTACTTACAACACATATCACATACTTACTCTCACGCCGGAGGTGGTTCGTAGGGTCCAACCCCTGCGCAATTACTTAACGAAGTGTCTACTATTTCCTATTGCAGATTGGCTACAAGTTTGGCGCAAGCATATCACCCCTCATACCCTTCGATCACCATCGAAGGCCTGATCGTACGAATTATTGTACAATCAATTACAATAGGAGGCGTAGCAAAATGATCACCACATATTTCATGATCGTCCGGGATCCTTCACCTTACAATGTAATATTAAGATGACCATTAATGAGACAACTAGCTGCGATTAGTTCTAGAGTACACTTACTCCTCAAATTCCCCATTCCATTAGGGGTTGCTATTATTTGAGGAGACATACCCTAAAAAGACAAATATCTCCAAGTTTCTCGGAAGAGAGAACGAGAACCACAGTAGCCACACTTACACCGCAAGAAAAAAAATGGGAAAAAGAAGAGGTGAAGATAAAGTCCCTTTACCTATATCATAAAGTCATGATTGACACGAACAAGAAGAGTTGCAGAAGCTTTTATGAGCCAACCAGGACATATGTGCGTGGTCACTGATGATACCAATTCCGAGTGAGGAATCCTGATTATCGAACAAATGAACATTGTCACGTGTACCACTCAACGAATAAATACCGTGTTAGACTTACCCTGAGGATTTTCTCGGGATTAAGCTTCGACGATCAAGACAGATGATAACTCCAACATATATATGAAGTGTTTTTATTATAGAGTGAAAAATAAAGTATTTGCCCTTTTAGTTAGTCATATACACGTGACATATTAGTCTATACATATTGGTTATTAGTTAGTCACAAGTGTGGAAACCCGCGCGATGCAGCGATGCAGCGGGATTGCTTTTATAGACGTGAATTTGGAACTGATGAATGACCGGAAAATTTGTTTGGATATTTATTTGGTTAGTCCTTGAAGGACCGACTTTGCAAATACAATTAAAACCTTAGGGACTATTTTCGTGGCTACAAAGGACTTACTTTGTAACGACACTTAAACCTTAGGGACTATTTTTGCCAAATTGCTATAGATAGTTATTAATTCTACAGGACTTACTTTGCAACGACACTTAAACCTTAGGGACTATTTTTGCCAAATTGCTATAGATAGCAATTAATGCTAAATGACTTACTTTGCAACGACACTTAAACCTCAGGGGCTATTTTTGCCAAGATGCTAAAGATAGCATTTAATGTGTTGGCTTGTTACTGTTTTCTTCCCCGCCTTTTAGTATATATAGTAATAGTAATTTATCCATATGCAAGGTACTAGTAGGTCACTTATTGATATTCATCATTAGCCCCCTAACATAGTATGGTAGGTACTACTACAACGGTATGCACATTGGGTGCAAGTAGTCGATTGCTTTTCTTTTTGACGGTTACCACACATAGCTTTATCCATATAAATGTATCATTTTTTCCTCATATGAAAAAATAAGCTTAGAAACACAGTTCAATGGAGCATGTTTGTAAGTAAATGATATTTTTCTCCTTCTGACACTACTATATGTTTCTTTTTGTAGTTTGTAATATGATTGTATCGTATGTTGGTTATGTAGATTCTAGCAATCACAAGCCGCATTCTAACAGTGGGAATGCTTCCGCTCAAGCTGGTGGGTCATGAGGGAACGTGATGATGGTCACTAATAATCCATCCTCATTCCCATCGAATTTAGGGTTGTTTGATGACGTTGCGTTATCCGATGACGTGACCCCATGGATTGAACCAGATCACAGTAAGATGGCCAAGTACATGTTCGCGCCTTCATCCCACGAGTGGGTGAGTTTTTATGAAAAGAAGGTTCATGACATAACTAATGCTTTCTAAAGTTGTGAAGAGTGATCACGTATGACCCCCACGGACCTCACATGGGTCAAGCGCGGACCAATCAAGTAATCGGCCAGAGACTATTCAAGCGCTGACCATATACGCACGACGTGAACGGAGATTACTTAGCGGCCGACCATATCCGCTGATGGAAACATCCCAGCGCCAGCGCCATATAAAGGCGAGAATCTCACCTAGGACTAAGGTACAGTAACCTGCAGTCCCCAGAAAAGGGAAGCGGGACAACTCCCGCCCAAAAGCATCGTTGTCACAACAACGGGACAAAACTCTGCGTTGACTTACGTCACACGCACTTACAAGTTGTCGCTCTCATGGCCCGTGACTTTGAGAACACGACAGAAAGGTCAACCATATAAATAGAGGCCTTGCCACTATTCAAAGGGTAACACTTACACACTCTCTCTCTAGAACTGTCTTTATCTCTCTAAAACTACCACTTACTCTCACGCCGGAGGTTGACCGCGGAACCCCGTTCCGCGGTGAGAATGCGGTGTTGGCTTTCTTAGCAGCTTGCAATCAAGGATCATACTTAATACAAGATCTATTTCCTGAGGAGTTAGCTTACACTAATCTTCATCAGGGGAGCGCCCAGAATTGTATTAACAAGTTGGCGCCATCCGTGGGATCAGTGACATAACTAGTTTCCAAAAACTCTAATGAGCAACTTGGCGAGAAAACCCTTCCCGTCTCTGAACCGTCCGCGGTCAGAAACAGCAGTGGGAAGGAAAAAGTGCAAGACACGAACAATACCGCCCTAGCGCCGCGTGGCATCGTCAATAAGGGAGTTCTGCGAGGCACTACCATCGATCTTGCCCTTCATGGCGGAAAAGGTCCATCAGGAAAAACTAGGCGTGTCAAAACCGTGCGGATTTCGATGATGAGACTAGAAATGAGAGATTTCGAGAACACGCCCGGAATACTCGCCGAATCGAAAGAAAACGGCACCTAAAGGAGGCGCGAGGCCGGTCTAGTGCCAGTCGACCCTTCGAATATTCCAAGTCACGGAGTGTCTTCTCGAACTCAGCGATGAGGCGATGGGTGTTCTAGAGAAAAGCAAGTTGGAAACCAAGAGGTCGCGACGGATGTTTTCTCAAGACTGGAAAGGAACGTCCGCGCGTGACCACGAGACTTGGTGACCAAAATCGATGTGTTCTCGGACTCGGTCAAAGGTAACTTCCGCGGTGCGTAAAGCATAGAAGCAAAGCGGGACCGCGGCGAAAAGGATTCGGTCGATAGACACCAGCGGGTGTGACCGGAAGTGCTTCTCACTCGATCCGGAGAGGAGAAATATCACACTGTAGCCGCTGAGAACTGGGATCTCCGAAAGCGAGGAAAGCGGGAGGGCATTGCAAGTCCACCCGAAGAGCAAGGAGGAAGGAATCCGATGAACTCTATTCCCGTATGACGTGAGCGCGAGATCCCTTCACCCGCCGTTATGGAATTTGGGTTCCCAAAGAACAAGAATGCCATTTCACACATGAAGCGTACGGCGGGGCGGGGGATCCGGAAGATCACTGAAGATCTTCCGACGTGGCCAAAGTGGAAAGATGGGCCATGCCTACATGGTGCCACATGTTCAACTCCACGCTAATAGGACGCACGCGTCGGTTTGATGACTGCGTCGGAGAGCATTGACAGCTTTGAAGAGTTGAGATCAAGTTTTCTCTCATACTTCCTCCAGCAGAAGAAATATATGAAAGACCCTGTTGAGTTACACCACATAAAACAGCGTGAAGGGGAGTCCACGGAAGCATTTGTGGAACGCTTCAAAACAAAGAGCATGCATGTGAAAGGAGCCCCATAGTGCATGAGAGTGTCCGGCTTCATGCACGGGATAACGAACCCGGAACTGATCAGAAGGCTCAATGACAACATTCCCCAGACACAGGATGAAATGTGGAAGGTAGTAAAAGCATTCCTCAGAGGTGAGTTGGCCGCGGCCAACTAATCAAAGAAGAAGCATTCACAGTGGAAGAACCATGACGGAGGACAGAAAAACATCCAGATCTTCGAAAGAAAGGGGGAGCTCAAGACCCGCTTGAGGCCGAAGAGGAAGAGGGGGGGACATGTTCACTCCCCTCACAAAGACGCCGAAAGAAATCCTAGCAATGGATACGGTCAAATTCACAGCCCCTCCGCCAATGTCCAGCCCAGTCGAGTCTAGGAATAAAGACAAGTCTTGTGACTTCCCACGAAAAGGGGCACAACGGACGAGATATGCTCGGTTGAAAAAGATAGAAGAGGCGTCAGTCCGGGCGGCTTCGCACATCTGGTCAAAGAAATCAAGAATGGAGTACAAAAGAATGGTGGTCCCAAAGTTGGAAAAAAGGATACCGCGGCCAAGGACAAAGCTCACGCCAAATACATGGTCCACACGTGGCAACGGTCGGTCAAACAAAATTTGGGTCGGGCGCGGTCCTGAACATGGAAATATGTTTTCCCCCCATATCCGAAGATGACTGGGACGACCACCCGCTGGTGATCAAGGCGGATGTAGAAGGGTGCAAAATTCACAGGATGTACGTGGATAACGGAAGCGATTCAGAAGTTCTATACTAGCATTGCTTCAACAAGCTAAGCCGGGACATCCGCAAAAGACTAATTCCCGCCTCATCACCACTACTGGGTTTCAGTGGAGAGCTCTCGTGGCCGATAGGGTAGATTCTCTTGGAAGTGACATTGGGAGACGAGGAGAAGTCAGCTAGCGCTTGGATGAACTTCATGGTGGTACAATCTACTTCTCCCTACAATGGGATAATCAGACGTCCGGGGATTAGGCTGTTGAGAATAGTGCCATCCACGGCGCATGGGATGTTGAAATTTCCTACCTATGACGGAGTCGTAACTTTGCCGCAGTGACAAGGTAGTCGGTTGAATGAGAATGGTTGCGGAACGTAACCCTATCGTACAACCACAGAGGCAGAAGTAAAGGAAGGAGTCCCAGTCGCGATCAACCCCAGGTTCCCTGACCAAACGGTCACTATTGGAGGGGGGTTAAGTGACAAAGGGAAAAAGAGCCTCTACGACCTGCTCAAGAATAACTTGGATATCTTTTCTTGGGAACCTTCCGACATTACTAGAGTTCCGCGGACAATCGCGGAACAGTGAATAATCGGGGATGGTTATGACCCCGTACGACAAAAGAAGAGAGGGCAGGCTCCAGAAAGAAACAAAGCCATCAATGAAGATGTTACCAAGTTAGTTGCAGCAGGAATCATGAAGGAAGTTGATGATGTACCCTCCGAGTAGCTCGAAGGACACTCCTCCGAGACGTGTCGAAGCCCTTCCATACGAAGGCCCAAGTTAGGATTCGGAAATATCCATAGGCGTCAAACCATTGCGTTGATGCGAAGGTTACCTAAGGAATTCACCACTTTCGAAGCCTTAAGCCCTTGAGGTATGGTGACGAAGGAACAATAGATAAGGAACCTCCTGACTTAGTCAAACCCACGATCTCCCTCTCTCTCTTGGCTTCCCGTCAAGTCTCGAGCGTGGGTCACTAACCCCTAGTGGTTACCCATAATCATGGGACGCCCCCTTGATCTCCGATATTCATGCAAGAGTGCCTCTAACCGTATTTCTTCCACTATAAATGGGTTAGACGGACGATGATTTATGGTAGGCTCATTTCACACTCATCTCTTTACTTTCACACACTTATACAACCATAACTCATACTTACTCTCACGCCGGAGGTGGTTCGCAGGGTCCTACCCCTGCGCACTCACTTAACGTAGTGTCTTAGTATTTCTTATTGATTCGTTCCCAGACGGTCAAGTTTTGTCACACAAGCTGACCACTTGTGAATGGTCAACCGTAACAAACTTAAAACAGTCTGGAACCAAATGCAATGAAGATCAAGGGGAGTATAGTGTTTCCCAGGTCATTATGTCCCAACGAGTACGTGCGAGAATAATCAAACGAATAGTGATCGCGAGGATTTGAACGGAAAAGAGATATAATTGATTAAACCAAAAGAAAAAGTTTATAAATTACAGGGGCTTAAATGCAAATTAAAGAAAATTAAAAAGCTAAATTATATTAAATAAACGCTATCACTATATTTAAAATGATGTTTTTGATTTTTCTTTCATAAACCTTAAATTAAAAACTACGTGACGTGCAAAAGAAAATGTGAGCTGAAACAATATTAATCCTAAAAATATGAAAATGACATTTTTACAAACCTAATGATAAGAGAAAATTTTTAGAAAAAGAAAATTATTTATATGACTATTTATTTAATTATTATTAATTAAAAACTATTTTTACTTATTTAATAATACCCTAAAATACAAGAAAATATGAAATAAAGCTAGAAAAATGAAATTATGACTTAGAAAAATCTAAAATAACTAAAGAAAATTTTCAAAACTAATTTTGTATTTTTAGGATTATTTTTCTATTTTCTATGAATAAAAAACTATTTAAAACTACTTAAATTGCTAAAAATTACAAATTTAACTAAGAAAAATCTGGAAAAATATTTTTTTGACTTTTTATATTTATCTTAACCTAGTAAAAATGAAAACTTATTTTTTTGAAACTTTTCTGATTTAATTGAATTAAAAGCTAATTAAAATTACCTAAAAACTGTTTTAAATGAGGAAAAATAGCAAACAGTGCTAGAAAAATATGAAAAATTCAAGAAAAGTCTAAATTAATATTTTGAATCTAAGAAAAATATAAAAACAGTAACTTATGTGAAGGATTATGAAGCTGTAGAGAAAAGTGCTTATAAATAAGCACTTGAAATAAGCCAAAGGCTACAAATGAGCACCAACTGAACACAGAAGCTATAATGAGCTATAAATACTCAAAATCAACTAATTACAACTAGCCTTAACCTCTGAAATGCAAACTGCTATGATTTGATGTATTTGAAAATCAAGTGCTAAAACAGTTTTTTTGTCTACTTTGAAGCTTAAGCACAAGCTTATTGAAAAAGCTTTTGTGAAAAATAAAACTGGAGACCTCAAGTCCACCAGCTTAACTACCTCTAAACCAAGTTTCAGACCCTAAGGATCTAAAACCAAACCTATGCAAGGTCTGCAAGGTGCCTGTCTCACACTCAGTGTATGCATTGTGAGGGGCACTGACCCACTAGACAAGCTAATTTGAAGCTTGTAAAAATTACAAAAATCTACAAAAATCATATTTCAATTCTTGACCAATTCAAGTTGTTAAGTCTAAAGTTTTAATGATATTGACCCAGAACTGAACATATGAAAATTACACAAAGTTTTGCCAAAACTGCATTTTTCAATTTTGACTATCTAAGCAGTTTTGATACATTGACTTTTGTGAGATTTGATTCCAAATGACTGACTTAATATGATGTTTTATGGTAAAATAGAACTAGTGCAAGCTAGCTTAACTACTTTAAAACCAAGATGCTTAATATGAGCAACTGATTCACACAGAAATGGAAGTAAGAGCAGTTGGAATGTAATTTTGACTAAATGAGTTTGTAGATGCAATTTGAAAGTTATATTATCTAAGTTGTGACTACTCTGGACTAAAGCAACTAAGCTTAGCTAATAAGATAACCTATAACACAGGTCCAAGCTATAATCCAAACACTACTTAAGCTAGATGTTATGCTAATTACTCTACCTTTAGTTGATCCTAAACACGGCAACAATGAAACCTATGATCTAACGCAATCATATCCTCTGACCAAATAATCACTAATAACCTCTGACATACTGATAAAAGCGAAAAGGGTAGCACAATAGTTGTAAGCTTGAACTTAAACAAAGTACTCACATGAGATCCAGCTCATGTGCAGCTTATCTTGAACCAGATACCACTATTCTAAACCAATACCAATCCAAAACCAGCTCTGCATCACTATCCAAGAACAAGCTACCCCTCTCCTTTGACTTTCATTGACCAAGACCAATTTTGCTTGAAAGGGATTTCTAAGCTCACTAAAAGCTCTGAACAGCTTTAGTAAGCTTATATGGATCGAATAAGCTACTTGGAGCTTGAGTTTTACCAAATTTAAAACTAATTTAATGACAGAAAATGTAAAATCAAGAGACTTTATCAAACTTTGAATTAATAGAAATGAGTTACAATAGACTTAATAACTTAGTTCAATCGAGAAAAGCTTAGTATTACAATTGAGAAAACTAATTAAGAAAATAAAATGAAAAACGACATACAAGTAAACTAAAACCAAAAACTACTACTCTCCTCTTGCTTCTCTTTCCTCTATTTATATGTGAAAGTCCTCCCACTTGACCTCTGAGCAAATCCCACTTGTATTTTGAGCCATTGGATGAGTTGGGAAGATAATGGCCGTTTGATGAATTTTTGGCGGGAAAGTGATATTTGCCAGAGGAGAGGGATTGAGTGCAAAGGGGGGGGAAAGCATTTAATGCTTTTTGTTGTTTGGTGTTGGTGGAGTGATAAGGTGGTGGTATGTTGAGCTGGAGGTGAGGGATTCTCTGGAAGTTGCAGAGGAGTGGTTGGGGAAGGCGATTGGTAGGAAAAGGTGGGTTTGGGTTAATAATTGAGGGTTAAAGGGGGTGGGTACGGGTTGGATATAGGGATTGGACCGGGTATAAGGTTGAGTTGGATTGGGCTGTGGATTTGGGTTTGGGTAGTTAGGTTTAAGCTTATTGGACTTGGATTTAATATGGAGCCATGGTGTAGTTTAGGGACCTAAGGTGTACAATTCGAAACTCCAGGGGCCAAAAATGTAATTTCTGAAAATCATTATCCAAGGGTCAAACTTGACAATCTCTAATATTCCAAGGACCAAACTTGTCATTTTTGAAACTCAAAGGACTAAACTTGTAATTTCTCAAAACTTTTGACATTTTTCACCAAAGGACTAATTTTGACAAGTTATGATTTTAAAAAGGACCTTTGGTGACTTTTCTTTTGAAATAAGTGCTCAGGGACTATTTATGACAACTTTTGAAACGGGGGAATGAAACGCCAATTATGCAAACATTGCTCATTTTTCATCTGATTTTAAACATTTTGCATCTGAAACATATAAAATGCAATTTTGAGATATTTTCGGTATTTTGATGCATTTCTGAGCATTTTTAAACGTTTTGCAGTTCAGATTTAACCAAAAATGATGAGTATTTACACTCATCAATCCCCCACACTAAACTATTGCTAGTCCCTAGCAATCTTTTGAAAAAACTTAATGGATTTGAATCTCTTTACCAAAAGCCATTACTTCAGGAGTAGCCAAATGTTTCAGTTCAAGTAAGAACCTTGGTACACCGATAACCAAATGATTTTGAGCAAACCACCACTTTCAACGGATTTGTTTTGTCTTTACCAGAAGCCGTTTGCTCTGGACTAGCCAACTCTTAGATAAAATATCTTTGGTGAGCTGATTACCAATTATGGTTTTCCAACTGCCTTTACCACAAGCCATAAACTTGCGGGCTAGCCAACTCTTCACTAATTAAAGATATGGTGAGTTGAATACCATATAATTTTGGGCAAATTGCAAGCCGTCAATGGATTTGATATATCTTTACCAAGAGCCGTTTGCTCCTGGATTAGCCAATCCTTTTGTTTATTAGACATGGCGGATGATAACCATAAGTTGAGTAAGTGTAAAGCACTTACTCCAAAAAAAAAATTTGGCCAAAAATGGGGGAAAGGTATAATTACATGATAAAATTAGAATTCCCCACACTAGAAATGAATATTGCCCTCAATATTCAAAGTACGGCGGTTATGCGAAACATAGAACATAAAAGGGAAATACTACGGCCATTATTTGAAAGATTTTTTTTTTTTTGAATCTATTATACAACAGCGGGGGGCAACTCCCCCACACTAGGGTGGTAGAACATAGAAAGAAGTTAGAAATACGGGTGAAAACCCATATAGTGTGCTACTGTTTTTGATTCCCGAGTCGCTAGCTTGACTCGGCCCTGTATTCATTTGTTCATGGGGAAGTAACGTGGAAAACCAATCTCGATCGGACTTTCGTTCACAATGTTAATAAACATATGAACATCAGAAAGTTCCACACCGACGAGATACAACCGCGTATTGTAAATAGTAGAAACTATAAAGGATGATACCGGGGTCAAAGATGGTGTCCTCATTCCCAAAAGAGAAAAGGGAAAGAGCAACCACACCATCTGTGAAGAATGGAATAAAGATGTGCATGAGAATGCATGTCCATTCCTCATCATAAAGAAGCAAATCACCATTTTTGACATTTTTAAGCTTAAACTTGAAGCTTGTATGGTGATTGTCAACAGAATTTCTGGTAGGGAGGGTTGGAAACGGTTCTTCAATCAACGATTTTCCAGAAAAGAATGTCCCCCTCCGGATCAAAGTAAGTATTATCAATTCCTGTTGGAATTGACTCATCACTAAGAAAGGCATCGACTTCATTCCAAAAGTTGTCATCTTCCTCATCGGAGTGAGAGAATGGATGGAAGAGTCGGAAATAATAAGACTAGGAGATGATGGATCATTTTTGATCAATTCTTCAATGGGAAGAATGTCTCCCATTGGATCACAAACATCATCATCCAATCCGATGACTGAAGAGTTTGGTTTCATTCACAGAGTTAACAAACTCGATACGATAAACTGATTCTGGAGGTGGGACAAGTGGTGTGCTCTTAGAGCTAGCAATTTCCACCACTTCGATAAAGTCTCCGATTCAAGATCATCATCATCAAGAATACTCTTGACTTCCCTGGTACAACTTTCAAACCATTTGTTTGAACCAGGGTTGATTTTCAAAGCTTTTAGCTCAGCCCGTTTTTGGTGACTCCTCTTAACTGTGAAATTTGAGAGTGTTGCATTGATTCTTTAAGATTTTTGATCAATTGTGGCAACACTATGTTTGGATAGAGGTTTGGAGTTCTGGTTGATATTAAGCGTGAGTTCTTCATTGTCAACCCGTATGGTCAACTCTTCGACAAATACATCAATTAAAGCACTCGTTCTCAAGAAAGCTCTCCCTAAGATGAGGGAACTCTAGGATCTGCATCAAAGTCTACTACAACAAAGTCAGTAGGAAAGTGAAACTTTCCTACTTTCATCGCGACATCCTCGGCTATCCCAAGTGGACGAGTTATGGTACGGTCCGCTAGCTCGAGTGTCATACAAGTGGATGTAAGTTTAGGAAGAGACATTTCTTCCATACTGGAGTGGCATGAGGTTAATGCTAGCGCCAAGATCGGCTAGGCGGAGCATTGAACCATCCCAAAGAAATCACGGGATTAAAAACACTGCGGGTCTTCAAGCTTTTGGGAAGCTTCTTGAGAAGGACCGAGCATTGCTCATTGAGAGGAGTTTTAGCCATTTGGATAACTTATCTTTGTTGGTCAGTAAGCCTTTAAGCGTGGATGTAAATTTGGGCATTAGAACGAGAGCATCAACGAAGCTTATATCAAAGTGTAGTTCATTGAAAATTTGGAAAAATTTTTCCATTTGCTCTTTGTTTTTGTCTTTGAGCTTCTCATCATGCATTCTTGATGGGTAAGGAAGTGACTAGACTTTTAGCCGGGACGGAAGTTATTTACGGCTCAGTTCGTCTTCGGAACTTCGGGTTCGGACTTAAAGCTTGGACTACCGAAGGTGGGGCGTGTCGGTACCGTGGGCTTGAGAAATGAACCTTGTCCGTTGTATCCTTGGTAACTTGACTCATTGCTCCTGGTGGAGGAGGCATTGGAGTCGAAGGTCCATTGTGTGTCTTACCACTACGAGTGGTGACGGCTTTCAACTCGGCATTTGGATTTGGAACTGTATTGCTTGGGAGTCCTCCGGAAGATGACGAAGCTTTGTTCATATTCATGTTCATGAAACTGCTCATCATATTCTTCAACTCATTTGTCCGCGAGACAATGTGGTATCAATTTCCCTTCTTAGCTCAACTCTCATGTTATTGATCTGAGTTTGCATTGAACGCATGCTTGACTCAGTAATTTTCATGAAGTCATTTGGTAGGGGAGCTTGAGAAGGTTGTTGATAACTTTGGTGATTTGGAGCTTGATATGGTTGGTTGTAATTGTTTCGGTTTTGATTGAAATTTTGAGAGTTATTGAAGTTTTGTCCTTGATTCGGAACAAAGCGATTTTGATTGCCATGGTTTTGCACAGGAGGAAAACCAGTTGGTGTCATACCGCTAGGTGCACGGTAGTGAGGATCAGCTTGTGGTCGGTATTGTGGTTTACCGAAGCTACGGGAGCTTGGTAAAGAGAAGCATCGGTTGCTTGGCAATCATAATACGCGTGTGGACCACTACAAGTTTTCACACACCTTTTACGGCTTTGATTGGTTCCGGCTTATGAATTTCGCTTTTGATTTCCTTTACCTCTTTCACCATACAACGGATGACGTCCGTTAGCTCGGCTATTGGAGCGGCTAACTCGGAAGAGTTACGGATGAAGAAGCGAGAGTGTTGGAATATTGACTTTGTTGCGAGAAATAGGAACTTTTGATTTTATTTCACAAATCTCAATCACATCTTTAGGCTTACGATTCAAGATATTGCCACCGGCGGCTGCGTTCAAAGAATCTTGATCGTTACCGTTCAACCCATTATAAAAGATATTAACTTGTTGAAGCTCTGTGAATTCATGATGGGGGCATTTCTTGAGGAGATCTTTGAATCTCTCCCATGCCTCTCCAAAGTTTTCATCGAAATTTTGACGAAATCCATAAATTTAATTTTTAAGATTAGTCGTCTTTGATGGAGGAAAGAAATAATTGACAAATTTTTGAACAAGATCCTCCCAAGTTTGATGGATCGAGGGGTTCTTTTCCAGCCAAATCCGGGCTGCCCCTCAAGTGAGAATGGAAAAAGCATCAACTTGATTACTTTTTGTGGTACATCTTTGAAATTGATCGTTGAAGTCAACTTGTTAAACCAACGGATGTGTGCATACGGGTCTTCTCGATCAAACCCGCGGAATTGATTCGTAGACACAAGTTGGATCAAATGTGTCTTCAATTCAAAGTGATCATAATTGATTACTGGTAAAATGATGGCATCTCCATAACCCTCGATGGGTGCTTGGAGCATTTCCGCATAGTTCGTTAGTCGCCATATTGTTGTTTGAAATAGTACGAATCTGGGTTCGACTATTTGGGAGCACGTCTACGAAGCGTCTTCTAGGAATTTCGCTAGATCACGAAAGGACTCAATGATCTAGAAGAGCAGTCGCATGCACTAGACGAAACTCGAGGAAACAAGAGAATTATGAAAATGGGGAAAGAAGAATCTTTTTGGGTTTTATGGTTTTGAAAAGTAGATATAACAACAAATCCAATTAAAACAATATCGAGGCAAAACGACAGTGAACTTAAACCAATAATCACAAGATGAATGGCTTCTTTGAAAAGGTACACCACTCACAAGGACACAAAGGCAAGTTTTAATCTTTGGTTCGAGAACTTATTATGGTCGTACCCACAGTTAGGTAGTACACGCCTTGGTTTTGCGGTGGTAATTTTTTTTTATGTTGTTATTATTAAACAAAGAAAACGACAAATCTTTTGTATTTTTATCTTTGATATATATATAGAAACAAAAGAAAAATATTTTTGTGTTTTATACGTTTTTGGATGTTTTTGGGTTTTTGGATTTTTATATAAGAAAATATAGATATATATATATGGTATGAACAAGGAGTGAATATTCAAATTACTAATCGATAAGCGTAAGATATTTAGCACTCCCCGGCGTGGCGCCAAAATTTGATTCGCTCCCAGACGGTCAAGTTTTGTCACACAAGCTGACCACTTGTGAATGGTCAACGTAACAAACTTAAAACATGCGGAACCAAATGCAATGAAGATCAAGGGGAGTATAGTGTTTCCCCGGTCTTTATGCAACGAGTCGCGAGAATAATCAAACGAATAGTGATCGCGAGGATTTGAACGGAAAAGAGATATAATTGATTAAACCTAAAGAAAAAGTTTATAAATTACAGGGGCTTAAATGCAAATTAAAGAAAATTAAAAGCTAAATTATATTAAATAAACGCTATCACTATATTTAAAATGATGTTTTTGATTTTTCTTTTATAAAACTTAAATTAAAAACTACGTGACGTGCAAAAGAAAATGTGAGCTGAAACAATATTAATCCTAAAAATATGAAAATGACATTTTTACAAACCTAATGATAAGAAAATTTTAAAAAAAGAAAATTATTTATATAACTATTTATTTAATTATTATTAATTAAAAACTATTTTTACTTATTTAATAATACCCTAAAATACAAGAAAATATGAAATAAAGCTAGAAAAATGAAATTATGACTTAGAAAAATCTAAAATAACTAAAGAGAATTTTCAAAACTAATTTTGTATTTTTTCTGATTATTTTTCTATTTTCTATGAATTAAAAACTATTTAAAACTACTTAAATTGCTAAAAATTACAAATTTAACTAAGAAAAATCTGGAAAATTATTTTTTTGACTTTTTATATTTATCTTAACCTAGGAAAATTGAAAACTTATTTTTTGAAACTTTTCTGATTTAATTGAATTAAAAGCTAATTAAAATTACCTAAAAACTGTTTTAAATGAGGAAAAATAGCAAACAGTGCTAGAAAAATATGAAAAATTCAGGAAAAGTCTAAATTAATATTCTGAATCTAAGAAAAATATAAAAACATGCTTATGTGAAGGATTATGAAGGCTGCAGAGAAACTTATAAATAAGCACTTGAAATAAGCCAAAGGCTACAAATGAGCACCAACTGATTACAGAAGCTATAATATGCTAAGACTACTCAAAAGCAACTAATTACAACTAGCCTTAACCTAAAATGCAAACTGCTATGATTTGATGTATTTGAAAATCAAGTGCTTAACAGTTTTTTGTCTACTTTGAAGCTTAAGCACAAGCTTATTGAAAAAGCTTTTGTGAAAAATAAAACTGGAGACCTCAAGTCCACCAGCTTAACTACCTCTAAACCAAGTTTCAGACCCTAAGGATCTAAAACCAAACCTATGCAAGTGCACCAAGGTGCCTCTCACACTCGGTGTATGCGGTGTGCCTGGGGCACTTTGACCCACTAGACAAGCTAATTTGAAGCTTGTAAAAATTACAAAAATCTACAAAAATCATATTTCAATTCTTGACCAATTCAAGTTGTTAAGTCCAAAGTTTTAATGATATTGACCCAGAACTGAACATATGAAAATTACACAAAGTTTTGCAAAACTGCATTTTTCAATTTTGACTATCTAAGCAGTTTTGATACATTGACTTTTGTGAGATTTGATTCCAAATGACTGACTTAATATGATGTTTTATGGTAAAATAGAACTAGTGCAAGCTAGCTTAACTACTTTAAAACCAAGATGCTTAATATGAGCAACTGATTCACACAGAAATGGAAGTAAGACTGGTTGGAATGTAATTTTGACTAAATGAGTTTGTAGATGCAATTTGAAAGTTATATTATCTAAGTTATGACTACTCTGGACTAAAGCAACTAAGCTTAGCTAATAAGATAACCTATAACACAGGTCAAGCTATAATCAAACACTACTTAAGCTAAATTTATTTATGCTAATTACTCTACCTTTAGTTGATCCTAAACTGGCGGCAATGAAACCTAAAGCCAAATAATCACTAATAACCTACAACATACTGATGATAAAGCGAAAGGGTAGCACAATAGTTGTAAGCTTGCTTAAACAAAGTACTCACATGAGATCGGCTCATATGCGGCTTATCTTGAACCGGATACCACTATTCTAAACCAATACCAATCAAAACCCAACCTCGCATCACTATCCAAGAACAAGCTACCACTCTCCTTTGACTTTCATTGACCAAGTACCAATTTTGCTTGAAAGGGATTTCTAAGCTCACTAAAAGCTACAGACAGCTTTAGTAAGCTTATATGGATCAGAATTAAGCTACTTGGAGCTTGAGCTTTACCAAATTTAAAACTAATTTAATGACAGAAAATGTAAAATCAAGAGACTTTATCAAACTTTGAATTAATACTGAAAATGAGTTACAATAGACTTAATAACTTAGTTCAATACAGAAAAGCTTAGTATTACAATTGAGAAAACTAATTAAGACAATAAAATGAAAAACGACATACAAGTAAACTAAAACCAAAAACTACTACCCTTCTCTTGCTTCTCTTTCCTCTATTTATATGTGAAAGTCCTCCCACTTGACCTCTGAGCAAATCCCACTTGTATTTTGAGCCATTGGATGAGTTGGGAAGATAATGGCCGTTTGATGAATTTTTGGCGGGAAAGTGATATTTACCAGGGGAGAGGGATTGAGTGCAAAGGGGGGGGGGGAAATCATTTAATGCTTTGTTGTTTGGTGTTGGTGGGTGATAAGGTGGTGGTATGTTGGTGGAGGTGAGGATTCTCTGGAAGTTGCGAGGAGTGGTTGGGGAAGGCATTGGGAGGAAAAGGTGGGTTTGGGTTAATAATTGACCGGGTTAAAAGGGGTGGGTAACGGGTTGGATATAGGATTGGGCCGGGTATAGGGTTGAGTTGGATTGGGCCTGTGGGGATTTTGGGTTTGGGTAGTTAGGTTTAAGCTTATTGGACTTGGATTTAATATGGAGCCATGGTGTAGTTTAGGGACCTAAGGTGTACAATTCGAAACTCCAGGGGCCAAAAATGTAATTTCTGAAAAGTATTATCCAAGGGCCAAACTTGACAATCTCTAATATTCCAAGGACCAAACTTGTCATTTTTTAAACTCAAAGGACTAAACTTGTAATTTCTCAAAACTTTTGACATTTTTCACCAAAGGACTAATTTTGACAAGTTATGATTTTAAAAGGACCTTTGGTGACTTTTCTTTTGAAATAAGTGCTTTCGAGGGACTATTTCGACAACTTTTGAAACTTGAAATGAAGCCGCCAATTATGCAAACTTTGCTCATTTTTCATCTGATTTTTAAACATTTTGCATCTGAAACATATAAAATGCAATTTTGAGATATTTTCATATTTTGATGCATTCGAGCATTTTTAAGCGTTTTGCGGTTCAAATTTAACAAAAATGATGAGTATTTACACACTCATCACTTATTCTCGGTTCTGAGCAAGTCTTGGCGGAACACACACCCTCATTACTTTGATCCTCATCGAAGCCTGGTAGTGCAATCTTTTGCTGTCGGTGGCGCCATCCGTGGGACAACAACTATTAGTCCCGTAATCACCCAGTCCTAATACCTTAACCAACTACGCTACTTTTCGGCATGGAACCGGGAAGAAGATTCACCTCCACCGAGGTTTCTCCTCTGGTCCCTCACCACAACTAACCCCGATAACCTCGCCCCCATAACAACCTCAACCTTCACCACACGATCTCGTTTGGAAACTACTCCCGTGTATCACGCCTCAACATCCGCTAACCCTATTCGGACATCAGTCCGCCTTTGTAGAGGCAAACTTTGAGGCCTTAGATTCTTTGCTAAGGGCTCACAAGAGAAGTTAAGTAACGTAATGCGGAGGGAGTTGGAATACTCCAGCGAAATCTGACGAGGAGATTGAAGTAGAGGAGCCTCAACCTATAGGCGGGGGCCTTTCGGCCCTGAAATGGTTCCCGCGGTTAGAAGGTCAAATGGAAGGGCGGTGGGTTTTGAAGAAGGACTCGGAGAAATCGGGTAGAAGGACAGAATACATGGTGAAAGAAGGAGCGAGAACTCCAACGGAGGAAGCAACCAGTAGGAAGTGAGGTAAACACGCCTCCTCTTCTAGCGACACATTTGGGAAGAGAAGGGCGGGGCTCGGTACCACCCTCTTATGTTCTGAGTATCGGAGATCCATCTCCCTACTCCAACATGAACCAATTACCCCCTCCGAATGAATCCCTACCCTACTCAAACCTACAACACTTACCCTCAAATGGTCCAATCCCAAACCGAATTACCCGTGGATGCCCTACGGACGATTCCTACACAATCGATGGGAATATACCCTTCATACCAAACTTCCACTACATACCCTACCTATTCACAGCCATTTCCTAACCCGTATAACCCTACACATGTTTATCCACCTCCGTACAACCCTTACGGTGCCGAAGCCTCTGGAGCTTGCACACCCTTCGTGAAATGGATCGAGGACTACCCTTACTCCGGACGGCGCAGAAGATGCCTAACACTCATATAGGCACCTACGCATGGAAAAGGTGATCCCGCATAACTTTCTCCACTTATTTGAAGGCGCTTATCAAAATGCAAAGTGGGTCATGCCGGTAGCATGCCATATGTTCACTTACACGCCAGAGACCTCGCGAAGAATATGGTGGAACGGACGTAAGCCGGGAAGCATTGCGAGTCTATATGATCTTAAGGCTAAGTTCCGCTACATTCTTAGCCGCCAGAAGAAGCACCAAAACTCATTTAATCGCGGCACACCATCAAACAAAGGGACAACTAAAGCACGAGGCCTTCGCTACCGTGATACACCGATGAAACTTTGAAGATTCCGGTCTACACGAAGATCGAGGATCTCCGGTTTCGCATAGCCTCCAACTCAAGCTTGGTGGAATTCCCGCCCACCGATCTTCCCAACACCTACAAGGCCTTGATTGAGAAAGCTTACACCTGATTGAGCTCTAAGGAGGTAGCAAAAACGGACCGATAGAGCCAAGGAAAGCGCCCGACAAATTCTCTAGAGGGTCCTCCGAAGGATCCAAAATAAGAAGAAGAACAGGGATCGCCACCCCTACAACAGGCTCGAACCATGGATTTCGCAAACTTGGTTAAATCTCCCCCGAAATCCTAGCAAAGCAGAAGGCCGCAAAATCCTTCATCCCCCACCCGGATGATAACACGAGGCAAGGCCGAGACATGTCAAGCATCGCCATTTCCATGAGGACCATGGACATGACACGAACAACTCAAGGGAATTAAAGAAGCGATCGAAGAGGCGGTACGATCCGACAGTTAGCACACCGTCAAAGGCATAAAGAAAGGAAAGGACAAATTCTCCGACACTCACCTGGGGAGAATGGAAGGGGAACAAGAAGGAAACTACGCTCAAGCTCCAATACTAATGGTACACAAACGCCATACTACTTTGAAAAGGAAGGAAGCGTAAGAAGGGTAGGAAGTGTGGGAAATAACCTTTCCCACATATTAGGCACACCTTCGACTCCATCCCGCGGATCATCAAGGTACACGATCCAACAGGGAAGTGAACCGAGCGTATATGGATTGCGGAAGCTCTCGCAAATCATCATCTACCAGCATTGTTTCCTTAAGCTCAAGTCATCTATACGCCACAGAGGGTCACTTAAGGCACCGCTAGTAGGGTTCTCTCGGTGAACACTCATGGCCTCTGAGAGGTACCGCTGGAAGTCACCATAGGCGAAGGCCCCTTATCCCGCATGGAGACACTCATTTTCGTCATCGTAAGGTCAGATTCTCCTTATAATTTATTAATAGGGAAGAAATTTATGCAAAAATGGGAATTGTTGTTTCTACTGTACATGCCGCTATTAAGTTCACCCCCTTTGAGTAGGAACTGCTCATTCTAGTTATGGAGCGGATAAGGGTGTATATGGTGTCAAAAAGATTAGAGAGGAATCGGAGGAGCCCGATGGCAATTTTAGTTGTACAGATGTGAGGAGCGAGTTGTCAGAACCCTAGCTATCCCGAAAGTGACAAGGGTAGTAGGGAAGCAACTCCTACGATTTCAAGACGAAGCTCATAGAACTGTTATGTACTAACCTTGATGTTTTTGCTTGAAATATTCCGACATGACAGTGTTCCAAGAACATTGTGATAGATGGAAAGTCCTTCGAACGGAGCATAAACTCTCAACGAAAGTACAAGCACATTGAGCCCATAAAGCGTAAAAGGAGAAGCCTTGCCTCGAGAAACGCCGCAGCCTTGCAAAGAAGTTGATGAACTTACACAAGCAGCATCCCGAGGGAGGTTAAATACCATACTTGGGTGGCCAACCAGTGCTGGTAAAAAGAGCGACGGAGGGTGGCGATGTGCGTGGATTTCACTCGACATCAACAGCATGCCCTAAGGATTGCTACCTCACCGAAATCGATGGAAGGTAGAATCCTTGGTGTGTTCTCGTTAAAATGCTTCTTAGATGCCTACAAAGGGTACCATCAAATCCAGATGGCCAAGGAGGACGAGGAAAAGACAGCCTTCTACACAAGTAAAGGTGTCTCATCGTTACGAAAGATGCCCTTCGATTTGAAGAACGCAGGGGCTACTTACCAACGTCTCGTAGATAAAGCCTTCAACAAACATAGGCAGAATCTCAAGCCTACGCTGATGATATGGTTATCAAGAGCAAGACTGAGGAGGACCTACTCCTTGATGTACAGAAACATTCGACAACCGACAATCAACATGAAGTGAACCCTAAGAAATGCTCCTTCGGTGTCGAGGAAGGACAATTTTAGGACATTTGATCACTAGCAGGGATACGAGCTAATCCTTCTAAGGTCAAAGCCATCTCCGATCTCCAAGCCCCTAAGTGTCTAAAAAGATGCGAGCCCTGAATGGGAAGTTGGCGCCTTTAAGTCCATTTTTGTCAAAAGGAGTCGACAGTCCCTACCCTTCTTCAAGACACTCAAAGGATGCGCGGACAAGAAAACTTTCCAATGGAGCCGTGAAGTCGAAGTAGCCTTCGATGAAGGAGTTCATTGAAATACTTCCAACACTTACGTACCCAATCAGCTTAGGTGTTGTTTATACTTGGCATCCTCAGAGAAAGTATTAACGCAGCCCTTATGGCGCAGAGAGAAAAGCGCAGATCCCACTTTACTTTGTTAGCAGGTCCTACAAGGAGCGGAGGTCAACTACCCAACCTTGGAGAAGTTAATGCTCGCTTTAATTTACGCAGCAAGGAGGCTCCGACGCTATTTCCGTGCCCACCCAATTACGCCTTAACCGATAAGCCACCGGCGCATCTTGTCTAAACTAAAAGTCCGAGGGTGGCTAAATGGGCTATTGAACTCGGAGAACATGAAATCGAGTTTAAAGGACGTAGTTCTATCAAAGGGCAAATTATTGCAGACTTCTTGGCGTAAACACTTTCCGACCCGATGAAGAAAAGGAAAAGCCCAAAGCTAATCTTTCGTGCAAGGTTGAATGGAAGCTTTACACGATGGAGCATCCAGCTCCGATGGCTCAGAGAGTGTCTAATGTTAGTCACCCCGAAGGGAAGGAGCATACATATGCTCTTCGGTTTGAGTTCGAAGCACAAACAAAGCCAAATAATGAAGGGCTATTAGCGTGACTGACTAGCCAAAGATATGGAGGTCAAAACTCTCGGCTGCTTCGAGATTCCCAATTGGTGGAAACCAAGTGACAGGTTCCTACTAAGCAAGGCAACTGTCATCAAACAAGACTTGGAAAGACAAAAGAGATGCTCGGAAACTTCAACTCCTACACCATCCAACATGTTGTAGGAACCGAACTGAACAAGAAGGCAGACGACTAAGCAAGCTAGCTTCCATGGCTTTCGCTCATCTTACTAAGGAGGTTCTCGTGGAAGTCCTTCCTGAAAGATCCATCGTTCTCAAAGAGGTTGCCGATGTGATTCACGAAGAAGGAGAGACATGGATGACTCCCATAAGGGAATATTTGATAAGTGGTCTTATCCCCTAAGATCCCAAGCTTGCAAGAAAGATTCGGGTTAAGTCCCCGCAGCACGCTAATAGGGAAACCCTATATAGGAGGTCGCTTTTGTCTCCTTGGTTACGCGTAGGCCCCAAGCAAGCTTCTCGAGCATCATAGCCCAAGTCCATGAAGGATCCCTGCGGTCTCCATGCGTGACCTCGCCAGCTTGTCTCGAAGATAATGAAGGCTACTATTGGCCCCGGCGCACGTGGACGCACGAAATCATCCTCGTGTGAAGCTTGTCGATACACTCAAACGTTCCAAAATGCCTAAGCAAGATATGACAAGTGTGACATCCGCGGCCCTTCTCCTGGGCATCGATATTGTGGGGCCTATGCCTATAGCTCCCGGAGGAGTCAAGTTCTTGCTAGTAGCGATCGACTACTTCACCAAGTGGGTGGAAGCAAAACCCCTAGCCTCGGTGACAAGAAGACGATCGAGAAGTTTGTATGGGAACACATTGTGTGCTAGACTGGAGTGCCCCACATCATCATATCCACAACGGAAACAGCCATCGGGAGTCTTCTATGACTTCGCCAAGGGCTCAACATAAAGCAATCCCGACATCCGCCTATCACCCGCAAGGCAATGGACAAGTGGAGGTTACAAACAGAGAAATCGTCAAAGGGATCGAGAAAAGGCTAGGTCGAACTCATCATGGATGGGTGGACGAACTCCCTCAAGTCTTATGGGCTCACCGGACACATCCTAAGTCAAGCAACGGAGAAACCCTTCAAATCTAACATACGGAATGAAGGTCATCCCTTCGGAGCTAAGTGTACACACGGAGCGTGTGGCAACGTATGATGCCTCCCAAAATGATGATAGGATCAGGGAAAACCTTGATCTCCTAGAAGAAAGAAGAGAAATAGCCTCCATCCGAGAAGCAATACACAAACATAAGATCGAAGGCTACTATAACAAAAGGGTCAGACCTTCCACTTTCAAGCCCGGAGAATATGTACTGCGCCAACAAAGGTAAGCAAAGGAGTATCGTGGAAAACTGGACCAACTTGGGAAGGACCCTACATGGTAGCCGAGGCCTACGACAATGGAGCATACAAACCGCCACTCTTCTTGGAGAACCCATCGACAGACATGGAATGGTACCTAACCTTCAAAGTTCTATGTTTAAGAAGTACTTTAACTTTTTTGTAATCGCTTCTCGGGGAAAGCACACATTATTAGTAGTTGTCTTAGTTTTCATTTCAAGAATGATGTAATCCTCCCTACCAATTCAATGATAAATAAGACATTTCCCACAAATCTCTTGCTTCGCTTCTTAAACACAAAGATTTGTTCAACCAAGTCGTTAATGAGTTTCAATGTCGAATGGCTTGAGGTGTAACATATGCCTTATCCAAAGCCAACTTAAACATTCACATTAACTCTCCTAGTAGATTTTGGCGCTTGTAAAAATTTTTTTTTAACAAAGCCATGCTATGTAAAGGATTTGAGATAGAGTGGGTCGCGACCCTCCTCGTCAATGGTCAAGTTGGACATTATATTCTTGGTGTTGTAATTTACACACAATGAGGTTGTTGAACCTTAGGTTGTAAAATTTAAGCGCCGCAAAAGGGCGTAAGAGAAGTTTACATAACAAACTTAAGCTAAGTATGTAGAGGTATGTCCCCTACACTATGGCATTCAAAATATGGGCTACCGCCCTTATACCTACATGAGGAGCCTAGACTCCCGTCAAATTGTTCTTGGCCCATGGCCATACATCACAAGCATTTAAATTGTTTAGGAAACAAGACACACATTGTCACACAAAATAAATTGTCTTAAGGGTACATGCCACCCTTTGGAACCAAATTACTGCTAACGAGAGCGCCTTCATTCTTGTTTCTTCTGAGAAGGAGTGGAGGAGGGTTGCACTGAGACTGGCTTAGTAGACATGGTCTTCTTGGTTGGAGTGGTAGGCTTAAGTTTCCAGGTTTCTTAGACAGAGATCTTCGAGGGTGCCATTGATCTTTGGTTGCCTCAGAAGGAAGGAATACTCGCAGCTTGCAAATGCATTTCTTACCTCATCATATTCAGCCTTCAAGTGGGACGGTAGCATTCAATCTTGAGAGGTCCACAGATTACCCGCTTTGGCGCCTCCCGCAGCCAAACACCGGCCCATGAAATAGGGTCGACTTGATGACCTTCCACATCCGAGCTCCCAACTCGTCACCGTGGTAGAGTTCCATGGCTATGTAAGGCACCACCTTCAAACAACTTATGCACGCATCTTTCTGCAAAGATCTTATACCTCATTTGCGTGCCATCGATCTCCTCCCTCAACTTTCCTCTACCTCTCCAAGCCTAACCTTCTCACTTTCCAACCCAACGACTTTGCCTCACAAAGATTCTGACCGTGAGAGTAATAACCTTGGCTTCTTCCAGCTTGAGATTGCCACGCCCATGGTCAATCGAGCTATCTTTTTCGAAGGTCTTGAACGACGGGTTCTTCTCAATGTTCCTCAATCTCGCCACACTTTGCTTTCACTTGGTCACGGTTCGAGCAACTCCCGGTCTTGGCATTCAAGTGATTATCCATCACGCCTCGCAACCCCATTATCATGCATGTCACGTAACTCTCAATGGACATGTTCTCTAGCATACTCTTCCACTCGGGAGGGGTCACATGGTCAACAACCGATGACAAAGTTAAGGCATTTGGAAGCTCCTTCGCCTCTAGAAGAACTATGAGCAACAAAATATACACTGTTAGCATAACGCTATATTTTTACCTTCACAATGTTTCATAAGACAAAAATACTTACCATGAACCTCAACGGATTCATCGGGCATTCGAAGGCACTTGATAAGCTTTTCGCCTCGGTACTTTTATGCTTCACAACTCTACCAGAGGTAGGTGGGATTCTTCCTTTGTTGGTGGATTTCACGTGCCTTGGCGCCGCCCTTTCCTACTCTTTTAGCCTATCGCCTATTCCCGTTGAACTAACGACGGGACATCCTCATCCGCAGGATCGTCCGAGTCGAATGTTCTCCACCGTTGGGATATGTCCTCCATAGCGCATTATGGGGGTGTCGATGAAATATGCTCGCTTCTAATGCTTACCTCATTGTTATTCACGATGTTGAAGGGGAGCCAACGCCATAAGACTCCTCGGCTTTCTCCGCAGAAGCATGAAACTTAAATCTTCATCAAATTCTTGGAACATGAAGTTTCGAATCCACATCTCTCGCAAAATAGAAGCAAAAAGAAATAAATATCAGTATACATTGGTCCTATTTAAATAAAAGTAGATAAACATACTTTGTCCTTGGTATATGATCATAGGCTTCTTGGGAGACCCCTCCCAACTCGAGCAATCCCACCATGTATAAGATGGCTTCGTGGAATACTTGCACATCCACGTGGTACTTTGCCAAACGCAGTAACAAGGATCACTCCAACCTCGTAGGGTGGGGTCATTATACCGCTTAGCATTATGCCTATTCTCCTTGTTCACAGCCTGAATATGTGGGGAACAATAGTGTTCTTGCACGAAAAAGCTACCCTTCCAACCCGATATGTTTGTGTATACTTTCTCAAAGCATTGGGTACATCTGACTCGTGTCTTTTGCTAGTGTCAACCAATTGCCCCTGGGGTACAAGTTCAAGAATCCTCTTAAAACTGTCAAGGTTGGTTCATATCCGTAGGCTTTGCACATCACTATGAATGTAGTCAATTTGGCAAACCCAAAAGGATTGAATCTAGAGATATGAACTTTATAGTACTGCATAAATTCCAAAATCAATGGGTGCGCTGAATCCTAAGGTTTGAGTGACTAAATGCATGGGTATACAACCCTACGAACCGAGGGGCATCAAAGATACCCTGAGTGGGTTTGGGTAACATCACTTTATGTTCTATTGGAATAGGATAATCGGCTAAATGATCATGCAAATCTTTAGCGGATAAAGTGCACTTTTGTTGTTTTATAATAAACTTAGAATCCATGTTCCTATTTTTTGAAACGATCTACAAGAGGAGAAAAGTGTTTACCTTGTTTTCAAGATGGGGCGCTGAAAGTTTATCTGGTGTAAACGAAGACGGACAGAGTAAAAGTATTTTAGGGTTTCATCATATTCCCCTTAAATACCCCTTTTACCGCCTCCTAATTCACACATGGTCCATCTAGATTACTCTTATCCAAGCCAAACCACTTTTTAAATTTTAAATAAAGACTTTTGGTCTCCGGGTTACATGGGGATAAGTGATCACTGAAGCGGCGTACCGATGATTTAATTAGCATTGAATGCGCTTGGTTAGTTGCATAGGTCTCTCCCAACTAGCATATTTAGCAAATAAGTGATGGTGTTTTTTTCATGAAGTCGAAAGCAATGCCTCCTCGCCATAAGCATCACTTTGATGGGGGCTTGATGATGTACCTCCAGTAGCTCGGCGACACCTCCAAGACGCGTCGAAGCCCTTCCATACTAAGGCCCGTTAGGATTCTCGAAATATCCATAGGCGCCAAACCATTCGTTGGTACGGTTACCTAAGGGAATTCGCCACTGAATCCTTAGCCCTTCGGTATGGTCGACGAAGGAACAATGGATAAGGAACCTCGACTTAGTCAAACCCCATCTCTCCTCTCTCTCTTGGCTTCCCCGTCAAGTCCGAGAACGGGTCACTAACCCCTAATGTTACCCACAATCATGGGATCCCATGATCTACGATATTCATGCAAGAGTGCCTCTAACCGTATTTCTTCCACTATAAATGGGTTAGATGGACGATGATTTATGGTAGGCTCATTTCACACTCATCTCTTTACTTTCACACACTTATACAACCATAACTCATACTTACTCTCACGCCGGAGGTGGTTCAGTGGTCCTACCCCTCGCGACTCACTTAACGTAGTGTCTTAGTATTTCTTATTCTCAGTTACAGCAAGTCTTGGCCGAACACACACCCCTCATTACTTTGATCCTCATCGAAGCCTGGTAGTGCAATCTTTTGCACAATCGAAGTACACTATCACTAATCGGGTTGTCTAACCCCGCCCTGTCAAAAGAGCAACTAAGCCGAGAATGTGTGTGGACTTCAAAGATCCTAACAAAGCCTCGTCCGGAAGATTGCTACCCTGCCGAGGTCGACCGAAAGTCGAATCCTCTCAAGGATACCCATTTTAAGCCTGACGATATAAAGGGTATCACCGCATACTGATGGCAGCCGGGGATGAAGAGAAAACGGCATTCCACACAAACCAAGGCATCTTCTGCTACACCAAAATGCACTTCGGTCTGAAGAATGCTGGCGCCACTTACCAAAGGCTCGTGGACAGAGCATTTGAGAAACAGATTGGAAGAAATTTGGAAGTCTACGTCGACGATCTAGTCATCAAGAGCCACTCAGAAGAAGAAGTACTCAGAGATATGAAGGAAACCTTCAAAACCTTAAGGAGTATCAACATGAAGCTTAACCCCAAAAAATGCACATTTGGGGCGGAGCAGGGGATGTTTTTGGGTCATGTGGTGAGCAAGGAGGGCATCAGAGCTTGTCCGGACAAATCTGCAGCCGTAGCTACCCTCAAATCCCCAACAACCAAAAAGGAAGAACAGTCCTTGAACGGAAATTAGCTTCCACCGCTTCATGTCCAAGTCACAGAAGGTCCCTTCCATTCTTCAAGACATCAAGAAGTGCATTAAAAGAGCGACTTTTACCGACAACCGGTAGGAGCAAGCGCTCAAAGAAATAAAGACATTGCCAACTTGCCAATGGTCATCGCTCCGCAACCATAGGAGGAGTTAATCATGTATTTGGCCGCCCCAAGAAGCAGTAGTGCGGTTTTGTTAGCACGTAGGGAGTCACGAACAGCCAGTTGTACTTCGTCACCGCGCTCTAAAGGGTCCGGAGATGAATTACACCATTCGAAAACTCGTTTCCGGCGCTTAGTATACGCTTCCCGCAGATCAAGGCGATACTTAAGCACATCGTGGCGGTCATCACGACCAACCATCGGCAAGTCTTGACCAAGACGTAAAAGAGTAGGAGAATGGTTGGATGGGCAATCGAACCGATGAGCACGACATCACCACCTGACAACCATTAAAGGACAAGTACCGGCGGACTTCATTGCCGAAATTTAAAAGAAAACCCGACAAGGAAGAAGACCAAAGAACGATACTGAGCCGTGGAAACTATTCACGACGAATCTTCACACTGAAGGGGTCCGAGCGTGTTTAATCCTAACAAACCCAGAGGGATAGGAGTTCACATATGCCCCGCGCTTTGAATTTGAGGTATCCAAACAACGGCCGAGCACGCAGGCAATCGATCGCAGGACTAAGGATTGCCGAACAAATGCGTAAAAGACTTATCAAATAGTGTTGATTCCTACTGCGGGCGAATCGCATAAACGGAGCATATGAGGCGAAGGAGGAGAGCATGCGCTACTTGGCAAAGGCCAAAGCGCTGATTGAAGGGTTCCGACGATCTCCATCGCAAAGTTCCCCTGAGCCAAAATAAGCAAGCACGCCGCTAAGCAAGATTGCATCCACCAGCTTCCACCCGACAAAACAGTCCTCGTGGAAATCTTAAAGAGAAATCCATCAAGAAAAGGAGGTACGTGCAATCGTGGAGGAAGACGGGATACGCGGGATGACACCCCGATCGAATATCCGAGGGATGAAATACTACCGCGATCGACAACAAGGCTAGAAAACTACGGATCAAGGCAAGGCAAGACACGCTGAGAGATCGGAATCCTATTCGAAATCTTTCCTAGAACCGCGGGTTCGATGTGTAGGCTCCACCCAAGCCAACTACGCGTAGCAGAGATCCACGAGGAGTCGTGTAGCATGCACTCGTGCCAAAGGGTGGTAGTAGCAAAGCAATTGTCCGATATTACTGGCCGACGATGCACAAGGACGCCGGAGCTAATACGTAGTGCTAAGATTGCCAAGTCCACCGCCTCGTACCAAAGAATCCAGCAAAATCGACCCCAATCACTTCTCCTTGGCCTTTCTACAAGTGGGGTATCGAACACCGCGGACCTTTACCGTAAGGACCGCAGGTGAAGTTTATGATTGTAGCGATAGACTACTTCACCAAATGGATTGAAGCTAAACCTCTAGCCTCCATCACAGAAGACAAGTGAAAAGTTCAGATGGGACAACATAGTCTGCCGATTCGTTTGCCAGAGAGATAGTGTCGATAATGGAAAATAGTTCCGCGACAACCCATTTAAAGACTGGTGCAAAAAGCTCAATATAAAACAACGATTCGCCTCAGTCAAGCATCCGCAAGAAAATGGGTTGGTAGAAAGTGCGAACAGAAGTTTGGGAGAAGGGATTAAAGCAAGGTTGGAGAAAGGAAGCAAGGACTGGAAGAAGTGCGCGATGTGCTTTGGGCTCATAGAACTATGATCAAGACAAGCAATGGGGATACCCCATTTTCCCTCACTTACGGCACCGATGCAGTCATCCCCGTCGAGATCGGCATGCCAAGCATCCGATGCACGGCCGTAAACCAAGTCTCCAATGACCAGGGCCTCCGCCTAAACTTAGACATCCTGGAAGAAAGGAGGGAAGCCGCAGCCATTGAAGAAGCACGCAGCAAGGCGAGGATGGAAAAATACTACAATGCCAAGGTACGAAGTACGGCATTCAGGCCTGGAGAATTCGTCTACCGCAGCAACGACGCTAGTCGAGCGGAGGATACAGGAAAGCTCGGCCCAAAATGGGAAGGGTCGTATGAAGTGGTGGAAGCAATAGGAAGCGGAACGTATAGGCTTCGAAGCACGGATGGGAAGACACTCCCAAGAACATGGAACATCCGTAACCTGAAGAAGTTTTACGTGTAAGTGTAAGAAGGTTTTCCCCATCTCTTGTAAGTTGATCACGTATCAGGTCCGGACAACAGGGGGAATCGCTTTAATTTTCATGTTTTTCATTTTTATTGTAACATTTTCTAATCATTAATGAAACGTAGAAGCCTGGCCCGCTCTACAAATTTTCCAAACAAAAAGTCATTTACGCCATGTTCGCATCTCGCGCATATCTTAACATCCGCGACAAACAAGTGCGCACATAAAGGACGAGCAATCTCAAAATTGACTCAGGCATATAAGTGGTATTGCAAGCCCATTGACCATTCCATGCTACCCCCGGACTCCTAAAGTACGGCCAAGGGTACAACTCAAAGCCCGGAACAACTAGCTCCGGCAAACAAATAAGTAAAAACATATACAGAAAAGTCAAAGGTATTTCCATTAAGTACACAATGTTTTCCTACAAAGTACACGGGGGCATACCCCCGGATTACAAAACAATGGCGCCGCGGCAACCACGGCCCTAACCAGAACAAAAGTTACAAAGCTTCACAATAGATTGAAAAGGCGACATAGTCTAAATGCCGCCAATACAAAGATTACCTCAAGCATCCCCAGCACGGTCAAGTATGCTTGTATCGAACATATCATCATGAGTGGACTTTTCCTCTTCCTCTTTCTCATCCTCCCCGATAGGACCAGTGATCGCGGCAAAGGGGGTCGGGCCAGAGGGAACAATCACCATGGAAGGTTCCCTGGTGGAAGTAACCTGGTGCACAACCTCGAAAACGACACCAGTGGTTCCAAAAATCAAACTTCTTACCATACACCCGATTCTTCCTCTCCTTATACGCGGCAATAGCACGCGGACGCCTGGTAATGGTTTGGAGTAAAGAACTAGGAAGCACAACCTCCTCCGCTGATGGGGCATTAAATACAAAATCCCCCGAACCTCTTGGTCGCTCCTCCTGCAACACCAACTGGGACATAAGGAACTCCAAAGAAGAGTCCTTACACGCCTCCAAGGAGTCCAAAAGAGGGAAAGGAACATCGCTTAGACTAATAACAGCCTCGCGGTAAACCTCTTTTGCCCGCGGATCGTAGGCCTTGATCTGCTCCAACTTTAAACCTTTGGAACCATGAACAATCCCAGCCTCTAGACCCTGCCTCATTCCTTCAGCAATGGCCTTACTTATACAATCCCCCAATCGCGTCTGCAACTCATCAGACTGCTTGAATGCCATCCATGCCCGGCGAAAACCATGACCAATCACCCACCGCTTACCTTCAAGGGCAAGAAGGGTGCCCGAGAATAATTCCTCATCAAAATCACGGTTCAGCTCCGCCAATCTCTGATCTAACTGAGCAAGTTGGCCATCATATTCATCATGGACTCTCCTTCACACTTTCAACTTCTCCAAAGAAACCTGCATCCTTAACTCCAGGCCTTCAACTCATCACAAACAACAATAACCCGCAACTTTACCCTTCAACTCCGCGATTTTCAACGGTTAAGTTAAGGGCTTGTTCATCTTTAGGGCAATCATGCTCTCCAACTGCGCCACACGTTCGCGCAACCTCTTAACCTCCACCGATTCAGACTCAAGCAAACTAACGCGCTCACAGAGACCTCTTGCCTCCGCAGCTCCAGTTTCCAACTCCTGAACCTTCCCCTTTAAGGCCTCAATCTTCTTGTCCCTCCTCTCCAACCTCTTACTCAATTTATTAGTTTGATTAAGCTCAAACTCCAACCGCAAGCGTACCTCAGAGGACATACAGGTCTGCTGCACGGTCATCACATTGTACCGCTCAAGCAATTCCGCATGTGGCATGTTGCGCAGTATGGACAAATAACTGGGCGTCGCAAGGTTGTCTAACACACTCTGTAAAACCCAAGAGTCATCCATGCGGAATCATTGGTGGGCAACCATTTAGGAACATACACATTTTTTGCCTCTGCCGTATCCACGGAAAGAGACTCATAAAAATCTTCGTCGGAGGCCGCAGGACGGTGAAAGTGTTGGTCCTGCACCGGCGACTCATGTCCAGAAGTACCTTCCCGATGAGGGGATGGTGGACGAGAAGGACTAGGCATATCGATATCTAAATCCTCGGGGGGAACACTAGTGGATGTTTTAGAAGCAGCATCCGGATTCGCCTGCAGATGTGGAGTAGTCTCAGAAGAGGCTACGGTAGTCTCCAAATGTGGGTCCGCATCGACTCTCGCCATGAAGCCGCAAAACAGTATGGACCCCACAAGGCATCCCCGCATCAAAGAACAAATTTAAAAAAAAAAAAAAAAAAAAGTTTAAAGAGTCTCACCAGCAGCAGATCCGGAGCCTCGCCTGCACTAAGGCACTCCTTCTTCTCCTGGCTTGCTTGAAGGAGCATGGATCCAACTCTTTCTTTCCCAACGCCTTTGGCCGCTTCCACGGTGTCAACAATACTCTCCTGAACCAAAGAGACCAAGTTCTCCGAAGGCTCTATTACGCGTCCAACAGTTTCTTCCTGTAGGGTCTTTTCACCCTCCTGAAGAGTCCTTTCCCCGGAAGTAACAACAAATGGGTCTGGCATGTTGATAAACGCAAAAAGAGACATCTCTGCAAACAAACAAAAAATGTTAGAATAACTAAAAACAAGCATAAAACGCAACAAACACTAGAAGAAAAACCCACCCTCAGTATCGGACACCATGAAAGTAGGACGCGCAGTCGCGTCATCCCATGTGCGGCTAAGACCAATCACACACAGAAACGGCTCCGGAAGTTTCTTAAAGGGAGCACGCTTCGTGTCGAGAAGATGCAATAACTCCAAATCAACGTCATCATCCGATGGGGGTGGGTCGCGGTCAACAGAGACTTTGTCATTCCATGCAATAGCCAAAGGGAATACAGTCTCATCAACCCAAAAGAAATACTCTTTCCAGCTTCTTACGTAATCTAGGGAGCGTATAGCAAAGTGAACAACCAAAGACTTGGGACCCTTTCGTTTTTCTAAAGTCATCCACCCATCCTTCATACCGGAATAGTAAAACTTCCTAAACAAGGACACGGTAGGGATACCTCCGTGAACGCAGCATAAGATCTCAAAATGGCTAATCCTAGCCACGGCCAAAATGGATAATTGTGACAGGTGAATTTGAAAGTATTCTAAAACACTACACAAGAATTTGGAAAGAGGGATCCTAAAATTACATAACTCGAAAAACCTAGTGTACACACCTATCTTACCCTTAGGGGCATCCTTCATGGTACTATTGGGACTAGGAAGAAGAGGGTGAACAGTTGAGGGGATATGGTATTTAGAACAAAAATCACTCAGATCTTGTTGAGATAACTTACAAGTAAAATCGCAAAGAAGTTTTTTAGCCATGAAATTACAGTGGAAGGGAAAAAACCTAACCTGGTCAAGAAAAGACGCACAAAATATGGGAGTGGCTTGAACGACGCTTTTTTCACACACGAAGACGATAGATCAACAGTGACAAAGTAGGTAAAAACAAGGGATATTTATACCCCTGTAAAAATAAAAACAACTGCCCAATCGAACGGTTGAAAAATGGCCACGTCATACATCTAGATCAACGGATAAGATCGAAGCAGCCAAAACGTCACTTCAGTCAGATATCACGCGGCCAAAAACCGGTTCGCGAATCCCAAGATACAGCTGTAACGCTTATCCACTCCAAAAGTAAGAAATAGTGGGGTCACCCGCAAGACACCGAACCACGGACGAATAAAGCAACTTAGTCTAGAATGCTTGTCCCGGACTAACAAACATACTAGACTAGGGGGACTTGATCACATATGAACCCCACGGACCTCACATATAGTTTTAAAAAGCGCGCCTTGAGGCGCGCCTCGCTCAAGGCTCAAGCTCTAGGGATTTTTTCGGATCGAGGCTCACGACATGCATGAATCCCAAAAAAAAGCGCAGAGCCTTGGGGCTTTTTGCGCCTTTGCGCCTTGGGACTTTTTATACCGGAGATGTAATGTGTTTTGGGGGCTGTTTTCTAAATACTAAGATAAGATACATGGGCTTTATAAGTTATATACATGAGCCTTTTAAGTTATATCTAATAACCCTAATTTGAAAAAGAACTAAAACACACAATCAAGTGGGTAACTATAGATTCTGATCATTTTACAAATATGTAATTTCTCTCACGTCATAAGTTTATATCTTGAACTGATTTTTATTGATTGTTTATTTTATTGAATTGTAAATAATGTCATAAGTTTATTTTATCTTCATGCATCACATCATAGGGTGAGTATTTGTATGATTTGCATTATGCCTTGAATATTAATATGTTGCTTGCTTGATATTTGGGTTAAATTGTGAACTTTTTTAGATGTAAGTCTGCAAGTGTAGGACACAAGCATATTTAGTCTGATATGGATTTTAATCTATATGTAGTTCATCGAGCCAAAGAGTTCATCCATTTGAGAAGTGACAACTGATCCATTTTAATCTTTATAATGGCTATATGTGTCATGTATTAAGTATTTAATGTTATTTTGTGTTATTTAAGCTACATAAATGGTCACATATATTATAAAAAACTTAATGTATTTAGTGCCAGATTCATGAATCCCGCGCCTTGGTATGCACCTCGCCTCGAGGCTCTTTGGTCCCCTTCGCGCCTTAGTGCGCCTTACCAAACAAGTAATCGGCCGGAGACTATTCAAGCGCTGACCATATACTATCGAATGGAGATTACTTAAGCGCTGACCATATCCGCGGTAAGGCTTATCCCCGAGGGCAGCCGCAACCGCGCCCCATATAAAAGGCAGGGAATCTCACCTAGGACTAAGGTACAGTAACCTGCAGTCCCCAGAAAAGGGAAGCGGGACAACTCCCGCCCAAAAGCATCGTTGTCACAACAACGGGACAAAAAACTCGTGCGATTCTTACGCCACACGCGACTTACAAGTTGTCGCTTCATGGCCCGTGACTTTGAGAACACGCAGTAAAGGTCAACCATATAAATAGAGGCCTTGCCACTATTCAAAGGGTAACACTTACACACTCTCTCTCTCTCAAGAACTGACTTTATCTCTCTAAAACTACCACTTACTCTCACGCTGGAGGTTGACCGCGGAACCCCGTTCCTCGGTGAGGCTAACGGTGTTGGCTTTCTTAGCAGCTTGCAATCAAGGATCATACTTAATACAAGATCTATTTCCTGAGGAGTTAGCTTACACTAATCTTCATCAGGGGAGCGCCCAGAATTGTATTAACAAAGAGCAACTAGTTGCTACGAGAAAAGAGAAAAAGAAGATTAAATCTGAATTCAATACCCAATTGTATGAAAACAAAGAGCTAAGGTCTAAGTATTCGAGGGTATGTTCTAGTTATACTTGCATATCTGAGGAGGTCAACAGGTTCAAACGACAGGCATTGGACTTGGGTAACACGATGACTTTGCTACAACGAGAAAAAGTGTCATTAGCTTATGAGTTGGTTTGGGTGATGCGTGACGCTATTCCTGAGATATTTAGTAAGGTTATACAAAGTCAAGAATTTGAGGACGAGATGGGTGGTATAATTCTTCTCATGAATCTTTAGCTATCGGGGATGCGTATGGAATCATCTTACCCCTTTACATCATTACGCATCCAAATCCTCAGTTCGACGCATCATAATAAACCACAGTCATCTGGTCCATCGGGGAGTGTTAGAATTAGGGCATTACACAATTCATCTTTCAACATTTAAAACGCTTTTTCTTGTTCTTCGCCCCAATCGAACTTCTTGTCTTTTTGAGTTAGTGAGGTGAGAGGTTTGGCAATCCTAGAGAAGTTCGCGATGAATCGTCAGTAATAACCTGCCAATCCTAAGAACGAGCGAATTTCTGTCGGTGATTTAGGGGCTTTCCAATTCTTTACCGGTTTGACCTTACTTGGGTCCACATGAATGCCATTATTATTAATCACATGCCCGAGGAAATTTACTTCTTTCAGCCAAAATTAACTCTTCGAAAATTTGGCGAACAACTTCTCTTTCTTGAGCAACTCTAAGATTTACTTAAGATGAACTTCATGTTCTTCCTTAGACCTCTTATAGATCAAGATGTCATCGATAAACACAATGACATATTTATCTAGGTATGGTTTGCATACGCGGTTCATTAGATCCATGAAGACTTAAGGTGCACTGGTCAGACCGAAAGACATAACCGTAAACTCTAAAATGTCCATATCGAGTTCTAAACGCAGTCTTTGGAATGTCAGCTTCATGTACTCTTAATTGATGGTAACCGGAATGAAGGTCTATCTTGGTAAAGTAACGCGATCCTTGCAATTTATTGAACAATTCATCAATTCTTGGGAGAGGATATCGGTTCTTAATGGTCAATTTGTTTAGCTCGCGGTAGTCTATACACATCCAGAATGAAACATCCTTCTTCATGACGAATAACACGGGTGCTCCCCATGATGAACATCTAGGCCGAATGAAACCCTTATTTTGGAGCTCTTGTAGTTGAGCGTATATAAGCAGCTGTTTAGTGTATAAGCAATTATTTAGTTTGAACAACTCTTGCATTTCAGTAGGTACCAAACGGTACAGTGAATTCACCACTGGTGTTGCTCCAGGGATTAAGTCTGTGAAATTCAACGTGTCGAAGAGGGGGTAATCATGATAGGTCTTAAGGAAATACTTTAGGGAAGTTTCGTACAACAGGGATGTCTTCGAGTTTCCACTCACATATTTTCATATTCATAAGGTGCTTCAACTTTCCTTCGGGCTGTTTTTCATAAACTTTCAGTTCTTCGCTGCTCGGTAAGGGTATTCGAACTATCTTCTCATGGCAAACAATTTCAGCTTTAAACTTTGATAACCAATACATCCCCACAATTACGTCAAAACTTCCATGACCAAAAGGTATTAAGTCGATAGTAAAAGGATGACCTTCTAACACTAAATTGCACCCACGAACTATTCTATTGGTTTCTACCCTTTGACCACTTGTTATTTCGATCTCATAGCTAGGGTTCAGAATACTATGTTTTGCATTAATTAAGGGCATAAATTATGTAGAAATGAAACTATAATCGGCGCCAAAATCAAATAGTATGGTGGCATTATGATTGTTTAAAGAAAAAGTACGCGTCACAATGTTTGGGTCCTGACGAGCTTCATTGACGCCCATGAGGTAAACTCTTCCACGAGCTTGATTGTCATTATTCCTCTGGTTCTGTAACACCCCCAAAAATGGTTTGCAGCGGAAGAAAAAGTTTTTGGGATGCTACTCAGTTGGATCATAATACAAGTTTAAAATAATAGTTTTTTCGTAAAATATTTCATTTATTGTAGTAAAACAAAGTTTACAAAATTTAATTGTTAGGATAAATGGCCCATTTACAAAATGTGGTCCCAATTCATATATCAGAGTCATCTATGACCATGCCATGTCAATGCCTGTCGCCTCCAGAGTTAGCTATCGCCTTTTCATCCCGAAAATACATGCTAAAAAGTCAACACAATGGTTGAGTGAATTCATAGGTTTAGTAATAAAACAGTTGATCACAAGATTTTCAAGTTTAAAAGAAGCCATGGCCACGTTGTTATACACCCATAAAGAAAGTTGATATTATTGCACTAAGCTCATGAAACCAATACTAACTGCATACACCTAATTATTGGTGTAAGTAAATAAAATTGCCCTCCCGAGATGTAATAGCCAATTACATAGAGATACCAAATATATATACCTAAGTTATTTCCGATAACCGAAGTCGGGTCGCCAATTCCCATAGTACTATCCACGATATTTTCGCTCACTCAAGTGATTAATGGTTCATGATGTAGGGACTTTTGGTCAAGCAACTTAGCGAGTCATAATATCAAGAGTACAAAGAAACAGCTTTCAAGCAATTGTGATCATAAAAGCAAGAGTAGCATGTATTCTCCCCCAAGGAGTTTATAAAACAGTTAAAAGAGTAAAAGTGTGGCTATGAACTCACCTTAGTGATACGGTAGGAAATGCACAACAATAGCAAATACGATATGACAACGGCTTCAACACGAAACCTAGATATAATATGACAAGTCTTAGATAATATGTTCCGCTTAACGACCCTAAATGGTAATTTTAAAAATGATTTGCTATGAGACGCCAGATCGTTTTAGCTTGTGTGGTAATGCTTAAAGTTTAAACGCAAAAGGTTTTCATATGTTTGAGTTTTTGAAAGGCTTATAGTTCAACAATAAATGTTTTCAAATACTTTTCATGTGTTTATGCTAGGTAGCTTATGTGGACGTTATCGACATATAAAAGTGTAGTTGTGAAAATATTTCATAAGTATTGGCTCTTGGAATAAATGTTGGAATGATGTGTACGAAACTTCGTATAAAAAGTTGGCTCGGTTATTGGTTCAAGTATTATCGATGAGTGAATAAATATAAGTCGGATTGCATTCATTTTATTTGCTAGGTTTCGAGGGGTGAAAATATATATACGCAATATATAATTATCGATGTCGTGGGTCAAGAATATATATTTGGGAAAAATATAATATTTATAGATGTCGCAGATATGGTTGTCGAATAAAACATATTTATCAAACGAAAGAGTGAGAAAAATGTATATGTTTATAAACTTATAAAAGTTTTATATAAAAATTGTTAAGTGTTAAATTCGAGGGTTTAAGTGTAAAACATTATATAAATTTTTAAAGCTTATAAAAGTCTTTAATAGAGGTGCAAAATGGTTTGAGTTTGAAGAGCTAAAAATGTCACAAGTTGAAAGTTAAAAATAAGAAAAAGAGTGAAACTGCCATCCACCGTGTTCGAACCTCGGGTCAGCTTGAATGGGAAGGGAGCGCACACACCCAAAGGAGCTAAACATTCTCATGTGTTATATATTGAAACCCGACGCCATATAATGGAGTTCCTACTGCGATTAAAATTGTACATAACCTCACAGCCATGCATGTGTATGAAGTATATATATGAGTTGATTCATAACCGATTTTTCGGCCATTGACACAAAAGCTAAGTCTTGATTTATTTTGGTGTTTTGAGACTCAAAATCCAATGAAACTATCATTAATAAAACGGGTTTTAGACAAATTTTGAGAGTTTATTTTCAAGTCGATAAGTCACAAAAAAATTGAGTTTTACGCATATGGAGCTTATTATTAAGCACTTGACGTATGTAAATGTGTCGAGTATGTTGGGTGACAAATGATTTTGATAATTTCGTGAAGTAGCTTACAAGCACAAAGGTAAGCAAGAAATCGAGATACTAAATGTTTCCAAGTGAGCCAAACTTTTGTTAAGAGTTTCATATGTATTTTCATGAGTTGTTTGGGGTTTAAAAATCACGCTAGTACCACACAAGTGTATGTCGTATCTAACACTAGTAAAACTCTAAATCTCATACATACACTTTAGTACCACACAAGCTTTTCTTTAAACAAGCCACATATTATTTTACGTGTATATATATGAACGCAGTGTATTTTGCTTATGTTGAGGGTATGAAGCAGTGAACATGCATGTATGTGACAAGCATGCATAATACTTGAATAGACAAAGAAATAAAGAAGTTGAGAGAGTGTTGAGACTCACAAAGGCATGAAGAGAATGAGTGTTTCGAACAAGATCAAAGGAATAAGGCCAAGAACCAAGGATCGGCTATCCTCCAAATATTTAAACCCGCAATCTAACTAAACCCAAAGAATCTTAGACCCTTGAGAACTAGACTCCAATGTCCTCTTTCTTTATTCTCACAAGGGAAGTCTTATGTTTAAGGTGGTGAGAGTGAGATGAGAGCTTGTGAGGTAGTGGCTTTTATAGACCAAGAGGTATGACTCATGTAATGCTAAACATACAAGTCTTGTCTCTTTTTCAAGTAAAGAAGGAATGGGTGAGGTGTTTTGGTCGTGCATGAAATCTTGTGAGGTGATGAATTCAACAATTGTCTTTATCATTTGAGAGGTTTAATGTGCTCGATCTTGACTTGAAGGGGAGAAAGCCATAGATAGTGATGGATCAATATTTTCTTTTCTTGTTTGACCTAGGAGGGATGAGGTTCGTGTAGGTTTATCAAAATAAGGGTGGCGCTTGGTTTTGATGGTGAGAAGGAGAGATATATGCTTTCTTCCGATGTTGGAGAGGATGGTATCAAAACATATTGAAAGACATGGGTCTGAAAAGTAATGTTAGAGTGGGGCGGTTAATAGGGTGTAGGCGAGTGTTACTAGGATTAGTTTTTAGGGGAGGGTGGTGTTTCTTCGGCAGACGCATGCTTCAAAAGTGAACCATGTTTCAATGGTTTAGGAGTAGTCAAAGTTGTGTATAGTTTTAGATGCAAGTAGGAAACGAAGAAAGTGGCATGCGTGTTGACTGTTAAGCAAAGAAATAGGAAGGGTGAAATATATGTGTTGTTTTATTACACTTTTCATGTTGCCTTGTGGTTTGGACAAATTCATGCTAAGAAAGTATTAAAAGTGGTGTGTTGTGTTTTCGATGTGTACAGGGAAAGGCATGGGAAGGGTGAGCTTTGACCCTTGTTTTCAAGATTGGACTAAATGGTATGACCAAATTGGGGTATATGTACATGTGAATGTTATGTCAAGTCCAAAATGCAAAGCTCAAGATATTCCTTGTGTGCTACATGTGCTCGATGCACAATGGAAGGAAAAGTAAAAGTTTTGGCTAAAATATTTGGTATATATTTATTTAGTGTATCTTGGGTACTGTGAGTTTAAGTGTGGGTTGCGGTTTTCGGGTTGACGCTTTTAGCAAACGTAATATAAAGTTTGAGCATATTTTTATAAAAGTACAAATAAAAATATTAATTCTAACTCAGAAAAATATTTATTTGACTTTAGCCATAATTGATTGAGTGTCGGTAAACATGCGAGCTCATTTTTCAAGAAATGCGAGATATCTTTTCGTTTTTGAGTTTTAAAATCAATAACTGTCGGAAAATAACCGATTTGCATTTTCTGATAGTATTATAATAATCTGAAAATTTGCGGGTTGTTATAGGTTCAAATTTCCTTCAATAGCCAATGCTGGATTTAGGCGATTCCCTCCTTGATTAGCCAATGCTGTAATTTGGGCGATTCTGGTTTCCTTGGCCCAGAGCTCTATTCAATCTTAGACATGTTCTCCTTAGATGATCTCGGCTTCCACACTCGAAGCAACTCAACCCTGGTCTATCGTTCATAACCCTGACTATACAGTACTTGGTGAAGTGACCCATTTGCTTACACTTTCCATACACGCGAAATTTCCAGTGTGATGGAAACGGAACTTGGTGCATTGCGGGAGTTGACAAACATACTGATTTGGTCCTTGGGCTACCATCCCAAAATTTCTTGTACCTCTTTGACTATTGTCTGCGTTACCTCTTCCCCGGTTCCTCGATTGGTTATCTTCTCTCCTTTTGTTCATAACATTATCCTTTTTCCATACTCCAGCTCTAACCGCATCGTTAGTTATGCGATCTGCCAAAACCACTACACTTTGTATAGTAAGTGGGTTCACTGAAGTAACCATCCCTCGGATCTCAGGAGCCAAACCCATATATAATGATCAATACTCTTGTCCTCTGGAGTGACCATGTGAGGCACTAGCCTCGCGAGTTCATGGAGTCGGGTGGTGAACTTGTCTATATCAATACCTACCATAGTATGATTCCAAAATTCTGACTCCAACTTCTGCACCTCACTTTTAGGACAATATTCTTCAAGCAACAATTTCTTGAACTCTTTCCAAGTTTGTCGAAGTGCATCTCTACGTCCACGAATTTAAACTTGAGTGTTCCACCATGTCAAAGCATACGTACTCCACTTTGTGATCATCTAAACACTTGCTGATATAGAGCACAGACTCCATGCTTTCTATCCAAGATAACAGTCCAACAGCACCTTCCTTGCCGTGGTATTCCTTGGGCTTGCAAGACATAAATGTCTTGTAGGTACATCCTTGGTTATTGTTTACGGGGTTTCCTCCTGGATTCCCGCGATTTGGCATTAAGGGCCTCAGTAAGTCGAGTGATAAGGTCTGGTATTGCCGCATTAAGCTGTCGGGCTACTATCCCTTGCAGATCATTAGACTGATCCTCATTGTTGGTGCTGGTGTTGCGTGTGTTCCTTCGTCCTGGCATGGTTCTACATTTTATCACAAAAATTTATTTAAGTAAAGTTTTGACCAAAATGAATTTCAAGTAGTATAGATAATATAATGTAAATTTGAAATTTATCACAATAAAAACCATACAAATAAATACATTACAGAGATTCATATAATGAAAATGATAAACATTCTTTCATACATGATTTGGTTACTAACAATTGACAAAATTTGGCATTCAGCCTTATATTATAATATAAGATTTTGATACAAACATAACCCTACTATCTACGTACAAATAAACCATACAACTAAACATTTACAAGGAAATCTACATGTACATAAGTTTAAACTAGAGACTACATCGACCCAGTCACAGATAACCTGGAAACACAACCATCAGGGCAAGTACCAACACCAAGATCAGTAAGAATATCACTGCGGACAAATAAAAGTTCCAAACCCTCTGGCTAATCTTTCTAGCCTCATTAGCTGTACCTAAAGCCCTGGTTACCTGTTGTGTCAACCTCCCAGCTATGCCAGAAAAATCAAGTAGAAGTTATGCATGATACTCAACTCCTATCATGCAGTCTCGAACCTCTACAACCAATTGTTGCATCCTCCCAAGCTCCTCCAGTGTCATCCTTGACTCTTGACTCACTGGCACTCCAGTAACCAAGCCTGGGTACCTACTCACATCTGGTCGCGGTCTTGTAGGGTATCCAGTATGGTTCATATGGTTATGCCACCTACCCCTATCACTCACCTACATGGTAGCGTATGGGCCAGATGATGATGATGGCCCACTAAGGTGATACTTACCTCTACTTGGTAGTGATGCTCGGGGACCCATCTCTCGTATAAGATTCTGATGTGAGGATGTCCAAGATGTCCCTAAAGGATGTCCCTCTCACCAGAATCTTATACGAGATATGGGTCCCCGACCATCACTACCATGTAGAGGTAAGTATTACATCGATGGGCCATCATCATCATCTGACCCATACGCTACCACGCAGGTGAGTGATAGGGATAGGTGGCATAACAATATGAACCATACTGGATACCCTAAAGGACCGCGACCAGATGTGAGTAGGTACCCAGGCTTGGTTACCAGAGTGCCAGTGAGTCAAGAGTCAGGGAAGACATTGGAGGAGCTTGGGAGGATGTAACAATTGGCTGTAGAGGTTCGAGACTGCAGGATAGGAGTTGAGTATTAGGCACAACTTCTACTTGATTTTTCAGGGATAGCTGGGAGGTTGACACAGCAGGTAACCAGGGCTTTAGGTACAACTAATGAGGCTAGAGAGATTGGCCAGAGGGTTTGGTACTTCTATTTGTCCGCAATGATATTCTTACTGATTTTGGTGTTGGTACTTGCCCCGATGGTTGTGTTTCCTGTTAGTTGCACTGGTCGCATGTAGCCTTTTGTTTAAACTTATGTACATGTGGATTTCCTTGTAAATGTTTAGTTGTATGGTTTATTTGTACGTAGATAGTAGGGTTATTTTTGTATCAAAATCTTATATTATAATGTAAGGCTGAATGCCAAATTTTGTCAAATGTTAGTAGCCAAATCACGTATGAAAGAATGTTTATCATTTTCCTTATATAAATCTTTGTAACCTCTTTATTTGTATGGTTGTTATTATGATAAATTTCAAATTTACATTATATTATGTATACTACTTGAAATTCATTTTGGTCAAAACTTTACTTAAATAAATTTTTGTGATAAATTGTAGAACCATGTCTGGACGAAGGAACACACGCAACACCAGCACTAACAATGAGGATCAGTCTAACGATCTAGAAGGGATAGTATCTCGACAGCTTAATGTGGCAATACCAGACCTTATCACTCGACTTATTGAGGCCCTTAATGCCAATCGCGGGAATCCAGGAGGAAACCCCGTAAACAATAACCAAGGATGTACCTACAAGACAATTATATATTGCAAGCCCAATGAATACCATGGCAAGGAAACTGTTGTTGGACTGTTGTCTGGGATAGAAAGCATGGAGTCTGTGCTTCATATCAGCAAGTGTTCAGATGATCACAAAGTGGAGTACGCATCTTGTCTACTCCAAGGTAGGGCTTTGACCTGGTGGAACATTCAAGTGCAAATTCGTGGACGCGGAGCTGCACTTCGACTAACTTGGGAAGAGTTCAAGAAATTGTTGCTTGAAGAAGATTTTCCTAAAGGTGAGGTGCAGAAGTTGGAGTTAGAATTTTGGAATCATACTATGGTAGGTAGTGATATAGACAACTACACCACCCGATTCCATGAACTCACAAGGCTAGTGCCTCACATGGTTACTCCAGAGGACAAGCGTATTGATCGTTATACCTGGGGTTTGGATCCTGAGATCCGAGGGATGGTTACTTCAGCGAACCCACTTACTATACAAAGTGCAGTGGTTTTGGCAAATCGGTTAACCAATGACGCGGTTAGAATTGGAGTATGGAAAAAGGATAATGTTGGGAACAAATGTAGAGAAGATAACCAATCGAGGAACCGAGGAAGAGGTAACACGGACAAAAGAGAAAGAATTAAGGGAAATTTTGGGATGGTATCCCAAGGACCAAATCAGTATGTTGGTCAACTCCCGCAATGCACCAAGTGCCGTTTCCATCACACAGGGAATTGCTCGGTGTGTGGAAAGTGTAAGCAAGTGGGTCACTTCACCAAGTACTGTACAGGCAGGGTTATGAACGATAGACCAAGGTTGACTTACTTTGAGTGTGGAAGCCGAGATCATCTAAGGAGAACCTGTCCAAGATTGAATAGAGCTTCTGGCCAAGGAAACCAAAATCGCCTAAATCCAGCATTGGTTAATCAAGGGGAGAATCGCCCAAATCCAGTGTTGGCTAATCACCTCACTAACTCAAAAAGACGAAGTTCGATTGGGGCAAAGAACAAGAAGAATCCTTTCAAATGTTGAAAGATAAATTGTGTAATGCCCCAATTCTAACACTCCCCGATGGACCAGACAACTTTGTGGTTTATTGTGACGCGTTGAATCGAGGATTTGGATGTGTACTGATGCTAAGGGGTAAGGTGATTACATACGCATCCCAGCAGCTAAAGATTCTTGAGAAGAATTATACCACCTGTGATTTAGAGCTTGGTGTTGTTGTATTCGCTCTCAAAACCTGGAGACACTATTTGTACAGGACGAAGAGTGTTTACACTGATCATAAAAGTCTTCAACATATTTTCAACCAAACGGAATTGAATATACGACAGATGCGATGGATTGAGCTTTTCAGTGATTACGACTGCGAGATTCGCTATCATCCGGGAAAAGAAAACGTGGTAGCTGACGCGTTAAGTAGGAAGGAAAGGGTTAAACCAAGGCGAGTACGGGCTATGAGTATTACAATTCATTCGAGTGTCAAGGGCAATATACTGGAAGCTCAGAATGAAGTGTCCAAGGACTTAAATGCACCAGCGGAAATGCTAAGTGGGTTAGAAAAACAGATGGAGAGAAATTTTGACGGTGGGTTATACTTTTTAGATCGAATATGGGTTCTGTCAACAGGCAATGTAAGGACCCTGATAATGGACGAAGCTTACACAACAAAGTACTCTATTCATCCAGGTGTGGATAAGATGTACTACGACCTTAGAGATATGTACTGGTGGCCTGGAATGAAAAAGGACATAGCCATGTATGTTAGCAAGTGTCTGACTTGCTTGAAGGTTAAGTCTGAGCACCAAAAACCCTCAGCATTGCTGCAGCAGCCAGAGATTCCTGAGTGAAAATGGGAGAGAATAACCATGGATTTCATTACGAAACTGCCCAAAACTAGTAGTGGGCATGACACAATTTGGGTTATTGTAGATAGATTGACAAAGTCTGCACATTTTCTAGCGATTCGTGAGGACTACAAGATGGAGAAGCTAGCAAGAATTTACATTAACGAGATAGTAGCAAAACACGGAGTGCATGTGTATATCATATCCGACTGTGATAGTTGATTCACGTCACGATTTTGGCAGACATTACTGAAGGCATTTGGAACACGTTTGGACATGAGTACGGCTTGTCATCCTCAGACCGACGGGCAGAGTGAGCGTACAATCTAGACATTGGAAGACATGCTTAAAGCGTGTGCTGTCTACTTTGGAGGAAGCTGGGATACACATCTTCCCTTAGTTGAGTTCTCTTACAACAACAGTTACCATTCAAGCATTAAACGTCCCCCATTTGAAGCACTGTACGGGCGGAAATGTCGATCACCTATTATTTGGGTTGAAGTTGGAGAAAGTCAATTGACTGGGCCGAAAATCGTGCAGGAGACAACTGATAAGATATTTCAAATCAAAGAGAAGCTCAAGGCAGCAAGAAATCGCCAAAATAGCTATGCTGATAATCGACGTAAGTCCCTATAGTTTAGCGTCGGCGATAAAGTTTTACTCAAGGTATCACCTTGGAAGGGTATGGTTCAATTTGGTAAAAGGGGCAAGTTAGCACCAAGGTATGTGGGACCGTTCGAGATTGTTGAACGAATTGGTCCTGTAACTTATCGACTAAGATTACCTCAAGAAATGAGCGGCATCCATGATACGTTTCATGTGTCAAACCTGAAGAAATGTATGGCAGATACAGACTTTCACGTGTACCTAGACGAACTCAAGATGGAAGACAATTTCGCTTCGTTGAGGAACCACTGGAGATCGTGGACTGTGAAGTCAAGAGATTGAAGCAGAGTCAAATTCATATCGTTAAGGTCCGATGGAATTCACGACGAGGTCCTGAATTTACTTAGGAGCGTAAGGACGAAATCAAACGCAAGTACCCACACATGTTCACGAACCCCTCATCTCTAGAGGAAACAAGTTGAATTTTGGGGACAAAATTCCTTTCAACGGGGAGATACTATAACAACCGTCTTAGCTCAGGTTAGTGACCGATAGTAGTTTCTAACATTTTTGACTCAAAATATGATGAAGCTATTTTTGCGTTAGTTGGGTCATTTTCATGCTTTGTTTTCACATTTTTTAGGCCTCACGTTATGAACGTACCCGCGAACTACAATTTTATTTAACATTAACTAAATACCAATGATATTCTCAAACTATTTTAAAATAGTTAGTGTCACTCACACAAATAATATATATATATATATATATATATATATATATATATATATATATATATATATATATATATATATAGTAGGGATCCAAAGTAGAAGTAAATTAAAATAAAAAGTGGTGAGAAGTGACCAAAACCACGCATTTGAGATGAAACGACTTGCATTAGATGCATTTCTATTCATATAGATGCAACATCTTGAGTTTCGAAGTTAATTTGATGTATAGATGGTGCAAATTGATTTTTATGATTTTGCACGCAGAGGAACAAAAAATAAGAGAAATCATGAAATGCATCTAATAGACATATATGCATCTGATTAAAAGCTAGAAAACACACAATGCTGCGTTATAATGCATCTAAGAGTATAGGGATGCATCTAACTTAGGTCGGTGCATCTCAGATTTGCGGTTATAGTTCTTCTTATTCCTTCTTATTTTAAGTAATCTTCTTATTTGATCATAACTATATATATATATAACAACAATAATAATAATAGTAATAAAAGTTCATTGAATGTTTTATTATAACCTAGTACGGCAAGTATTAGTGTCTAATTTATCCAACAATGAATAAGATTTGCACATTTCATTTATGGAAACTATAAGTTGCTAAATAATCATATGATCAAACGTTTATAATGGTTTAAAATTTATAAATAGATGCTGAATGGTTTAATTTGTTTCTTTGAAAATATGTAGCTTAGTGTTGTGCATGAATATATGTTTTGACCAAAGTAGCTTTACTTCATTTCATTAGAATATTATCTATTTTATATAATAAGTTTACAATAAAATGTTACTTGAGTCATTCAATAAAAATGACTACTCTACCTATACTCGCAATATTTTGATAGGCTCTAAGGGTGTGTTTGTTTCATTAAGATGTTTCACATCTGAATCTGACTACCACATCTTACTAGTAAGAGGTGGCTGTAATGTCTGAATCTGAATGAAAAAGTGTTGTTTATTTTTTTATAATTGTCTGAATGGTTTTGATTTTCCTTTTTTTAAGTATATATTAAACTATTACAAATACGATTAATAAGTAGATAGTGTAAACTTGAAACAAAACATTTTTATCATAGATTTAACACAATTATAAATCATTAAATAAATTATCTTAATACATATCCAAAATTTAACATAATAAAAACTATTACATAAATCGTCTTAAAATAAAAAATAAGCTTAACGCAATGAAACAACAATTAGGTAACTTAACCAATACCAAATAATTTAAAACCTAGCTTTGCATAAGTTGTGCCATGATTTGTTCTCGTAAGTTAATCATGTATTGTTGATCCCTCCCAATTGGTTGAACAACTTCAACATCACCGTCATCATCAGCATGTACATTTTCATTATCATGTACGTCACTTTGATCGTATTGAGAGAACAAATCATCATTTAGACCCTCTTTTCGAATAAAATTATGAATAGCAAAATATGAAATAGTAATATCTCTTTGTGTTACCAAAGGAAATTTGGGCATACTCTTCAAGATTGGAAAACGCGCTTTTAAGACTCGAAATGCCCGGCCAATTACGATCCCAAGTTTTGCATGAGCGATTGAATTTTTTATCTGCTATTGCACGTTTCAATAAAGTCTCCTAACCAATACCGGACATTGCGGTACGAAGCCATAAACCCACGCGTGTGCTTATAGGCAGCATCACATAGATAATATTTATCTATAAAAAAACAAACATATTAATTTTTGGATATTTTGATATCTAAGTTTTCATATATATTGCAATTCCAAACTTAAATACCTGCAGGGGGAATCGGAAACTCAAAAACTGGATCTACTAAAGCTTCATTTAGTATTCTCGCATCATGTGCCGTACCTTCCCATCCAGCGACAATGTAGGTAAAGATCATGTTGAAATCACAAATTGCCAAAACATTATGATAACAATCACCTCTTCCTCTTGCTTTATATACCATCTGTTTATGAGATGGAACAACATCATGTATGAGGGTTCCATCAAGTTCACCAACGGCTCCCTAATTTAGAACAACAAATTGTTAAAATACAATCAAACCAAGAGACACACTAATTATAAATTTGACAGTTACCTTAAACATTCGACGCTCCCTTCTATTGTTTCCTGAATGTTTGATTTGGATTAAATGTTGTCGGTCTTATAACTTCTTAGGCAAATACCAACATTTGAGCTAATACTTCATGAAAGCACTTATGAATCGCTTTTCCTTCGAAAGTGTTGAAACCTACGCTTCATAACAGAAAATCGTTCGTTGTGACCAATTACCATAAGGAAGATAAACGTCTTCTCCTAAACCGATATATGTTTGATATCTTTTAACCAATATTTTTCTTTAAAATGGTTACATAGTGGAACAAACGAGTCACGAGACATCCGTATCAACTCCGTACATTGTAAATTATTTCCTTGCAAAAGCTCCTGAGTATATTGATGCTCGGACAGTGTAGAAGTATTATCCCGCTTACGTTTCCTTACACTTCGCCGAAAATACTTAAAACAAAAGTAAACAATATAGATGAACGCAAGTTTTTGGGCAACATCCATTTAACCTAAGCAAACAATACATACCAAATGGATTTAGGATTATTACCAAATAAAAACAAACAAATTTAACATCAAAACCAAATAACAATAAATCAAACAGTTACAATCGTAAAGTACCAAATAAAACTAACACCAAATAGTTCAAAATAGTACCAAATACGATAAACTCCTAATAGTTCAACGTAACAAAGTACCAAATACGACAAAATCCTAATAGTTCAAGATAAAAAAAACACCAAATACGAAAAACTCCTAATAGTTAAACATAACGAAGTACCAAATACGACAAAATCCTAATAGTTCAAGATAAACACACCAAATAACGACAAACTCCTAATAGTTCAACAATACTACTTCAAAATACCAATTTGATGTGCCATCATATGAATCCATTTCTTTAAGACATTTGGTTCTGACGGTAATAGCATCCATGCCTCCCTGTGGCTCTTTGACTGACAAAATACCCCAAGTGCCGCCAAATAAATTGGATCTTCAGATTCCAACCTCAACGTCTTTAACTTCTCATGACACTCCTCCATAGTCGGACCTTGGTTTTCTTGAACAGCAATTTTAGCAATTGCATTCTTCATATTTTCTTCCAACTCACACAACTCCTCATCCTTTTTACTCCTTTTCTTTTTCCTGCCTCGTGCAACATTTGGTTCTTTAGAAGAACCACCTTCAAACCGAGTCATAACCGCATCAAAGTTTCTATGCTCGCTAGTCAAAACCACCATCTTCATTCAAACTATTCACGTCATCCTCAACTTCAACAACTTTGACACGTAATTTTGAGAAGAAGACCTTCCTTCAACAACGGGTCGATGAACGTAACCGTCCTCAACTTCAACTAATTTGACACGAGAATTTTGAGAAGAGGGTCTTCGTTCAGCAACGGGTCGACGAATAGAACCGGATGCAGAACACTTTCCAAATAGGTAGTCACATAAATCATAATGTTGCAATGGGCTCTTTTTCAAACTACTCGCTTTCGGAAATTTCTAAACAAAATTCACAAAGATAGTATAAATTATTAACGTTGTCATTATTATATTATATGTATGTAAAATTACGTTCAAAGTATTCGTGAACCCACCTTGTTTAAATCTCTCCACTCTTCATCCGTTAGGTTGAATGTATTTGTGTCTGCGTTGAAAATATTTCCTGTTTTTCCTCTTAAATAAGCATGAACTTGATGTTTTGATTTGTAGTAATCAAACTTATTTTTTAATTGTTTTTGGGTGGTCGTTAGGCCAAATGTTTCCTTCATATTTTTCCCGACTATCGCCTCACCTCAATATGTAGGCTATTACCTTTAGCATCTACCCTATTCACTTCCTCGATACATGAGTCCAAAAAAAACTTGTATTGATCGGGAGTAAAATTTAGTATAATTGTTTCACCCATTCCTATAAAAAAAACAATCAAACATATAAATACACATCTACAAAATACATAAGGTAAACCGTATATATCATTATTCTTAAAAAATACATAAAAAAACAATCAAACATACAAATACTCAAGATAGTGTACATAATAAACTAAATCCAGAAACATATATATCATTATTCCTACTGTTATTCGAGTGTCACGATCTTAATCTTAAGACTAAATTATAAAAAGACTAATGTCAAAAAATAATCAAAAGATGTAACCTGGTGATCTATTAAAACTATATAAAGGAGACAAACAATAAAAACTATAGTTACACCATACCACTACAGTCTACAAAAGACCCGAGATATCCAAGCAAATATCATTAATATATAGTCATGTGCTTATAAGCCTACTAGCCTAGTGAACTTAAGTTGCATCCTTTTACAGATTATAGTTAGTCATATATTTTCATTGTGTTTTAGCTGAAAGATTTCATATATGACTTATGTCTTTCACTTGACATTTAAAGATCAACTAAAAGATTTTATAAGGAACTACATCAAAAAAAAGAGGCTCGACATTTTTAAAATGAATAGTTAGGCAAATAATACATTTTTGAGATAAAAAGCTTAAAGTATGAAGCGTACATGCCCTAAACAAGCTATAGCAACAAAAAATTTCTCATTGTGTTTTAGCTAATGTCTCACTGTTAGGGTGTCCTAAACAAGCTATAACATCTCAATCGTTAGGGTGTCCTAAACAAGCGCATGTGTCCTAAACGTATGAAGCGTACAGGTCCCTTTGTCTTTAATCTGTTGATTAATTATCTAGTTCTTACCGCAACTATTTGAGAGAAGGTTTCCGACATCTAAACCTGCAGACATTCTCCTTGATTTTGAAGATTTTGACCCTAAATCCTGGATTTATTTGAGACAAGGGTTAACTGTTATTGTGCCCGCCCAGTTTGCAACAAACATGCAACAATATCAAATCGACTTCACCAACATAATTCAACGCCTAAACTATCTCGCTCCTATATCGCACCTAGCCATTTATAATCAAGCCAACACTTTGAACTAGATTTACGCCAAACCAATGACTAATATGCTCTAACACGCCAAAAATCGCCCAAGTTGAACACACTTGTCGCGACTTGAACTAGGTTTTCTATGCTTTAATGATTCAAACTGTATGCTCAAACACAACCAAATCAAAGCTGCACTTATCACATTGAACTAAATTTATACCAAGGCGATGCGACTAATCATATGCTCACACACAACCAAACCAAACCAAAGCCACATGAACATTCACAAAAACCCGACCTGGACAAAAAAAAATACCAAATTCGAGTCATTAACAAACCTTGCCACCCCAACCACTAAGAACATATAGATACCAAGCCAAAGTAACAGAAGCAAAACAACAAAAAAGTTGGTTTGTACGTATAAAATACTATAAAGACAGGGATCCTGGTGTTGGTTCTTGCTTTAGGATTGAATCATGTTGGCCACAGCCTTTATAACAGCATTTGACCAAAACAGAGAAACAGAGAAACCCATAAACATACAAGAATCTACCCATATATGATCCATACATAAATGTAAAACGCAAACACACATCATAAACCTCATAGTTAACTAAAACAGAGAAACCCATATCAGTTTATAACCAACCCCACAATAAAATTACTTAAAACCAACAAAAAAATAAGAAGTACAATATAAACAGGTAAAATGAAAAGAAAAAAATACCTTAGAGGTGGTGAAAATGGCGGTTGTAGGTGGAGAGGCGGCAGCTGTAGGTGGAGAAGAAGGTGGCGTAGAGGTGGAGAAGAAGGCGGCGAGAGGTGGCCAGCCGAGGTTGTAGGTGGCCGGTGGCGGGGTGAAAGTTTTGAAAGTGAATTGCTTTTGAGAAGAATGGTTTTGATGAAGGGTGTTAATAGGGTTAGAGGTAGTCATATTTGTTCATCACCTCTTACCGAGTCAGAATTATAACATCTTACCACGTCTGACTAGCTATGAAAAACAAACAACAAAAAACGCTCGACAATTTGACTGGTAAGATGTCAGAGCGAGTCAGGAATTTTTTTTTCAAAAACAAACACGCCCTAAGGGTTACAATAGGCACGCACCTCATGCTTATTAGTGTTCCATGTATATAATTAGACCTTATTGGTTGTCATCTAACTAGGCTAATTTTTTTTACGAGTCATTCAAAAGTAAAACATGTGGCTTCTCTTTATTAGAATTATAATAAAATAAAATAAAACTAGTAGATACAATGTTTATAGAAAACTTGCATGGTACATATTCAGTTTGATACTTCGTTAAACTTATCACTCATCTAATATACTTAGTTAGAGTATATTGATAAGTTTTAATATTTTTATAAGTATTACATTTTTATGTTGCCCGATTTTAAGTTTTGTGACTTAAAGACTTTATGTTAGTAATTACCGGAATCAAAGTATACTTTCTAAGTACTAAATCTATTAATAAGACACAAGTTAAACATCTCTTTGTAACAAAAATATGTTATCCATTCATCTTAAACACGTTGCATGCATTATCTTCAATATATACAAACTTCACACGTATCATATACAGGGACGGAGCCAGGACTAAATATGACCGGGTGCACACAAAAAATGAACACTAATACTAGAAACATATTTCGATGGACTGGGTGCATTTAAGACGACTTTAAGAAAAATCGATGTTTTTATTAAAAATTAACACTATATTGAAAAAATCCATGGGGTGCCCGTGCACCCGCAGGAACCCCCTGGCTCCGTCCCTGATCATATACGTGTACACTTATCATGCAAAGTGAAACTTGCATGAACCATATACATATGTGCCAATATAAAACGCCTGTGCGTAATATAAAAATGATCATTGCCATTTGAAGTCTTAAACTCTTAATAATAATTAAAATGATGTTAGTTACAATCATTTCATTACTTTAGTTAGGGGTCATATAGCGAGTTTCAAGCTTTTTACATCAACATTTATATTACAAAATAATATCAAGGAACTCTTATCAACAATATATTTACAAAATTTATATATTTAATATTTAAGTAATACTTCAACAATCTATAGAATTTCAGTTTCGATAACTTTAGGTCGTTCGTTGACGGTACGCGTTTGTTGGGTTTCTAGACTGTGTTTGGTCATTTCCGTTCTTGTGCTCGTTAACTACTTTCGCTAAGGTGAGTTTCACAGCCCCATTTTACTATTTTACTCGTTTTGGGGTGAAAAGAATGCTATGATTACTTAAAACTAAATTGGTTGTGAATTTATGAAATTATGAATTTACTGAACTGATTTAATTTACTGAGCTATGCTCTGGTATTTTTTGCAAATGGATATGTATGCTTATGTTTGACACTTAAGAACAATCGTGAAAGTCCCCTGGAACAACACTACTTATTAACTTACTCCCAAAATACGGGACGAGCCGTTGATATTTATGGATAGCGCTATTAGGGGTAGAGCCATCCCCTCACTCCCACTAACCATAGTGCATAGTATCACCTTCCCATGCTAGGTTAGAGCATGTTACGTGTAGGGACAAGTTTTCGGCTGAATCGGCTTAAGTAGTGGACCCCTATCAAGGCATAAACATGTTGTATACATAACGAACCTATTTCTAATCTCGAGAACTAGTTGATAATCTGATTTTGAAAACTACTTGATGTACTAAAACCCATGAACTCACCAACTATGGCCATAGTTGACCTGTTTTTATCATGCTTTTCACGTGATCAGAAGTAAGTGGTGATTTTCGGATGCATTGCATGGGCACTCTTTTACTTATGGCATGTTATCTTTTGCAAAAGTTTAAAAACAGATGTTATCTTTGGGAACTTGTGTTAAATGTATTATGACTTATCTTTTGAAACGATGTAAAAACTTATTGTAAAATATGATGTTTTCCTTTAAATCTTGTACGATGTTACCTATAACTTATGCGATGTACTACCAACTATTGTACCTCGTGTTTTCACTTTAGCGAGGTGTGACAGAAGTGGTATCAGAGCCTCGGTTATAGAGAATGTCGGTTTTTCTAAACGAAAACCCCAACTATAACCAAAAATTTACTTTCTTAAAACACCATGCATGTCTTCCAATATCTGGATTGTATGCTCACTCTGACCGTCGGTCTAAGGATGATAAGCCATACTCATGTCCAAACGTGTTCCCGATGCCTTCTGTAATGTCTGCCAAAATCGTGACGTAATCGACTATCACGGTCGGATATGATAGACACAGGCACTCCGTGTCTTGCTACTATCTCGTTAATGTAAATTCTTGCTAGCTTATCCATCTTGTAGTCCTTGTGAATCGCTAGAAAATGTGCAGACTTTGTCAATCCATCTACAATAACCAAATTGTGTCATGCCCACTACTAGTTCTGGGCTATTTCGTAATGAAATCCATGGTTATTCTCTCCCATTTCTACTCAGGAATCTCTGGCTGCTGCAGCAATCTTGAGGATTTTTGGTGCTCAACCTTAACCTTCAAGCAAGTCAGACACTTGCTAACATACATGGCTATGTCCTTTTTCATTCCAGGCCACCAGTACATATCTCTAAGGTCGTAGTACATCTTATCCACTCCTGGATGAACAAAGTACTTTGTTGTGTGAGCTTCGTCCATTATCAGGGTCCTTACATTGCCTGTTGACAGAACCCATATTCGATCTAAAAAGTATAATCCACCGTCAACTTTTCTCTCCATTTGTTTGTCTAACCCTCATAGCATTTTCGCTGGTGCATTTAAGTCCTTGGATGCTTCATTCTGAGCTTCTAGTATCTTTCCATTGATACCCGAATGAATTGTAATACTCATAGCCCGTACTCTCCTTGGTTTAACCCTTTCCTTCCTACTTAATGCAGCAGCTACCACGTTTGCTTTTCCCGGATGATAGCGAATCTCGCATTCGTAATCACTGAAAAGCTCAATCCATCGCCTCTATCGCATATTCAATTCCTTTTGGTCGAAAATATCTTGAATACTTTTATGATCAGTGTAAATAAAACTCTTCGCCCCGTACAAATAGTGTCTCCAGGTTATGAGAGCGAATACAATAGCACCAAGCTCTAAATCATGGGTGGCATAATTCTTCTCATGAATCTTTAGCTGTCGTGATGCGTATGCAATCACCTTACCCCTTTGCATCAATATGCATCCAAATCCTCAGTTCGACGCATCACAATAAACCACAAAGTCATCTGGTCCATCGGGGAGTGTTAGAATTGGGGTATTAGACAATTAATCTTTCAACATTTGAAAGGCTTCTTCTTGTTCTTCACCCCAATAGAACTTCTTGTCTTTTATAGTTAGTGAGGTGAGAGGTTTGGCAATCCTAGAGAAGTTCGCAATGAATCATCGATAATAACCTGCCAATCCTAAGAACGCGCGAATTTCTGTCGGTGATCTAGGGGCTTTCCAATTCTTTACCGCTTCGACCTTACTGGGGTCCACATGAATGCCATTGTTATTAATCACATGCCCGAGGAAATTCGCTTCTTTCAGCCAAAATTCACAATTCAAAAATTTGGCGAGCATCTTCTCTTTCACGAGCAACTCTAACATTAACTTAAGATGAACTTCATGTTCTTCTTTAGACCTCGATTAGATCAAGATGTCATCGATAAACACAATGACAAATTTATCTAGGTATGGTGTGCATACGCGGTTCATTAGATCCATGAAGACCGCAAGTGCATTGGTCAGACCAAAAGGCATAACTGTAATTGATGGTAACCGGAACGAATCATCAATTCTTGGGAGAGGATATCGGTTCTTAAATGTCAATTTGTTTAGCTCGCGGTAGTCTATACATATCTGGAATGAACCATCCTTCTTCTTGACGAATAACACGGGTGCTCTCCATGGTGAACAGCTAGGCCGAACGAAACCCTTATTTTGAAGCTCTTGGAGTTGATTGAACAACTTTTGCACTTCAGTAGGTGCCAAACGGTATGGTGACTTCGCCACTGGTGTTGCTCTAGGGATTAAGTCTATGTGAAATTTAACTTGCTGAAGAGTGGGTAATCCTGATAGGTCTTCAGGAAATACTTTAGGGAAGTTTCATACAACAGGGATGTCTTCGAGTTTCCGCTCACATGTTTTCATACTCATAAGGTGCTTCAACTTTCCTTCGGGCTGTTCTCCATAAACCTTTAGTTCTTTGCCGCTCGGTAAGGGTATTCGAACTATCTTCTCATGGCAAAAAATTTCGGACTTAAACTTTGATAACCAGTCCATCCCCACAATTACGTCAAAACTTCCATGACCAAAACGTATTAAGTCGATAGTATTAAGGATGACCTTCTAACACTAAATTGCACCCCCACGAACTATTCTATTTGTTTCTACCCTTTGACAATTTGCTATTTCAATCTCATAGCTAGGGTTCAGAATACTAAGTTTTACAATAATTAAGGGCATAAATTCTGTAGAAATGAAACTATAATCGGCGCCAGAATCAAATAGTACAGTGGCATAATGATTGTTTAAAAAAAAGTACCTGTCATGATGTTTGGGTCCTGATAAGCTTCATTGACGCCCATGAGGTAAACTCTTCCACGAGCTTGATTGTCATTATTCCACTGGTTCAAATTTCCTTCAATAGCCAATGCTGGATTTGGGCGATTCCCTCCTTGATTAGCCAATGCTGGATTTGGGCGATTCTGATTTCCTTGGCTCGAAGCTCTATTCAATCTTGGACAAGTTCTCCTTAGATAATCTCACTTCCACACTCAAAGCAATTAAAACATGGTCTATCGTTCATAATCCTGCCTGTACAGTACCTGGTGAAGTGACCCACTTGCTTACACTTTCCACATACCGGGCAATTCCCGTGTGATGGAAATGGCACTTGGTGCATTGCAGGAGTTGACCAACATATTGATTTGGTCCTTGGGCTACCATCCCAAAATTTCCCTTAATTCTTTGTCTTTTGTACGCATTACCTCTTCCTCGGTTCCTCGATTGGTTATCTTCTCTCCTTATGTTCCCAACATTAACCTTTTTCCATACTCCAACTCTAACTGAATCATTGGTTAAGCGATTTGCCAAAACCACTGCATTTTGTATAGTAAGTGGGTTTGCTGAAGTAACCATCCCTCGAATCTCAGGAGCCATACCCCAAATATAACGATCAATACGCATGTCCTATGGAGTGACCATGTGAGGCACTAGCCTCGCGAGTTCATGGAATCGGGTGGTGTACTTGTCTATATCACAACCTACCATAGTATGATTCCAAAATTCTGACTCCAACTTCTGCACCTCACCTTTAGGACAATATTCTTCAAGCAACAATTTCTTGAACTCTTCCCAAGTTAGTCTCAGTGCAACTCCACGTCCACGAATTTGCACTTGAGTGTTCCACCAGGTCAAAGCCCTACCTTAGAGTAGACAAGATACGTACTCCACTTTGTGATCATCTGAACACTTGCTGATATGGAGCACAGACTCCATGCTTTCTATCCAAGACAACAGTCCAACAGGACCTTCCTTGCCGTGGTATTCCTTGAGCTTGTAAGACATAAATGTCTTGTAGGTACATCCTTGGTTATTGTTTACGGGGTTTCTTCCTAGATTCCCGCGATTGGCATTAAGGGCCTCACTAAGTCGAGTGATAAGGTCTGGTATTGCCGCATTAAGTTTTTGGGCTACTATCCCCTGCAGATCATTAGACCGATCCTCATTTTTTGTGCTGGTGTTGCATGTGTTCCTTCGTCCAGACATGGTTCTACAATTTATCACAAAAATTTATTTAAGTAAAGTTTTGACCAAAATGAATTTCAAGTAGTATACATAATATAATGTAAATTGAAATTTATCACAATAACAACCATACAAATAAAGATGTTACAAAGATTTATATAAGGATAGATAAGGGTTTATAGACAGATAGGTTACCCAATTTTCCAACTTTATTCGCCTAAGTTACCAAAAAAAATTTTTTGTGCAAACAGGTTACTTAACTAAAAAAATGCTACATTTAGGTTACTGAATTTTTAAAACGCTACATTTAGGTTACTTAACTTACAAAAAAAAATGCATTTGGGTTACTTTGATTACACTGAAAAAATAAAGGTTGAATGCTTAACTAAAGTTCAGTAACCTAAGTGAACAAAATGAAAGTTTGGTAACTTAAAAGAATAAAGTTGGAAAGTTGGGTAACTTATCTGTCTGTAAACCCTAAGGATAATGATAAACATTCTTTCATACATGATTTGGTCACTGACATTTTACAAAATTTGGCATACAGCCTTACATTATAAAATAAGATTTTGATACAAACATAACCCTACTATCTACGTACAAATAAACCATACAACTAAACATTTACAAGGAAATCTACATGTACATAAGTTTAAACAAAATACTACATCGACCCAGTCACAGCTAACCCGAAAACACAACCATCATGGCAAGTACCAACACCAAGATCAGTAAGAATATCACTGCGGACAAATAAAATTACCAAATCCTCTAGCTAATCTCTCTAGCATCACTAGTTGTACCTAAAGCCCTGTTTACCTGCTGTGTCAACCTCCCAGCTATCCCAGAAAAATCAAGTAGAAGTTGTGCCTGATACTCAACTCCTATCCTCAGCTTCTCAACCTCTCGCAGCCCAATTGTTGTATCCTCCCAAGCTCCTCCAATGTCATCCTTGACTCTTGACTCACTGGCACTCCAGTAACCAAGCCCGGGTACCTACTTACATCTGGCCGCAGTCCTGTAGGGTATCCAGTATGGTTCATATGGTTATGCCACCTATCCCTAACACTCACCTGCGTGGTAGCGTATGGGTCAGATGATGATGATGGCCCACTGAGGTGATACTTACCTCTACCTGGTAGTGATGGTCGGGGAACCATCTCCCGTATAAGATTCTGATGTGAGGATGTCCCTAAAGATATTCTCCCTCTGATCGGGACACTCATCCTTGCAGTTTGCCTCCTAATGGGGTCATAGGTGGTTGGTGGAGATAGAATGGATGTGGGTGTAGGTGTGGGACTGGGAATACTAGCGGGTCTCTCACTACTCACCTCATGCTCAAACTTGGTATCTTCCATAGGTTCCTCCTCAGATTCCATTGTTGGGTGTCTAGAAAGACTATCAGTGTGTCCCGAGTCACTAGCAGTGGGAGTGATATTGGGAGACGAGGAGTGCGACATACTATGAATGGAAAGTGACCAAAATAAAAGTATACTCAGAAACATAGTGTGATATATTAAATCAGATACATGTCAGAAATAAAGTCATGCTTAAGTACTAATAGTGGAAATATAAATGCCAACAATATGCCATGCACATGCGCCATAGTTATGCTTTTCAGGGAATTAAGTGGAAAATCGATTTAAGGAAATTAGAATGGTAACTACTCCCAGCATTGCACGATCCTTCCCAAATTAAACATAGGTGATCAGGCTATGTATAATTAAGGATTAATAATGCACTGCTCGGATTAGTCAAACTAGTATTAATGTTAGTTAAAACAAAATGTAATGCATGGTGTTTTAAGAAAGTAAATTTTTGGTTATAGTTGGGGTTTTTGTTTAGAAAAACCGACATTCAGTATAACCGAGGCTCTGATACCAATTCTGTCACACCTCGCTAAAGCGAAAACACGGGGTGCAACAGTTGGTAGCACGTCGCATAAGTTATAGGTAACACCATACAAGATTTAAAAGAAAACATCATATTTTACAATAAGTTTTTACATCGTTTGGTCTTTGCCAAGTCATCACTGGGACGGCGTCACGTTAGAGCTTGTGACACCGTCTAGGTTGTAACTGACGTCGTCTTGAGAAAGAGTTGGCCGTCTGGTGTAGAAAGTAAGTGCAACAGGCATGTGGAGATATGTGACAATCGGTAATTTTCCAAATATTAATTTAATAATAAATTATTATTTATTATTACCTGAACGTTTTTTTTTTAGCATACATTAGTTCACTTGATATAATTACAGGAAGTTATCCCGCACACTGGAACAAATTAAACTATTTAGAATTTTCAGAAAATGCATATTTTTAGATTTTCTGACCACTTATGAGTTTCAAACTCACTCGAGAAGTTATCTCACTCTATTAAAAACACAGGCTCGGACGTGAACCGATCAATAGAAAGTATGGTTTAGTCTAACTGATAATTACATTTTTATATTTCTTTTATAAAAACACACTCGAAAACATACTTTACACGTTAACCATTCTCAACGCTGCGGATCGAAATATTTCAACTCACGCTTAAAACGTAAATAAAATACCAAAACTTCAAGGAAGTTCACGCTTTAACTTCCCAATCGTATTTTAAACTTGTTGCGTCACATTTTATGCAACCAAACACAATAAAACTTGAATATGTAAACTTACGTATATACATTTTAAGTTTTGGACCAAAACTTGCTCGAAACACATACATAAACATTTCTATAAATTCAAACGTGTCATTTTAATTTTCATGTGTTCTTAAATCATCATAAACTCATGGGTACAAGCTTGTAACTCATTCTTACTCACATTCGAACCTTATCACAAGATACAAATGATTATATTTTATAAAATGTGCATTTTGTGAATCTACACATTTTAATACCACTTAAACCCAACTTGACAAGTTTCAAAATCATATAAACCCTCCTCGAAAAGTCAGTGATGTCGAGCTTCACTTTAACCGATTTTTAAAAATGTACTCCTCGACTTTTATATAGTCAGTGATGTCGACCATCATCTTCATTTAGACCAAATAAAATATACAAGAAAACATAAAATCTCATTTACAAGACATAACATTTTTTTTTTCTTTCCATGCGTTAAAAAAATCCCATAGTACTCATGTGGTCACAGTTTTAGCAAGACAAAAAGGACATCAAGCCATCCCCTCATCCCTTGCTCCTTGTCATTCAAAGATCACCAAGGACACAAAAATTTCATTTGATTAATACACAAGGACAAGTCACTTTAATGTTTTGAAAAATCTAACAAGCAACTTATCCTCTTGTTCTTCCATATAAACCAACGACACACACACTATCACTTGTGTATTCAAAGTGTGAAGCTTGGGTAATTTGGAGTAATCTTTGGAACAAGTTTTGGGGTATACGCTTTGGAGTTTTGGGTGATAAATAAATTGGGTTTCTTCTTGGTTTGGTCTTGCTCTCATCACTCGACACTCACTCTTTCCCACACTCACTGTAAGAAAACACTTTAATATAAAGCCTCATGTATATTTCTCATTTAGTGTAGTTGTTTACACATACATTTCTTGTTTTGAAGTTAAATGCTACTGTGAATTATTTACATCATCAAACCTTGCTAAAACTCGAATATTATAAACTAGAGTGACTAAACTTATGAGGGAGTTTTGGAACGTAAAACATGGATTTGTAAATAAGAAAAT
>OU343219.1:168771514-169103522 GCA_910596185.1 Chrysanthemum makinoi | reverse complement strand
GGATTAGTTCAGATAAAACGGTTCCAACAATGAGCAGTTCCATGAGGTTATCTACTAGGTTTGAGAAAACGAAAAGAGTTAATATGCTTAGATATGACCGTTTTGTAACTATAAAACCAGCAATCGGGCATAGAGCAGCGAGGTTAAAGGTTCCATGCACTTCTCAGAACTTTCCAGGTATTTCGTCATAGTCACAGAATATGAGTCGATGTGAGAGGATATATTAGGAATTCTATAATCTATAGTCAAACTAAGAGATGCTAAGTCCGTATCAAGATTTTGGTGTCTAAATGAACATGTTTTTAGGAAGTTAAGTAGAAGAATAGCAGTTCAATTCGTGGGGGTGCTTAAGTGACGCTTGTTCAATGAAGATTGACAATGAAACACTTTTTAATCCGATTGGCTTTAAAGAATACCCCTTGAAGATATTATATGGTTCCTACCCTGCTCGTGGAGTCGTTGGCCCGTTATAGATTTATAGATTATTGAAGGAGCTAGCTTGAGCCCAGAAAACATAGCCAATATCTGATGCTATGATTTATGCTTGTTCCACTTCCTTACTACAGTTATATTTATAATTGTATCTGTGTTCCTTAAAGATGTTTATTATGCTTTAGATTTACACTCTGCCAAATCAATCCTACAGCCATTGGCCCATAGCACATACTATTTGTAGATTTTTAAACAACTTATCTAAGATGCTATTGTGAATTTGTCTTTAAACAATATAACTACTCAGATAGAATCTTAGTTTTTGTAAGCTCCTTAGAACACAACATTTAATATCTAGCTCAACTGCTTTCATTACTTCGGAAGGCTATTATAAGGTTTACCTTCTTGAACATCTATGCAAGTAATGAGTTCCAATAATAGTATTTTAGACTTAACAGTTGTTGACTTTTCCACCTTCCCCCCAACAGATGCACAATGATATCTTATTAGTAAGAACAAAAGAAGATACATATACGGTGATATCTTATGAGTGTCTAATTTTGTTAATTTAAAGGAGAGGCTATAGGTTGAATCAAGCTTTTTTTCTTTTGGTAAATGGGTGAAGTGAGGTGAACTCTGAGCAATGATCTAGTTGTTTAAATTCAAGAAAATATTGTTTTACAAAATATATGAGCAACTTATTGGTATTGACATTATCTTTGTTTAACCTTCCTCTTGCAGCCTTAAGACTTGAACCTGAAACACTCACTCGTGAGAAAGATCCGCTGTTACTGTTACAGGTATTTGATGTTCTTTATATTAAATAAACCTGGGAAGACTCATGGGCAGTCTTTGCTAAGACTTTTTATATAATTCTGAACTATATGCTGTTTAACCTTTATAGTTATAGAACTATTATAAAAAAGAGAATGAAATCGGTTATGATGGAGCTGCAAGCCTGCAAGTCACATAAAGTGTATTGCATTTAATTTCCTATTGTAAATTCACAAAATAGTGTATGCTTTGTGGATACTTTAAGTTAGTTTTCTATGAATCAAAGAGTTATTAAGCATTTCTTATTCATTTATTGAGAGATTTTTTTAATTGCAGAAAAAGTCTGAGGAGATTGAGCCGCGTCTGAGTGGAAGGTGTATTTATCTTGTTGGTCAGTTCTAATGACATTTTTTATCTTCAGTTATGTAAAATATATATATTATCCCGCTCATATATATTATGATTCAGGAATGATGGGATCTGGGAAAACAACGATTGGCCAAATCTTGTCAGAAGTGCTTGATTATTCTTTTTACGACAGGTTTGTGGTATAATTACTTGTTTATGTGTTGCTTTAAACTCAATCTCAAATCTGGGCATATGAGTCCACGCTCTTTGAACTCAATATCATACATTGAATTGCCTTTCAATTAAATAATGTTCATGTTTTTTTATGACTGCAGTGACAAACAAATAGAACATGCTGCTGGAGGAATTGCAGTTGCCGACATCTTTAAGCACCATGGTGAGGACTATTTCAGAAATAAAGAGGTTAGCGGTACTTTATATTTTTATGGCTATCATTTACATAGAATGTGTTTATATTTTATAAAAGTATTTTTATTATCTTTAGACTGAGGTACTTCGAGACCTGTCATCGGAGCGTGGACTCGTTATTTCTACGGGTGGGGGTGCTGTTATTCGACATATCAATTGGTATGCCATTGGATGTTTATTTATTCTACTTCTCTATAATAGGGCACCATTGTGGTTGATTTAGCACTAAACTATTCTCATTGTCAGGAGTTACATGCAACAGGGTGTTAGTATATTTATAGATGTACCTTTAGATGCATTAGCAAAAAGATTAACTGCTATTGGTACTGCTTCTCGCCCGCTTTTGCATCATAAATCTGGCGACGCTTACAAACAGGTACATATTTCTCTCGCATGTAACATTTGAAAACACGTTTGAAAGTTTGTATGATATATAATTATATATACATGCATGTTTTATTTATACTTCGTCGTCATGATATGTGTAGACTTTCAAGCGACTGTGTAAGCTTTGGGAAGAAAGGAGTAAGGCTTACAGTAACGCTCAAGTGACGGTCTCTTTGGAACGTATGTATACTGTGCTTTTTTACTAATATCTCTTCAAAAGTTCCTTTTTTTCCTAGGTTTTGTTAATTTACTGGTACTTGTAATATGCTGAATATGTAATGGAAATAACGCTTTGCAGGTATTGCGTCAAAGTTGGGACATAAAGATGTATGTAGCGTTAATCCAACTCAAATTGCCATTGAGGTCTCCCTCCCTCTCTCTCACTCACACATACATAATTAATAATATACATATATAGTAAAACCGCAGCAATACTACATAAAGAGGCAAATAGCCTGCAAGGAATGCTAACAAAAAGAATATGATTCTCAGGTGTAAATCATATACACTCAAAGTCACTTAAAGTTTTATGTAGCTCCACAAGAATTCTTAGGCTTTCTGCTTCTCTAAAAGAAGATAATAATACACACACAATAATATTGTTAGGTCTCCTCCTCTACTGGCAACATCAAATTTGCATATGTAAAACCAAATTGAATTGAATGTTGATTTCAGGTGAGATCATACACTTTTATATGTTTCTTGTTTTGGAAGACTTTCTACTGCTCACATTGTGACAGCCTAATCTGTTTTGGAAACTATATGTTAGGTCTAACATTGAAATTATCATAGGAAGGAAGGAGTGATCGATTAGGCAAAATAAAACCAAAATATAGAACATAAAAGTACTACGGCGTCATATAATTTAATACAAACACCAGGAGGATACAAGGATCTTGTTTTGTCCATCTATCCTCCTAATAACAATGTTGCTGTAAACAAATTGTGCAAAATCTTATAGGCAACAGTGATACATGGTTATATATTCTTGTTGCAAGAACTTCACATATTTCTCATGTTAAGTTCATCACACGCATTTGGCAGGCGCTCATCCAAATTGAAGAGTACTTGAAGAAAGAATGACGATTTTGGGTCGACTTACATCTGCTGGACAAGTAGCTGCTAAGTGCAAATGCTCATAATTGTACACAAATATGTTAAAAATTATAGGAATTCCTGGGGACACTAGTGCATGTTGTGTTTAGAGCTTGCACTGCTCATTGTATTGTAGCTGAGTTATAAATTTTGAGGGTGTGTTTTAGTACCATTTGTGGATTTAATTAATTTCATTATACCATTTGTTTTGGTCTGCAAGACTACAATCTTTTCGGTTTAGTTGCTATTTAATTGAAGCGTATAATTAAAAGAGGCCATTTCAAACATTGTGCCAGTGTACTTGATTTCACGTAATTGTTAAGGTATATAAAGGGGACAAGAGTTGGCAGAAAATAGTGAAACCCACACAAGGAGCCGATATCAGTCACTCTTGTATCTTGACAAGTATAGCTTGTCACTATCATACTGTGTTCATCCCGTCTAGCTATATTTATGCATCCTCCTGGGCAACTAATTGCAAAAAGCATAATACAAAATAGAGTGCCCGACAAAGAAATACAAAACAGGAACTCGCAAAAAACAGATGGAAACCCGTTTAAACATGCCCAAATACAGTTTTCTTCAAGGGGCATGACATTGTATTTTCTTAAGAATTTATGTGTGCTACAGGTCACAACCAAAAAACAAACTACAGTTGCATTATTTTTTATGCAAGTATACTGGGGCAAACATTAAACCCATAGGGCTGAGATGACTTTGCTTCCAACATTCACATAGCCTGATAGCCAAACCATGGATCATCAGCTGCTGATTGCTGATTGCCTTGAGCTAATTGACCAACGCCACATGAAGCCACTACAGTCGGCAAATAGAAGTGAATAGCCAGTAGGCGCTTAGTTATGCAAGCTTAGTGCAAAGTAAACTGAAAACACAAGTAAAGCTCAGATGAGTGAACAAGTGTAAACACTCGACCTTAACTACAGAGATGTGTGCACTGTGAGTTCTTGTTCAACGAAAAAAGTATAGTGTCAAGCACAAATAAACCCAAAAAAATAAAAGCGTATTCCATCATACAAGAAGGATAGCAATTAAGTCCATAAAATATTAAATGGTCTAGACTTTGGTTACACTAAAATACATCCAAACATTAAAAATGGGTCACTGCACGACACCATTGTGCCTTACCTACATGGCTCCTGTCATGTCCCGTTTGCACAATCCAGCATAACTCAATGAACATGCACTATGATTACACAACCAATACATGATTACATTGCCAAATGCTACAAGCTCCAAAAATAACTTCATTTGGTATAAATATTCACTTAGTAAGCTATCACTATATCTTCACATACACATATCATTTCTTGAGGTCAAAAACCAAAACTTCATCAAACGAAATACAACATTATTGTATAAACAACGCATAATCTCTTTACTATATGTTACAATAACAAAGAACGCCTTTCGCCACAAAAATGCAAACTTAGCTATAATGTTACACTTAAGAAAGACCATCATACTAAAAAGCTAGAATCTCTTATCACCTAACCTAAGCCTGGCATCAATCAACCTCGCAGTAAACTCACCATCACTAACCTTAAGCATCTCCCACAACGGCACACTAACCCCATGATCAACCAACAACCTATGCCTCCTCATAATCTTACCGTCCAAACTATACGAAAAATACTGCGGAAACCTCTTCAAATCACTCAAATCCCCTTTCATCTCATTCAAAAAGTACTCAACTTTCGGCTTAAAATTATTCTCAATACTAAACGTCAACAACCCGGGCGACCTCAACACCATATTAACCACATCATCATACTCAAACCCCAACCCCATCAAATACTCCAATTTCGGCATCAAAGTCCCTTCAACGCTCGAAACCAACAAAACAGTCGTCTGCGAATTAATCCTATTACAACCCACAAACCCCAAATTCCTTAAAAACAACAATGTGGGTTTCAACTGATGTTCCACATTACATATCAACAACCTAGGACACCTAATAATCGACTTCCGAATATCGAAAAACTCTAACCCCACATCATATAACAAAAAACCAAAAACTGGGTATAAGTCTAAATGCGGGTCACATGTTAATAACTGCGGATACATGTCGAATATACGACCGAATTCGGAACGTAAAATACCCATTGAAGATAAGCAATTCTCTACTGATTTAAGGGTTTGGAGTGAAGTTGACCTGAAATTAGGGTTTTTGTTTAGGGCTTTTGTAGGGTTTATTTTTAGGGATTTTAGGTATAAAATCTTTTCTCTGAAAAGTAGGCCTGAGTCTGTGGTGGTGGGTGTAAAGATGCCATTTTTAGGGTTTAAGGAGGGTTTTTTAAGGGGTTTGTTTGAAGGGTTTTGTGAAGCGTGTGGGATTTGAGTGAATCTAGTTATCATTTGATGGTTGTTTTGTTGGATTGCATATGTGTTATGTGTTTACAGTGAAATGTTTATGTGAAAGAATGAAGAACAGGAGGGACAGATAATGTTTCTGAAGTCTTTTATAGACGATGGTGCATAGGGCTGAGCATTCCGATCACAAAACTGACCTGACTGAACCGAACCCGACTGGACCGAAGGACCGGCGGTCTGGTCTCGGTCCTGGTTTTTACCTTATTTCGGTCTTGATCCGGTCCGGTCTGACAAAAAACCGAAAATCTTGTTTATTTGGACCGGACTGGCCGAATATCGGACCGACCACATTCAGTCTCGGTCTCAGTTCCGATTTTCACCTTAATTCGGTTTTCGGTTTTGTCGGTCCGATCCGATCCGGTCATTTTGTAATATAAATATCAAATTGTCACAATATAATTTCACATTATAAATATCAAATTGTCGTTTTATATATTTATTCAACTCACAAATTAATAATGATTTTAGACCATGTGGAAAAATATAGTATTTGTTTTTAGAGTTAATTATATGAATGGTCCATGTGGTTTGTCAAAAATTACCGGTTTGGTCTCTAAACTTTTTTTTTTGCGAATTTGGTCCCTATGGTTTTGATTCGTTACGGATTTGGTCCCTTGACCAAATTTTCTGTTAGTTGACCGTCAATTAGAGTGTTTGAAAGGCTGAAATGACAAAAATACCCTCATATGTGTTTCATAAATGGTCCCTATGGTTTGTAGGTTATCATGAATTAGTCCCTTATTTTTATTTTATTTTTTCTATAAAAACATTTTGTCAAAAATTTATAAAAAATTCGGAAAATTTTATAAAAAATCCATAAAAAATTCCAAAAATTTTATAACAAATTCCGAAAATTTTATAAATTTTTTTAAATTCGAAAATTTTATAAAAAATTCTAAAATTTTATAAAAATTCGAAATTTTATAAAAATTCGAAATTTTATAAAAAGTATATTAAAAATTCGAAAATTTTATAAAAATTCAAAATTTTAGAAAAATTCGAAATATTTATAAAAATTCGATAAATTTTATAAAATCTTATAAAACATTCCGTCAAAAAATTTGGGAAAAATTTTTGAATTTTTTTTTTTCTTTTTTGAATACTTTTTGTCGGAATTTTTTATAAAATCTTGCCCAAAATTTTATAAAATTTTTGACGGATTTTTTTTGACAATTTTATCAAATTTTATAAAAATTCGTGGATTTTTACAAAAAAATTTTACGAGAGATTTTTTAATAAATTTTTGACAAAAAAGTTGACATCATTACTGTAAAAGTTTTGACATAATCTGTTAAAAATTATAAAAAAAAAAATTATAAATTTTTTTCGAGATTTTTAGTTCAAAATTATAAATTTTTTAATTTGTTAAAAATTTAAAAACAAATTAAAATATTAAATTTAAACAAAAATTGTTAAATCATTAGATTTTTAATTTGTTAAAAAAAATTGCTAAAAATTATAGTTTTTAAAGTTTTGACATATTCTATTTAAAAAAATTGAAGGTTTTTAAAGATTTAAAGGTTTGACATAGGTTTTTAAAATTTAAGAAAATATTGTGTTATTAGATTTTTAAAGTTTTAAAAGTTTTAAAGGTTTGACATAGGTTAAAAAAAAAACTTATAAAAATTAAAGAAAATTTTGACTAACTATGTTATAAGAAATAAAAATAATATTTTACAAAAATTTTATTAAAAATTTAATACTAATGTTAAAAAAAAAAAAAATGAGGGACTAATCCGTTATCTGAGACAAACCACGGGACTAAGACAAAGGGTATAAGTGTCATTTTATTTATACTTGACAGTCAAACTAACCGAAAAGTTGGTCAAGGGACCAAACCATAGCGGGTCAATACCATAGGGATGAGATCCGCAAAAAAAAAGTATAGGGACTAAATCCGTAAAATCCGACAAACCACAGGGACCATTTATGTAATTAACTCTTGTTTTTATTAGATAAATATAAAATTCACCTTTCTTAAAATTAACATAAAATATAAGAAAAAAATTATCAAATAGTAATGAAGTTTCACGAGTGTTCTAATTTACTCACTCATAATTTTTTTTGTGAGATTTAACCACTCCACTTTCACAAGTGTTTTATTCCTATGTAATTTTTAAATTTTTTAACCATCTTTGATGACATGGAGATCTTGTTTTTGCGGACATGGATTTAAGTTGGCAATAAGTGACAAAAATATACGATACTATGTTGTTGTATGATATTATGGCATTCGCTTTACACATTAGAAGAAAATGTTCATCAGTTCTAATATACATTAAAAAGTTATGCAACAATGGGCCTTAAAGTGCACATCAGGTTCTATGAAACCCAGTATTGTATCTCCACATTGCTCTAGATTATTTTATAACAAACAAAGACATCTAATTTTGTTTGGCCTTAAACACTCGTCTAATTTAGTATTTTTGTTTGGCCATAAACACCATCACTAGATGAAACAGAACAAGTACATATGTTAGGGCAGAGGTCACCACTTGTACACATAAGATCAATGTGAATTGCTGAAAGCGAAAAGAAGTTCATCATTAAGCGAATAATTCAAACTAACTCTTCAAATTAACGAGTTTTTCTCTCTCGAATATCCAACTGTCCTATTAATTCTTTATAACGTGCTCTGTTTCGATTTATCCTCTTTTTTCAAGGATTTCAATCGGAGTTATTTCACAAAGACTTGCCAAGGTAAGGAAGAAGGGGGGAACAGGCACACTTGGAGAGCGCAGTACCATTGACAGTTGCATAAATGACAGCAATTTCTTTTTCAATTGGAAGTGGTGCATATTGTGGCTGTTTCGGTTCTTCTGTAAGCCTCGCACCTACGTGCATTAAGATACGAAAGGCTTCTTATTCCACAACAACGAAAGCACTTTTTCACTCTTTCATATACTAGGATACCTATCCAGAAGTTTTCACAACTCAATCATAGATGATGGAATCATCAAAGATTTGACCTTCTCGAACTCTAGTCAAAATAAATATGAATCAACACGTCCAATAAAAACAATTTCTTCTTCCCAGATTTTTCTTTTTTTTTTCTTACGACACGAGAATTCAATTCAGATTCTTGGATTTTTCCAACAAAATCCGTTGTTGTCTCGGCTGTCTCGGCTGTGCTACCGGAGGCTCTGGGAAAGCCGGAATAAGAGAGCACTCATCTTGAATACCAAATACATGGTTTAGATACATGTCCAAAACAAAACATGATTGTCTAGAAATCTAAACATGCGAAACAAAGGTCCACAATAGAAACTTATAAAAGCTACGCAAGTGAAGCTAACAACGTGAAATTATTGACCAAAACAAAACATGATTGTCTAGAAATCTAAACACGTAACCAACGTCAACTTCAGTTTGACTTTCCTAACCAACGTGAAATTATTGACCAACTCAAATCCATGTCAGCAATACAAGATCTCCATGTCATAAAAAATATTCATTTCATCAAAGATGGTAAAAAATATATATATAAATTGCATAAAAATGGAACACTTGTGATAGTTAAGTGGTTAAATTTCAAAAAAAAAAGTATGAGTGAGTAAATTGAAACACTAATGAAACTTTATTACTATTTGGTGATTTTTTTTTCCCTAAAATATAAATCTAACACTATGTATAATGTTCAAAACATTTGTAAGTAATGATACAATGTAATTAACTCAATAATCCACATTAAATGGAATGTAAAATGATTTAAAGAATTGATTAAGGAAACCCGTAAGGCTAGCCCCAATGAAGCTCAATCTCCATCGATCGAGGCACTAGGACGATCGATTGGGTGTCGATCGCTTCAATGTGAAGACAATCGATCGCCTCCAACTTTGCCCAATTAAATCGTGTAGCCGATCGACTCTTCCAACGTAAACCTTGTGTACGTTTCAATCAAAACATTACCCTATAAATACAACTAAAATCTCATCACAAATCTCACAACATATTTACACACTAAAACTCAAAAATCTCACAATCCTCTCTATCAAAAATCTCACAACCCTCTTTATCAAAAATGTCTAAGAAAACACCACCAACCAAAGTTCGAAAATCCGTTTGTCACAAAACGTCCCACATATTTAACAGGATCCAATTTCGGTTAACCGTGTCTCACCAATAATCAATTTCCAACCCCGGTTTTGAATATCAATCCCAACAAGCTCCACAACAACACCCTAACAATCCATTTAGTATGAATCGTCCATTTGTTCCACCGCAACAAAACATCCACTACCAACAACAACAAAGCTACTCCCGTCGAAGCAACCAATCTATGTATGGGTCACATGAATCTGTGTACCGTCCAACAATGGATTCATCAACGTCTTCATATTCAAATTATCAAGAATATTCTCCGGTTAACCGTATCAATCTTGAGGGTTTTGATTTCGGCGACCAATTGTACAACAATCCTAATTTTATCTGGAACCGGATCGGGTTATCCGCTCAAGAGTATCCGGTACCGGTTCGGCTCATGGATCATTATCACGATTCGGTTCAACCTTGATGACGTAGAAGAAGAAGAATGTCAAGAAGAGACATCACCGGTCAAACCAAAGAAACGAGCTACTAAGGCGAAGAAGAAGTAGTTGAGAAAGAAGGCAAGAATGATTCGACGCTTTGGTCAAAAGAAGAAGAGATCGCCTTGTGCAACGCTTGGTGTGATGTATCGAGAATAGTGTATCGGAAACAACCAAAATGCTAAAGGATTTTGGCAGAAATTCATTACATACTTTGAGAAGGAGGTTCTTTTACAAAGAACGCATACAACTCTATCATTTCAAAGTGGAAAAATAGGATTCGTCCTAGAGTTGGTCAATTTTGTGCCATTTACAACAATGTCGGGAATTACGGAAGTGGTGAGAATGACCTCACCATTATACACGAGCGTGTGATGAATACCAACTAGTGTGTGGTCATCCGTTTGTTTTGGAGAATTGTTGGCGATTTTGAGGACCATTCTCGCTTGGAAGGATAATGAGATGCCGCTTTTTAAGCCAAGATGAGGGTCGCAAAAAGCAAGGACTTCAACCGACTTCGGATGTGCACGCTAAACAAGTTGGTCGTGATGCATGAAGAAGAATAAAAGAAATCTTCGAGTCTTGAAAGCTATGATTATGGAAGGTGTTGCCGAGAAATGGGGCAAGATCAAGTCCGCGCATTCGGGCGTAAAGAAGGATTTGTCAAGCAGACCGCATCTATGGTTTGAAGAAGAAAGAGTTGGAACAACGGCAAATCGAGTTGGAGATACGCAAAGAAAGAGAAGCAAGGGAAGACAAAAAATTGGCACTAGAAGAGCGAAAAGTTGAATTAGAGGCTCCAAAAGAAATATGATCACGAGATCTCATGTTCTATTGCACGCATGCAATCGACCGAATCTTTGCACGCTTGATACAACAACAAACAAGGCAGAAACTCAAAGAGGCGATCAAGGCACGCCACAACCTAGATTTTTAATAAGTGTTGTAATGTTTTAATAAGTTTCATAATGTTTTAATTTTATTTGAATTATTATGTAACGTTTTAATTATTAATGAAATTTTATTTTGTGTTAAAAATGATTTTTTTTTTTTAAATTTGAACTTGGTCGCCCTTACTGAGGCACCTAATCGCCTGAAGGCATGGAGAGAGAAAGCTGATGTGGCAGGGAAAATGAGGGGGATTGAATCCCCTCATTGGGGCTAGCCTAAGGTTGTTTTTTATAATCAAAATTATGCATAATTGCACGTACGAAAAGTTGGTTGAATATAGTGAAATTCAAAAAGTGGTCGTTATGCTGCCATTTTGTTTCTTATTTCATTTTTCAATACAAAACCCAATTAACAAAATCAATTCGAGTTTGTTATCTTGAAAAGAAGATGGCAAAAGAAATCTGAAAGACATTTTAAAGACTTTGCGGATCTAGATTCAACTTAGACGCCACAAGCAAAATCAACTGAGAATATGTAAGATTCTATGGCACTTCTGGGTGTTTTATAGTATCATTTTTACTATCAATCACAACTAATTTTGTCAAATCATAAACCAACTAATAAATAAATAAAAAAATTACTTTGAAGCAGCAACATAATCTTGATTAATGGAATGCTTATGTGAAGATGAACCAATACCATGCTTTACAGAATCGAGGTTCTTGGTTTCACCCAAAAAGGGGCCACTTTTTACATCAAAACCACCAATTTTAGTATTTTACTGCCTTTCAAAATTAAAAAAAATAAAATAAAGAGTTAATTGCATTTTTGGTCCTTGTGGTATGGCTAAATTGCAGTTTTGGTCCCTATAACTTTGAAAGTGCAATGATAGTCCCTATTTTAAAGTTTACATTGCATTTTTGGTCTTTGAGTAAAATGAAATGACTAAAATACCCTTTATTTTATTCAGAGAAGACGAGGGTAATTTCGTCATTTCACACTGACCAGGGACCAAAAATGCAATCCAAACTTCAAAATAGAGACTACCATTGCACTTTCAAAGTTTTAGGGACCAAACTTGCAATTTGACCATACCACAAGGACTAAAAATGCAATTAACTCTAAAATAAAATAAAGTTGTTCTTCTCATCTTATTAATTGGTTTCAAAGACCTTATTATAACAAATCGAAAAGCAAAAGAATATGTAAATTGACAAAACAAAACTACCAGAATAGACTTAAAGATGTGCTTAATTTGCTGCTTGTGGTAGGCAAGAGTTTCACTTTTTCACAAACCAATAAGTGTTACAAATATATATAAAGAAATACGTATCAAAATCGTAAAGGGATTCATCAATTCATGTTAGTAGTTTGAAGAATTTATGTGTTGTGTTCTACAACAATCACCATGTAGTTAATCCTTGTCGAGTCATGGGATCAAAGTCAAAAGATCAGCGAGGCAATTATCTATAATGTGAAAATGAACAACTTATGCTTCATTTTGTGGTTACTTGTAGAAGATCATTCCAATCGGTTATTTTTTCTCGGGGTTTTCCTTTTAAACTTCCGAGTCTTTTCTCTTCAGAATCTATCTTTTCCCAATCACTGAATGTAACAACTTGAACGTTCCTATTTTCCAGTAACTGACTAAGTCCTTCTCTGCCTGGCTTTGACAATGCAGATGTTAGCTCTTTTTTCGCTATGTCCTCAGAGATGCTGGCCACCTGTCAATTATTCAATCAATCAATACAGATAGGTGTAGCAATAGCATGTATCAGCTAATGAGTATATTAAGACTGATTAGAGAAAAATGCTCCGACAAAGCTACTTTCACTAAGAAGATAATCTACAATAACTATGACTAGAAGTAACAAAATTGTATCTTTTAGTGTGGGTCATAGTGTATCGGGTCAGGTTAGGATGCCAAGACACTTTTTTATCACAATTAGCTTGTCAAATATGATTACAAAAACTACACGGATGCAATAGTTTATTTAATACGGTTATATAGGATGTTTTGACCAGTTTCCTTGCAAGCAAGTTTTTTACATATTTAACCCTTTTGACCTGTTAGCAACAGAGCATAACCCGAATCGAACTATTCCTAAGTGAATGTGTCAAAATTGCCACAGAAAAAGTGAGCTCGCTTACAGTTTCTTCTGCATCATAAAGGTTTGTAGCAATTATTCCAGTTGGCCCTCTCTTTAACCACCCACATACATATAAGCCATCCTCAGTTTGAGCATCATCAGAAGAAGATACAACACGGCCTCTGATATTTGGGACCACACCTACCAAAGAAGTTGCAGAGACATTAGAAACTTCTGAATACTCGAAAAATTTGAAGTACATTAAACATTATATAAACCTAACGTTTGCATGTGAATTATATTTCAGGCATACCTTTGGAATGGTCAAATGGTAAACCATCAACAGGTACAGATTTGTAACCTATGCTCTTCAGTACCAAGCTGTAAAACAAAGCAAATATAGCACTCAAAAGAGAATTTAATAACCACGGTATATAGACTATATACTGTAAGCCACACAAAAGATCATACGAGTTCAAGAGGCTGGGTCATGTCTTAACATTCAAGCCTATAGAATAGTTTAAATGGCATTCATATTATTCTATTTTTGTATGCATTTTAGACTTCAGGGAATCAGGTTTGCATTATATTTGAAGTTTAAAGTCATATTTCTTCTGCCCAGTTTACACGAAATTTACCCGCAATTAAGATCCTCATACTGCCCTGTGCCTGCTGCAATCTGATTTCCCGAGCCAGCACTTCCTACAAGGTTAAGTCAGAAATATCTTTTTAGGTACCACAAGAACATAAAGAGAGCTTCTTACATGAAGTGTACAATATAAATACAAGTTTTCAAACATTTGCAAAGAAATCATAAAAGTAATACTAGTAATAATCTCTATATATAGCAGACAATACATGCCCTTGGATTTTTTATGAGAAAAATTGATGTAATGTGTCCATCAACGGAAGTTTTTACTATTTCTACCTTTTAATGTTGTCTTCTCAAAATTCACGCCATCAACATAGCCACTTCTGTCACTTGATTCTAGAAACTTCTCAGGTTTCCTGAAGAAAGTAAAGTGCAGTTCTCGTTGTCCTAAACTTGGATGAGGTGCAGCTGATGAGGAAGCCTTTGATAGCAACTCAAAGACCCTCCTACGTATACGATTGTTCTTCATTTCTTCCTTTTCAAAACGTTTTAAGGAAACAATCTCAGTTACAGATGCAAAAAATAATAAGAGTAAACAGACCATAACTGAAAGCACATAGCAGTTTTTGAATAGCCAAATGAAAGCTAAGGAAATGAATTGACCTCATCAGCAGAGGTTTTTAGGAGATCGGCTTCCTTGATGTTAATGTGTAAATCCTTGATGGCTGCATTTGAGAATCCAATGTAATATAAGAACCAAACTCAGGAGTGATTCAGCAAACACTTTTATTTTGGGTGGAGGGAGTACTGTATTACCCATCCTTCTAAATGTGAGATAATAATTTTCCTATTCAAGCTCACTTTAATTTTAATTCCTATTCATGGCTTACTTACAGCAAAAAAAGCACTGACTATGACTTCTTTATTCAACACCAGATAAGAAATTTCGTACAAAAAAGCACTTGTTCTCTCGTACAGTTTTGAACTAAAAAGCCACTAAACTTTTACCGGTGTTATATTAAAATGCTTTTTGAGCCAAATCACAATGTTCATATTGCCAAAATCACCAATTCAACTCATGACCTATAACAACAACATACCCAATCCAGCCGAAGCGGGGTATGGGAGCTCATGACCTATAACACTTACCAAGAATTTCTCGTAGCTCTTTTGCGGTACAAGCTGCTTGTACAGGTCCACGTCTGCCCACAAGGTAAACCTTCCTGAAAGATTACATGAAATACATATCAGGCACCAAAACAAACTGCCGAAACTAAATTTGTGTCTAACTAACGATTCATAAACTTATGGAGCTCTCCATTAGAGCCTCTAAAGCATGGGTGGCAATGTCAGTGGTAGGCAACTCTTTAGGTGGTCTTAAAAGAATCCGTGCAACATCAAGAGCCACATTACCCTATAAAAAGATGCAAGATCGGGCCAGTTCATAGTAGGCATTTCCTTTAAGACTGAAGTTGTCTCATCAAACATACAAGAACAACTGATACATATAGGCTTCCTAAGAATTAAGAAATATACACTTGTATCACAACAATTTTGCTATGCATAAGCTAGTACACATGTCTGACGTACCTGGCCCAAAACTATGGCCGTGTCTGTGCTCTTTAAGTCCGGTGTAAACTTGCTGAAGTCTGGGTGCCCGTTATACCACCAAACAAATTCTCTAGCAGAGTGAACACCCTTTAACTCCTGCACCAAGGGCACGAAATAGTATCAAAATTGCAGATTTCTAAATGAATGAAAAGACCTATAAATCTGCCCGTTCTGCAGATATTATACCTCTCCCGATATACCAAAGACTCTATCACTTTCAGCACCATAAGCAAGTACAACCTGATAGATGACATATGATTGTCAATTGCGATTGTACACATACTGCTAAAGACTAAAGAAAATAAAATCATAAACTGTGTTGAGCAAAAGCTTGTGACCTTACCACATGGTAGATTTGACGAAGCTCTGACAAAGAAATGGAGGATCCAAGAGAGACATTACCAAAGAATGAACACCGTTCATTATGTGCAACCCGGGAAAATTGGTTGATGACAATCTGTTGCAAGTTTTCTGGTCAACTAGATCAATTAAGGTGATTTTGCTTCAGGAGATAGATTAAAGAAATACTCAGAAAGTGGTAAAAACGCACTCATTTATAAAACCAAGTCAGTTCAGCCTTTTCTTATAAATCTGCCTCTATACTCATTTATATCAATTACCAACTTCAAATTCCACTTTTTCTAACTTTAAAACCTTGTTTTTATCATTAACGATTCAGTTAAGCCTTTTCACAATGTTTCTACAGCTTCGGTGAATAATCCTATAGCAAACTCAACATGACCAGAATCATCAAAATGATATCCAACTGGTTGTAACCAAACTTTGAAGTGGCACAAATTAACAAGAATTGGTACTAGATAAAAGAAACAAAATCCACAAATCCTAGCCAGAATCTTAACCAAAACTGATAATAAATGTCGTATAGCAAAGCATACCTTTGTTTCAGGGTGATCAGGTGCTACACCAGAACGAACCAATCCAAATGGAGTCGGCAGTCTATCAATGATATCAACTTCTGCTCCCTCATGTGCTTTCAGCATCTATTAGTTACACATGAAAGTAACTCCATCAAACAAAAGTGGCGGACACTTTACAAATATCACTACCACATAACAAATAACGTCTGTGTTTCATCAATGAGAGTAAATTCTAGTATTAAATTGATTCATTGACCATAATTTGTTTGATGTCGATAACAGCAATAAGTCCATGTTAGTAGTATAAACGCTGTCAATTATGGTTTTTTAGTTTCCATGTGACTTAACTCATTTCTTTAGAGTTCAAAACTAACCCGTGTGACTGTCAACAGGCAAATGTTGATCCTTTTAAGAGTGTCATACTATAAAATCTTTACTCAAAACACCTTCATTCGGGATCACGAACACAACATAACATCCAAAGCTTAATGGGGTGTTTGGATTAGCTTATTTAGCCGGCTTATGGGCTTATTTGACTTTGGAAAAGCCGATAAGCTCACTTATTGAAGCTTATGACCTTATCAACTTCACCTTATTGGCTTAAGCCAATAAGCTAAAGTTAATAAGCTCTAAAAAGAAAGCTTATCGGCTTATCCAAAATCAAATAAGCCCATAAGCAGGCTAAATAAGCTAATCCAAACGCCCTAAGTAGCTATTATGATACTACATTTCGTATGTTTATAACAAAACAAACAAAGACAAGTTATCCTAGACGGTTTTCGGATAAAGTCAAAACAATATATAAATACATAATCAACTTATATCTAAATACAACCTCATTAGTTAGGGCTTATGTAACATTTAAAAAGTTAATAATAAGTCTAAACAAAAATGAATTAACTTGAGCTTATCAAGTTAGATAAGCCATAAACATGAAACTTAATATTAGCTTTTCATAAAAATTAAAATAATTAACTGTGTGAGAAATGAAGGCACACAGTGAGAGAGAGACCTTTTCGGCGGTGTAAAAACCGGCAGGACCACCGCCGACAACGCAAACACGGAGTGAACTAAACTTCCGAACAAACATTGCCATTGCCATTGATTAGTTTAATTAGGGTTTATGGAGGGTTTTTTTAAAGGGTGTGTGAAATGGGTCTGAAGGGTTTTGTGAGGGCAATATAGATGGGTGGGGCTTGGTTCACAGGGTTTGAGTCTACTGTCCAAGTTTAAGGGTGATCATGGGTATGAGTCTGATTGTAATGGTGGGTAATTCATGTATGAAAGATCCATAACTAGCTTTTTTGATGTATATGTCATTCATATAGTAGTGGGCACTCTCATCTTAAACAAACACCTTTAATCACTTTTATTCGGGTTGACCCGGCCGGGTTTGGGTCAACTCGGGTCGGGTCAACTCGGGTCAAGCTATAAAAAACATACCCAACCCGACCTTGTTTAAAACTCGGGTCAACTCGGGTCGGGTCAATTCGGGTTCGGGTCAACTCGGGTCGGGTCAATCAGGTCGGGTCAATTCGGGTTCGGGGTCAACCCGAGTATTTTACATTGTAAAAGTGTTGTTGAGCCGGGTTAGTCGGGTTGAATTCGGGTTGGTCGGTCAAGGCTAAAAATTTACGAACCGACCTTGTTTAAAACTTCGGGTCAATTCGGGTTGACCCGATTGACCGAATATATTTTGGACCGATTGACCCGACCCGAATTGCCTCGGGTCGGGTTGGTCGGTCGAGGTTGGTCGGGTCGGCGAATGACACCCCTAGTTATAACCTCATTCCCATAGTGGGATACCAAACGCACCTTAAATGGGTCTTTTAGAAAAATAGATAAAATTAAAAAGTGTAGAAAGTCATTTATAGTGACACGTGTTTACCATTTTAATTTATACATAAAATTCGTCCATGGATAATATGGTCTTTTGATCCGTTTTTTTTTTTTTCACCTCAAATTTTAAACGCACGTATCTCTTAAACGATAAACTTTTAGAAAAAACCGATTTCACCATAATTTATAAAATTTAATCCTCTTTAATTTTGTATAAATTTTGTTAAAAATTTCAAAACTTTATTTGTTACATATCAAATGGGTGTTAATTTTCTTGATTTTTTGAGCATTTTCATCAATATGTTTTACCCTCATAAATGTCGATTCGTGAAAAACTTAAAACATGAAACTTATAGATTTTCGTTCCTTTGTTTACACAGATTTTTGAATCACTCAATTCCCATGTCATATGAGTAAGATATCACCCGTTAAAGATGACGTTTTACTCATATTTGTTACACACAAGGTGTTTGATGAAATGTCTAACTTAGATTTTAGTGTTAAAATTGCGTAAAATGCTCTAATTTTTTTACCACAATGCATTATTAATCATTTTATTACGTAAGATTCAAAAAGTGAGGTTTTTTAACCGTTAAATTTCTTAAAGAAATGTATGTTTTGTTCATCAGTTAGTCTTTGTTCATCAGTTAATCATGTTTATCAATTAGTCTTTGTTCATTAATAATCTTGTTCAAGACCGATGAAGTGATGGATAATATTAACTGATGAACAAGACATACTTTTGTTCATCAAAACGAGAATTTGTTCATCATTTGTCTTCCCATTTTACTTGTGTTCATCAATATCACCAGTTATTTTTTATTCATTAATTAACCTTTTCATGTTAGTATTAGCTGATGAACAAGATACCGATGAACAAAGACCGATGAACAATATTTAATGATAAAAACATGATGAATAATAACTGACACTAACTGATGAATAAAAACAATAAATGATGAACAAAAACATGTTGAAAAACAATCGACTCTAACTAATGAACAAAAACATGTTGAAAAACAATCGACTCTAACTGATGAACGAAAACAAGTTGAAAAACAACCGACACTAATTGATGAACAAAACAACTTAATAATGAATTTTTTATTATTTAGTCTTTTTCATCAGTATTTTAAAAAAAAAAATAGTAACGTTCATTAGTTCATCAGTTATTTTTTATAACGTTCAACAGTTATTTTTCATAATGTTCAGCAGTTATTTTTTATAGTATTCATCAGTTGTCTAAAAGAAATCGCAATGTTCATATATTAGTTGTTCATCAGTTCATCGATTAGTCTTGTTTATAAGTTAGTACTTTTCATCAATAAAAAAAAATATTCATCAGTTCTCTTAAATTTTGTTCATCAGTTTATCGGTATTAAAAAAAAATCATAATGTTCATCAGTTATGATCACAATATTCATCAGTTTATCATTTGATTGTTCATCAGTTCAAAATAAACCAAAAATAACAAAAGATGTATTTTTGTATACCAATTAGTGCATTTGAATGTACTTTTATAAGAAAAATCTCTTTTAGGCATTTTATCAGATATTTTGTATGCACTAAATATGACTAAGACGTCAACATTAACGTGCAATATCTCACTCATATCATATCGGATTTGAGTGATTCAAATTTCTGAGAAAAGAATGGTCAAAAGCCTACAATTTTCATGTTTTAAGTTTTGTAAAATTCGGCTTTTAAACTAGTAAAAATTAAAGCCGAAAATGCCAAAAATTTCAAGAAAATCAACACTCACTTAAAAAGTTAGAAAAAAAGTTGAGATTTATATATCATAATGCATACCAAGTTAAAGATAATTGAATTTTAAAAATTTTGGTGAAATCGGTTTTTCATAAAAGTTTGTCGTTTAAAAGTTATTTACGTTTGAAGTTTTGAGGTGAATACAAAAATGAGTTAAAAAAACAAAAATGCCCCCTAACCGAATTTAATAAGAAAAAAATAGACGGATTAGGTGGGGGACACATGTCACTCAATGATAGGCTTTCTAAACTTTTTAATTTTTTTCACTTTGCAAAGGATCTCAACTCCCAGAAACATATGTCTAGATCAGTTTGGGTTTAGATGGGTTTCGGCTGGGTCAACAAGATTTATTTCTTTAGAGTAAAAGATGAAAATAGTGAGGAAAAATATAATTTATTTTTACCCTAGACCCATCTAAACCCGTTGAGTAATTATTACATAATATAATTACACTTAAGTCAAATTATTAATTAAATTCAACTATAAGGGGAGATCCAACTAGACTCATCTATTACTAGATATTTACCCAATTAAACTTATTTTTAGTTAATTAGTCGGGTACCTGTTGGGTTCAGTAAATACCCAAACCCCTTGATCTAGGATTTGAATAGAAAATACCCCAAGTGTTTGGACCGTTAAACACTAACAGGTCACTGAGCGCATAGTCTCTCAATGAGTCATCTTCAGGATACTCATTAAGGGCGAAGAAGTCTCTCCACTTTCGAAGGAACTTAAGGGGTGAAGGAGTCAAGAAGATGGTGGATTGGTGAGTGATGACAATAACTCACCTGAATCCCTAAAACTCCTCTCCTACTTACGAAGACAAAGCTGAAGTAGAAGGCGAAGGATATGAAGGCTGAAGAATGAGCGGGATAAAGGCGATAAGTTTGAATCGAGATAAGGCGAAGTCCTTATCAACCAAAGTCAACTTTCCTGAATGGCAAGCGATCGGGCTCGGTGTCATCATTACGACCCTTGTAAAGATCTTGTCTCTTACCTAAAATAGTCTTTGTAAAGAGACAAAATACGTAAATTGTCGGTTTGTCACTTAGGATAAAGTTAAAACTCATACTTGTATAAATAGCATAAGAGATGGAATGAAAGATTCAAGCTTGTGAATTGTAAAAACACACATACACGCAAGCCATCTTTCACTCCTCCAAATACAACAATCCCCGAGATAGCTTCGGTGGGTACTTGTAGTTGTGCTCGGACTTAGCTTGAGCCGTGAGGAGTTACACCCTTTGACATTTCAATCCCAAGTACTATTCGCAAAGTACTTGGGTAATGTATTCTTGTTTAATTCATTTCTAATAAAGAATATTATGTTGAAAATTATTGGTGTGTTTTACTTACATCTTATCAGGTCATAGATTCACTTTGTTAACTTATTTCTAAATACTTAACTGTTTTCACGATAGTGAATTGGGAACAACAAGTGGTATCGAGCAAGGTGATTATAAAACCTTTTTTAAGCCGCTCTAAAACGTTTTTAAATCGGGATCCTTATGGCTGAAATTGATGTACCCCAACTAGTCGACAAAAAGGGTGGAGCTTATTCAACTGTTGCCCTTAGACTTGAAGTTAGTAAATTTAACAAATGGAAAAAGCGTATGCTTTGCTATTTGATTGGGATGGAACCTTATTATATCAAGTGTATAAATGAAGGTCCATTTATCCCAAAGACTGCGAAGGTTTGCCTAAACACGAAGCTCAATGGACTTCGAGGATGAGAGGAGAGTGGTCAACCAGGACCAAAGACTCAAAAGTATCATCATATCATGTCTTCCTGATGATATTATGGAGTCATTCATAAGTGTAGTGCAATTAAACAAACTGGGATGATCGGTCCACGGTCATGAAGGTCCTTCGATACCAAGGAAAAGCAGGATAATAGACACGAAACTTGAGTATAACACCTTCGGGCTAAGGACTCGAAACTCTGTCTCAAACTTACACCCGAGACAAAACTTTGCTAAATGAACTGTCAAATGATGGTGTTAAGTTGTCCAAACATGAAATCAATGTTGGTTTTGTCAATAGTCTCCCTGAGAAGTGGTGAATTTCTCTCGGGGTCTTAGGAATGCTAATCATATCGGAATCTTGAACTTCCACGAAATTTATGGGAAATTTGTCTATGAGGAAAACATCATCAGCAGAGCGATACCACCTTAAAGAAGTCTCGGGGAAGTCAAGAAGTCCCAACCACCACTTCAAATCCAATATCAAGCGCTTTTTATTCTAACGGTGTTGTTCAAGATTTTCGGGAAAATTAGGATGATGAGCCGATGAGAGATCAAGTGAGGAGTACCTTAATGACCTTAACGTTGAATTTCAGGAAAGGGCACTCCTTGCTAACTCTCGAAGGTTTATAAAAAGAAACAAAGGTTTTTCGAATGCTAAAGCAAATGAGGACATTGAATGCTTTAAGTGTCACAAAAGAGGTCATTTTGCAAAAGACTGTTTTTCAAAACAATTTCTGAACCCTCTTACAAACAACCATCAGGGTCAAATCAGTCCTCAGGCTTTAGCAAATTTCAACCAAAAATCTACCAGTCTCATCAAAAATCTTCAAAACAAATCTGATAAAAAAAACTGTTGATTTTGAAGCTAAGTATAGAAAAGTCAAAGCTAAGCTTGCATTGCTTGAGGCGGTCCCTCGAAACAACAAAAAGTGTTCAATAAATGCGGGGTAAAACAAAGGCCTTGTTCTTTGAAACCTTCGAATGGGATGAAGAGTCGGTCTCATCGATGATGAAATGGTGCATGCCATTACAGCGATGGCCCTCTGAGAAGAGGACAAGCTAGTGTTGGGAAAAATCATGCGGGGAATGGAAAGTGGGTCAACATCACAATTAAGAAGGTAAATATTTTACTTTCTATGGATGATGACTCGATTGGCGATCCTATATGAACTATATCAATGTTGACCTTAAGTTTGTAGAAGAGCAACGATTAAATCTTTTTTAAAAATATAACAAGCTAAGTTTTGAACTAAACAAGTGTAGGGATGAACTACTTCTTTTAAAACAAAATAAGCTTGAGGCAATCACTTTGCAAATTCAAAACACTGAATAAGTTAAAAGAAATCAGGCTCTTCAAGATAAACTTAAGAAAGAAAAGGAAATCATTGCTAGTTGGACTGCTAAGAATCCAAGAGTCTTTGATCTTTGGGAGCTCCCGGTAGAAAAAGAGAGTCATAGGTGAAGATCATCTCCACGACTCTCACAACAAAGACCGATCTCCCCGAACCATTTGTGTATGGTGGCATGATTACCAATGTGTTGACTATTCCCAAGCCCAGTGATTGGATTGAGCGGGTTAACCACGAGAGTAAGCTTCCAAATTTCGATTACGGAAGAATACTAGAGCGAGAGTCAAGCTCTTAAGAGCATGCTTGGACTCCTGATGTGCCAAGTAGTCTTGAACACATCTCGAGTGCGAAGCGAGAATCTAATGCACCGCTTCCAACCACGAAACCTCTTGAGTCTTTGCAAGCTCTGAGCTTACTCCAATGCAATTCAATCCTCATTCACCTAAGGAAAGGTCTGGACTTGGTAGAACAATCTTGAAAAGACCAACAAAACCAATCCAACAAGAATCTACTCCCACTGAGACTTCCACATCTTAGTTCCCACGAATCGACCAAATTCGTGGCCGAACTTGTGAGGAAGGCGATGATAAGATGGAATCCATCGAAAAAGCTTCTGATTCAATCAAGGAAACTAAATCAGCCTCCTCTAGTTCATCAAAGTCTAAAGCCTCCACCAAACCCAAGCGAAGTGTGATGCATGCCACTATACCGATCCTACCCGACAATGCATTATAGAATCCTTTTTGTATGATCGTAAAAGGATGATCACGGAACTTCGATCACTTACAATATGTAAGTTCACTCAGTAAAGCAAACTATACCAAAGTTGGTCATCGGTATGCTTCAACCTCCAAATCTGCTCAAAAGTCGAGAGCAAATCCCTTTCCTCCTTGCCCACACTGTGGCTTTAATGATCATCATCCTGATGATTGTCTCATGAACACTTGCTGTGAGATTTCACGAAATCCGGCTCATGAGACATCCCGGCATGATAGTGTCATCCAAGCAAGGAGAAGTTCCAAGCAACCGAATCAGAGTCATCCTCGGTCTCCAAATGCAAAACACAGTAGTAGCACAATGCACTCAACCACTGACCATGAGTCAATTGCCAAATTCAAACACACCTTTAGGCCCAAGCCCACTAGTGTGTGAGTCACCAAGAGAAACTAATTGATTTACTATTTGTGCAAAGACACACCAGGGAGCCTATTTAGCATCTAGATAGTGGATGCTCAAGAAGCATGACTGGTGTTAAGGAGTATCTGCACAAGTATGTAAAGGAACCGGGACCCAAGGTAGTATTTGGTGATAACTCATCATGTCCCACTGAAGGTTATGGTTCAATATATTGCAATGGAATAGTTTTCTCTAGAATAGCTTATGTCAATGGTCTCAAATACAATCTCATCGATGTCGATCAACTCGTGATGCAAAGTACATTGTACAATTCAATGACAAACAAGGCACCATTTTCAATGCCAACAAAGAAGTTGTTTTGATAGCCCCTAGAAGAGATGATGTTTATGTCTTAGACATGTCAACACTCTCTCAAGATGGAACTTGTCTCTTTGCCAAAGCCACTGAAACTGTCAACTGGTTGTGGCACAAGAGACTCTTTCACTTAAACTTCAAAAACATCAACAACTTGGCAAAACAAAACAAGGTCCTTGGCTTACCATGACTGGGTTTTGCAAAAGATAAACCATGCTCTGCCTGTGAAAAAGGAAAACACCACAGAGCATCATTCAAAACCAAACAAAATTTCTCCATCAAAACACTGCCTTCACCTCACGCATATGGATCTCTTTAGACACGCCAATCCAAGATCAATCCAACATGAGAAGTATACACTTGTCATTGTTGATGAGTTTTCAAGATACACTTGGGTATACTTTCTTTCCAAAAAGAGTCGGCGGTGATACAATAATGTCATTCATCGGAAAAGTTGAAAACCAAAATGACATTCTTGTTAAACAAATCGAAGCCCGACAATGGCGAGTTGAAATGAAGAGCTTGAGAATTTCTGTGATGAAAAGGGAATCTCACAAAACTTTTCATCTCCTTACACCCTTGAACAAAATGGGGTAGCTGAAAGGAAAAACAGAACTCTCATTGAGGCTGCTAGAACCATGTTAAATGGCTCGGCACTATCAAAACATTTACGGTGAAGCGGTCAAAACGACTGTTACACTCAAAAAATGTCAATCATTGTCAAAAGACATAACAAAACCCCATATGAGATATTCAAAGGTAGACTTCACGATATCGGCTACTTTCATGTGTTTGGATGTCCTGTGTTTATTCATAACCACAAGGATCATCTAGGCAAGTTGATGCCAAAGGCGATGATGGATACTTTCTAGGTTACTCACTGATCTCCAAAGCCTTGAGGGTATTTAACACAAGGAGACAACAAGTTGAGGAAACCTTTCATGTCACCTTTGATGAGAGTTGAGAGCATCGGGTTCACCAACACCTCGGTGGAGGAAATAAGAATTGATAACTCATCAAGATATCCTCCGATGAGTATAACACTTGAAATCAATTCCTCATACCAAGTGATGTCTTTGACATCTCATATTATGTCTTACCTCACAACCTTCCCAGACCAACAATCAATGAATTCATTGATAATCAATCGATCCGTCTTTGGGATTGGTAACGAACAAAATGTTCAGGAACCGTGAATCAAGAACCCCAACTGAACAAGACATCTCAACAGATGATCTTAATGTTTCGTGGCTCCCGCACCTTTGAACTCACTCCCGAGCTTCCGGTGACCTCTTCAAACTCATATCCTAGACCACAAAGTAAGTGGACAAAATCTCAGGACATTGAGCTTGTAAACATCATTGGTGAACCCGCTGAGGGCATGCTTACAAGAAGCATGGTACGCTAAACTAATTGCGGCTTAACAAATGAATGTCTATATCTTGATTACCTATCGAAATAGAACCCAAAAGTGTCACTGAGGCTCTAAAACACCCAAGCTAGGTTCAGGCCATGCAAGAAGAACTTCAACTGTTTGATAAAAACAAGGTCATGACCTTGATCAAATGTCCTCAGGATGTCATTGTCATAGGAATGAAGTGGATTTTCAGAAACAAAATTTATGAAAGCAGGCTGTCATTAAAAACAAAGCCGGGCTTGTAGCCAAAGGTTCTGATCAACAAGAAGGCATTGGCTATGATGAGACATTTTCTCCTGTTGCAAGAATGGAAGCCATCAGGATCTTCCTTGCATATGCTACCTACATGAACTTCAAAGTTTACCAAATGGATGTAAAAATGCATTCCTGAATGGTGAACTCAAGGAAGATGTGTATGTTCAGCAACCTCATGGCTTTGAGAGTAGTGAATTCCCTGACTATGTCTGCAAGCTTGATAAAGCCCTTTATGGACTAAAGCAAGCTCCCAATGCATGGTATGAAACTCTCTCAGCCTTCCTAGTTCAAAACAAGTTTGTCAGAGGAAAGATAGTCAACACATTGTTTATCTACAGGACAAAACAAGATGTGATACTGGTCCAAGTATATGTTGATGACATCATCTTTGGCTCAACAAACTACATTCTTTGCAAACAGTTTGAAAAGCTGATGACAAAGAAGTTTGAAATGAGCATGATGGGTGAACTCACATACTTCCTTGGACTATAAATCGGAAAAGCGATAAAGGAATCTCCATCAGTAAAGAGAAATACACCAGAAATCTCTTGAAGAAATATGAGATATCTGATTGTGCCTCAGTGAAGACACCAATGGTCCCTCTAACAACCTTGGACCGATCTCAGCGGCAAATCGGTCAATCAAACCCATTTCAGGAGGATTGTTGGCTCAGCGATGTATCTCACTACTTCGGACCGGACATACAATTCTCGGTTTATCTAATAGCAAGATATCGGACCAATCCCAAAGAATCCCATCTCACTGTAGCCAAAAGAATCTTGAGATACTTGAAGGGAACTCAAGCCTTGGACTCTACTATCCAAAGTGCTCGGGGTTTGACCTCAAAGGATATTCGATTCGGATTATGTTGGCTGCAATATGGACAGAAAAAGTACCTCAGGGTCTTGTCAATTTCTTGGAGGAAAAGCTGGTTGTTGGAGGCCTAAAAGCAACAATCGGTGGCTATGTCTTTAGCCGGCTTTGAATATATTCTTTGCTTTGCAGATGTTGTGCCAATGTATTATGGATGAAAAGTCAACTCGGTGACTATGACATCCACTACAAAATGGTACCCATCTTCTGTGACAACACTAGTGCCATTGCTATCTCCAAACCCTTGGATGAGCCTACCTTGAGAAATTTGAATTGGGAATGCTAGACATTGAAAGTCAACACGAAAACCAATCCCAATCTCGGTAAGTTTTTCCTAAAGCGGTTCATCCTCCTGAACAAAACCTCAAAAATAACCTTCTTACTGAATGAGTAAGACTCATTCAGGGACCCTGACTCTTGATATTGAGCATTGAATGGGTAACTAAATACACAAAGTATTAGTTACTTAAATGTCTTAGGTTGGTAAACATACCAATTAAATATAGGAATATATGTCTCTCTATCTTACTGTCAAGGGTCCCTCAAACTTACCCAATCCCACTTGGCATTAAATGCCCCTCTCACATGAAATATCTTATTGATATTTTATTGTTGCAAAATGCACTTTTATTGTCTGCAATGTTCCTTGAAAATCGGGATTTTTACTGCGGGTAGTGGAGTGGTGGCATTAAATGTGGAAATTCAAAGCGTTTTCAAAAGCTGACTTTACAAATCCACATTTGTGCATAAACTACCCTCTCATCACTCTATAAATACCCCTCACAAAATCATTAAAACACACACAAAGTATTTCTACAACAAAACTCTGTCAAAATACTCTTTCAAACCCAAAAATCTTTGTGTTCTTCAAACCTTTTTCTGAAAAACCTTCTCTGTAAACATTTACAAAAAAAATTTCATCACAAACTTGAGAGATTTAAAACTCTTTGATTGTTCTAGTTCAAATATTCTTTCAAACCCCTAAAAATCTTTACATGGAAATGGCTAGAATACAATCTCTTCAGTTTGCATCTCAGTGGGTAGGGGATTTCAGTAATGTTGAATTTAAAACTAACAATGTTATAGGCAATTTTGAATACCCCAAAATGTCGGCCTATAAGGACATAATGAAATTTTTATTCAACTGCCCACTGAAAACGACCTTTGTTGATGTCCTCTATCTTTGTTGTCACAATTCTCAATTTCCGGTCATTTCTTAAACTCAATATTCATCATATTAGTCATGCACAATTTTTTTTCATTTCACGGTAAACGCGTAAATTTTATATTAAATAAACGTTATCGCGTAAGTTATTATTTTGAACATTTAATCGATACTTTCAAAAATGATCCCGATATATTTTTATACTTACATTTAGTTTATAGAAACAATATTTTGAGTTTACCTAGTGTTTTAAATTTATTTTGTATATAAATCGTTAAATTTATATTATTCCGACGCTTTTCTTAAAAACTACACGATAATTATTATATCACTCAAATTTTGCAAGAAATGTATTTTTATAATTTTATGACCTCAATATATATTATCTTGACCCGTTAAAATTTATTTTAGCTAACGTTACCCTAAATGCTTAAATATATATACAAGTTACAAATAATTCTTAACTAACTTTACAATTACTTACACATTCTAAAAGAATATATATATATATATATATATATATATATATATATATATATATATATATATATATATATATATATATATATATATATATATATATATATATATATATATATATATATATATATATATATATATATACATATATATATATATATATATATATATATATATATATAAATAAAATAAACTAGTCAAACCCAAGCCCCATCAACTCTCCTCTAAATGAGGATCTTGTCTTGAAAAATATCTTGCATATATATCATGTAGGGGGAATTGCATATATACCCACTAAAACTTAAAAACTTGCATATTTCCCCATAATACAAGTTTTTATTGCATGATGTACAATGCATTTTAAGCATGTTTTGGGTATATATGCAAATATGCAAGTTTTAGTGGGTATATATGCAATTGACCCTATCATGTAATATGAAGTCAATAATGCATACACACATTCACTTCATTTTCACAAGTAAAAAAAAAAAATATATCTTGCTCTCTTTTCTCTCAAAATTCGGCAGCCTCAAGACCATAGGGAAGATCATCTCAAATTTTTCAAGACAAGTTATTTAACAATCTAGTATCACTTGTTGTATAGGTTTTGCAATAAAAACCTCAAGTGATTAGGAAAACCCTTTGTCCTTAAACCTCATCATATTACTTGTAAGCATTCATATTCATATTTTTATTTCATATTCATTATTATGGTCATATCATTTTATTTGAGAAACATGCAAATTATGTGATATTTATACCATTTTTAAGGTTTTTAAGGTTTTTAAGTGTTAAATATATATAATCCATCCTATAATTACTCCTTGTTATATATTGGTCTTGATGATGTTTAGAAACCCATGACACCCTAAGAAGGTGTATGGTAGGATTAGAATAGCTTTGGAGTTGTTTTGAAGGGATTGGAATAGGTTTAGTACGAGAAAAACTCTTTTCGACAAGTCTAAAAAGTGGTCTGATCTTATTTTGAATTTCTGGAAAATCCGACAGTAGACACGAATTTTTGGCCTAGATAATTAGAAAATATACTTTAAAACGAATCCGTGGCCGCTTGAGCGGATAAAGCGGAGTTATAACGAAGAAGTTATGAATTTTTCAAGTTTGACGAAATATATATTTTACGAAATTTCAGCAACTGTTTTTGTTTTGTACGAGTCAAAAACGAGTCTTAGGCTTTATAAATTATTTCTACTTATCAAAAATATATTAGTATACTTTGATACGAAGCTAAGGACGTATAATACGTAGAAGACGGATTTGTAACGACTAAAATATACACGTTTTCATAAATTGCCGTAACTTTATTATTTAAGAAAAACTATATTATTTTTACGAGACAAGTGTTACGGTAAACAAAGCGACCATATTGAAGGCTATTTTTAGCGATGGCGTAGAACTTTTGTAACAAGATGTCTTCTAATAAAATCGAGATCACCAAGCATATTTTTCAAAATGACCAACCGTTTGTATAGCGGAGTTGTAATAAATTATTTACGGTTGCTTAAACTTTGCCGAAACTCACTTTTAAACCACATTTGGACAAAACCACCATATTTAACCTCTATTATCTTTATGTTCGAGACCTCTATGACGAAAACTCATGTACTAAAACTTCTAGATTTTGATACAAGCTTTCCAAAACCGTTGAGTTCGTTTCCTAACGTTCGACGTACACCATTTTACGACTAGCTTTTCGAAGCCATTTTTGTCACTTTCACGAAATTTCCAACGACATTATTTTGCGACGAAAAGTTATAATTTCACAATAAATCATTAAGAAACTATCGTAGGATGACATTTTGACGTAAATACTTGTAAAGTAATTTTAGAATGGTCAAGACGTCAAAAGAGTATTTTTCGACGATAAGTATTATTTTCAAAACTCACAAATGGTATAAATAACATACGAAGTGCATGCATATCATTACATCATAACTCATTACGTATCATAACATTCATCATAGGTCAAGATTAAAGTTTCTCTATACCTCGGTGTACTCACTCTTGTCATCATACCGATTCATCAAGTGAGTAATCACACCCCCTTTTTACCGTTTTACTATATTTTGGGGTGAAATGCTTGAACCGTTCTTGAGCTAAATTGTTTACTACTTTTATTAATTAGTTTGACTAGAACTTGTGAACTTGAATCAAATCCTTGAACTTAATTATGAAATAATGCCTTACTTGAACTTATTGAACCGTACATGTTATGACCTTGACCTAAAGTCTCCTATGTTGAACATCACTATAAAGTCTCCTATGTTGAACATCACTATAAAGTCTCCTATGTTGAACATCACTATAAAGTCTCCTATGTTCGGAGTATATCTTTGGGAAGAGGCACCCAGTATATCTTTGGGAAGAGGCACCCGGTATATCTTTGGGAAGAGGCACCCAATATAACTTTGGGTAGTGGCACCCAGCATAATTTGGTTTCATCAGGGAGCATCCACTGAATTATTATATACGTGGTACTATATTGTGAACTATTATGACCACTTATACTTGACTACTTGACGCGCTATATTTTGTGCAATGGGTTGTGAACACACAGGTTGCAAGTTTTGTATGGGCGGAACTTGGGCGAGTGGATATACAATGCCTTTGCTTTGTGGACTATTTTCGATAACCGAAACCTTGGACTCTTTCATACGAGTTTTCTTATTTTACTAAACATGTTTACTCACCAACTATTTTCATAGTTGACCCGTTTTCTCTCATGCATTTCAGGTGATCGTTAGTAAGCTTTTCTACCGGGTCTTGCATAATGAAGTTTTCACTTGTCACTACAAATCGTTATGTAATAGAACGAAATATTTTGGAATCTAAACTTTGTAATATATTTGCCGATGACGGCTAAACTGGTATTGTAATGGTGTACTCTTTCTTTTAAATATTTACGTTGGTATGTTCTATTATCTTGTGCTTATGTTCCCTTTCGTTACACCTCGTGTTTTAGCCTCCGTGAGGTGTGACAGTGGTATCAAGCCAAAGGTTATAGAGAATGCCGATTTTTCAAAAATAAAAATCACAGCTATAACCGGGGAAAAAAAAAAAAAAAAAAAAAAAAAAAAAAATATATATATATTTTGAACATCATCCGAGTCATCTAGTCCTATCGTTGCATCGTTAATCATAAATTATACATAGCCGGATCAACTATGTCTAATTTATGAAGAACCATGCAATGATAAGAAGGGTAAATTTAAATCATGTTTAGTGAGTCTTTTGAGTCCGGTCACTGAAGTTGCATTGGTCGGGTGGGTATGCATAGCATGTTTTACGTTCACGTCTACATTACCGTACCTTGTTCATATCTTCTCTTTTCCATCTTTCTACTTGTTAGACATAGCATGTCCACGATCTGTCATATTTCGATCACTATAACACATTACCACCGTTCGCACCTCATCCGACTTCGTTCGAATGTCGTTTACTCAACCCGATGTTTTGGTCCTTTGTAGGATCATGGTACGCAAGAAACACAGCCAGGAGGTAACAACAACGACAACCCAAACAACAATGACAATCCAAACAACAACGCTGCTGGAATAGCGGATCTACTCACCCAAATTATAACACATCTCGATGCTAGGCGAACCAACGCCGGAGTAGGTACTTCAAACGCTTGGTCATGGATGCAGCTAAAAAACTTTCATGACATGCAAGCCAATGGAATTTCATGGTACTGAGGGTGCCATTGGTTGCTAACACAGTTCGAGAATGTTGAGTGAAACTTAGTATCACGAAATGTCTTGAAGGAAACAAGGTTGAGTTCTCTGGTCTACTACTGAGGTCGAGCATTGACACGGTGGAACAACCAACTACTGACTAGAGGAAGAGGGGCGCAAATCGTTATCTTGGGAAGCATTTAAGAAACTACTAACGATGAGTCTTGCAGAAAAGATGAAGTCGCGAAGTTGGAGGCGGAATTTTGGAATCACTTGATGGTTGGAGTAGAAGTCGACAAGTACACGATCCGTTTCCATGAGTTAACTAGGATGGTTCCTCACATGGTTTCCACTGTGGAGAAGTTGATCGACCGATATATATGGGGATTGATACAGGAAATTAGGAGGGGCGTCACCTCATCAAACCCAACCACTCTGCAAGCCATTTGTGGGTATGGCGTATCGCTTGACAAATGATGTGATCAGTGCGGAGAACTAACAAAACAAGCGATAATGGACCAGCGGCGGGAGGATCACCGGGAAGCCGAGACCGAGGTCGGCAAAGACAAGAGGCAATGAATAACCAAGAACTATGGGCGACTACCGGGAGCGCAAAAGATCTGCAGTCCACATCCTTTGTTCACTCGATGTAACTATCACCACTCGGGAGACTGCCCAAGGTGCGACAAATGTGGACAGACGGGCCACTTCGCGAAAAATTGCTCAAACAGGTGGGAATCAGGGCGAGAGAAAGGCATGTTACGAGTGTGGAAGTCTAGATCACCTTCGCAATACACGTCCAAAGTGAAAAGAACTCCCAATCAAGGAGGTAATCGTCCAAACACGGCATTGGCAATAGAAGGCCCACAAGATCGAACATTGAAGTTCCTCCCGCACGTGGTCGAGCATTCTATCTGGGTACCGAGGAAGCCCGCAACGCTTAACGGGTACATTCTTTCGAACAACTACCTTATTTCTGTACAACCTAATTTTGAGTGCATAACTTCCTTCCAATCTTTACCACGTTCACGACATTGATTAATTTGAGACCTATTGATATCGACCTTAGTTGTTATATATATTTTGTTGATTTGATTTGAATTGTGTAAGCAAATCCAAAATCGGCGAATCTTTCAAAGACTTCATTCAAAAGACTTGTTTCCTAGCTTGATCTAGTGACAGTTCTTGTTTGATGAGTTGCGAAAGTCGAGCTAAGAAACAAGTTTACTCAAGTCACTATCTAAAGGTCTTTTGAGGGCTACGTTCGATATTGGGTAAGTTTACCCTATCCAATCTAATCACGGGCACGTACTTAGTTGAATGGGGAACCCATGCGCATGGGCATTGATATGATCATTTAGACTGTTCGATGCGAGCATGAACTTTTAAAACTCTTGTCGAGGTTCGGACCATAGTATCGTTAATCGAATCACGAGGACGTGATTCCGCTGACATGGGAAGAATGTCACAATTCTCAATTTCCGGTCATTTCTTAAACTCAATATTCATCATATTAGTCATGCACGATTTTTTTTCATTTCACGGTAAACGCGTAAATTTTATATTAAATAAACGTTATCGCGTAAGTTATTATTTTGAACATTTAATCCGATACTTTCAAAAATGATCCCGATATATTTTTATACTTACATTTAGTTTATAGAAACAATATTTTGAGTTTACCTAGTGTTTTAAATTTATTTTGTATATAAATCGTTAAATTTATATTATTACGACGCTTTTCTTAAAAACTACACGATAATTATTATATCACTCAAATTTTGCAAGAAATGTATTTTTATAATTTTTATGACCTCAATATATATTATCTTGACCCGTTAAAATTTATTTTAGCTAACGTTACCCTAAATGCTTAAATATATATACAAGTTACAAATAATTCTTAACTAACTTTACAATTACTTACACATTCTACTAAAAAGAAAATATATATATATATATATATATATATATATATATATATATATATATATATATATATATATATATATATATATATATATATATATAAATAAAATAAACTAGTCAAACCCAAGCCCCATCAACTCTCCTCTAAATGAGGATCTTGTCTTGAAAAATATCTTGCATATATATCATGTAATATGAAGTCAATAATGCATACACACATTCACTTCATTTTCACAAGTAAAAAAAAATATATATATCTTGCTCTCTTTTCTCTCAAAATTCGGCAGCCTCAAGACCATAGGGAAGATCATCTCAAATTTTTCAAGACAAGTTATTTAACAATCTAGTATCACTTGTTGTATAGGTTTTGCAATAAAAACCTCAAGTGATTAGGAAAACCCTTTGTCCTTAAACCTCATCATATTACTTGTAAGCATTCATATTCATATTTTTATTTCATATTCATTATTATGGTCATATCATTTTATTTGAGAAACATGCAAATTATGTGATATTTATACCATTTTAAGGTTTTAAGGTTTTAAGTGTTAAATATATATAATCCATCCTATAATTACTCCTTGTTATATATTGGTCTTGATGATGTTTAGGAACCCATGACACCCTAAGAAGGTGTATGGTAGGATTAGAATAGCTTTGGAGTTGTTTTGAAGGGATTGGAATAGGTTTAGTCGAGAAAAACTCTTTTAGACAAGTCTAAAAGTGGTCTGATCTTATTTTGAATTTCTGGAAAATCCGACAGTAGACACGAATTTTTGGCCTAGATAATTAGAAAATATACTTTAAAACGAATCCGTGGCCGCTTGAACGGATAAAAACGGAGTTATAACGAAGAAGTTATGAATTTTTCAAGTTTGACGACGAAATATATATTTTCTGAAATTTCAGCAACCTGTTTTTGTTTTGTACGAGTCAAAAACGAGTCTTAGGCTTTATAAATTATTTCGACTTATCAAAAATATATTAGTATACTTTGATACGAAGCTAAGGACGTATAATACGTAGAAAACGGATTTGTAACGACTAAAATATACACGTTTTCATAAATTGCCGTAACTTTATTATTTAAGAAAAACTATATTATTTTTACGAGACAAGTGTTACGGTAAACAAAACGACCATATTGAAGGCTATTTTTAACGATGACGTAGAACTTTTTGTAACAAGATGTCTTCTAATAAAATCGAGATCACCAAGCATATTTTTCAAAATGACCAACCGTTTGTATAGCGGAGTTGTAATAAATTATTTACGGTTGCTTAAACTTTGCCGAAACTCACTTTTTAAACCACATTTGGACAAAACCACCATATTTAACCTCTATTATCTTTATGTTCGAGACCTCTATGACGAAAACTCATGTACTAAAACTTCTAGATTTTGATACAAGCTTTCCAAAACCGTTGAGTTCGTTTCCTAACGTTCGACGTACACCATTTTACGACTAGCTTTTCGAAGCCATTTTTGTCACTTTCACGAAATTTCCAACGACATTATTTTGCGACGAAAAGTTATAATTTCACAATAAATCATTAAGAAACTATCGTAGGATGACATTTTGACGTAAATACTTGTAAAGTAATTTTAGAATGGTCAAGGCGTCAAAAGAGTATTTTTCGACGATAAGTATTATTTTCAAAACTCACAAATGGTATAAATAACATCGAAGTGCATGCATATCGTTACATCATAACTCATTACGTATCATAACATTCATCATAGGTCAAGATTAAAGTTTCTCTATACCTCGGTGTACTCCCTCTTGTCATCATACCGATTCATCAAGTGAGTAATCACACCCCCTTTTTACCGTTTTACTATATTTTGGGGAGAAATGCATGAACCGTTCTTGAGCTAAATTGTTTACTACTTTTATTAATTAGTTTGACTAGAACTTGTGAACTTGAATCAAATCATTGAACTTAATTATGAAATAATGCCTTACTTGAATTTATTGAACCGTACACGTTATGACATTGACCTAAAGTCTCCTATGTTCGGAGCATCACTATAAAGTCTCCTGTGTTCGGGACATCACTATAAAGTCTCCTATGTTGAGCATCACTATAAAGTCTTCTATGTTCGAGTATATCTTTGGGAAGAGGCACCCGGTATATCTTTGGGAAGAGGCAGCGGTATATCTTTGGGAAGAGTCACCCAGTATATCTTTGGGAAGAGGCACCCAACATAACTTTGGGTAGTGGCACCCATCATAATTTGGTTTCATCGGGGAGCATCCACTGAATTATTATATACGTGGTACTATATTGTGAACTATTATGACCACTTATACTTGACTACTTGACGCGCTATATTTTGCGCAATGGGTTGTGTACACACAGGTTGCAAGTTTTGTATGGTGGAACTTGGGCCGAGTGGATATACAATTCCTTTGCTTTGTGGACTATTTCGATAACGAAACCTTGGACTCTTTCATACGAGTTTTCTTATTTTACTAAACATGTTTACTCACCAACTATTTTCATAGTTGACCCGTTTTCTCTCATGCATTTCAGGTGATCGTTAGTAAGCTTTTTCTACCAGGTCTTGCATAATGAAGTTTTCACTTGTCACTACAAATCGTTATGTAATAGAACGAAATATTTTGGAATCTAAACTTTGTAATATATTTACCGACGACGGCTAAACTGGTATTGTAATGGTGTACTCTTTCTTTTAAATATTTACGTTGGTATGTTCTATTATCTTGTGCTTATGTTCCCTTCCGTTACACCTCGTGTTTCCGCCTCCGGCGAGGGTGTGACAACTGTACCAAAACCTCCTCAGGGAGTTTTGGGCTACAGCAGTGGCCTATGACCCGACACCCTCAACTAATGAGACAGACCTAAGACCCCTCAGGGAGTATCTCATTAAGTTCAGTCTTTTTAACGGGAAAGATCGGTCACCACTGGACTATAAAATGTTTTGTCTTTGCAGGGTTAGACTACAATAAAGGAGTCTATGTTGCCCATCCTGAACCCTCCACGATTGAAGGATGCGTTAAAACAAATCGTTTTGGATCCAAAATTTTTGGACAAGACCCCGATCACCAAGAGTTCATTTCCGTGGCTTGGAGGATCATGTTCACTTTTGTGATTGGTACTGGCGGGAACCACTCATCCACGAACAAGTTAATTCTATTCATTGATGATGGCATACTTGTTTGATAAATGGGGTCTATGTCGACATTGGGAGATCATTTTGATGATCTTGTAACCAAACTCTTGAGCAAAACTAGAGGCGAAATACGTTTGTACCCTAGGTTTGTCTCATGTGCTTTACAAGTGTTCTTGGGTTGCAATTATCCTCGGGAACAAAAATATTGTGCTTTACCGGCATCTGAGTCAATCTAATTTTCAAAAGGACCCATCCCTTGTCACTAATATTGAATTGGCGGCCCATATGGTTCATGTAAACAACCGGAGGGACTCGGTCTCCCTAACTCTGCTCTAAAAGAGAAGGGAAGTCTCGGTGGGACTAAGACCAAACCCAAGTCTCGGGACCTTGAGGCTTCAGGGAACCACGACAAAAGGCAAAAGAAACCCAAGGCGATATGCCACCTTTGGAGACCAAGAAACATCCACCACGGTGACAACGAAGGACACCGATAAATCACAATCGATGCCCTTGGTCCTAACTACGACTCCCCAAGATCGAGAGGGAAACATACAACCCGGTGGTAGGGAGCGCCTTTCACAACGCCAAGGATGACATTAGCAAATCACGACCTTTGTTTGAGGGCCAAATGAATGATCCCAAAGACTTCGAGAGAGAAGCCCGAACAACCGGTGATAGGGATCCAAGCGCCACGACTCCGCCAAGGCACTTGAAACACCCACGGTTCGGTGGTCACGGGGGACAAAGACTGGAGGAAAGAAACAACCGCCGATCACGGAACCCACCACCAATCCTGACTTCGGAGAAGACACTGGGAAAAACCCATCAGTGTCTAAGGGGTCAAAGGGGGACAAAGAGGGATTAATACCACCTGCTGATACGGAACCCATAACCACCACCTTGTTAATTGTTGCTGATGTTGCTGATATACTATTCTCGATGATGAACTTGCGGCGGTGATGATGAAGTTCTTTAAGCAGGGGAAGACATGGACGCTGAGATTCAACCACATGAACAAGAATCTCCTGATCCCCAAGCACGAGAGTCACCTTTTCAAGTCGATGATGCTTCCTCGGACTCTTCATCCTCGATGAATTCAAGAGGTTTGACAATGTTCTTCCAGCACCGAAAGGCAGTGGTTCGATGGATCACAAAAGCTTCAAGGAAGCTATATCTTTGAAGTCACTAACACATTGTGGGATCAACACAATGCGAAGGCTGCGCAAGTTATCTTTGATATAAAGTCCGATGTACTCACCTTCAATGCCAACAGATGAACACATGTATCTTATGTACCCGGCATCTTCATCGTTGGATGACAACTTGTTCAAATTTCTAAAGCATCTTGAGTTGTGGGACTAGGATTGATGAAATGGGGACTCGGTCAAAGAAGACCCAACACTTAACTCAAAAGTCTTTGGAGGCTCTTGAGGCTTACTTGAAGAATTCCTCGGACCTCACGAACTAATCACCATGCTAAAGTCGCCAATATTGAGGTCTTGAGTCTTTGGTTCGGTCTCTTCAAGCAACACCGGGTTCCTTAGATGCTCGGTGACCACTCACGGCTAAGGCATCATCTTTCATGGCTTGGAATCTTGGGCCACGGATGGCGCTTTGGAATTATCTCGGGCTAATGCACGGAGAAACAAGTCACTAGTCTTGGTTGGATACTACGACATCAAGGCTATGCTCACGAAATTTATCAAGCCTTCAAAGGTCAAGCCACCTCCGATTAATGTCGAAGCAACTCTTGCTCACCACTCATGTTGCGACAGCGGTTGAGGAGAAGACCGCGAAGAGACTCCTCTCACTGCGAGAGGGGAGCCATTCGACCGATCTTTGCAACACCAATATCATCAATCCCACCGGTTTGACAACACCCATCTCATCGGTCCCACCAACAACAACAACAACAGCGGCAGTTACACCTATCATGACAACAACACGCCCACGGTAGCATCATCTTCCTCATGTCGGGATAAAGGAAAAGGCATAATGAAAACTCGAGCACGAGAAGATTCCCTACATGATTGGCAACAGCGAGTACTGCTTACACCACAACAGCTAAGTGCCTACCTTGCAAAGGAAGAGAGAGAAAGACACTTCTGAAGAAGAAGAAAGAAAGAGCAAAGAAGCGCGGTGCAAGTCGTTCTTGAGGTGAGAACATAGGAATTGATCAAAGAAGCTTCAAAGGGTTAGAAGCGGGACAAAAGTTCAAGGATGCTCAGTTGCTAAAATGGTGAAATGAAAAAATTGGAAGAAAAGAACAAAAGAGCTGACCATCGGGCAAGAAAGAATTGACCACTATAATTGGTCAATGACAAGTAGAAGGCTGCATGAGAAAATCGATGTCGAGAATCATCCCCAAGTCCAAACCAGCGGCAATGAATGTCTACAAGGGGGATGATAAAAGACACTTCGAGGTTCATGATCCCTGAAATTCACCGACTTTGGGATCATGAACTCGATGAACTTGGTCCAATCATTGAAAAGAAGAAGAATCGCGGTGGTTAAGGAGTGAAAATGCTCGAGAAAAAGGTATGAAAGACTAATGGATGCACCAACACAAGCGGGGATTGACCGCCTTAAGCGCACCACAAGGATCTCAACCTCGGTCATCACAGGGGCAAGAGAGAGAGTTGAGTTCGGCAGCTGAGATCAAAGTGCACGGACTTGAATGCACGAAGGGGTAAAGTTTGTCAAGCTGTCTTGTGATTGAAAAGCCCGAAGAGGACTAGTCTACATTGATGTCTATGGAAACCCAGCATTCCAAAGATGGAGTGACATTGATCGGCGGTGTGTGGCGCAATCTTGAGCTACATACATGTGGCCTCTCAAATTCGAGACTCCGGCAAACATCGAGGTTACTGTCGCGACTTAAGCCAAGATAAATGAGCATCCTGACAAAGAAACACTCATCACAAAGAAAGTCAAGCTTGAAGCACTGGGAATCCATCTTAAATGACATCATTATCTTTTATGTTTTGTACTAGTGATAGGAACCATGTAATTAATCAATAAACGATGTATGTTTTGTTAAAATATTCAGTGTTCCTTATTATGTTCATTAGTACATTCATTGTAAGAAGAAGCCAATTGCTCACTTACACTGATCAAACACTTAGGCTATTTGTATATCAAAATAGGGGAGACTGTTGGGTTGATAAATACCCAAACCCCTTGATCTAGGATTTGAATAGAAAATACCCCAAGTGTTTGGACCGTTAAACACTAACAGTCACCGGCATAGTCTCTCGGTGAGCCATCTTCGAGATACTCGATGAAGCGAAGAAGTAGTCCCTCCACTTTCGAAAGGCGGAACTTAAGGGGTGAAGATTGAGTTAAGAAGAAGATGGTGGATTGATGAGTGATGACAATAACTCACTGAATCCCTAAAACTCCTCTCGACTACTTACGAAGACAAAGCTGAAGTAGAAGACTCAAGGATATGAAGGCGAAGAATGGCGGGATAAGGCGGGGATAAGTTTGAATCGGATAAGGCGAAGTCCTTATCAACCAAAGTCGACTTTCCACTGAATGGCAAGCGATCGGGCTCGGTGTCATCAGCTGACCCTTGGAAACAGTCTTGTCTCTTACCTAAAATAGTCTTTGTAAACAGAGACAAAATACATCAATATTTTGTCTTACGTAGAAATTGTCGATTTGTCACTTAGGATATAGAGTTAAAACTCATACTTGTATAAATAGCATAAGAGATGGAGTGATAGATTCAAGCTTGTGAATTGTAAAACACACATACATAGCCATCTTTCACTCCTCCAAATACAACTTAATCCATGAGATAGCTCGATTGGGTGCTTGTAGTTGTGCTCGGACTTAGCTGAGGTGAGGAGTTACACCATATTTGTCATTTCAATCCCAAGTACTATTCCGCAAGTACTTGGGTAATGTATTCTTGTTTGATTCATTTCTAATAATGAATATTATGTTGAAAATTATTCAGTGTGTTTTACTTACATCTTATCAGTCATAGATTCACTTTGTTAACTTATTTCTAAATACTTAAGCGTTTCACGATAGTCAATTGGGAACAACAGTACCCGCGCGTTGCGACGGCGAGACGACGAGCACCCGTAGGATCTCAACTCCCAGAAACATAGATCTAGATCAGTTTGGGTTTAGATGGGTTTCGGCTGGGTCAACAAGATTTATTTCTTTTGAGTAAAAAATGAAAATAGTGAGGAAAAAAAATAATTTATTTTACCCTAGACCCGTCTAAACCCGTTGAGTAATTATTACATAATATAATTACACTTAAGTCAAATTATTACTACCTCCGTCCCATTAAAACTGTCCAGTTTGACTTTTTTTAGTCTTTCTTTTTCAACTTTGACTTTAAATAATTTTATTTACGCTATACAACACTTGATGAAAAATATATGAATGGATTGGGATTTAAATGTATGTTCATTGGTATGATTTTCTTAAAATATTATATAACGCAAACAAATATATTTAAGGTCAAAGTTAAGAAAGAAAGACTTAAAAAAGTCAAACTGGACAGTTTTTATGGGACGGAGGGAGTAATTAAATTCAACTATAAGGGGAGATCCAACTAGACTCATCTTTATATTACTCAGTCTCATTACATCGCTCAAATCATTATATTTTCATCAACCTCATCATTCATTTTTGGGTTCTTTTACGAATTCTTCAATGCGTTGATAAGTCTTTGTAGTCTCAGTATGCTACAGATAGGTGACAGAGATAGACGTCATATAGTGTCCTTTTTTTACTTTGACTTTTACTACTAAATAAGCTGGTCATTTTTATTGTTGCACTTTTTTCGTTATTACTTGTACTCAAGTTCTTTTCATAAACTTCATTGGATACTTCTACATTTAAAAAGTATATTCACAAATCGATATCAAAAAATTGTAACCTACAAATTGTGATCAAAATATTGAACTTAAAAAGTTCTCATTGGATTTTGACAACAAATGTTACTATCATGTTTCAAACTTATTTCATCGTTCAAGTCAATCAAGTTTCAAAACCTGCCATGCAATTGATCCCAAGTCTCAAAACAAAGCTCGGTCACATGAAACCCATAGTTTTGGGTAATCTTTACAAAATCTTTATATCTTGCAAAAGATTGACTTTTATTTCTAAGGTAAGCAAATATATTACTGCGTAAACCTTAAAAATATTTTCAATAACATCACAGGTTATTCTTTTTCCATTAACTTTGTCAAGTATAATGATCTTGTTGTTAAGAGATGAGTTAGAAAGATATAGCATTGCTTATTACTCCATATATGGCAACCAAATATATGGAAAGAACAATCACAAAATATGTTGCACCGTTTATGGCAATGGTATTACAATAACATAATAACCCTTTTATATCCTTTCAATTTAACTACATATAAAATGAGATTAAGATATATTATTTAGCATTTTTTTATTATTAAAAGTCATAAAATGTTCAATCACGTGTGAGAAGGGAATCAGTCTCTTGTTATTAGTTTGATTGTATTTAGGTAGTATCATATTGCAAACTAACCCAAGAGGCTCGAAAACGTTTTAGACCCATATGGCAAGATCAAGGTCAAACATCAACAAGGATATAATATGCCTTATAAGGGTCAAGCTTGACGGTTTGGGTACCTCATACACACCACACACAACAACACAAATCAAATATATAGACCATCACCTGGGTTTTAAAACAACAATTATGTTGCAAAACAGATCTAACAAACAAACCACCATAACATAATTGAAACCGCCACCAATTCCACCAACACATGAACGTTACAGCCTAAAACTCAATCTATAAACTCATAACACAACCTTACCGGATCTCGAAAGATCTACACAACCGAATATATCACAACTGACAACACTGACACGGTAATAGTTTCACTGCCAAATATAAAAACCAAACAAAACCACCAAAAAAGCCACCGAATGTCTAAAACTCCACATATTCGGGTAGAACAAAGCAGAAATTCAGCAAACCAACAACAAAACCACCAACCAAAAAAACATCACCAAAACCAAATAAGACCACCGAGACCGCTGAAACATCAACGAAACCACTCAAACTCAGACGCCATCGTATTTTGCAAGAACTCCTAGTGTTGGTGGCGAAATCTGATGATGCTGATGGTGGTCTTTGTAATAGTAGTGGCGGTTAAAGTGGCGGTAGCAGGTGATGGTAAAGGAAAAAAGCGAGATGAAAAATAAAACCGGGTTGTGTTTTGTTTTGTTTGGTGTGTGTGAGGAGGGGATTTATATCTCTTAGGTTTGTGATGTTAAAAGTTAATGGGTTGTTATAAATTCATTAATGGGAACATTACAAGTTATTAATTTTCAAGAATGGCCTGTTACAAAGTATTAATAACTTAAATATAGACCTTTTTATTACATGGCTTTTAAGAGCCATAAAGTCTATTGGTAACATACAAAACTTACTAACCATTTTGCATTTTTGTAATAATCATAAAGTTTATCATAAAGCTCTGCAATGTTACAAAACGTTTTGACCTTTATTGTGAACAACATTTACTAAATGGCTTGTTATTTCCAATAAAAGAAATGTTTTTGGTCTTACAAAGTTTAATACTACTTAATTTAGCAAGTCCCAAACCTTTTATAAAGTAGTATAGATAGATCTTAAACTACAACCTCTAATAAAAACACATATCAAATTGTTTTTCATATTTTTAACATCAAGATAATTTCATATTTATCGATTATGAATATTAAAATATCATATTTACTTAGCTCACGACTTGATAATGATTTTAGAACATGATTGAGGAAACATGAGGAAAATAACATAAAATCTAACAGTATGAATAATGATTGTTATGCCGCCAATTTGTTTTTTTATTTCATATTCATTTATTATTTCAACAATTATTATTGTCAAGAAGTTAATGTTACAATAAACCAAAAGAGGAAGATTAAGAGGTTGTTTGCTTCAAGGGTTTTGCCCAGAGGTTAGGGATTAAAATGAAATAACTCGTTTGGTTTGTTTATATTGGATTTAAAAAAGGACTTGGTCCAAAAACTAAAGAATTCGTAGAACCCTTTTTGAATCAAGTAACAAAAGTTTTTGACAAAAACAATAATTGCATTACAAAAAATAAGATACAGCGTGAAGAAACAATTTCATTAAACTAAAGGCTATTTTTGCAATTACTAATCATAAAAAAATAAAGAAAAACATATAAAGAGCTATTTTTGCAATTTTACTAAAGCAAAACCTATATAAAGGGTTTTTCTCATCATTATTCATCAAATCCCTTGTTGCGTTAAACGAGCCCGTAAAAAAAACTAGTATACATATTCCTCGATCGATCATCGCTTGGTGCCTTTGGTGATTCTGCTTATCGATCAACAAACAGGACCATAAACATCCACATTAAAACGGACGCTGAACTAAAAGAGATTATTCGGGAGCTCAAAGATGAACTCCAACGTAAAAAACCCAAAAAAGAACAAGTGGTGAATCCATGGGAAGTATCTTCCAAAGGAAAGATTAATTATGACAAATTGGTTGACCAATTTGGTTGTGAAAGACTCGACCAATCTTTGGTTGACCGTGTTTTTAAGCTCACTAATCACGAACCTCATATCTTTTTACGCCGTAATGTCCTTTTCGCACACAGGTTGTCACTTTCACAACCTACCCATCTCGAGTTATGTTACTTAATCATGATAGCAATGTGCATTCTTCGGGTGTTTGGTGTTGCGTATTAGTTTTTTTCTAAGTTGGTGAAAACGCCTACTAATTAGTAGAATTGATGTTATCAGGACGGAAAGTCTTAATGACTCGAGTGATGTAATATCATAAGCATATTGAGTTTGACCTCCAAAACTAAAACATAGATTAAAGTGTTAAGTTACATCTTTTTAATTCATATTTGATGCAGTATTGAGTCTTGAATTAGTTTTGCTATACCTATTATAATTTGTTGTATTTCATGAACTTTATATAGTTTGTATAGGTTGGGGGTACATATTTTGATGTTGATGCAGACGATAATGCTTATTAAGTTAACTAGTTTTAGAATTGTGAATACGACCAAAGTATTTGCTTCCTGGTGTGATAATTTATCAGTTTAACTTTATATATTTTTTATGTTTCTAAACATATATAGTTGTTTTAAAAATAACGTATATTCGGACAACGCACGAGTATTGCACTTGTGATTAATGGTTAATGAAATATTTAAATTAATCATTTGGTCTAGATTAGGTGGCCATCAGGGGTAAACTTGAGGGAGGGGGTTTGTTTTCTTTGGAGGTCTCGGGTTCGAGGTTTGTTAATGAGGTTTTCCTCTTAGGTGAAGCGGAAAAAAGAAGTGTTGTTTATTCCTCAAAGGCGAAGATTCGAAAAAAGCCATATTGCCCGCTTGGATGTCACTACACGATTCAAACGACTAACTACTAACTAGCCGTTTTAAAAAATAAAATAAAATATTTAAATTATAGAAAATGAATGTAATTGCAATTTTAATTAAAATGTTAAAGAGTTAATTGCATTTTTGGTTCCTGTGGTATGGCCAAATTGCAGGTTTGATCCCTAAAACTTTAAAAGTGCAATGATAGTTCTCATTTTAAAGCTTGTATTGCAATTTTGGTCCATGGATAAAGTGAAATGACTAAAATACCCTTTGTCTTATTCAGATAAGAAAAGAGTAATTTGGTACCGATTAAGGACAAAAAATGCAATCCAAACTTCAAAATAAGGACTATTATTGCATTTTCAAAGTTTTAGGGACCAAATATGCAATTTGGCCATACCACATGGACCAAAAATGCAATTAACTCTTTATTTTTACTTTTTTCTTAATAGCAAATAAATGGTTGACATTTGTAAACTTTTCCTCTTTTCCATCAATAGTAGCGTCCTTCTTCATTTCGAATCAGTCCTCATTTCGTCAAAACCCTACTCACTCACCAACAACCATGGCTTCCCGGCGCCTCGCCGCCACCCTCCTCCGCTCCTCCCTCCACCGCTCCACCACCCGATCCCCCTTCACCACACGCGCCGCCCGATCCCAAACACACACCATCTCCCCTTTCACCAACAATATAGTCAACTTCTGCACATCCACCACTGCCACGTCACCATCACCATCGCCACCAGCAGTAGCTCCACCTGTCTCCAAATCATACGACGGGAAGATCACCGATGAGTTTACTGGAGCTGGATCTATTGGACAGGTGTGCCAGGTCATCGGTGCTGTTGTTGATGTGAGATTTAGTGAAGGATTGCCTCCTATATTGACGGCGTTGGAAGTGTTGGATAATTCTATAAGGTTGGTTTTGGAAGTGGCTCAGCATTTGGGGGAGAATATGGTTAGGACTATTGCTATGGATGGTACCGAAGGCCTTGTTCGCGGTCAACGTGTTTTAAATACTGGCTCTCCCATCACTGTAAGATAATATTTAGTTAATTGTTAGCATTTAGGGGTGTTTGCTTATGCTTATTTATGGGATTATGAGCTTATTTCATTTCGGATTATATTTCATAAGCCCGGATATTCCGGCTTATATAGCTAATATTAGTTCATAAGTCTAAAAATAAGCAGGAAAAATTTGGGCTTATAAAACATAAGCCGAAATCAAATAAGTTATTAAACCCACAAAGAAGCCTAAACAAACACCCCCGTAAGGCCGTAATATTATGTTAGCTTATTTTATGGACTAATTATTGGCTTACTGAAATTTGAAAAAGCCGATAAGCTTTTCACTTTTTTTAGCTTATGAGGTTTAGATTATGGGCAGAAGCCCATAAGCTATTGGGGATATGGTCATAAGCTGAAAAAAGTGAGCTTATTGGCTTTTTTTAAATTTCAATAAGCTGATAATTAGCCCATAAAATAAGCTAGTTTGGATGATGGTGAAATGAATTGGGAAGTGAAATTGTTTGTGGTGGCTGTTGGTAGGTTCCTGTTGGTAGAGCTACACTTGGGAGGATTATTAATGTTATTGGAGAGCCTATTGATCATAGAGGCGATATTAGTAAGTCGTTTGGTGTATGGTTTAGAGGGTGTTTGGGATTTGCGTGGTTAGCAAACCATTTGAAAAAAGTGATTATTGTTTTTTAAAAGTAGTTTTGCAAATGCGTAATCTGACATAACGCAATTCCGGAAACCCTCATCGTAGCATGTGTTTTTGTATGCTGTATGTGTAAAGAGTTTCTTACGCTTTTTGAAAATGTGTTGTGACAGAAACGGATCATTATTTGCCCATTCATAGAGAAGCTCCAGCTTTTGTTGAGCAAGCAACTGAACAACAAATTCTTGTTACTGGAATTAAGGTAATATATCAATCTTCTTTGTTTATATCTGTCTGAACTTAGGAGCAGGGGTTGATGCTTGAAGCTTTATACTAATGGTATACTGGGGCTGTGTTTGGTTTTGCATTTTTGCTTTTGTTTTCTTGTGTGGGGTGGAATTAATGAGGAATTGTATGATTCAAGCTAGAAATTCATGTCTATGCAATCATGTCATCATGGCTGTTGTGCTTAATTGTATATTGTAACAAGTTTGTAATTTAAATAAGCAAAAATGTCACAAAGTTTTGTTACTTTAGACTTTTTGGATTCTTATGTGTTTTTACCTTTTTGTGAACGATTGCAGATAAATGTAACATACAACAACAACAATACATAAATGTAACATGTTAAGCGTTAAATATATGTCTCCTTGACTGCAGTTTTGGTTTACATTATATAGTTGAATTTCATTGTACCGTCTTTGTGTTAGAATATGATAAATGTATGAAAGATGTTGCTTATAAACTGGATCTGGAAATGTCAGCATGTAATTCTAATATTCTTCTTTGGTTTTATAGGTTGTTGATCTCCTTGCACCGTATCAAAGAGGAGGAAAGATTGGTCTTTTTGGCGGTGCTGGTGTAGGAAAAACCGTGCTCATCATGGAACTTATCAACAATGTTGCCAAAGCCCATGGTTAGTAGATGTCATACATTTCAGCTTTCTGATCACTACGCAGCATCTCTTAACAGAATATTGATTTCTCTCGCTACCCAGGTGGTTTCTCTGTCTTTGCTGGTGTCGGTGAACGTACTCGTGAGGGTAATGATTTGTACAGAGAAATGATGGAGAGTGGTGTTATTAAGCTAGGTGACAAGCAGGTTAGTGTATGAGGTTCTTATCAGTTTGTATTAACTTATTATCTCTTCTTACGATGCCATTTCAGATTACTCACTTCATTATTGTATTGCTAACATTTTCAGAGTGAGAGCAAGTGTGCTCTAGTCTACGGTCAAATGAATGAACCCCCTGGTGCTCGTGCTCGTGTTGGACTCACTGGATTGACCGTGGCTGAACACTTTAGAGATGCTGAAGGGCAAGACGTGCTCCTTTTCATTGACAACATTTTCCGTTTTACCCAGGTAGGTTTGCTTGTACGAGACACCAAATACCAAAATCCTTCGTTTCTGATTTAAGTGACATCTACTTATCTCATCTGTCCATCTTGCAGGCCAACTCTGAGGTCTCTGCTTTGCTTGGACGTATCCCATCTGCTGTCGGTTATCAACCTACATTGGCTACGGATCTTGGAGGCCTTCAAGAGCGTATCACCACCACCAAAAAGGGTTCTATTACATCTGTACAAGCAATTTACGTGCCTGCTGACGATTTGACTGATCCAGCACCTGCCACAACCTTTGCCCATTTGGATGCTACAACTGTGCTATCCCGACAGGTATTTGCGTTCTTTCTCCATTGATTCGAGTTTATTTCAGCTTTTGGAATACTCATTTTGTGATTTAATGGTTGGCCAGATCTCTGAGCTTGGTATTTACCCTGCTGTCGATCCTCTTGATTCTACATCTCGTATGCTCTCACCACATATTTTGGGAGAAGATCATTACAATACAGCTCGTGGTGTACAGAAGGTTCTTCAGAATTATAAGAATCTTCAAGATATTATTGCTATTCTTGGAATGGACGAGCTAAGTGAAGATGACAAGTTGACTGTTGCTCGTGCTCGTAAGATTCAGAGGTTTTTGAGTCAGCCCTTCCATGTTGCGGAAGTCTTCACTGGTGCTCCTGGTAAATATGTGGAACTCAAGGAGAGCATTGCCAGTTTCCAGGTGAGTGTTATTTGCCTCGATGTCTACTTCATTGACTTTCATAAGTTTACGTAGTTGATTCTTACATTTGTTCTGGAATGTACATGCCCACAAAATTAGAGCAATAAACCTTTCAATATTTGCGATAAACATAACAATGTTCTCTGAAGTAGATGATATCTGAGATGACCATAGTTTTTGCCGAACTTTTTATGTTTGTACATTACCATCTACTAATGTAAATATGTAACCGAATCACTAACAGAAAGAAGATAACCTATTGTAGATCCTCATTTAGGGACGCTGTGGTCTTTTTGTTATAGCTTTTTGACATTAAAAAATGTCTAGAGTCATTTTGAGCTTTTTAATTTCGAATTAAATGAACCATAACTGGAATTTATTTTGAACTTCGAATCCAAAAGCAAAAATATTATTAATGCTAGTCTACTAATCTCTAGAGGAAATGACGAAATATATATGTTACTTGGAAGTGGTGATATATAAACCTAGAGGTGACATGCCAACATTTTTTCTTTATTTCTGTTTGAACTCTGTAAGTAATTAATGTTTTAGATATTACAAATTTTATACGACTAGAACTATAATCCACCTTTTATAGTCGAAACGTTTTAGGGAGTTGTAAAGATTTCAATACGCTCTGACCAACTTTTAGACTGTCATTTAAGTTGTTTTTACAAGTTTACGAGTTTGACTGTAAAACTCAAGAAAGTCGTCTCAGTTTTTATAAATGTGTTTAGGCGGTCTCCTAAACCAACCACTTGTCTTTCCTTGAAAAAATTTACTACACTTTTGTTTTTCTAATTTACCCGAAAATTGCTATCTTTATTTAATACTCTGTACTTATGTTTTCAATTCTACTTACTGATCATTACTTGATTTGTCTACAAGTTTTACTGATATTGTTATTGAGTGGGATGGAGCTGTATATCCATCACCACTAATATGCCCACTGATGTACCTGGCATCTTTTAATTGGTTTGTCTTGATTGAACAGGGAGTTTTGGATGGAAAGTATGACGATCTATCAGAACAGTCATTTTACATGGTTGGAGGAATCGAGGAGGTTATTGCTAAGGCCGAGAAGATTGCTAAGGAATCTGCTACTTCTTAGACCAGTCAACACCCTCACATTCTTTTGCCTTCTCAAATGTTGGTGCGAGTTTATTTTGGTAATTTTACCGGAATTTGTTGTGTATCATGTTGTTATGGAGATGCGGAGAAACTTGAAGTTGATCCTTTAGCAAATCAAATCCCCTCCATCCCCTGTGTTTTTGTTATCAAAAGAAGAATAAAGGGATTGAAATGTTTTAACTTGGAGCTTTAATTCTGTACATTTTGTGCTAATCGTATTCCCCAGATTTCGAAATGGCTTCCAACACTTTTACAGTTTTACATTATATAAGATGGCGTTCGTTGCAATTTTGCAGTGGTTTGTTCAAATATGTTGGTACAACTATGCTCTCACAGTTTGGCAATGACAGATAATGATCAAGTTATAAGCTTATTAAAAAACTGTAGCTCTTTTAACTTTTTGCCCCTCAGTTTCAACTGCAACAAGTAGAAGGTATTCTTGTTAAATCAAAGTATACAAATCAAATGGATACTATATTTCTGCCAAGTAGTTGCTTTTGTAAGAAAATGGTACGTTTATTATAAATATAGTTCATATTACAATAACAAACAACATAAAATTAAAAAGATTGGATGAAGTACAAGTAAAAGCAGCGATAATTAAAAGAAGGTGATAAACAAGTTGAGGGCTTGAGGCTCGTTTTCAACACGATTCTTAACAACAAATTCATTGTTTGTTCATATGACCAAAGCATTGGCAGAACCTGAAAATTCATGGAAATGATATCAAACTATTGGAACAGAAACCATATGTATGGAGATGGAAATTTTCGGTATGAAAAACGAAAGAGTCCATGCTTCTACTTATACTGAAAAAGGAACCGGATAGACAAAGAACATAACTTATTCTACAAACATTTTACCAAAAACAATAAGATCTGCAAATTTGTGATTAACGATTGTGAAAATCATCTCTGGGTCTTTAATTTCCATAAATACCTCAAACTATTTTAAGAAATTAGCTATAAGGAAAACAAAATCAGTAAACGCGATTTTGTATTGATGTCCGCATATTGCATTAGTATCCGGAGGCCATGCACAAATCTTAACTGACTATGACAGTCAAAGATATACCATATCAAATTATCAACTATTGGAAAAAAAAGAAGGTAGTATTTTAACTATCTAGCTTTCACTTTTTATAAAAGAGATCATAAAATCATCTATCTATACATTTTTTTGGTAGAAGTAGATTTTGAGGCCTCAAATATATAAGCATGCATACATTTTGAGGCCTTTAAAATTTTGAATCCCTATGTGATTGCACGCCTCCCACATCATCCCGCTCAATCACCGACCATAATACCATATTCTCATCATATGTTTTACGCATCTCTTAAAAGAGAAATTTTAAAAGATACATAAAACATATGCTGAGGATACGGATTTTTTTTTAATTGAGCTAACAGAATAAAAAAAAACCGAATGACCCGATAACCAAACCAATAAACACGTGACTAGAAAAAATTCAACTTATAGTTTTAGTTTGGAGAAGACATAGTCACATAACAAACACTTATTGGACCCAAAGAGCCCATCCTCAAATCCCCGAAATCCTGCTTTTGTGTTGGCGGCACAAGAAAATTTCAATCCCGCCTAAATTCTAAATCCCCCTTTTTCTATTACATATAAATGATGAAATAATCCATCCGCATCAAATTCCTCATTCATCACTTTCACTCAACCGCAATCGCTTCAAATAACTTTATTTTTATTAGGGTTTAAAAAAAAATAGGGCAAATCAACTAAAAGTAGAGTTGATAATTTGAAGAAAGAAAATGAGCGCTGTGAATCTAACAAATGTGACGGTGTTAAACAACCCAGCACCTTTTCTTAGTCCTTTCCAGTTCGAAATCTCTTACGAGTGCTTGCTTTCCCTCAAAGACGGTAATTTTACTATTCATTTTTTTTTTTATAATTCAGATTCATTTTTTCCTTTGAATTATTGCTTGTGATTCAACATATGTCATTCAAGAATATATTTAACATATTTTTCGTTTGTTATGTTGTAATTAGGTTTATTTCTACGGTGATTTTAGGGTTTGTAGATTTGAACTTGAAGGATTTTTGAGTGTTCATATTTACCTAGGGTTTGGTTCAGATTGTTTTGCTTGTATCAAGTTCCGATTATTGTGTTTTCGGGTTGTAAGTAATTACTTTCTACTAGGTATAATGAATCTGTAAGATTAGTAATCAGTTTAGGATTAGCTGCAACAATATTTAGGGGGTGTTTGTTTAAGTTTATTCGTGGCTTATGAGCTTATTTTTTTTTCTGCCTTATTTTGAGACTTGTGGAATAAACTTATATAAGCCCATAAGTCTCAAAATAAGCATGAAGATTGAGGCTTACAAAATATAAGCCGAAATCAAATAAGCTCATAAGCCCGTATATAAGCTTAATCAAACATCTCTTTTCTGTATTATTTACTACTATTTAGGTGTCATTTTACATGTAAATAACTCCAATGATTATACTTTACTCAACACTTAAAAACCGAATATTTGATTGCCACTACATAAGAGTAACGTTCAAACACTATATACGTTGCATCCCGTTTTGTTGCAACTGATTAACTAAATATAAGAACTCATTGCCAAACACCGCTTTTTTACACTAACCCTGATATAAAAAGAGTTTACTCTCTCGTAGTTCGGTATGCAATTAAACTTTTGTCTTGAGCATATGTGAGCTTATAAAGGTTGCCTACTCAATAACTTCAATATTTTATATTTAGTACTGCATATCTTTTTATAAGCTTGCAAGTAAATTCTGAATTATATAATAAATCATAGTTTAATTTGGAGAGTTTGATTTACATCTTTGAACCCATATCTTGAAAATCATATTTTTGCCATTTATGTCCAATAGTTTCCTTTTAATGTGCTCATTCTTGGCCTTGCAGATTTGGAATGGAAACTGACATACGTCGGATCTGCTGAGGATGAGACCTACGACCAAGTTCTTGAAAGTGTGTTTGTTGGGCCTATTAATGTTGGCAACTATCGTTTTGTCTTTGAGGTAACTTCCACTGTTTAATACTTTCCGCTCATCTTAATTAATATGCTGTAGAATACAAAGACTAATTTGAGTGTTTCCATTTTCAGGCAGACCCCCCAGATGCACTAAAAATCCGTGATGAGGACATTATTGGTGTTACGGTTCTGCTATTGACATGCTCTTATATGGGACAAGAATTCGTTCGAGTAGGATACTATGTAAACAATGATTACGAGGATGAACAGTTGAAAGAGGAACCTCCACAAAAAGTATTGATTGATAAAGTTCAAAGAAACATTTTGGCTGATAAGCCTAGAGTCACAAAGTTTCCCATCACTTTTGACGCTGAGAATACCGAGCAACCAGAGCAACCTCATGATTCAATTGACATTGCAAATGAGCAAGAACTGCCTGTTTCTTCTGAAGAAGCTGCCATTGAAGAAGTGAATACTGCTAATGAAACTGAAGGTGATAATGGAGAAGAAACATCTGCTGTACCGGATCCTGAGCCTGCTTTGGTGTCTGCTTGAGATTCCAATTAACAGATTGTCTAGTGTTTAAATTCTTTCCGTTGAAAGTGTCTATTTATCTAAAGAACAATATGTCGTTGCTATTATGGATATATCATATATCTTCAGTTTTATATCTAGAATGTGGTGGTATGAGCATTTTTGCTGAAATGGTTTTACAGATCTCTATTCGTCACATAAATACTGGAAGTTTATTTTTTTCATTTGATTTGCTGCTTTAATATCTAAAAGCCTTATTGAATGTTTATAGTCAAGTCTTGCTGGCTTGCTGCATTGCTTGATCAATACCTTAGTGGCAACTCTTGAATAATTTAGTCCACCAATGTTCTTTTTTTAGGTCTTGATGTTCTTTTACTTGTGTTTTTGGATTTCATATGATGTGCATAGAGCGAAATATTTTTCATGAAGAATGTAATGGTGTTTGACAACTGTTTCTGCACTTTGTAGTTTGTAGCCTTATGGTTTATGTCGATCACATATATTATAGATCAAGGTCTAGATCAAACCACATGGAATTATAATTTGTACAGAGTAAAATAAGGCAAAATATATAAACATTTAAGTACCGGTGCAGTAATTGGTTTGTAAAATTTATGTTGGGCAACACAAACTTGAAACTTCTAAATGAATGGTCCATTACTCTCATCCTTTACTAACATGGTAACATGAACCCATACTATTTTTGTTTGATTTAGTAATAACTACCAAGTATTTTTCGTTAATTTTTTCCTCAAAAGGTGTAGATCGGCGGGAACACCCTAGCACCAGTCATTGTCCACCCCACAAGAAATAACTTCGACAACTCTCCTGGCCTAGTGGGGCACCAACTGGAGTGATTACGAACCAAGACTCAGACCCCTGAGCTCTTATTTCACAAAGTCTCTCCGGTGTGCCTATAAGTTTTGCGGAGGTGGGTACCTATCTGAAGCAAATGCTAAGGATAAGACTTGAACCTGGGTCTATTGACTCAAATACAAGTGCTCCAACCATTGGACTAATGCTCTAATGGTTTTCGTTATCCTTTTTAACATGTTGATTTTATACCAGCACTCGTTAACAACACCACCTATGTCCAACAATACCTAATCCTTTTGGGGCAAGATATGGGTGTTTTTATACTTGTCTATTACAAAATATGAAGACAAATCAATCTACTTCTCATCACGTACGAGTTTAAGTACGATGTTTGACCCAAAGTATATAGATGAGATGATAGTATATACTTAAACGAAATTTTCTTTTTCTAGTTTAGATAATTTACTAATTTAAAACGTAATACGACCAGTTAAACAATCCATTTGTTAACATGTTAGTAACACAATCTACCGATGTTATTGATCATTGTTAAAACCCATTTAACAAGTCAACAATAACAGTATAGAGTAAAAAAGAAAAGAAAAAAAAATAATTAGTGTTAAAAATGCCTATCTTAAAATAAGCATATAAGATATGCTTATCTTAGTCAAACAAGCTGTTAAAATACCAAACTCATCAAAACTACTTATCCGCCTACTTCTATGACCTTGTAGGTTTTATTAAGTTCAAGGAATAAGCTCAAATATTGCATTTTTTCGACTTTATTAATGTCTTATATAAGCTTATTTGTGAGCTTATATGTTTTTGGCTTATTTTAATACTTGCGCACTTATAAAACAAAGGTAGTCACTCACACGGTTCTTGTAAAGACCAAGCAGATTGGGTGAAAATTATAGGGTTTTAGTTTGTGTAAATGTAACATACTTTCAGAAAGTATTTCAATTTATACATTTTGATGACGTGTCGTATTTGAAAGTCTGGCAGGTGACACTATTTATAACGTCACATGTCATCAAAATATGCAGATCAGAATACTTTATAAAAATTCGTTATATTTACACAACTTTTTCAAAATTAACGTGATAAAATGAAAGAAAGTTTGTTTATGACAATGCACAAAATTATAAGCCGAAAACATATAAACTAAAATCCTTTAGACCCTATTTGGCTAAGCTTATTTAACATAAGTAGATTTGGGCTTATTTTTTATAAGCTTTGATTCTGTGGCTTATTTTGAGACTTGTCGGCTTATATAAATTTATTACTAGCAGGGTACCCGCGCGATGCGGCGGCGGGTACCCTGTGACTATATTTTCTGACAATGTAATGTTATGCGACCATACTTTTATTAAACAATTAAATTACAAATAACAATAACTTTAGTTATGACCGTGGAAATAATTCATCTCCTGTTAACCGAAGCTATCACAAACAAAATATTGACTCTTTCCTTCAACACAATCACCCTATGTCAATTTTGGAGCCGACCGACCTAGTTCGACCCTCATGTTGCAATGGTGGCAACTTGGTCGGCGCAGCGGTGACCGAACCAGTCGACCGACCATTGCAGACAGCCTAATGACTTTATTTTTAAATGCTTGCTTAGTAGTTTGATTAGATTGTACATTGTGGTTAAATGGTTGTATATTTTAGTGAAAGGGTAAATTAAATAGTGTATTAATTGTATGTGTTATAGTGTTTTTTAGTTGTATTTGTGCTTCAAATAGTTTGTACATTGTGTTTTATAAATTATGCTTTTTATCAAATTGGTGTTTTAAATATAACTTTAATTACAAATGTTGACGAGTAAATGTTTATACATAAATTAATACTGCCTTAGACAAACACCGTGAGTAAAACCCTAGACAAAGAGTCAAAGACGTTAATATTTTGTATTGGTAAGCCAAAAGTGTGGTCTGGTTGACTTAAGGAAGATGTCGGCACCAAAACCCCCGAAAGCTGTTCCTGGAAAAGACCGTCGTGAAGAAATGGAAAAAGAGAAGCTAAACATGTTATTAATCAAACATCTCAACACCATCCATGAAACTTTTCAGGTTTACTAATCTTTTCTTTTACTTCATACTATTAGTATTAATAACTTTCACAATCCGATTAATAATTAATTAATTTGTAGGTATTGGATCATTCGCCACCATCTACCCTTAAAAAAGGAAGCTGGGATGACGTCATCAAACTCGGCGAACACATCTACAAACAGGCTACTACTGGTATCTTTATTTTTCTTTCTTTAACTGAGACACAATATGGGGGTGTTTGGGATTCGTTCTTAATGTTGGTTATCAGCTTATTGCTTTTTGATACAGTAGATTAGCATGTTGAGCGTTTGGATGGTAGCAAACTGTTCATAATTATAAGTTTAAGGTGATATAGGTGGTTGGTTATCTAATTCTAATTGTGCGTATTTGTGGGTCCCATTGTATTATGTTACCAGGGGACTCAGGGAGGCTGGTTTTCTATAAGGGGGCTGTTTGTTTAAGCCTATTTCATCTCGGCTTATATTTCATAAGCGCAGTTTTTTGTTATTTTTGGGACTTATGGGCTTATATAAGTGTATTATGTCATAACAAACTTTAATAAGCTCCCAAGTTTCAAAATAATCAGAAAAGTTTGAGCTTATGATTTATATAAACCGAAAACAAATAAGCCTCTAAGCGCGTAAATAAGCTTAACCAAAAACCCCATAGGCTATAGGATTTGTGTTATAGGTAAAATAGTTGACGTGACAACACTTTTTGCTATATATACCAATAACTCAAAACGTCACCTTGTGCTCTTAGAGTGATTATTGTTTGTAACGCTAGTTACAACATAAGCAAATACAAATATACTATCTGAAAAATCGAAAGTGAGAAGTGGATTTGACGTTTTGATCTACGTCTTCTATTCTTTTCCAATTGTAGATTGACAAATATGTTTTGATGGTTCTGATTGCTGATAGCTTTGGGATCTTCTTTTATTTTAAAACTGAAAGAAAATGGTTCGTATATGGGGAATGATTCCATCATTGTGTTTCTTCTACTTTTATTTTATTAGAGGAAATAATGTGCCAATTAGGGAGATAAGCCTTTAGTTGTAAGTATAATCAACTAATCAAGGTGAGTTTTCTACACAAAAAGTTTTGACACCACTGACCTAGTGACCTTTTCACGTATCATGTCGTATTTAATACCATTGTTAATTGTGGCGAGAAACGTACTGTTGGTCAGTGGACTTTTACTTCAATGAAACCAGTACCTTGTACATATATTAATTTTTAAAGTTTTATTTTATATGGACTGTTTTACGATAGGTTAAATAGTTAACTTTGCAATAATGCTACTCCCTTCTCATATTGGGAGTCGAATATTGAAGTATTGAACTTGGATATCAAAACTTGGTACCTCTCGAATAAAATTTTGACACTGGAAATTTAGGTTTTCTTTCTAGGTCAAAAGTCAACTTATTGTAAATACCTTTTCTGGAATTAAATAGTAACAAATACTAATATGACACACAAAAGTTGAATGTGGGCTTCCATTATGGAATTTAGGGAGCCTAAAACATTGCATAACACTTGTTTCTTGTTAGTATTATTAGTCTCTCACATTCCTGTTGAATAGTATTAATGAGATATGAAAACTATAACCTTATACGATTGTAAAAAAGATGGCTTTTCTGCTCATTTGCCCATTTTTCGTTCTGTCTAGAAATACATTTTTCTTCCTCATTTCATAGGTTGTTGCTTCTCTTGGTATGTGCTAATTTAAGAAGAAATTTTCAACTGTCATTAATTGGCATCCTTCTTTGTATGTTTCTTATCGGGTTCTAGAACTAATTTGAATATCAACGTCTTTGTTTTGTTCAATAAATATACCATTACCAATTTTTTGGATATATTATATCCCCAAAAATAAGCAGCAGCAATTGATTAGATACATACATTACAAATTAATGGCGTCATTTTGTCTTGTTATGCAGTTGGAATGCTTTGGACTGGTGATGGGCCGGATGCCAAAGCACTTGAAGAGACCATGGAGTCTTACTCTAATTTGCTTCAGGGCTTCCTTTTGCTTTCACATGGAAGTATGATCGGTGCTGGAACTACCCTTTCTACTTGCATCCATTCAGCCGTCAAGCAGGTTATCGATTCCAGCTTTATGTTGCTGAAAGAGTCAATTGCTTCCTATGGTAACCTCTTCCTCTCTCTCTTTTGAAACACTGCTTGATAGCTTACATGTAAATGCGAGCAATGTTGTAATGCATTTATTGAATTAGGAACGTATAAGTAGCTGAATGTAACGTAAGCTGCTTAGATTGTTGATATGATCATATCTTCAACCCAAATCTATTTTTTGTCTTGTTGAAATATGTACTATTTAGGGCAGGCCGTGTTCGTTCAATTGTCAACTTGTTTTACCACCCGATGATTTGAAACTTTTTATTTAAATGACCGGGTAATGAAGGTAAGAATAGTAATTAGAGGTGGTGGTGGTCAAAGTTAGTAATTTTGTGAGCCGGTTGAAATGGTCCTGACTAGTTGGGTTAAGCCGTATCACTTTCTGTCCATAATCTTTTAATTTTGATCCTTGCATCAGATATGAACACATAAACTATACTGTCTGAATAACATTCTAAATCTTAACATTTATAATTTTGCAGACTTTGGCGACCTTTTTTGACCATTTCTGTTTTAGCTAACTTCAGTATAATGGCTTGTTTAACTCCTTGGAGATAGAAACCATAACCCGAATATACCCGCTCATAAGTAAATGAATAAAATTTCTACATTCAATAACCATGCCGCAGTGGTGATTGACAAATTAGTATATGTCTGGAAACTACTCTTTTTGTAGCACTCGTCTGCAGCAGAGAAAGTAAAGCAGATTCTAATTTTCTTTTTCTGGATAAGGCTCTTTTGTTTATTTATGTAGCTAAACATAAGACCTTATATTCGATCAAAGTTAAATCAGCCATTAGGTTCTTTTGTATGAATAATTTAGAGGTCAAATATGTTGGTCCTATTTCATGATAGGACAGAGCAATAGGGCATTTGAGTTTTAACTTTTAAATCTGTACTCATGTCATTGACATTAATGTTTTTCTCTTCTTAAAATATGCAGGAAACAGCAGTAAAGCACATAAACTCTCGATTCCTCAGATCGTAGGCACTGTTTGGGAGGCATGTTCAGCTCTTAAAAAGACCCCCGGGACAAACGTTACAGCTATAGGCCGAGCCATGACTCAGATTGCAGTATCCATAAAAGACGTCCATCGTGAAATGAAAGAGCTCAAGCCCACTTCAGAAGAGGCTGCAAAGCCCGATAACGAGGTTTCAAAGCCCGATCATGATAGTGACAACTCATCTGAGGGTGATTTAGGCAGTGACTTGTCCCCCGAAGAGATGAAAATTGCCGAATTAGCCACTGAAGTTGTGTCTTGCACACTTACAACAATTAAAGAAGTTATCAGGTCAATCTCGGGTTTACTGAAGAACCCTCAAACACAAAACGAAAGCAATGAAACAGTGAATTCATTGGAATCGTTATTGACAATTTGTCAAAGCATGGGATTGCAAGTAGACGAGATTGGAGCTTGTCTTTACCCCCTCAAGAAGTTTCCGCCATTAGAACTGCTTCTGAGAAAATGGTGAGTTTAGTTGGTGAAATGCAGGCTGAACTGGAAAAGATTAAGGGCTCTTCAGATGATTTTAGTCATTCGAGTAAAGGTTTAATTAGTTCTTTAGAGCAGCTGGAGTCGGCGTTAGGGTGCTCTTCTGATGATGAACTTGTGAGCGAAATGGAGAACCTTGCGGTGGACGCTTAAAAGATAGATTTGTGTTGACACTAATTTTGGGGCTCAAACCTATATACTTATTTGAGTTTCTTTGAATGAAGAGGTACGAGTTTAATACTTGTCGGTAACAGATATGTATTTAATGGAAATTTTTGGTTATGAAATAATGGATTGTGATTCTTAAGTTCTATACCATTTTTGGTTAATCTTTTTGAAGGTGATTTATGATCAATGATATGCTGTTTATTTTTACTTTGACTTTCGAGTTTGGATAGTTAAACGACTGAGACTATTGGTTTATAAAAAGTATATCTATTCAACCCTTGATTGGTAAACTTCTTGTCAAACTATAGTTTGAAACTCGTATTTTCCGGTATTCTAAAACTATGGCTTAAAGAAATGAAAAACCTACACTTGTAAAAGACATTCCCTTTTCAATCGACAGTCGATGGTGTTTATAAGGGAGCTCATGTTATGTACCAGTAACAAATAACAAATATATTCTACAAAAATAACATGATCATTTTACATCTATATCATGAATTTCTTGTTCTATGGGTGGACGATTACTGATCTGGACTTGAGCCATTTACTTTCCAATAAGCTTAACAGTCCATGCACCACCAAAGTAAAGACCCAAAAGGGGTCCGGCCAAAAGCATCTGAGTCAGAGGATCTGTTGATGGAGTCACAATAGCTGCAGCAATCACAGCACCAACTACTACGTATCTCCATACTGATAACATTTGATCGCTCGTCACTAATCCAACTTGACCTAGCAAAAGTTGTATAACCGGCACCTACATATGTAAAAAAGAAATACGATAATTTATAACATATGTTTAGAAGTTTGACTTTTGAGGTCAAACTTAATGTTAACACCCATCCTTTTCTGCTTGTACTATTTCACATATAAAAGGGTAATAAAGACCGCATAAAATATCTACATAATGAATATCGACTTTGAACTTTGAAGATAAACATTACATCCATCTTAGATATTTTGACTATGCTTGTGAGATAAATTTGATAATATTTGGTTGAAGTCAAAGATCAACTTTTTTTCAGCTTGTGGTTTTTTTATTTTATTTTCTGAAAGGCAATTTTTCATACACCTATATACCACCTATCTCACAAATATCCACGGTACTTGAGCCCACAACCTCTTGGTTGACGGGGATACTCAGATACCACTAGGCCAAAGGTCCTTGGGTTTAGTGTTTCTTATAAATAACACGCTTTATAAAATAACTTAGGAACTTAAGGTAATGAATATCAAAGTCCCAAATGAAAATTAGTATGCTTGACTTTATTAGTCAAACTGATCATAAGGTCAATTAAAGAGAGAAATGATTACCTGGAAAGACAATCCGGTACTGAACATGAGTACCAATATGAACTCAAAATATTGATCAATCGACCACAAAGATTCCACAACCCCTTCAGCATAGTTTACAAAGAAGTTCAAGGCGGCTGGAGTGAGAACTATGTATGAAAAAGCGATCCCGGTGTAGAAAAGTATAGAGGATCCTAGAACAATTGGGGCCAAGAACTTTCTTTCTGATCTTGTTAATCCAGGTAGAACAAAAGCTATGATCTCATAGAGAATCACTGGACTACCTAGAAGAAGGCCACAATACCCTGATACCTGCATTCCACAAAATAGAAGTATCATCAAGACTTTGTCTTTATAACAATTACAAGAAAACCAATGGAATAATAAATGTCCTAACGCAGTTTTCTAATTTGCGTTTTTTTAAATGTGATTTTGTGATATTAAATAACTATATCCATTTTATTTAAAAAAAAAAGAGAGGCTGTAGTAGTGTTTGGATGTGTTCCCCTGCATAAGATAATCAGATGTTCTAGTAGAGAGGACTTTTTAATGAAAAAACTTGGGCTTTATAAAAAGTCTCTAAAATGCAATTGAAATAAGGGGTAAATAAGTAACTTCCCTTCACCCGAAAGTTACCACTCGTATGCAGCTGATTATGTGAAACCAATTATTTGACCCCTAAATGATAAAATATTCAGAAACCGAATCTCTTTATCCAAACATAAAAATCTGATTTTTGCGACTTTAAATCGAAATAGTAAGGTAAGTAGTTCGAAAACACAAATCCAAACACCCCAAATATGTAACAACATGTAAGTAGCGGAAAGTGCATATAGGTTCTCAATATCAACCTTAATAGTTGTGAAGAAAAACTCCCCAGGAGCTAATTGCAGGAACCGGACACCTTGAGTTCTAACTGGAGCTTCAAGAATCATAATGAGATCCTTTGAGTATACAAAGCATCCCAAAATAGCAGCTCCAACAGCCATTACTGACACAAAAATTCTGTCTCGTAACTCTTCAAGATGATCAAAGATGGTCATTTCTTTATCTTCAGGGAGAAGTTCTTTATCCGGATATAGAAAATTATAGAGAGCACTTCCATTATTTGGATCAGCGTTGGCTAGTCCATCTTCTTGGATGTCATCACCCACATCTATATGTATAATAATTAATAAAGTTAGTGTAATTTTTTTGTAGTACAAGTATATTACAAAGATTGATTCCTATCATCAGAAGAAAACCACTTAAAAAAAGGATCCTAGATTTTCGTAAATCCACCTAAGTACCTTCGTTGATATATTATCTTCATTATAATATCATTTCTATACGCTACCAGACGTATCCATACATGTTGAGGTCCAAAAGCGTAGAAAAATTTCTTCTTGAAAGGTTCGAGCTTTTTAGAGTTCATTCACATATATCACCAAAAGAAGCACAATGAATTGACGGAGCTAGGACCAAATATGACCGGGTGCACAATATTTTTTTTACCGTAATATAATAGAGTTTAAGATGCTAACTAAATAAGACTAAAAACACATTTCGATGGACCGGGGTCATTTAAGACGCATTTAGGAAAAATCGATGTTTTTTCTTAAAATTAACACTAGATTGAAAAAATCCATAGGCGTCCCGGGCACCCACGGGACCCCCTGGTTCCGTCCCTGCAATGAAACATAAACAGAACGTATTCATAATTTACCTAACAACGTACACACTTTATTTTTACATTCATTCCACTTTTTTTTTAGGTAACCATGGTTTCCAACCTTTTGGCCGACTAATCCACGGGTCTAAACCCACCGCCATACTAACTAAAACCAGGAAAAGCCCTCCCTTTTCAGAAAGTTGCCGTGACTACTTTAGAGTTGTTTAACTATATCATAATGTTAGTCGTCTAGGAGCAATGAAATAATAATTTCCCTTGAAGGTTGAAGGTCACGCAAACTAGATATGGCTATATGGGTACAACATAATAATCATCTACTCCGTATAAAATTTACAAACTAAATGACCTTAAGAACTAGCACTACATTATCACTAAGATACGAATGTCCACTCCTAATATCAGATAAGATAAGGCTGTCCAAATATCATTATATAACTTAGCTATCACTAACACACCTAACACTCTATGCTAAGTACTTAATTATGAACCAAAGTGTAAATAAATTAATCATAAAAAAATATTAAAATTACCAGCAGGCCTATCTTCAACAACTGTATCTCTAACATCTTCAAGAGCAAAGCAAACACCTTTACTAATCTTTCTTTGCTTTTTAACTGATATGTTAAAAGGGTTTGTTTTTCTTTGATTGATTTGTACACAAGTTGGATAATTTGTTCTTGAAGAATTCACACAGCTTTGTGTGTTGAGATTAAGATTGTAGATGAGTGTATTTGTGCTCCCCATTTTTCTATAAATTTTTTGACTTTTTCTTTTATGGGGTTTTGTTACTACTGAAATCTTTTTGGGGTTGTGTTATTTTTTGATGAAATGGTAATGATATGATGACTGGTCCATAATTGTACATGACTGATATTTTGGAGGTAAGGAAATAAGTGGTTCATGTTAGCAGGAAAACCCACAGTGTTTCTATTGTGCGCTCTATGCCTTTTTAACAGTCGGAGCCAAATTATTTTAGGGCTGTGTTATAAACACCCTAACCCCACTTTTTATCACTCTTACCGAGGGGTGTAATCGAGTCAAGCCAAATTTAGCTGAGAACTGAGCTTGGCTTGAGAAACAAAAATAGCAGGCTTGAGCAGGCGATAAACTTCGAAGCTTTAATCATTCAGGCTTGAGCTTGTCTTGAATAGATTCGAGCAAAGCTTGAGCTTTGCTTGAAAAGCTTGAATTTATACAAAAATATTGTATTTGATAAACAAAGTCATCAAAATATATATATATATTTATAAAGTAATACAAAGTAAAACCACATTTGAAAACCAAACTAAATTAATTTAACAGTAATAAAACCAATAATAACATTTTCGTACTAAGTCCAACATTAAAATGAAACATAAGCCAAAGTACTAATTAATGTTGTCATCGATATGCTAAATATACACAAAAGCTAAAATTATCTAATAGTAGTATATATTTTGGTCTATTAATATTTACGATTCATAACTAGAAACTTATATTCGCTTCTAGATATAAAGCAAGTAAGCAACATTACTGGTTAAAGATATCATCGTTACAAATAATTACAACTTTATTTACCATATAAAAGTCCTTAAAAAGTATATTAAATAATTCTTTATGAAAAATACTTATAATTAGAATAATATTCAAATTAGCCCTTAGTTACTTATATGAATTTAATATAAAAAAATATATATACTAAGGCTTGATAAAAGCTCGAGTCAAGCTATCAAAAGCTTGAGCTTGGCTTGTTATAAGTTTCGAGCCAATTTATTGGGATTGAGCTTGGGCTTGAGCTTGATAAAAGCTTGGCTTGATCGAGCCAAGCTCGAGCTCGAGCTCGAGCTCGAGTTACTTGATAAAAGCTTGACTTGATTGCAGCCCTACTCTTACCTCTATTTAATACTAACTCCGTCTCAAAATTATTGTTTTCATTTCATTTTTTTGTTATTTTTTTTTTCAATTTTAACCTTAAATATTTTTGTTTGTAATATAAAATAGTTGATGAAAAATATACCAATAAAAATACATTTAAAACGCAATCCATTCATATATTTTGCATCAAATATTATATATAACAAACAAAAATATTTAAGGTTAAAATTGTAAAAGAAATACTGAAAAAGTCAAACGAAGACAATAATTTTTGGACGGAAGGAGTAGTATAATACAATTCTTTATTAATTTTAGACTAAAATACACCGTTGGTCCCTAAACTTGGCAGGACGCATCGCGATGGGACAAAACTCGCCATTTTCATCGCCATAGGTCCAAACCTTGGCCATTAAATGCCAGATTAGTCCTTTGACTAAGTCGCATGATTTTTGTTTTGTAGTCGAGGGTATTTTAGTCCATACACATTTATACTTTTATAACACATTTATATTTTACCCCTTTATCTTTCATCCTCTTCATCATCTCCCCAAATCATTCATCTCCTCAAATCATCATCTCTCCAACATTAGGCTTTTAACCATTACATGTTCTGCACATTTCAAGAGAGTAAAACCATGGGGAGCTTTTAGACTTATCTCAATCATCCATAAAACATTGAAGTATAGTAATACTACTTTAAAAAAACACCAGCCACCTTCGATTGAAGTCATAAAATCATAAGAATGTGTATACTGTATAAGAATGTGTTATGCTCGTACAACTTCACTTTGGTTCATATGTATACTGTATTGTTTCTATTCGTTTCAAGATATGACGATCAAGATGACCAAGTTTAAGACCAACTGATGAGGAGGAGGTGGACCTAGCTACAACGGTATTTTACATGTAGGGACCAAGTTTAAGGCCAACTCAATAACAAAACTAATAACACCACTAAAGTGGTATCTATCAAAATATCTTAGGTTTTGTCTACAGCAGCTATACAGTAATAGCCAAAATAAATTAGCTTAGATAATATGCAATGTTTGAACAAAATCACTAATATTGATACATGATTTATAACCAACTACGAATTTTCCGCTAACATGGCTAGTGTGGTGAATGATAACTTTGTTATAGGTAACTTTGTTAGTTTGTTTAGACATTGCATATTGTGTAAGCTATATATTCGTCCATAAGTTGTTAACAACAATCTCACGGGCTATTGTTAGTAAAACCCAAATAATTATTCGAAAAACTAAAATTTATAATGTTAGCTTTAGGTCCTTTGCCGGTTATGAGTCATCCCTGGTTTCACAATCGAGCCATTAGTAAGTTACCATACTGATATATATTATGCTAAATGTTAATATGATGAACATTTATCTTATTCATTGTTGAAATATTATGTTTCAAGTAGTCTGGCTACTGATAAAGTTTAAAAATTGTAGCAAAGTATAACAGAGACCGGCGTTTGATCTCAACTTAGGCACTTAGTAATAGCAACAAGTGTGTGACATGGCTTTCTTTTGCGCAGTATTTTCTACTATTTGCTTATTCGGTGTAATTGCGAGAATGTTGTTTATGACAAATCCTCCCTTTGCAACAAGACGTCAACAATGACATAGTTGAGTGACAATTTTCCAGAGTTGATTTTTTGAGCATACTAAGAAATGGGCTATTAAGTAGAAAATGCTTTGTTTGGTGTATAATAGAATCTGGTTTACTCTTTTGCTTCAATAAGTTGCGAATGATAACCGTATCAAGTTATATCTATAATTGCAACGTTCGAAAAGCATGTGCGCACTTGTGTATCCTGCCATTGTTAGCCAATGCAGTAAATACCAGTGATCAATGTTCACTAAATATGATTCAGTTGGTCTTAAACTTGGTCCCTACATGTAAAATACCGTTGTAGCTAGGTCCACCTCCTCCTCATCAGTTGGTCTAAACTTGGTCATCTTGATCGTCATATCTTGAAACGAATAGAAACAATACAGTATACGTATGAACCAAAGTGAAGTTGTACGAGCATAACACATTCTTATACAGTATACACATTCTTATGATTTTATGACTTCAAGCGAAGGTGGCTGGTGTTTTTTTAAAGTAGTATTACTATACTTCAATGTTTTATGGATGATTGAGATAACTCTAAAAGCTCCCCATGGTTTTACTCTCTTGAAATGTGTAGAACATGTAATGGTTAAAAGCCTAATGTTGGAGAGAGATGATGATTTGGGGAGATGAATGATTTGGGGAGATGATGAAGAGGATGAAAGATGAAGGGGTAAAATATAAATATGTTATAAAAGTATAAATGTGTATGGACTAAAATACCCTCGACTACAAAACAAAAATAAGACATTGACTTAGTCAAAGGACTAATCTGGCATTTAATGGCCAAGGTTTGGACCTATGGCGATGAAAAGGGCGAGTTTTGTCCCATCGCGATGCGTCCTGCCAAGTTTAGGGACCAACGGTGTATTTTAGTCTTAATTTTATTATGTATTTACGGCAGTTTAATATTTTTGACTAGTTAAACATTATAATTTAAGGGAAATCTTACCTACATTATAATGTAGGTAAGTTACCTACATTTTCTTTGAAAAAAATGTAGGGACAGGGGAAAAACATGTATCAGGAACTTACTGCAAGGACTGAAGTGTACATTTTTCAATTTTTTTATAAATGAAATGTAGGTAACTACCTACATTATAATGTAGGTAAGATTTCCCCTATAATTTATGTTTCGTACTTTCAGTTTCATAGTTTTATAACAAAAATATTATTAAAAAAAAGGCAAATTGCAAATTTGTCCATAATGTTTCCCGAAAATGCAAGGATTACACCAAGATAAAATTTGTTTCAAAAGGAACCACCAATGTTTACGTTTTTTTTGCAAAATAGCCACCGAGAGACACTGTTCACTAACTCGCGTTAGTTTTCTCGTTAAGTTGTCTCGTCCATGAGGGTAGTATTGTCATTTCACTGACGTGTCACTCTCTCCCGCCAATTATACTTTCATTTCCCTCTTAACTTATTTCAGGGACAATGATTGCAAATATAACTTAACTTCATTAAATCAACTAGAGTAGGCTTTTACAGAAAACATTAAGTACCAAAATAACCCCATTTAACATACTTTCAAATCAATAATCAACAGTAAAACCCTAGCTTAAACAAAAACAAAAATCGACACAACCTAATTATCCTTTCGCTACACACATCCAAACTAGCTATGGCAAATAATGATAAGGGAAAATCTTTGTTAATTAGGGGGAGCAATCGTCGGAAACATTGTGGGGGAAAGTTATATTAAATGATGAAGTCCTTGAGGAAGTTATGGCTACATTTGGTGACAGGGCCGTCTCATGGATTTCGGTGGCCCTGTGCCATGATTACACGGAGGCCCCACTAAATACCAAAAGTAAATGCATAAATAAAAATATCCATTGATAAAACGTAAAATGTATTATTAAGATTAAAAAAAAATAAAATAACGATACTAAAATAAAAGTTTAACTGAGTTACAAGCATCAAAATTAACTATTTAAATAGTGTGACTCTTCTAACATTCTTAAAAGCAAGGTTGTTGATTAGATCATCATAGTTAACACTATCTAATATGTCATTCTCAATAGCTATATGTGCTAATCCATTTAGCCTTTCTTGTGACATTGTTGACCGCAAGTATGACTTTAACAATTTCAATTTTGAGAAGCTTATTTTTGCAGATGCGACTGTTAGTGGAATAGTCAGCAAATACTCAATATGCAATTATTGCATTAGCATAACAATCATCTTGTTTCAAAAAATTTAAGACATCCACGGGCCCCATATTCTCGGTTGGCAAATAATTATTAAGCGACCTTAACTCCACATAAAGTTCATTTGCATTAATATCAGATTGATCACTATTCTTGAGTATGGCTTTAAGACGCCTACAACATGATTTAAGACGATCGTCATCGTAGAGCTTCAACTTGTCACAAGCAAATAAGAAACCAAATATATCCTCATACTCTTGATATTGTTCGAATCTTGTTGTAAGAGAAGCAATTGACTGATCAACAATGTATAAGAAATAATTGACCTTAAATGATTCCTCAGCATATAATATAATTGTTCAACAGAATCCTCATCAAATTGTCTTTTTCTACGAATAACGCGCTTCTGAATGAACAATGGATTGATATCCATTTCGATGGCAATTTTCCTAGCAACATCAACTGCGTTAGAAATCCCGGTAACTTTAAAATCCTTGAAGAAAGATATTAAAATTTGCACTTTTGTCAAAGCAACATTGATTAGCATATCATAAGACTGTAACTTTTTGCTCACTAAACTTACCTTGTGTAATATGTCAAACCAAATTACTGCTGCCACTATAAACTCAAAATCACCAAGCTCATTTGTTGCTAGAGATTTTGCTTGACTTTAGATTATGGAATCGTTATCTTTCTCTGAAACTTGAATTAAAGCTTCTTGTATGTCTGAAAGCTGAAATCTGATGGCTTTGACACTCTCAACACGACTCTCCCAACGAGTCATAGACAGTGACTTAAGAGTCAACCCTTTCACATTATCTTTCAAAATTTGCCATCTCTTAGAAGAATTAGCAAATATTGTGTAGATGTGTTGTATGATTGCAAAAAAATCTTTAGCTTTGTTACAAGTGTTAGCCATGCCACATAATGTAAGATTAAGGCTATGACAACCACAAGGAGTATAAAATGCTCTTGGATTTATATCTAAAAATCTCTTTTGTACTCTACGATGTTTCCCTTTCATATTTGATCCATTATCATAGCCTTGACCATGGACATCATCAATATCAAGATCAAGAGCCTTCAATTCAGCTTGTGTAACATCAAATAATCCTTGACCAGTGGTATCATCAACGTTTAGAAATCCTAAAAAGGATTCCTCGACACTAACACAGGTGGAGGAGACATTCACATATCATAATATCAAAGACATTTGTTCTTGGTGACTAATATCAGGGGGTACAATCAAGAATCACATAGAAATATTTTGCTTGCTTTATTTTCTTAATAATTGCCGACCTAATTTCATGCGCAAGTAACCGCATCAACTCATTTTGGATGTTGTGACCTAGATAATGAAAATGAACCTCTTCACTTGTAATGCACCGCACATGCTCCTTAATAAATGGGTCAAACATTTCCAACATTTCAATCAAACCCAAAAAATTCCCATTGTTGCTTTGATGCAACCTCTCATTTGAATCACGAAATGCTAAATTATGTTTGGCAAGAAATTTCACAATGCATATAACTCTAAAGATTACATTCTTCCAATGATCCCCCTCCTTCTCAATTTCCCTTTGCTCCAATTTATCAATTGTTTCATTATTTTTCAATCTTCGACGCATCTGATAACATCAAATAGTCCTGAATATTAAGTGTCGATTTCCCCCGATAATGCTCGTATTTTATATCATTTATATGGATTTACGCTTGTTTCCCTCTATATTTCACTTTCAGGTAAATTACGAGCATTGGAGCTAATGAGATGCGGATTTGGAGAGTTTATTGAAGATATATGATAGTATGCTCATTTTGAAGATGTTACGGCGTAACTATCCTCTCACATTATGCCGTAACAGAAGTGTGGCTCAAAAAACCAACTAAACGGAAGATTACGACGTAACTCCCTCTTAGGATTACGTCGTAACTAATTAGGTCAAATGAGGTTCCGCGCCGCTGCAAGCTACTACGTAACTAATTCCACAATTACGGCGTAACCACGATTTATTGAAGATACGGCGTAACTCATTCCTGATGTTACGTCATAACCAGCTTTTCCAGAGCAAATTACGAAGAATTGGATGTTATGGCGTAACTCTTAACTTAAGTTACACCGTAACAAGATCTGGCATAAAAATACCACCCAAATTCCATCACTTCTACTCATTAACTTCACACACCGATTCAGAGAACGTGGGTAGAAGGTTGAATGCAGATCTTAGAGAGCATACGGAGCCATCTCCAAGGGTGAATTCACTCCCCTACGATAAGCATTAGCATTTTATCATTTCTTTACTTTCAATTCATGTATTTCATAATGTTAAACATTGAATCGATTGTTTTAGTTAATATGAGCGGCTAAGCACCTCTGGTGCTGACCTAGTTATGATTCTTTAATTGTTTTGTTTATGTTTACATTGCTTCCGTATAATTGTTTCTAGTGTATGCATGCATAGTTTGTTGGTAGCTATCCTCATTTCGGCTGTTTTGAATGGCGGTAGTGGCTAGTTACTTAGGAGATATGACCAACTGACCCTAAGTAGTTAGAATGAGTGGGAAGGGTAAGAATTGACCAACTGACGACCCTTCTTCGCTTGTGCGATTTGACCAACTGATCACCTACCGTTTGGATGAACTTAAGAAGTTATGGATGAGTGTTTAAGATGCTAGCGCCCGGGCACTCATTGTTACAAATCTTGCATGTAGCGGAACTTAACGACTTGGCTTAAGGGACTAAAAACAACTGGACTTTCAAGGGGTCACCCAAGATCTCCGGTGGAAACCTTTGCTGATATGTTAGGACGAACTGACCAAATCTTTGTCCTAGCGACCTTTACCCCCACTTGAAGCAATTGGAAGTAATTAAACGTGAACTTAACATGATAGGAAGAATAACTAGGTTAGCACACTTCTCTTCTATTTGATCACAACCCTCACCTTTATTTGCTTTCTTTATTCTCTTGTCTTTAGTTAATTAATCATTTCAACCTTAAATCTTATTAAAATCTGTAACACCTAGACTTAGTTAAAATCCGCACACATAGCTCTTAGGACGACCTCGGTTTTACCGAATACTACACTACACACGACCGGGTACACTGCCCGTTAGTGCATTAGGGTAGACCATAGGTATAACGAGACAATATAAATATTAAACCTGATCTGTAAAACCTGCATCAAGTTTTTGGCGCCGCTGCCGGTGAGTTAATATTTAGGATTTCATTTAAGTCTTTCATTTTGTTTTAAAATTTTCTCAATTTCTCACAATCTCTTTTCAAGTTTCAGGTACCATGGAAGTTGTTAACTTAATAGCTTAGCTATATAAGATGAGTATTAATTCTGGTCTTTCTTGTTGGTTGTTCGTGTGAGCGTATTCTTTCCTACGTTTAGCTTAGCTAAATACCCTAGATTCAGTTTTAAATACCCTAGATTCAGTTTTAAGTATAATTACCGAAAAGCTCTGTCACAGCTAATCCCGAATCTGTACTTGATATCAATACATATCTTATCGAAACTCACTTACCTTAATTATATGTGTTTAAATCATATATTTATAAAAATGATTAGTTAATATTTAAAAAGGTTTTTAACTAAAAAAAGCTTAAACAACACACATAAAGTTATTGTTAGAAAAAAACCTTAAAATTAAAATATGTTAACCACTAAATCAACTACCAATTTTGTGATGGCTTTATCTTTTTTGTATTTATTAGAAATAGTGTTATGCTGGTAAATTCTTTAATAATTTTGCTATTATTAGTAAAAGTAAGCTAATAATTGTATAGTATTTAAATATGAACAAACAAAATTGGTTATTAAAGTTAAACGCGACCTCCACGACAAGCGGTGAATCAAACTTGCATTTTGATTCTCCCAACAATAATAAATTCATAATCCAAAACTGTAAATATTTGATTATCTTTATGATTTAAGATTATTTGAAGATAAAATATTTTTTACAGGGATCAATTTTCATCTTTCATCTTTCCATTCATTTTTATTTGATTTAATGCATAAGATTAATCATAACAATTTAAAAAATCCACTTTCATCATTTTTTTTTCAAATATTAATATCTTTTAAACCGTTAATCGTTAAGCGAAAAAAATATACCATTACGACAAACAATTAATTATCTTTCCATAAATAGGCACTTTGATATACTTTCGTCAAATTTTCTTTTTTCGTGTTTTTTTTTTAGATTTTTTTCGTTTTTTTTCGTTAATGAAATTTGAATGAAAAAATCATATGTGATATTAGTGTAATATCATATGTAATTTAACATTAATGTCACATGTGATATTCAAATTAGTGTTTAATCACATGTGATTTTTTATACAAATCTCATATTCGGAAAAAAAAAACAAAAAAATGTAAAAATACGTGAAAAACACGATTTTGTTTCTTTTTTCGAAAGTATATCAAAGTGTCCGTCTATAGAAAGATAATTAAATGCTCGTCGCGACGGTATAATTATTTTCGCTTAACGATTAACGGTTTAAAAGATATTTAAATTATAAAAAATATATGAAATAATAAAAAGCTTTTAATCTCAACCATTGATGTCTTTTTAGATTAAGGGTAAGGACGAGTCCTTTGGTATGCGAAAAAAGTTTAGTATGTAAAATAATTTTCCTCTATAGTTATTTGTTTGGTTAATATGCTAAAGAGAAAACACAACCATCAAACCCTCTAAGAGCATAAGGTGTAGTAACATAGGTAAAGCTTTAACCTCCTGCCACGTCAGCGCTACATCAGCTTTAACATTTCACCTTAACTCACAAAAAAACACCTTTTATCATAACATTCCCAAGGTTAAACCTAACTCACATATTTTCAAATTCAACCCCTAAACTAAAACAAATACTTCATTTATTAAAAAACATTAAACATTAAACATTAAAACACAAAGTACATTAAACATTAAACATGGAGTACATTAAACATTAGGGGCATTTACATACATCCCCATATTCCAACCAATATTTACATATTTCCCCAAACCTTGCTTTAAGAGCATTGTACATCATGCATTAAAAACTTGTGTTTGGGGATATATGTAAATATTGATTGGGATATGGGGATGTATGAAAATATCCCTAAACATTAAAACTACAACGAGATTGATGAAAATAAAATTACTAAAACTTAAGAATACGAATCATCTGAGTTCCAACCCTCGTCACTCGAAGAGGAATAAAACTCGTCATTAAAATACTTTCTCTCCATGATGTCAAAGTAGTTCTCCCTAAGATATTGAGTTTTCCTGGCTTCCTGTTCACGACGAGTAGCTTCCTCGCGTGCCTCCTGCTCCATAATCTCTGTATAATTTTTATCGTCCTGCGCAAGTTGACGAAGGGAAGGCTCACTTAACCCAAATGGATTGTTTTCGAGGTCCACTTGTGGACTGTTAGCAGGTGGATTGTTAACAGGTGGAGTGTTAACAATTGGATTGTTGAGAGGTGGAGTGTTTACAAATACATTTTCCGGTTGGAAAACCGGAAAGACATCTTCTGGTGGTGTTGAATAAACTTCAACTTCTTCTGGTGGAGTTGGAAAGGTAGTTTTCGGAAATTGTGGTGGACTTGGAAAGGTAGTTTTCGGCAGTTGTTGTTGACTTGGGAATTGTTGAGAAAAATCTTTGCGATACATTTTTGTGTGTGTGAGTTGTGTGTGTAACTTGTGTGTTCTAAACAATTCTGGTAGAGTTGTATATATAGGCAGAGTTGATTTTGATTTTGATTTTGAATAAATCCCGCTCATATTTGATTTTTAAATTTCAAATTTGAACTTCATTTATCCCGCTCAGAATTAACCAGTATAATTTAAATTTGAATTTGAATAGGTTGAGGGGGTGTAAGTGAAAATTTATTTGAAATGGTTTAGGGGGGTAAAATGATTTTTTTTAATTTATTTATTTATTTCCAGGCTTAACGCCCCGTTAGCACAATAACGTGCCTTCTTTGACCTCCCATTAACGCCCATCATGGTGTGGGTAACGGGCTATAACGCGCCTCGGTTAAACTATAACGCTCGTTTGAGCGTTAACATACCTTGAGCTCTAATACCAAACCAAGAGTGCATATGGGTTTAGCCATTTTAGCGGGACCATAATATATTTGCATATAATTTTTTATAATTTAGTTTATAATAATGAATTTACTGACATATAATTATATAAAAATAATGAATATATGAGCTTCGTTTCTCTTTCATCAAAATTAAATCTTACCTCAAATCTAAATCATAATCTTAATCCAAAATTTTTTAATCTTAAACCCATCTATAAACCAAACGGGCCCTAACTTTGTAACTTTTTTTTGTTTATTTGACTATGTATTTAATAACACATATGTTTTATTAGCACAAAGTTTTTCTTTTCAACTACATATGCGGTGCATTATCTATTTCTTTCTTTCTTAGAACCAATTTTACTACAACATTTTGTGTAGTTTTTTTTTTTCTGGGGCTTTTAGGCTTACTAATACTTGGAGAAGTTAATTAGCTCATATGTAACTGTTCGAGTTAAACTCGAGTTGATAAACTAGTAATTAGCTATATGTGTGTTTCTTAATTTTTCTAAGTGTCGGTAAGCGGATGAACTTAGAAAAGAAAAGAAATGAGTAAAGTGATTATTCCACTCAGAAAAATGCTTAATATGATCGATCATTTGGATGACAACAAATAAAAAAAAAATAAAAAAATAAAATAAAACAAAAAATTTGTTCTACAACAAGTTCTGTGTAGAAGGGAATCAAAGGAAAAGAAAGGTCTGTGTTTGTATAAGAGGTAATTCTAAAGGCTGTTCTACGAACAGCCCATGGATTCTAATAGTATTTTGTTATATTCATATATGTATTTTTGTACAATAAGATGGAGAAAATACGTTAACATTGAGTTGTAAAGGTAAGGTAAAGGTGAGACATTTTTGTGTAACTTGCTCCACAAAAGGAAAGAAAAAAAAATCATAATTTGTTCTAACCATAAGTTCCTCTAACGATGATTTGACATTCAATAATCATACCCGATCGATAAGCATAGAACTCCTTCACTCATTACCTTTGTACTCATTTTACCCACTCTTCACTCTTGTCACTAAATAGTATGGGAATTGATACTTACACCATATTTTTTGATGCATTCACCACCATTTATGCATTACAGTATTGTACAGTACAATACTGTAATGCATAAATGATTGTGAATGCATCAAAAAATGTGATGTGAGTATCACCTTCCAAATAGTATACTCCATACCTTTTCAACTGTTTAAATGACAAAAGGTATGCAACATCCATGTTATAGTTTTATTTTATCTTTATTTTTTAGTTACCTTTTAGTTTTTTTTTTAATTTATTTATTTATTATTATTATTATTATTATTATTATTAAGATTATTATTATTATTTATTTAAGAGCTTCAACTTGTTTGCCTCATAACTCTTTTGATTATTACTAAATTGGCTTATTTGAAAGTTAACAAAGACAGGAACCAACAAGGACAATAAATTATTGGTACAAATCAATACTTTAAAGTTTAAAGTATTAATGATACAAGCAATTCCTTTGATACAACGGCTATGTTTGGCTAACGGGCTTATGAGGCTTAAAGTTTAAAAGTCTTCTAAAAGCCTGTTTGGCATAGAGGTTTATAGGAGGGATTTTGAAATTATAAGGCCAAGCCCAAAAAGTAAGGCTAAAGTTTTTATAAGCCGCAAATACAAGCCTCGTTGGTAAAAAATTACTCAATTACCCATAAAAATATCTAATATATACATATATTAAATTAATTATATATATTTTTTAATAATTTGACAATAATAAGCCCCAGCTTAAACTAATTTGCCAAACAAGTTTATGAAAAAAAAAATTCTAGCTTCGACTTATAATATAACCCCAGCACCAGCTCTAGCCCCAATCTCAACTCCAACCCCAACCCCTTGCGCCAAACATACCCAACATACCCAGCTCCATCCGAGCACCCCCATCCTATTCACTAAAACTCCCTTCGCTCACACATTTCACTATTGCTCTTTTCTTTCCTCATATCTCAACAATTCCAATCTAGGTATGGTGGAAATATAAATGGCACTATATCTTCTTATATATCTAAAAGTAGCTTTGTTCAACAATAGTTAGATTAGAATTCTTTGAGATCAAGTTTCTTTTAGTATCCAACGGGCATAGTCGCATAGATATTAACTTTGTGGGATGTGGATTGAGAGAAAATGGTAATCATCATTATTTGCAAGAACTGTAAATATTAAAGTTACAAACTTCTCTTAGTTTCCCCTTTTGTTTAGTTTGGTGTCAAATTATTTCGTGGGTTGCATTCTTTTTTGGGGTTGGCTCCCACCTTGAAGCCTTTTGTTGTTGCAAGTTTGCTTCCTTTAAAAGCTTTTAACAAAATTGGCATATATGGCTTCTAAAATTACAATGATGGTCATAGTCATAGCACACTATACCTGTATACCCCCACAGTAACGCATGCTAACGTAGTAACGTTACATCTTCTTCTTTCTTATGTTTTTCTTTTTGAAATAGAGTAACTCAAAACATTACATCTTATGAGTACCTTTTATTATTTACTTATTATTCCTTGAGAAAGTTTGTAGTTATGCACTTATGCTTATGCATATATTCAATCAACTCCTAAAGTCACAACTTAACGGAACATTTTTACATAAACTATGTTCAAAATTTTTACATATATATCAATAACTTTTCAAACGATAATAACAAGATAAGCTGCAAACTATCAATAACAACAGTTTACTATCAACATAAGGGTGAAATCAAAATTTTACTACCGAGTTAACTCTGAAACCAAATACATTTGCATAACAAAACTTGAAGGCCACTAAGCACGATGCCATCTTCTATCTTGTTTGGCTTCACGAGTACTTCCGATTGCGCAACTCACATCATACTCCTTATTAGCCATAGCCACTCAATTATCTCTCTTTAATATCGCTATCATCTTAGAATCATCATGAAATAGCTAGAACTATTAAAAGAGAATAAAATTTGCTACATATGATGGTATGTAGTAGAAAACACTCACCATCATATCATCTTGAGTTATTATGAGCTGCAAAGAAAAGGAACAAAAGCAAATCTATACATATATATGGGACTAAGCATGATACGTCATTAATGCTGACTAGGCACAATAATGATGACGTGGAAATGATGACATGTCAATATTTCCGATAAAAGTTGTAAAAAATTTGTCACTAGGCAGGATCGAACATTGGTCTCTCAACCCACATGTATAGGCCTCAACCACTGGAGCAATTCACAATTTATGATTAAATATAAAAAAACAACAATGTCATGTTTAAATGACAACTCATTCTACACCATTTGACTTACACAACCGTTTCATTCTCAGCAACCCCTACAATTTTGCCCTAAAACCCGGATTCAATTGAAACTCATAACTCATTTCCTAATCTAAAAAACACATCACACGAATTCAAACCTCACATACTAATGGCAGATAAAAATAAATAAACACACTAATCATAAGCATCAATAGCCACCAATCTTCATCTTCATCAAAACAACCGATCTCATAAATACAATTGAATCTACGATCTTTAGCCAGGTTTGTTTGATTTCGAATTTGTTCTTCAATTGGTACTACAATCTCTTTGAAAATTTTATAGATTTTTTTGTTTGAATATTTTATCTTATACTAATTCATTCTGCAATTGACTTAATTTTGTCTATATATATGATGGTAGTTTAATATTCGGAGGGAAAAAATGGACACATATACTCAACTCTTTATATACCGTGGGCAATGATTGAATTTTTGCTTAATAAAGTGTGTTTCTGCCACATTACAATGTAATTCAATGGTATGTTACTTTTCAAAGGAAGTTTGTTATGAGTACGTGTTTGGGTGCGGTGATATATGGACATTAGGCTGAGAAGTCATTTATTTGTAGGTTTATAGTTGTATACACGTATTTTTTGCTATAGGATACTATAGAATGAATGCATTGCTTTAAAAGTTCGAAACTTTTTATAATAGTTTATAATGTCGAACACTTGCTTAGTTTATAATAGTTTCTCTGTAGGTAGAGGAAGAAATGTTAATGCTCAAGTTTTATGACCTAATGGCGGTTAATTAACAAATGTTTAGGTAATTCTTATATCAATTTCTGGTTCGACTAAATCAGATTAGGTTAGTCCATAAGGTTTTAAACTTTTTTTTTGCACTGTCAAGTCTTACAACATATAAAACGTGAAAGTCCATAGCTTTCTTTTACTGAGTTTTACCCTTTTTTAATATCCTTTCATGTGTTAATTAGTTATTTAGTTATATGTATTTGACCGATCATCATTTGAATGTAAAATTAAAATTTCAGGTTGATTTGGAAAAGATTGCTAAAGAAACACATGGTTATGTCGGTGCTGATCTCGTTGCACTCTGCACTGAAGTTGCCCTTCAATGAATTAGAGAAAAGATGGACGTCATTGATTTGGAAGACGACTCTATTGATGCCGAGATACTGAACTCGATGGCAATCTCGAATGAACATTTCCAAATAGCTCTTGGAACAACCAACCTATCTGCTTTGCGTGAAACTGTGTGTATCCGTACTTTACAACATTATTCCAAGCTACTCTTTTAAAAGAACTGATATTAAATGAATCATCATTTTTGTTTTTGGACCTAAAACAGGTTGTGGAAGTTCCCAATTGCAGCTGGGAAGATATTGGATGTCTCGAGAGCGTTAAGCGTGAGCTTCAAGAGGTAATGAAAAACCGTGCACTAAGCTTAATTAATACTGTAAAACCCTAAAATCTCAAACGCGTTAAATGACACTTTTGCCCTCAAACTTAATAATTATGTAAACTCGGGAAACACGTCAACATCGTTTAACAATTTATCTTATGAATAATTTACACACATAATGGAAGTATTTAACTTATGTTATCAAGTAAATGATACAAATAAAATGAACTCTAGAGTACCAAATCATGTTACATTTTGTGCATAACTCACCTACACTAGAATAAGGACTACATTCATCTAAGAATTTTAAAGTTGGAAAGTCAAAATCTTGGTCTTTTCTCCCCTTGATGGCCGGCCTAATATCACTCTCCCCATAATCACCATATCAATTTTCATTACTCACATTTAAAACTCATCATCTCATTTGAAATAAACACAAAAACCCTAACATTCTCTCCTACACAAAAAGGAGCGGCACCCATTCTTTTTCCAGTTTCCATCTGAAAATCAATCAAGAAAAGTGTTCCAAGGAGGCTTGTGATCGTGTGTGATTGATTGGTGTGCATTGTGATCGTGTTTGGGTTCGAAATAAAGCTTGGTCGTGGGGTTGGAATTTCTGTCGTGGGGTTGCATAAGCCAAGGGAGGCTTGGTTTTGATCTTGGTGGCTTATTTCTTGTTTCCTTGTCACGTACACGCTACTAGGGTAACGTATCATCATCTCACGTCTTTTCCTCTTTGTTTTCTTAATCATGTCGTGGCCATGGTTGTCATATTAAGGCTTGTTATATGAAAATGGAACACATGAAATAATGAATGTGTTGTCACATAAAATGATGAAATGGATTACATAAAATCATGATGCTAAACCTATATGATTCGAATGATATGTGACTTGTAATATTCATACGAAACTGATTTTGGGGTCTCTCACTATGTCGACATGTATGGATTGTATTAAAGGGTAAAACGAGCTTTTGAAACTATGCGTATACGTATGTGATAAATTGAATCGATAACAAATGATTTACGAGTTTGTTTTGGTTATCATATGGGGCGTATAAAAATGTTTTTGGGGAGGGAAGTCACGACCCAAAATGGGTATCACATATGAGTTGTGTAGTATATGCTAATCGAGTCAAAATGTGTTAAAACCTATACGTTAATCATAATCAAAAACTAGGGTTTTGTCTTACATGATTTAATAAAGTTAAGGGGTTGTTTAATAAATTATGAAACTTGATGGATTAACTTGTTAATATGTTAACTAAATGGATTAAATGAGTAAAATGAGTAAACTTGCTATATTACACTTTTAACCCTATACTTTATATTATCGACATTTTAAACCCTAAACTTTTATAACTTGTCATAAATGATCCTTAAATCATAATAACACTTATTTTCATTATTTAACTTAAGATAAGTAACTAAAGTTACTAAGTATGGAAACCTGCTATTTATAGAAAGTTACTAATTATGGAAACCTGCTATTTCTGGGAAGTTACTAAAATAGAAAGTTCTTAAAATGGAAAGATTACTAAAAGTGGAAACCTGCTAAAAATGGAAAGCCGTCTTAAACAAGTAATCTGATTCTTATATAACGTTATCTAATTCATATAGGTTCCGGGCGACGGGATTGATCTTCCTTCTTGATTTTACTTTCATTGTGATTTGCTCAGAATAAGGTACAGATATTCTGACCTTACCTCTTAAGGTTTCTCATGATTCGTATTTCATCTTTCGATATTAGCTTGAACTGTTATGCTTTACTCTAAGCCTCCTTATTAGGGCTTCCCTATGACTTTGCTATGCTCCCTTTGATATGAAACTTCGATATGAACCTTTGATATGACCTTTGATATGAACCCTTGATATGACCTTTGATATGAACCCTTATGATATGATTATGCTTTGACCCTTCAGTTTGATACCCGAGCCAAATATGTGTTCCTAGTCATGAAGGTAACATGACCGTGTCATTGATGCACCAATGGCATGACTCCAGTGTGTACGAGTGATGTTGCACACCGTCCCCATTATGATATGATTATGAGCTCATTATATGTATATGATTTGGCCACTATGTTTCCGGGGGGCGTATGGATGCATCCTAGATATGATATGATATGAGAGGATATGATTTGATATGATATGATTTATATGGTGAATGATGTCGTGTGCAATACGCGTCTTCACATTCCGGGAGCTGATCACTCCACTATTACTTGAGGTCTCCCCTCCTACTATATATGGTATTCCGAGGTCACCCCTCCGAATACAACTGTTATGATATGATATGTGTATGATATGATATGGGCTCGTGGTAGATGACTGACCTTCCGTTTCTCTTTCTTTTCGTTATCCTTTGTTTATGCCTTATGATATCTCCCATTGTACCTTATGATTATGTTATCCTCATTACTTATCCTTCGATTATTCGTTTTGTTATATATATCTGTTCACTGGGCTTTTTAAGCTCAGCCTCGTTTTCTTTCCATGCGGCAGGTAATTAAGCTAGAAGCGGGGATCTTAACTATGGGTTGAGTGATGAGCGGTTATGTGGATTTATGGCTCTAGTCATCTTAGTTTCTGCTTGATTATGTTGACATTATTTAGACTCGGATTATGCTTATTTATGTCTTGGATTTATTCCTTCTACTTTCGACGAACTTATGTAACGTTTAAGCCGTGTTGGCTGGATATTCCTTTGGTTATTTATTTAAGACTTCCGCTGCTTTATTATGTTCATTATGTATGCTTTGATATGACACCATTTTGTAATACTTCTACCCTTATCGGGTTGGGGTGTTACAAATACAGCATCACACATTTTTTTAAACTTATTTGAGAATATGTTCCCTTTTTGTTTAACTGTAATAGGAGTACTTTTCTATGGAGCACCCCGAGAAATTCGAGAAATTTGGATGTCACCCTCAATAGGAGTACTTTTCTATGGTCCTCCTGGATGTGGTAAGACCCTTCTTGCCAAGGCTATTGCAAACGAGTGTCAAGCCAACTTCATCAGCATCAAAGGACCAGAATTCCTTACAATGTGGTTCGGTGAGAGTGAAGCCAATGTTCGTGAAATCTTTGACAAGGCGGGTGGGTCTGCACCGTGTGTCCTCTTCTTTGATGAACTTGATTCCATTGCAACTTAGGTGATTAATTTTTACGAAGCAAGTTGCATGAAAGTTTGTGTTTCAGGATAAGGTCACACAATTATCTGTTATTTATGTCATATGTAATGATCGCAGAGCGGAAGTAGCTCTGGAGATGCAGGCGGTGCTGCTGACCGTGTTCTAAATCAGCTGTTGACCGAAATGGATGGAATGTCGCGAAAAGACAGTTTTCATTATTGGAGCCACCAATAGACCATATATCATTGACCCTACTCGCTTCGTCCGGGCGTCTTGATCAACTAATTTATATCCCATTACGGATGAGGACTCACGTCACCAAATCTTCAAGGCAGCAATGAGGAAGTCTCCGGTTGCAAAGGATGTTGATTTGAGAGCTCTAGCCAATAGGATTTAAACAAATTGTGAGTTGGATTTTTTCTAGAAGTTGGTTTTAGCGAAAATTTGCAACAGAATCAAGATTTTATAAATTTGTGACTTTTTTTTGGTAAATTTGCATCTTTATGTTGGAAATATGTGATAATATTAAGATTTATATAGATTCTGATATGGGTTTTTTTTGGGGTTTTAAAAAAGTTGATATCTTTTAAAATTTTGGTTACAGGATGCAAATTGTATATCAGAAAAGGAGTATCACGCATCGAAGGCACCATTGTTGCAAAGATTAACAGCTCACGGAGCTAAAATAGACCCGAAAGATGTCGTCATTGGTGGACCACAACAAAAAGACCCAAACAATGAATGCTCAGTGATCGATTTGCAAGACTCGGGTTCCAAAACAAGCCAAAGCAAAGAAAAGTCGCGTTAAACAAGTCAAAGGAGCTGCATCAGTTCTTGGTATCTCATCATCATCATCTTTTAAAAATGGAAAAGATAACAACGTTGGAATAGCTGATCTGAAAAAGCTGATCTGAAAAAAGTTCTTTGCAAGTAAGAAAAATGTCAAATTTTTCTTCAAGGATTGTAGTTGCTTTTCGCGAATTATGGCTAATTTTGATGGAAATTTCAGGAAATGGTGTGATCAGTATGGAGAAACTGTGTTGGAAGTTTGCAAAAAGAGTACAAGGATCACGTTAATGAGATCAAGAACATGATCTTGTCTTGCCTTTCTTTGTCAGTTTTTGCCTTTTTCGTTGTCTGAAATACCCACCTGCAGAAATCGGCTTAATGTAACATGCTTAACACCTGTTAATGGGTAAGATTTAGACAATGTGTGAAACAAAATGTATGCTGTTCAAAAATTTATAATTTATATAGTAGCATTAAAGGCATTGATATCGACCATAATGGGTTGATCAAAGCTATTCCAATATTGACCATCTAACTGTTTTAGGTCAACTAGCCTGGATAAGTTCCTTTACCCCTACAAAAAATTTACATGTCCGACTTGCTGAATATGTAACCTCTAAGTAGCATTTATGATTAAACATATCATCTTTTTTTAGGTGATCGACGATAACATGAGGGCAATTGTTTATATAACAACACTTGATGTACCTGAAGCAAGTCTGAAGGTATTTTCTTAGCATGGCACTTGGGCATCTGATAGCTAGCTGGTGTTCTATATTTTGTCCATATCGTTCTTTTGAAGTGAGCGAGCTTGAATCTAATATATTTACTTTTTTGTTTTGGAACTAGGCTACACTTAATGTAAATGTTATGGGCCCCATATCTCTTACACGGTTGCTTATCCATTACATGTCGAAGAGAGGTAGAGGATACTTTGTTGTGGTATATTGAGAAAATCATGTGTGCCAACTGTTAAGCTTAACTTGTGCCTCCTTGATCTTTTACATTCGGGTACAAGCTCAATATTCTGCAGGATATTTCTTTGTTCGAATTAATAATACCCAGTTTTGTTGATTTGTTTGCTTTAACTATTTAATTGTAACATTTTATCATTATGTTTCCTGTTACAGTGACTCATTGACCATCAAATTTAGCACAACTTCTGCTATATCAGTTTACCAATCATATTTTAGATATCAATCTGCTTGGTTAGGTGCTTCTTGTCAAAATTCAATGGATGACATCGTTAAAATGGGCAGACCACATAACTAGGGTTATACCACTCCAAAATTATCTCAACAGAGTATTAGTCTTAATCATGTTCCTGAATACAATGCTTCTCCTGATAATGATTGGCCCTCTATTGAGCCGCCACAACATGTAGTTCACCCGCCACAACATGTAGTTCACGCTCATGCAGAATCAGACTTAAATTCGGGTCTAACAATTGATGCGGAACTGTAGATATCCTGATTATGTTGGAGCATGCATCATAGCTAAGGTAACAGGGCGTTTAGGAGAGCATGTTTGAAGCATCAAATTCAAAACCTCCAAATGGTTCATTAAGCAATATGGACCCAATGTCGTTCCTTCACTGCAATTCTACCACCTATTTTTGGTTCACTTATCTATGTGTGGCTACAAATTGCTTTCTGTTATTTTATCCTACGAAAGTTTACATTATTCGTCTCCTTAACAAATAACTTCATGAAGCTAGCCCGCCCATCCGGGCGGGCCATGAAGCTAGTCTATGTATAAAAAAGCCTCACCGTCATCTTTGAGGAGCTGCAAATGACAAAAGCCAAAAACAAATGCAGATGTATATAAAAGAAAAACCTCACCATCATCTTTGAGACATTGTGGTTGCAAATAATAGAAACAAAAATCCAAGCAAATCTACATAAATGAAAACTCATCCTCATTTCTGAGTTATTGTCATGAGCTGAACATAGAAAGAACAAAAAACTAAACAAGTTAGTAAAGTTATAACCGCATTAGCACATCAAATAAGATTTCTAAAGCATAATAGAACAGATGTAAATATTTATAAAATTTTCTGAATCCATCTATATCACAAAGTTAAGAATCATACCTAAAAGGAGAATAATATATACCTTTCTTGTTAAGCCAGCCCACACAAATCTAGACAAACAACAAATATCAAGTAAACGAAACAAAACCCAACGAATAGTAACTTGCATGATTTCTTGAGACACCATCGAAGAAAAAGAAAGCAGCGATTAAAGGGTTAGATCGAGAGATTAAGGAGGTTGAGACATATTTGAAGTTGTACACAAGGGCATCTTCCGTTCACCGGCGAAAGCTAAATGTGGCCGGATTTCTAGAGAGAGGAAAAAGTTCTTGAGAGAAGAAAGAAGAGGTAAGGTGTACTTATTTGGTTTGAGTGATTACAAAATCAAAGATACACCAAGATCTTGTATGTTTTATTTTTTTTTATTATTACTCTGTATTATTATTTTTTTTCATCTGGTTGAATAAATGAAAGGAAAAAAGGTGAGTGTATTGTTAAGCGACAGATGACATTTTTAGAATGCATTTGGTTGCTGATGTGTCAATTCCTAAGGGTTCTACAGTCATAAAAATGCTCTTATTTATATTATAGGTAGATATATGAGGAAAAAGCATTTCATTTTGGGTGCTATATAATCTGGTAATATGCATCATCTCCCTATTAGAGCATTTCCATCAATAACTTGTGTTAAAGTTTAACATCGTCCACGTCAACGCCACATCAGCTTTAACATTTCACCTTAATATCCCCAAAAAACACCTACATCAATAACATCCAAGTTAAACTTTAACATTTCATATTTTCAATTTCAACCCCTAAACTAAAACAAACACTTCATTTATTAAACTAAACATATCATTAAATTTGAAAACATATTACAATACGAGAAAAAAAATAATAAAAAAAATTACAACGAAATAAAAAAAACACACTGCAAATTAAACATAAAGGAAATGACGAGAATACAATCTACTGACGAGGTTGCAAGTTATATTTTTTTGATGATTCGGTCTTTTTCGTCATTGATCCAAGCCACGACATTCGGATCTTTCCCTTCAGTATCAACCATCAAAAACTTCATCTCCTCCAACCTTGTTATTATTTCATCTTTTTTCTCATTGGGTCCGATACGCCGCTTGGGCGGTTTCACGTTTGATACGATACTCATTTGCCATAGTTTTGGTGAAATAACTTGACGAGCTTGTTCCTCCAGTGCTAGCTCCCCCCAGTACTTGTCGTGCTCTCGGATCTTGCTTTCTTGGTAGCACGTTTCTTTCCCATGGGGCGTGGTTGTTCATCATGACCAAACAAAGCCTCGTTTGTTTGGCTTGGGGCATCGCCGGTTAAATCAACCGGTTCAGGAGCGTCCCATTTCTTAAAATGACGCAAAACCTCCCAAGCGTCATCGAGAGCAAACGGTGCTGCTTTGGTTTCCTCACGATACCATTGCTTTGCCCGTTTCATCACATCCATCTCACTTTCCCCGCTTCGTTGATCCCGTTGCGCACGTTCGTAAAAAGAGTTGAACTTTGTGCAACAGGCGTTCAACGTTTTCCACTTGCTTGACATCATATCCTTGTTGCGCCGTTGAAAGTTGAGTCTATTGAACTCATTTGTGACCCGATACCAAACGTATCTTTGGGTTGTGCACGCCCAACTTTCGGATCCTCCGTAACAGCTATGTAACACCTTGCAAGTAATTCTTCCTCTGCTGGAGTCCAACGCCCAGTAGCGAATTCTTCTTCATCATCATCGATTGGTTCGGGCTCGGGGTCTTTGGATTTTTTTGACTTTCGTTTAACACGACCTTTGGATTTTTTTGGAGGAGACGTGGGTGTCTCAGGAACATCATGTGTTTCAGTTTGTGAATTTTGTGAGTGTTGTGAGAATTGTAGATTTTGAAAGTTGGAGTTTAAGGTGCTTTGTTGGCTTTGTTGTTGCCAATACGGATATTGTTGGTGTTGTTGCCACATTTCTTGGCTCGAGAAGCCTAGTGGGTTGGGAAGAGACATGTTGGGGTTTGAAGATGAACCCGCGTTCGGGTTAGATGATGAACTCGGGTTTGAGGTATTCCACCCACCACCGAGAAGATTGAAGAATGTATCATCGTTGCCTCCCGACATTTTTTTTCCAGTGAATGAAAGATTGAAGATTGAGAGGATTGAGTAGTGGAAGTGTGAAAAAAAAAATGATGTTTAAGTTGGGTATTTATAGTGGTAAAAAAATGTTTTTGAATTCTTTTTTTTAATAAAACTAGCCGTCAGGGGCTGTTTTGTAATTTTTTTTAAACACAAACGGTCACTAGCCGCTATAAGGGGGTGTTTTGTAATTTTTTTTAAAGCCTTTAACGCGCGTTGATTTGGTAACGCATGGGGACTAACGTTGCAATAATGCCGGAGGTCCAACGGCTTAAGGCCCGTTAACGGCGTTATTTGCCCACTAATGCCCGTTATGGCGTTATCAATGAAACTGCTCTTACCCCTAGGTGCATCTTTTATTTAAATATAGTTATCAACACAAACCAAATTCACTAGTCATGTAATGCGTTAGGAAGACTAACAAGAATAGCAACATGACGTAGTTAAAACATTTAGATTTATGCATCAGATAAGAATCATTATTATAGCATTTGCTCAATTCAATGTTTATTTCAATTTCTGTGTGATTATGTTTATATGTGTACTTGTGTCATGTGTTCATGTGATGTTCATGAATCATGATCATGTCATTATTTCACTTTCTTAGTGATTATGCTTAAACCAAAAGAGCTACCCCTTTAGTGTAAGAAAAATAATTTCAAATAACTTCAATAACCAAACGAGCTACCCCTATATATTTGAAAGTAGCAGTTCTTCGGTTCCGGAACATAGACCCGCGGTTCCGAACCGAACCGAACCGAGAACCGTAATTTGCAATAATGAAGAACCGAGAACCGAACCGCGGGTCTAAAATTCGGTCCGGGTTGGGTCGGTTCCGATTCGGTTCTCGGTCCATTTGCTCACCCCTATAGCAAGGTACCCCGCGCGTTGCGGCGGCGGATACACGCGCTTTGTGACACCCATGTGTTGCGGCGGCGGTACCATGTTTTTAAAATTTCCAGCAAGTTATACTATTCGAGTATAAGCTTTTTCTAACAATAATTTTATGATAACTTTATATTAAAATTAATTTTACACAATAGCCAACTATTATATAGAAAAATCTATTAAGTTTGATGAAAACGTATATTCTAATAGACCACACTATTAAGTTTGATAACATTTAATCGCCCACTTAACGTGTTCATCATTTTTAAAAAATAGACCACATCATTATTTTATCTAAAAGACATATATAAATGAATTATTGGTACATAATGATTGTTGGTAATTTTAACTTGTTATCATATACGTAGTAGTTACTTATAAATAAAAGTATTACGTTAGAATTTGTTGTTACTAATGGGCCTAACAAATGAACGAAAGATATATTTAACTTTGGGCTTGCATTTTTTTTTTATCTTATATATGAATATTATGGTTAATCTAATTTTCTTATCGTCATGTAAATCAAATCACATTCTTAGTTCTCTCCCTCTAAGCTGCATAATGACGTCTCCGGTTCTATCTTTGAACTTCTCTTGTTCTTTTGGTTTGAAAGTTTCTTGTTATTGATTTCTAATTACATTGAGTCTTTTTTATCATTTATGTTTCTCTTTATCTCTATTAAAAAAGTTAAGATAATAAGTTATCATCACTTATAAAACTTATCTTGGATGCATGAGTTTTGTTGATGTTATAATATATTTTCTCTAAAGTATTAAACTTCTCATTTTTTTCATTGCTCGGTTATTTTTGTGCTTATTGTTTATGATTAAAAAAAAATGTAACTATAATTAATATGAATCTGTATCCAACGGGATAATTATGTTAAGCTAATATAATTAGATTAGGTAGCAAATGTATAATAAGTGCCTCCAAAGTAATCGAGTATTTTTTTTAATCTCTTTGAGGTACGTACTATTACAGTCGTATTAGTTATTTATTTTGTGTTAAAACATTCCTACAATTTGTAATTAAAGTTGTTCATCTCAATGACATACCTGATGGGACTTGCGCATTTGACATAGATGTACGTGTTTTATGAGATTTTTTTAAGTGTTTGGCTTATTAGATTTTAACAATAGATGATTAGTAAAATGTGATAAAATGGTTGCATATTTGAGTAAGGGGTGATTTAAGTAGTGTATTAATTACATGTGTTATTGTATTTGTGTTTTAAATAGTTATAAATAGTACATAGCTTGACTAGATTGTACAATATGGTAAAATGATTGTATATTTGAGTGAGAGATTGATTTACTATAGTGTATTAATTGTATGTGATAATGTATTTGTGCTTTAAATAGTTGTAAATAGTAGCTTGATTAGATTGTATAATGTGGTAAAATGGTTGTATATTTGAGTGACGGGTGATTTAAATAGTTGTAAATAGTAGCTTGATTAGATTGTATAATGTGGTAAAATGGTTGTATATTAGAGTGAGGGGTGATTTAAATAGTGTATTAATTGTATTTGTTAATGTTTTTGTGCTTTAAATAATTATAAATAGTGTTTTTTAACTTATAATTCTTAAAATGTATAAATAGCCTTGTATTGATTTAATAGTAAAAGTAATATAATTCTTGTTAGATTAAAGTAAACTATTGGTCCCTAAACTTGGCCAAAAACATCGTCCTGAATCAAAACACGGCATTTTAGTCGTCAGTTGTCCAAAGTATGGGTTTTTTAGGTTAAACTCGTCCCTTGACCCGCAATGCCCAGGTCAACGTCTAATTTCTGTTAGTTAGTCGAGGGTATTATAGTCCAAACACATTTATACCATAATCTAACTCAACCAGAGAAAAGCTATTCGTATACCCTCTTGATTGTTTCCATCCCTCGTTACACAACCTTTACAGACAATTTAACAATGGAAGACAAGGACTGTGTATCATAGCATTAACTGATGAAATGGTAGAGTATGTGAAGGCCAAATATGGGGATACTTGGTTACAAGGAGATGAAATGTATTATGAGATGTTTGAAGATTTGTGCCAATTTGCGAAAGAAGCTAAAGTGATGAAAGGTTAGTTCGTTTCTTTGTAGTTGTCTGATTGGCATTTTAATGTTAGCATTCAGGAATGAGCCTAAATAACCCTATATTATTTGCAAGAAATCCAAGCAGTGTCAAAATTTGCCAAAAAAAGGGATTATAGCAAACTAAAGGTATCTGACGATATGATTGATTATGTCATGGCTACTTATGGCAATACGTGGGATATAGGAGATGATATTGTTGATGTGATACTTGAAGACTTGTGACAAAAATATGGGAATAAGGAGTTTGCAAAAGGTTAGACTTAATGTTTGAAAAGTAAGATAGTTGTAATGGGTGAACTCTGATGTGTTTCTGTTTTGGCTATCTTTCCAGATACCAACTTGAAAGCAAATGAGGTTGATGTCATCATTATTTCAGACACATCTGATGATGAGTTTGGGTTGTGGTCTTCTAAGAATACTACTTCCACATCAAAGGTGAGAAAGAGAAAGTATTCCACTTTGAAAGCTTCTAATTCCCAAGCTTTCAAGGCTTCCACTTCCAATGCTTCCAATTCACAACCTGTTACCACCCTTGTTCATGAAAGGCCAAAAACAAGGGAAAGGATTACAAATTTTGTACTTTCTCTTGGAGCAGCAGTGGGATGCTCCAGCAAAAAGAGGAATGAGTGTTATGTGCCTCCCCCTAAAGAGCTCAAGTCTCCCCCCATGAATATCAAGTCTCCCATCAAGAAGTTCACCTATTATTTTTAGTTTTTGATGTAATGAATATGTAATTTTTTTTTCTGATGATGGTTAATCAAAACAATCCTTGTTAACATGTTTATGTTGCTCTATATGGTATAATTAGTTGGTGATGTTTGTTATATTTTGGTTTTGTTGTTTTCATTTTCACAGTTTGCATTTGCATATGCAGTTTGTAGGATGTTTGGAATGACCTATGTTGACTTATTTAGTCAACATATAGGCAAAAATTATTAACCAAATAGAATTGTTATAATCTTTTAGAACATCTTTTTTTATACATTTTTAGTTTTGGTTTTGCTGTTTACATTTTTTAGTTTGCAATTGCATATGCAGTTTAGAGGGGTGTTTGGAACAACCCATTCTGACTTATAAAGTCAACACAAAAAAATTACTAGTAGTAACCAAGCTGCATTGTTATAACATAAGAACTATAATATATCAGTCAAGTTACAACTATTATTGAAGACAACATAGCATTTCTTGTAGGTGATTCTCTTGGTTAATTGACTAGCAGGAGATTTACTTGGTATTTGACTTGCATGTGCTTCAACTTGTGGTTGACTTGTTTCTGATCCCCTTGGTCTTTGAGTTGCATGTAGTTCACTTTCTTCATCACCACTGCCCAATGAACCACCAACTCTAGTATATGCAGATATATGTAGGCGCACTACATATCCACCATTATCTGTTGGATATTGGATTTCACAAACACATCAAACCATTAACACAAGTGGGCGTATAAGTGGAATTCTAGAGAGAGAAAGTTAGAGGTTTAGGGAACTTAGTGAGAGAAAGTGAAAGATATTATTATGAGCTCCAACTCTCTACCTTGGGAGGTAGAGAGTATTTATAGTCTTACATAAAACGCCACACAACGGGCTGTGGATCAGGCATACAGTGGGTAAAGACCCGTCCGTCCTCCACGGTGTTACTTAACAAAATACTACTTAACTAAATATAACTATGACTACGAGCATTCTAACGATTACATATACTTGAGGTGACCGACTCTTTAATACCGGGAATTTCTAATTCCTAACAATCTCCCCCTAAGGGAGGTCACCTCAAACATATACAAAAATGACATTGAATACAATCAGATATTACATTAACAATTGATCTTGCATTCTTGATGTAGTACTTTGCTCCAAAGCTCGTAGTCATTGATTCCACTCATTGCATGTTTGGTTAATCCAAGTGGAGGTCTTTTACTGATCCATGTGATAATAAGGTTGGGCCAGCTTTTGAGATCATCAGCTAATAGAAAATCTCTGATACATCCATTGTGGTGTTGGTATTATGTGATGTTGTGACATTCGGACCATCATGCTCACATTCTGGATCATGATATCTTCTCATCAGAGTAGCAGAAGCATTAGTTGATTCATGATATTGGCAGCAGCGTAGCAGAAGCATGGAGTTAAAATATCAGAGTCATTGATGCACTAATCATGATTTCTTTTGAGATGAATGTGTTAGGTGAGCATGCGGCTATGGATTGACCGCTTCATTCTGATCAGCTGCAAACGTCGGGGTGTACCTGCATAAAACAGTTAGCAATAAAGCGCACGAAAGTGTCTTTGAACACTTTCGATGAATTGAGGTACACGGCCCACGATTCCCCGTTGATCAGTACAAGTACTGCCTGTGATCAGGTATAATTACGAAGAATTTCCTTGACAGGGTTTCGCAGCTGCTCTAGCTGTTCTCAAACCGGAACGTCTCAAAGAAGACAACACGGAGTGAGTGAACCAGCGAATTTACGTCCACTGATTGATGAAAAGAGATTTGAAAAAACAATCGTGTATTGCTTAATAGAAATTGTTTTTGCAATATAACGAAGGTTTTAATGAAAATCAATTATCAATCATAAAACACCTTTTGATTTGAAAAATTAGTACACGGTCGACGTGCTAAATGAAAAGAGTTTTAAAGCACAAAGACTGGTTTTTCAAAGGTATCTGTCAATCCATAACCTGAACCAGGATTGATTCAAAAGATTGAATCGCCCCATTGTTTCTGTTCAGTTGTCACATGGTTGATCTGTATAATAGATCTCACATGCCACCTACCAGGAGCTTGTAAGATGTTGGCTCCAGAAGGCTTTCCATCTTCACAGTGAATATGTAAACACATCACTCAGATGTTCTGGCAATACCACAAGGATAATGCGTAGGACTCAAGATATAATCTCTCTTTCCACATTGTGTGAAACAGAGAGTCTTCATTGAAAGTGTCCTAATGAGATTTATTGATGATCTCGTGGCTCTAGACTCAATTTGTGCATATTTGGATCCTATATCGGAGACTAGGGAGAGGGTCTCCTCCTTCAATATCAACAATCTCTAAGAGAAAGTCGATAGATAATGTCGGTTCCCCGTGAGAATGAAACAAGTCCTTTTAAGAGGAACTTGAGTGGTTTGGAAAGTTGAAGTGCAGTGCGTCACTGGGTCCATGACGTCTTGTCTTCAATACCGATGTTACCATCAGTAGCATATGAATTGAACCCGGTTTCGGCCCTAAGGTTGAATAAATGGAGGGCTATTTGTTTTCACCCTTTTCTCATTCAATTCCTTTTAATTCTTCAACCCCTTCAGTGCTTACCGAGACTTCATAGCAAGAACCTTGTTGGGTTTATTCCAGTACTAGCTCAGTCTTAGTCCGCACTCTTCCCATATCTCATTTTTCTCCTTTTATCATCATACCTAAGAACTCTACACTAACTAGTGGATAGTCCCTGGGTAGATCCCTCCGGTTCTGGCGGATCATGGGAACACATACCTAACCTTATCGTCCTTATATCACCATACATAATGTAAAGTTGGTCGGTCTTTTTGGTATTGTTCATTTGCCATAGGAACCAATTGAAAATCATTTGAAAATCAATCCAGATACTTATGATATTTTATCAAAGCATTTTGTACCTGAATTGTTTTTGATATTTTTAGAAGAAGAACTCCCCCTCAACATGTGAATCAAGTATTTGAAATAGTTTTCCACACGGAGGCAAGAGAAAGAATTAACTTCTTTGATTACCATTTTCAAAAAAATATCAACATCACTTCCCTAATCGAATCAAGTAGATAAAGCATTTTGGGGAAGGATGAAGTTTTCATGATTTTGCTCCCCCTCAATATGTGCCTCGAGATTTGAAAAGAGTTTTGCACATACTGGAGGGAACCTGCACCTTAAGATAAGTTATCACGTTTCAAATCATAGGTTTAAGATAGATGCTCCCCCTCAACATGTGCATGGAAAATTTGAAATCGTTTGTCACATGTGGGAAGGAGAGCTTGTACATCCTTATAAAACCCTTTACCGAATTATCAGTTTAAATCCAATTTAAATCACACATTCTCCCCCGATCACAATTATCAAATCAATTGAGATTTGTGATCTCTTATAGATTTAAATTGATTTTGAAAGCTTTTAGGGAGAATTGTGACTTGATTATGAAAGCGTTTTAACTGATAATAATCGGATTTTAAGACTTTAAACTCCATTGATAAAACATGCCTGAATATCTTTTGAAAACAATTGAATGCCAAATAACTTTTTAATTTAATTGAAATCATTCTCCCCCTCAATCAATGACATAGGTTGTTGATTGAGAGATTGATATTTTGACAAATAAGTCCAGATGATTATCAAAAACAGAGACTGAGTTATTTTTCAAAGCAGTTAGTTTTCAGCAGATAAATGTTTAAAGAATCAGAGCATGGAATTTTGAAAACATGATAAAGTATGGCTCTGTTCTTTCCTTGAAAAAGCGGGTTACTGCCTGAAATGACAATAAACCATTTTTTTCTCTTTCTCCCAAAAATAATTTTTGATTTTTTGATTTTTTTTTTTTTATATAAAAAAAATTCGAACAACATCTAAAGTCCCGTGTCGTTCTTTGAATGACAACATCAAGACCGTAGATATTATCGAATCGAGAGAAACATGACAAAAATACAAAATTTTTTTGAAGATTTTTCGAATTTTTCAAATTTTTATGGATTTTGAAAGTTTTATATTTTTCTATTTGATTTTTTTTGAAGGTTTTATAATTTTGTATTTTGTTTTTCGAATAAATATTTACAAGAGATAAATTAGTTTAAGAGAATGATGAAATGAGTACCGAGATAAAGATATCGTTCAGCACGTTGTAGAAGAAAGGAATCAACATCTCTTAAACTTTCGCCACCAAAGCATTCGAGGCTTCTAAGAAAATCGTCAGGACATGAGCCTTCTCAATTTGAATCTTTGATAGCTTCCCCCCAAACCGACAAACATCGAATAAAGACCATTTCCCTAAGAAGTATAGTTGAATACAAAGCGGTCTCATTGATTGAAGCTCAGCACCCTGAAGAATACGAGAACACCGAAGTAACAAGTTGAAACATTGATCGTCTCAGTGGTTATCAAATCCGGATTAACTGATTACGACCGATCACATGAACCTGCTGTGCATCCCCGATGTACACCTTACTCTTCGAGATTGACCAGTTGTCTATTTAGGGGAACAATATATCAACATCTTCATTTTACCAAGTGCATTCCAGTTATATAACATATAACCAATCAGCACATAATGTACACATGTACCCAACAAGAGTAGAGACGATGACATCCATGTAACATGTTGAGTCACTAATCATCTATGTGGATGTCAACTCTGAAATAACTGAGTTAGCTAGATCAAGTGAACATGTTGTGAATATAACCGGAAGCACTTTATCATAAACCGTATATAAGATGTCGATAGGCAGTATCATCTCACGTTCCAAATATTCTTCTCACATTTCTTCCAACTGAACACTGAAGTAACATAAACCAAAGGTCTCCAGAGACCACTTCCCCCAAATAGTTGGAATAATATATCCTTCCCCCAAATGGTTTTGATACCTCAGAATCAGCAAAACATAATATATCCATAAACTTGAAATCTTGTGAGAAGAACTCAAATAGCCCAAATGAATCCTGTGAGAATCAACTGCTACATAAACTCTCTCTGACTATCTTTATCAACCCATATGTAGACAATTTGAAGTGACCACTGTTGAAGAAAAACTCAATATACCAAACTTGAAACTGAAGTCGAATTCCCCGCATTTGTGTCTTAAGCTTGCACTTAAAGATGGAAGAACGGTGTCGAGAATCTATGCTTCAAGCAAATCTCTAAGTACTCACACTCAAACAAGGTATGAGACATTAACACCTCTTGATATTATCCACATCGTCATCTGCATGTGACACTGAGTAAAACAACGTAACTCCTAATAGTGATAGTTAACCAGGTCTTCAACCATCCACTCCGACTGCTGGTAACTAGATAAACCAAGCCTTCAACTCAAATTCTTAAGCCCGAGCAAGTTATCAAATAAGAACACGCCTTTGTGAAGGTCAACTTCAATCTCAAATAAGTGAGAAATGATTAACTCTGAAGTAATCAACTTGTGTCAAATGCCCAACATGTGAATAAACATACAACCGGATGTACATTCACCCACTGAATGAACCGGAACAAATGATGCCTCAACATCAATGTATTCTTCCTAAAAGTATTCATGTAGAGACTGATCTGGAGGATACACCAATAACTTCTTCAAGCGGATGAGGAAGTCATTTTCCTTAATGTTCATGTGGTTGATTTACAAAGTGCACAATAATCCGTGAAGATTTGGTAAAGGAATACCAAAGAGCGGATCATTATTCATGAGTGCAACTGCAATATTATGATAATCATTATCAACGCCTTGAGGAATAACTGAAGATAGGGATTTTTTGAGTAGTCTGAGTTGTACTTCTTTGATGATCATCAAACATATCTTGAACTCATGAATCACATATTCTTTGATGATCATCAAATATTCGCTAGCGGTTGTAAATACTCATCAAACATATCTTGAACCAATGAATCCCAAACAATAAATCCCATTTATCCTTAGTGAGTGAAACATTAGGCGTTGGAGGAGAGTCATCAAACTTTAAGTCGTATAACCATTATTCAAACATCCATCATCATTTAGTATATTCACTCTCCTCCCCCTCAAAAATTGCATCCGAAGTTGCCATTTTTGATTTAGCAAGTGAATAAGAATATACATTAATGAATGTAGATCCACTTGATGACTGAATGAGCATGGGAGAAACATGAAGCTTGTTGATGAAGAATGTCGATGAGAATGGTCATAAACATGAAGATTTCTCTTCTTCTGAAGATAAAGCGCACTGAAGCGTACACTTTTCTTTTCTTTGAGGAACGGGGCCTGAAGTGTTATCTGCAGACGCCATAATGATGAAGAACGAGGCCTGAACTGATGTGAACAGACGTCATAATGATGAAGTACGAGGCCTGAACTGATGTGAACAGACGTCATAATTTAGAGCCCAGTTATATGTTTAGAGCCGCCCGAATCCAAATACCAAGGGACGACTTGTACGACCTGCTTTGGACAACAGACGAAGACAGAGAATTGGAAACATTGGATCCCCACGTGCTCATGGGGTCCTTTTGGTTAGCACAAACAATCTTTGAATCAGCAGAAACCCTAGGTGCAATGTCATTGTCACTAGGAGCTAAACTAGTAGAAGCATCAGACTTAGTCGAGGGACATTTTGTGCTTAATGGGATTATTCTACCAGTTGGCTTCCAAACCTTAACAGGCACTACTCTAGGCATAGTGGATCTAGTTAAGGGGCAAGGTTTGCCATTCGTGAATATTCGACCTGTTGGCTTCCACTGAAATCCTACATTGGTAAAAACCTTCCCTGTAGGTTTCCAGGATTGCTTAATCTGTTTCGCTCTCCAAACTTTCTTAACTGGGTTATGAATCTTAGACCTCAGAGATAACATATCACATTTATCATGATTACCAGAAATTAAACATTTTTTTGCATGTTTTGCAGACAGCATAAGGCCTCAAATTAATTTTAGTAAGCTTAGAGCTAATACTAGAACTAACACGATTCTTTTTGTTCAAATCAAACTTCTTGTCCCTATGGTGTTCTTTCACTTCCTTATCATGATCACTTTTAGTTTGCGTAATCCTATCCTTCTTTGCATAGCTTCTAGGTTTTGACCCGCTAACTTTAGTGTCAATCTTAACATCTGTAGAAGTAACGATGGGAACATTACATGGCTTCACTACTTTCTGCATTCCTGGTCTAGAAGTGCTGGGATCTGAAATTCTAGGAGGCACATCACAGGTTGTTTTCTTGAATTTTGACATGGAACAAGGCATATCAAGGGTCACATGCTTGGCTTTAGGCATAGAACAAGGCATCACAGCTTTGCCTTTTGCACCTAAGGATAAGGATTTAGGACATGTTGCAATTACACATTCTAGCAGCTCTTGAGATCGTTTGGCCTGGAGGCAAGCAAACCTAACTTCACTATCAAGAGGTTTGTTAATGAAATCCTCTTCGACAATCTCACGGAGACATTCTAGACTATCCTTAAGGTAAGCACAGTAGTCATGAAAGGCATGTTCATTATTCCTAAGATGAGGAGGAATATATTTAACTGTCACAGTGTATTTGCAGTCGAAGGGTGACTTTGAGACAACATTCTTATTGAAAACAAGTGGCAGTTTCCCATTTCCGACTTCTCATTCTCAATTTCCTTTAGTAAAGACGTTATTTTTTCGTTGTTTTGGTCACGGGTGACTTTCATTGAATCATATAACTCTTTAAAGTGTCGTTTAACTTTTTCATTTTCTTCGAGAAAACTCTCGTTTTCCTTTTGTAATGCATTGACTAAGTTTTGAAGATGAAAAGTTTGAGAGTACTGAGAATCTAAAGGAGGAGGCATTTGGGATCCAGTCACTTCCTTCTTTTCACCTTTCAGTTGTGAGACTTGGGTTTTCAATCTTCTGATCGTGTTACAATGAGCTCGAATCTGTTCATCACGTTTGCTAATTTCAAAAAGTGCATCAAATTCAGGAGCATCCAAGGATGTCTTGATATTTGAGGTTTTAGCATTTTCTTTTAGATGTTGATATTTTAATTGCAAAGCAAGATGCTCAACTTCCAATTTAGAAAACTGTTTCACCAGGTTATCATGATCATCCTGTTCAATTTTCTCATGCAATTTAGAATTAGTTTTTTCAAGCTCAATGACACGATCATGGGAGACTTTCAGGGCAACAGATAATTCATGAAATTGAGAAGCATTAATGGAACAATTCGTAGCAGTGTAAAACACATCTTGAGTAATACATTCAGAAATAAGATTCTCATTCAAGGTATGCAAGTTCTTCCTCTCAATCTCATTATATTTTAATTCTCGCTCATAGTTACTAACCTCAACTATCATTGCATCAAATTCCTTTTCCATTTCTTTAATATCTGATTTTATCCCCTTTTTAAGACTCTCAAAATGATCTTTTAGTTGTTTAAAGAAAGGCATGACCTCAGTTAGATAGCATTCTTTTGTTTGCTCAAAACCCTTTCCCCTTCAGTTATCCCAGTGGGTGTGATCCTTTTCTTACAAGTTTTCTCAAAATCGACAAATAGTTGAAGAATAACATATTGACTGATTAAGGTCTTGCTCTTAGTGGCAATAGTTCTAGGAACTAAATGCATTGGTGTATTTGGAGGATACACAGTCGCTTTAGGGAATTTCCTACAAGGGGGATTCTTTTCAACAAGATTTTCAGCTTTTTGCAAGTCCATATCCTTTTCCCAGAACACTTGTTCAGGGGTCAATAGAGTCTGAGGCTTAAACATGTTTAAGGATATCCAATTTTCCTTAGTGTAATCATGGGGTTTTATCGTTATCTTGTTCTTTTTACACTCGGGATCTTCTAGCTTCTTATTCATTTTCTCCCTAGTGACTTCATCTGATTTCTTATCTTCCTCAGTGCACTCAGCGCAACTAGGTTTCTGTCTAGGCTTAAGGATCTCATTGCCATCATACAGTACCTTATGAGCTTCTCTAGCCTTTTTACAAGCCTCAGGGTTTGGTTCATCAACTAAGGCAACACTATGTTTGTCACTTAGAACTCTATGCTTAGTGATTATGTGAGCAGTCTGAATGGTGTTTCCTTGTACGTACAACTTATTTTCAAGCTTGTTTTTCAAAGTTTTTAGATTTGAAAAATCATTCAAAAGTTTTGATTCCTTAGCACTAAATTCTTGCTTAAGCATTTTAACATTTTCTTGAAGTTCTTGTTTTTGCTTAGCAGTTTTAGAAAGCTTTTCTTGCAAGGAGTTTAACTCTTGTTTTAATACTTCTTCTCTAAACCTACTTTTTCTAATAGTTGTACGCATTTGGTCATCCATTTCCTGCTCACGAGTGGTCAACTCAAATTTAGCACGTTGTTCATAAATAGCAACCTGATCCTTATATATGTTAAGCTCAGTGGTAAGGGAATCATCAGGCACAAATGCAGCGTACTCATGCAGTTCATAATCATCATTATGAGTAGAAGATGCACAACTAGGTACAGCAGAAACTTCCATGCAACTTACCTCAGCATTGACATGCACAGGCTGTGACTGGTGCACCTCTCTCTCTTGTGAATTTGAGCACGAAGATTCCATTTTTGCATTATCCGACTCATCAATTTTTGTTGTCATTGACATTCTGCATTCAGCAACACCCGATATTTCAACAGAAACATTACCCAACTTATCACAACACTCTTTCAACTGCACCTGACACTCATTCACGTTTTCATTCTTTTGAGCAGATTCTTCAATGTACTTTTTCACATTATCCATGAGTTGGATAAATGTCTCAATGAATTCCTGAATTTCCATTCCAGTATGTTTTTGAAGGAAATTCCAGTCAAGTGTTGATCATAATCTGCTGAATATTCCCCACTGATGAATGGCTGAAATTGTTTGTAGATTACTTGAAGAGCTGCACTGGAACCATCCTTATGAACCTTTTCATTGGTAAGTTGCATCTTTAAATGTTCTAAGTTCAACAACAAGCTTCTTGTCAATGTAGGTAAGTCCTGGCGGAAAAGAGCACTACATGTTCGATCCCCAGCTATGGATAACAGCTGTATGAGGTGCAGATGAAGTAGCTGATAGGGCTCAATGCTGCATTCCATTTTCATGGCATTCTGTAGCAGGTGCAATTCATTCTCATTGTACTCAGAACATGAAGATCTCACATCCTCATTGTTTAATTCAAACATCTTTAATCGTTCAGTGTAGCATTCATTAACATTATTGTCCACAGCATCATACAATTTAAGCACTTCTGAAATCACTGGGTCAGTAGAGTAAGACATGATGTGGTAGAATGCACGGGATTTTACGAGTCTATGATTTAAACCGAGAAATAGAATCTTTCGCGGGATTTTACTAAAATCAAGACCAAACCGTTAAGCAATGACCAATGGAATGTGTTAAGATGACTGATGGATCGACACAATGATAGACAATTGTGTGTTAGGACTTATGATTGTTTGTGGGATAAGCAGAGATGTTGTTTGGTTGTGATTTGGGTTGGTTGTTGCACGATTTTATGGAGAAATTTAGGTCTAAAAACTTAAAAGCTCAATAACTTCCTTTCGGAGAGGATTTGGGCCTCGAAAAATTCGTTTCACGACATCATGGTGAAACCTCACAATATTCAGGCTGTTCCGGTCGTTTTGACAGGTATTTCGCTGAAAACGGAGTTACGGATCAAAAGTTATGGCCGTTTGAAGTTTTGACGTAAAAAGTCAACTTTGGTCAAACCTCTTCTTCGTAAAAATCAACCAAGTCGCTATAAGATAATGCACCAAGTCGCTAACACCTAATTCGCTACACCACCAAGTCGCTAAAGTCCCAAGTCGCTAGACAAATGCAAGTCGCTAAGTAGTAACTCGCTAAGCCTCAAGTCGCTAGCAAAATTTTGGCAGCAATTCGCTACTCAAGTCGCTAAAGATTCAAGTCGCTAAAGAGCAACTCGCTACAGACCAAGTCGCTACCACCAAGTCGCTACCCGTAGTGGAGAGTCCACTACTTGTACTGTTAATCGCTAGGTCTAAGTCGCTAGCTCCAAAACTGTAACTCGCTACAAAAATGTGAAGCAAGTCGCTACGAAGAAAGATATACCGTGAGCCAAATCGCTAACTTGAAAAACTTCCAAAACACACTTTTCAATCCAAAAACAACCCAACCACGATGATTCAAGCCTTCCAAATCACAACCTAAACACTTATGATGATCCTAAACACAAAAGTACAATCAAAATCCAAACTTTAACACAAGAAATCAACCAAATGATGCACAAACCACTAAACTTTTTCAAACTCAAAAACCACCTAAAAACCACTAGAAATCCAAAGATGTGCAAGATATGATCTAACCATGGCTCTTGATACCAATTGTTGGATATTGGATTTCACAAACACATCAAACCATTAACACAAGTGGGCGTATAAGTGGAATTCTAGAGAGAGAAAGTTAGAGGTTTAGGGAACTTAGTGAGAGAAAGTGAAAGATATTATTATGAGCTCCAACTCTCTACCTTGGGAGGTAGAGAGTATTTATAGTCTTACATAAAATGCCACACAACGGGCTGTGGATCAGGCATACAGTGGGTAAAGACCCGTCCGTCCTCCACGGTGTTACTTAACAAAATACTACTTAACTAAATATAACTATGACTACGAGCATTCTAACGATTACATATACTTGAGGTGACCGACTCTTTAATACCGGGAATTTCTAATTCCTAACATTATCTGTAGTAGTTGTGTTTTCCCTTGTAACACTACCTTTATTTGCAGTAGATTTGTTTCCCTTTCTGTCAAGGCACAGGGGACAAACATACCACCTAAAATCTGCATAAGGTGGACGCCTTGCAAAAAAGGTCAATCCAGCCCTATTTTCAGTTTCTACCCAACAGTCAAGGCATACCATTTGACCACCTTTTTGTGCAGCCATAGTGAAAATGTTTTTGTATGATTAAGGTTTGATGAAATGTATGGTATTATATAATGAAGGCAACTATAATATGGTACAATGCGTTTGTTGAACACGTATAATTCATGAAATGTGGTTGTTGAACACGTATATGGGAGTATATACACCATAAATGCTTAAAATGGAGCAAAAAACATTCACAGTTTTCAACCCTTGACTTTTGCATATGTAGTTTAGGGTGTTGTTTGGAATGACCCAATTTGACTTATAAAGTCAACAAATACCAAAAAATTATTAACCAAATTGACTTGTGTTAATCTATTAAAACATCTTTTGTTGTCATTTGTACTTTGGTATTGTTGTTTACATATTTCATTTACCAATTGAATATGCAGTTTAGGGGTGTGTTTGGAATAACCCATTCTGACTTATAAAGTCAACATAAAGAAATTTATTTCAAACATTATGGTGTTGAAATTACAGATGGCTACAACCTACTAACAGCAGTTCAACATTTTTTTATCCAGCACGTATGGATGTCTTGGATATAAATCCTCCACATCCACTCCATAATAAGTTGCCTCAAACTCTGCTTCTTCTAGCCATTTTTTCCTCTTCCATTCCTCTTCAATTCTTTTGTACATTCTCTCATCTTTCAAAAACTGTTGGAATGCCTCTTCATCCATCCTTGTATGCTTTTCATCTTCATCCAACATTGTGTGTTCTTCTTCTTGCTCATAAACAGCTTCAAGAAACTCTTATTCCATAGTCTGCTTTATCTCGTCTTCATCCATCCACTGCAAAAGGTATAGATTTGTACATCAACTACAATGTAAACACATAAGAACAATCATTATGCAAATGATAATTAAATGAATACTTGTTGCCTTCTACCATCAGAATACCTTTTTCTACCTCGCACCTTAATTTCATTTGGTGGTTTTGGTACTTGTTCCTTGTAACACCTAGACTTATTATGTCCAACAGTTTGACAATTGGAGCATTTAATCTGTCTACGAACTCTAGCTTACCCGTTTTGATGCAATTTTACTTAATTAAGGCTTTAGGGTTTTGAAATCTTGTTTGGGGTAAAATGTTAGAATAAAGGGTTTCCTATAACTTTATGCAAATGTGAGGAAAGGATAGGGGACTAAAACCTTAGTCATATATTCTTGCATTGTTTATGCAAGGACCATAGTTCTACCAACACCCAATACAATCAAAACAAATATAACAAAAATAAAAGAGGAATACAAGAATTAAAAACAGAATTAACAAATTATAACACAAGAACATAAAAGATAGATTCATTAATTTCATATCAAACATGAAATTCAGTACATTTTTTTCCAAAAAAAAAAAAAAACAACATAAGCACTTGATTTCCCTTCAAGTCACTTTGCCTTCCTAAGATCTTCAAGGAAGTTCCTCCTATCAAACACCTGACAGTATGTTTCACAGATCATCTCCCTTATCTCCAAGGCCTTTAAGACATTTGCCTTTTGCTTCTTGCGAAGATCCACAAGAAACTTATAGGTCATCACGAAGGTCGATAGCCTTCGAACTCAGAGATATATTCTTGGGTTTTGATTCATACCAAGAACCAAGTCAGAGAAAGTATGTTGGAGCCCATTAGCAATCTGCATGTCCTTATCATTTTCTCTCTGATAAAAGAGAGAAATCGAGTCAAACATGTAGACAAAGTTGGAAGCTGTAGGATCGTGAATATTATGTTGTTTGATGATTCATGTGGTCTAGGATGATGATAATATAAGAAAGCCATTAGAGAGATGAAGAGAGTAGAGAGGAGGTTCTTTGAAAGAGAGTTGCTTTACAAAAAGTGAAAGGTTAGATTCAAAGAAGCCACACCCCTTCCATCCATGGAAGGGGTATTTATAGTTACAAAGCATACGTCCTCCTATCGGACTGTGGATCAGGCATACAGTGGGTAAAGACCCGTCCTTCCTCCAAGGTGTTACACTAAACTAAACTACACTACAAACTAACTAATTAACTACTAAATAACATAAATAACGACACGTCTACGAGCTAACATATGCTAGACCATAATTGGGGTGACCGACACTTTAACATGAAATTTCCAATTCCTAACAATCTCCCCCTAAGGGAGGCCACCCCATGAAATACATTTTGCATCCTAGCATTCTATCTTTGTCTTAAGTTCTGAGCTCGTAGACTTCTATTCTTCAAGTTCCGCAATCTTTGTGCTTTAGTAGCGATTCTTTAAAATCCGGATTGATTTGTACTTTTAGTGGAGGCCTTTAACTGATCCACATCTTTGATGATCTTCGAGCTTTCAATGAGATCATCAGCCACAATAAATCTCTGGATCACCCTTAGTAGTGTTGCCTTCATATGATGTTGTGACTTTCGGACCGACATGCTCACATTTTCAGGATCATGACAACTTTCCATCAGAGTAGCGGAAGCTTTACTGGTTCATGATATTTGCAGCAGCGTAGCAGAAGCATAGTATAAAAATATCAGAGCCAGGTTATGTAGATATGCACTAGTCATGATTTCTTTAATTAAGTGTGGATGCTGTGAGCATGCGGCTTTGGATTGACTCCTCAATTCTGATCAGCTGCAATCGTCGGGGTGTACCTGCATACGACAGTTAGCAAAAAAGAGCACGAAAGTGTCTTTGATCACTTTCGTTGAATTGAGGTACACGGCCCACGGTTCCCCGTTGATCAGTACAAGTACTGCCTGTCATCAGGTATAATTCCGAAGAATCTGCTTGACAGGGTTTCGCAGTTGTTCTAGCCGTTCTCAAACCGGAGCGTCTCAAAGAAGACAACACCGAGTGAGTGAACCAGCGAATTTGAGATTCACTGATTGATGAAAAAAAGATTTGAAAAACAATCGTGTACTGCTCAATATAAATTGTTTTTGCAATATAACGAAGGTTTTAATGAAAATCAATTATCAATCATAAACGCCTTTTATTTTGAAATATTAATACACAACCGATGTGCTAGAGAAAAGAGTTTTAAGCACAACGACCGGTTTTTCAAAGGTATCCGTCAATCCATAACCTGAACCAGGATTGATTCATAAATTTGAATCGCTCCATTGTTTCTGTTCAGTTGTCACATGGTTGATCTATTGGATAGATCTCACATGCCACCTACTAAGAGCTTGTTTGATGTTGGCTCTAGAAGGCTTTCCATCTTCATTGTGAATATGTTTGCATATCACTCAGATGTTCTGGTAATACCACAAGGATAATGCGTAGGACTCTTAATATATTCTTACTTTCCACATTGTGTGAAATAGCAAGTCTTCAAGAATTTTGTGTCCTAATGAGATATTGTGGATGATCTCTTGGCTCTAGACTTAATTGTGCACATTTGGTTTTCTATGCCGGAGACTAGGGAGAGGGTCTCCTTCTTCAATATCAACAATCTCTAAGAGAAAGTCGATAGATTATGTCGGTTCCCCGTGAGAATGAAACAAGTCCTTTTAAGAGGAACTTGAGTAGCTTGGGAAGTTTAGTGCAGTGCGTCACTGGGTCCATGACGTCTTGTCTTCAATACCGGCGTTACCTTGGTAACCACCAGTAGCATATGTATTGAACTCGGTTACTGCCCTAAGGTTGAATTATTGGAGGGCTATTTCTTTTCACCCTTTTTCACATTCAATTCTTTTTCATTATTCAACCCCTTCAGTGCTTACCGAGACTTCATAACTAGAACCTTGTTAGGTTTATTCCAGTACTAGCTCTGTCTCAGTCCGCACTCTTCCCATATCTCACTTTTCTCCTTTTTTCATTATACTTAAGGACTCTACACTATCTAGTGGATTGTCCCTGGGTAGATCCCTCCGGCTCTGGCGGGATCGTGGGAACAAATACCTAACCTAACCATCCTTATAACACCATGCATAAAGTAAATTGGTCGGTCTTTTGGTATTGTTCATTCTTCCATGAAACCAATTGAAAAATCATTTGGAAAATCAATCAAGGTATTTGTGATATAAAATCAAAGCATTTTGTACCTTAATTGTTTTTTATCTTTTAGAAATGCTCCCCCTCAACATGTGCATATGATTTTATAAATTGTTTAGCACATGGAGGCAAAAGATCTTTTGAAATAAATTCTTGATCACAATTTCCATAGAAAAAGCCATTTGATTTTCTTTGGTAAATTCTCTCCCTCAATATGTGCATAGGATATTTGAAATCATTATATCACATAGAGGAAAGAGTTCTTTTGAAGCACATCCACGATTGCAAAATCCGTTAAGAAACCATTTAGAAAATCAATCAAGATACTTTATGTTGAAACATAGAAATCATTGTACCTTGAATATTTATTTTATTTTATTTATTTTTATTTTTATTTTTTATTTTTTTTTAAATGCTTCCCCTCAATATATGCTTCGAGATTCGAAAGTGTTTAGCACATATGGGAGAGCAACATGCACATCTGAATCAAAATGATCACCTTTTATCAAATTTCATTATTAAATCACAAATTCTCCCCCGATCAAAAATATCAAACCCTTCGAGATTTTGGATCCCAAGTGATTTAATAAGGTTTAGAAAACATGAGAAAAAATGTGCCAGATTTAAAAACTCGTCTAGTTTTTGGATAAATTCTCCCCCTCAACATGTGCATTATGTATATTAAAATCGTTTGCACATGGAGGCAGGAGTGTCTTTGAAGGACTAAAACCAATTCCATTAAAACAGATTTGAGATTTAAATCACGATCTCTCCCCCGATCAAAAAATTTCAAACCAATTGAGATTTGTGATCCCAATTGATTTGAATCATTTAGAAAATTTTGGAAAAGACGTGGCTTGATTTAATTTTTGAAATAGACTGATAAGGATCAATTATAGACATTAAAGATTGTTAGTGTCAGGTATGATAGTTTTTAAGAGATCTTTAAGTAAAATAAAACAATTTCACAATCAAACAAGAACAGAAAAAATTTCATTTTGTAAGATCTTGGGGTTTTAACGAAAATCATACCATGACATAACATTAAATCTTTAGATCACCACTTATAATTGTACAACCGGACCTTTTATGAAGTAATATTGATTGAAAATATTTTATTTTAAATCACTCTCCCCCTCAATCGATGACCGTAGTCGATGATTGAGTGACTTAAGTTTTGATAAAATGAAGTCCGGTGATTTTCAAAATTAAGTCCAATTTATTTTCAAAACCAATATTTTTCCATTTTCAAAACAATATTTTCAGAATGTTTTAAAAATATTGTCATCCACTATTTTTACTGCACAAGATACGTTAGGTGGTATGGAAGTTGCTTCTGTTGTTGATGTAAGGCTGGAAGAAAACCGTCTGCTGATGCAGTGAGACTTCTGACGTTGCATTTGTCATGCCAACTCTTCATAGAGGTCCAATTAAGCTCCGTTTCTTCATTTGATGATGAAGAAAACCATCTGCTGATGCAGTGAGACATCTTACGTTGCATTCCATGCCAACTTTCCTTAGAAGTCAAATTAAGCTCCGTTTCTTCATTTGTCAACCCAAGATATAGTTACCCTTTCCATTCGGCATCCAATCATCTTCTATTGTGGGATCCGGATCGGGAACATTATTATATACCAATATACCTGCATACGTTAGTGGACACAAATAGATATATGGTGGTTGACATCACCCAAACAACAATCGACTAATAAAAGTCAATTCAACATATCAATCAAATCATACATAGGCATGGGAATAATGTGTTTATCAAACTCTAATCATCTAATCCTAACAATCATATCCTAAATTCCTAGTCCTTCGACATAAGCAAATATCATTTTTAGTTAAGCACGTAGGATAAGTAAGAAAGCCCGTTAGATGATATAGATTTGAAAACATTCCCCCCCTCAATCAATTACTTATTTTCATGAATAGTTTTAAAAGCGCTGAAATCATTTATAGAGTTTTTGCAATTTTATGAAAACTTGATTTTGATTGATTTTCAAGCAACTCAATTACCACCATTTATGAAAACAACAAATATTTTTCTAAAGAATTTATAGAAAGAAAAACATTTGTGTAGGAACAGCAGTCCTTCGACATACTTTCCTCATTTTGTTTTAGGAAAAGTGCACGAAATATTTGAAAATTGGTTTAGCGCAACACTTTCCTTCCTTGAAGAGCGGGTTGCTATCAGAAATAATAGCAAGCCATAGTTTTAAGCACGGGTCACAGTCTGAAATAACTGCAAGCCATTTTTTTTGAAGCGCGGGTTACAGTCTGAAATAATTGTAAGCCATATTTTGAGACATGTTTAGAAAAGAATATTTACACCTTCTGCTCGAACTTCATCTATGGTCCCGTGCCATTGTTGAATGACATTTCTAAGACCGTAGATGTTATCGATACCAGAAGACATGTCTTTGAAAAACAATATTTTTGGTATTTTTCAAATTTTCTAATTTTTATGGGTTTTTGTTGGTTTTATATTTTTCTATTTTCTTTTTGTTGGTTTTATATTTTTGTATTTTGTTTTTCTGATAAATATATACAAAGATAGAATAGATGATATAGTTTAAGAAAGATGATGATACGAGTACCGAGATAAGGATATCGAGCAGCACGTCGTAGAAGATAGAATTCGTCATCTCTTAAACATTCACCACCAAAGCTTCCGAGGCTCCAGAATAGAAGATAGAATAATCACCGTGATTCTTCGTTCCTTTTAAGAATAATCACCGTGATTCTTCGTTCGAGGTTATATCATCCAACAGCAACGTATCATCCCACATTTAAATAATCTTCTCAAATTCCTTTTCCACTGAAGTCTGAAGCGATCCATACCAAAAGTTGTCAAGAGAACAATTCCATCAAGTAGTAGAATTGATGCAGTCAGCCTCTTTGTATAATGCTCAAGAACTCTCCCGAATACACATCATGAGGGGAATGAAAACACCTCCCCATGTTCACATTTTTCTTCCCTGATAATCGTGTATGAAGCTCAAGAACCCGAAGTACACCAATACCCAAGAGCTCTCCCGAGTACACATCATGAGGGGAATGAAAACACCTCCCCAATGTTCACCTTTTTCTTCCCTGATGATCGTGTATGAAGCTCAAGAACCCGAAGTACACACATTCCCAAAGAGAGAATAACTGATAACACCTCCCTCATGTTACACATTTATCTCCCCTGAATATGTCATACTTGTGTACCTCTTTTATCCCCAGAAACTAACTCTTCAATCTCTTCCCCGACATAGTTGGAATTAGAACACTATAAGCCACGAGTCAAACATTGAGTTTCTCTGCGGTCATGACATTTGTCTTCCCGGGATATCTTCAATCACTTAGAAGAATTAAGTTCGTCAAGTGTACTCGTTGTGCTTTTAGATGTGTGTCTCTAGAAGCCACGAGTCAAACACTGAGTTTCTCTGCGGTCATGACATTTGTCTTCCCGGGATATCTTCAATCACTTAGAAGAATTAAGTTCGTCAAGTGTACTCGTTGTGCTTTTAGATGTGTGTCTCCTTCGCTCTTGCTGGTTTTGACACTTCAGAATCAGCAACACATTGTAAGCTCATGTACTAGAAATCTTTTGAGAAGATCGCTTGAAGTCTTTGTGAGAATCAACCTGCTGAAGAATAAGAGCAAGTCTAATTGGGATTGAATCTGATCTCACTCTCCCACAATTAGTGCTCTCCCCTAAACTGACAATCTTTATGATGAATGCTTGTATTAAGAAGAAGTCTTTAGATCGTTAAATGCAACATGTCTTTAGTCTTCTAACATGCATCAGAAAATGTAGAATAGACTGTAGACTCGACCTTCTTCAAGATTGTCCAGTTGGGGAATAGATAGTTAACATCTTCATCTTACCAAAAAGCATCCCAATTAACTTACATCTTGCAATTCCCCTTAACTAAAATCCCTCCCAATCAAACAAGAACAGAAAGATGTTCATCAAGGAAATCAGCAATCAGCCCGCAACGAACACTTGAAATGGTAACACCAAACAAACAATCACATCAAAAAATAACAGAAGGTTGCCCGGAATCATCATGTCGATGTGTACGTGAAGTATTAACTGGAATCACTTTGTCGTTAAACTCATATCAGCTTGTGAGAAGATGTCAACCAACGGTGTTAATACAAATAAGCCGTAAAAACGTTTATTTATATTTTACGATCTTCTAATGTTTTGTCGATAACAAACGTAAAATCATATTAACGAAACAAATAAAATACGTAAATGGTTTGAACTAATAGTTTCTAACATATTCACATTTTCACATAAAACATGTATAAGTACTTTTATGATTTAAGTAATACATATGTACAATAACTAGTGTTTACGTATTTGGATAAAATATACACATAACTAGCATGTAGTATATTGGGTAATATAAATGGGTAGAAACTTAAGTATCACAACCCATTGGGCAAATACATTGAATGTAGTTGGGTACAACCCAAAGCCCATAACCCATGGATCATGACCCATAACCCATTGCATGACATCATGCTTATATCATACATGGATAATATCCATAACCCATGGATCAACCCATAACCAAGTGACTAAGTGCATTGCACTCAAAGATACATTGTATCTAGCTAAAGATCCATGGTTCAAACCATGACCCATGACCCATAACCAAAATACCCATGGGCAAAGAGGAGCGTTCCACGGATCCCTAGCTTTGTGCTAGCCGGATCCCAAGTGGAAGGGATCCGTGGGATCCGGGGAACTGTAGGATTTTTCCTCTATAAATAGTGAGCCATTTATTTATTATTTCTCACCCCTTTCTAACACACTTTCTCCCCTGAGTTAAATCTCACTAACCTTAGATCCAAGAGATCTATGTTTGTAGCTTTGTTTTTGTGTGATCTTTTAGGTTCCTCTTAAAGGCAAGATCACCACCTTTGAAGTCGAGCAAGCTCAAGTCCATGAGTTGCCATGCTTCCTCATCATCAAGGCTACTGAAGTCTTCTTGATGATGATTCCTTTCTTTCTTCAAAGAAGTGTAGTGTTGAAGACATTAGTGAAAGATGTCTCAAGTGTCAAGATGAAGATATTAGTGAAGGTTATCTATCGTCCATAGGATAAGCACTTGTGGTAGGTGCTTAGAAGTCAAGACAAAGAAGCATTAGTGAAAGGTGCTTAGAAGTCAAGAAAAAGAAGCATTAGTGAAAGGTGCTTAGAAGTGAAGACACAAGACATTAGTGAAAGGTGTCTTGTAGATCTAGTCAAAGGCATTAGTGAAAGGTGCCTTAGATGTACATTCGATATGGTGTGCTTCGATGTACAAGATAGACTAGTATTAGATCCAAGGATATTGATATCCTTGATGATGTTGTAAAGGAGTAGATCTCCTTTGGGATTAGTCGTTGGTGTAGTGTGGTAGTAGTTCCTCCATTGCAATGGAACTAGGTGCTTAGCCTAGTCCCTAATAAAGGGTAGGCGACGTTGTGAAGGTGTAGTTCACCTTGGAGTGAAAGAACTAGGTACTTAGCCTAGTACCTTATAAAGGGTAGGCGACGTTGTGTAGGTGTGGTTCACCTTGGAGTGAAAGAACCCGGTGGTTAGCCTAGCACCGGAAAAAGGGTAGGCGATGTTGTGAAGGCTTCTCCGCCATAAGGAGATTGGTGTAGTGATTACGAACTCTCGAGTAGGTGACTCGGGGAGTGGAGTAGGGCAAGGAAGGTGTTCTTGTAGCCGAACCACTATAAATACTCGTGTTGTGGTTTTGTGCTTCTTACTCTTATCTTTTCATTACTTACCTCTATATGCTTGTTTATCAACATCCAACACACACATCCAAATAGATTGACATAAGTCGATCTAAATAGTTTAAAAGGAAGTTTTAATTGGTAAAACTATTCAACCCCCCCTTCTAGTTTTCCACAATTGGCATCAGAGCTTTGTTACCAAGTTTCTTGAAGTATATTGTACTTTAAAAACTTGATACGATCCATAGTTAATTGAAAACTACAAAGAAGGTTTTTTATAAAAACAAACACCATGTTTTCCAAAACTATATGTTTGGATGTTGATTTGATAACAACATTTTTCTTATTTACTTTTTCATTTAATTGCACTAATCTTCTTTGTCATGTTGATTAGTCAAAGCTCATACCCACCAAGCTTTAGGAGTCGCTTGGTAACAAGAATACCTTCCTTAAGAAGGTATCTTGAACGCAAAGGAGCGGGAATCGTCTAAGTGACATTTGCTGTGTCATTTGTAAAGACATTCCTAAGTACGCTAGATGTATGATTTTCTTTTTACTTTGCTTGATAATTAAGTATACCTATTTAGGTATTTATATGATTATCTTTTGTGCTTATACATGTTTTACATGAAGCTTCATTAGGAAGCCTTTTTTCTCAAATACGTGTTTTATTTCTCGTCTAAAGTCGTGGTATATAAAACTTTGTTTTGTTTTTTTTTAAATCCAATAATAAAACAAAACACGAATTTCAAAAATTCCTCCTACCCTATAAATAACCCCACCGTCGACCAACTCTACCAAAACCTCACTTTTTCAAATCTTCCAATTTCAAAAATTTCCTCTCATTCAAAAATTTCATATTCCTCTTCATTCCATCTCAACCGAAACCAAGAAGATCCGTCATCAACATGGTTTACATCGCACTCGTGCTCATCGCCCTAACACTCATCGCACTTGTGTTCCCTATGATGAAGTTCACATACGAAGACATTTACTTTATGTTGTTAATCTACATTGGGGTTATATACCCAATCCTTTGTATCATCCTTAGTATTGAAATGCAATATTACTAGTTTATTATTATCATAATGTGTTTGTCACTTATTTTGATTTATATGTTTTATATTTTTTCGTGATACATTAGAAGTCATGTATGCATGCTAAAAGAAAATGTAGGATAAAACATATTCCGTGGTATAAAAACTGGAAAACCTATGTTTCTGTTACTACAGATCCACGGATCCCGGAAGATATACTAGCCGGATCCCTTTTGTTAAAGAATCGTGGGATCCGTCCTACTGGAAAACAGTTTTTCATGCAAATTAAAAACCACTATCTTTCTAAATGTAATAATCCACTAGAAAGTCAAAACCTTGAGTAAGTTAAAATGTTAAATACCATTTTTAATAAAAATCTAGTAAAAACATTAGATTATCATAGGTTAACCACAAACATCTCTTTTTATTAACTTATCATTTCTATAGGTTCAACTATGACGCATGAATATGAGTTTGATTTTTCACTCACTAGCGTCTACACTCCGAACATCTCTCTCGAACCCAACACACCTGGCAATCATGTCCGTGGGTTCAATAATCTCAAAAACCGTCACTTCCACGAAGGACGTATTGTAGACACCTCTCTACAATTCGAAGAAGGTATCAATACCTCCTTCCGAGGCATAGGACTAGAATGTCTTCTTGAAATCAACGAGAAGATATGTCCAAGGTTCATAATGGAATTCTTCCGTCAAGTCGAACTCGTTCGTAACGAGGATCGTTCTCTATCTCTTTGGTTTTATATCAAAAACCAAAAGTTCACTCTAACCCTTGGGCATTTTTCTCACATCCTCCGGATTCCAAATCATGGACAATGTGCCTTCACCGAAGATTGGTCTCTTGATTCTCTCTTCAACTTTCGTGAAGAAAATAGTCCATATTGTTCACACATACCCTCTCCGGAAGATTTAAATCGCATAATATGCAAACCTCGACCATATTACTCCGATCCAAACATCATCTTTACAAGGGATATCCGAGAAGAGTACAAGCCTCTTGCACTCATCCTACGTGAAAATGTTTGGAGTCTTAGGGGAAATCGAGAAATTCTTCCCGCTTGTTGTGCTCACATGTTGTACTGTTTGCTAACACAACAACCATACAATCTCGCCTACTTCTTCGCAAGGCGAATTGCAAATCTTCAAGGCTCCAAGAATAAACTCATCCCTTATGGAATGTTCTTGACACGCCTATATCATAATGTTATGCACTTCTGATTGGTCCCAAATGGTCAACCCAAATTAACCAGGTAAATGGTCAACAAGAGTCAAACAGCTTGAGAACGCAATGCAATTATCCAGGAGAGTTTAGTGTATCCCCGGGTCGTTAAGTCCTAACGAGCTGTGCGATTGAATAGCTAAACGCGTAGTGGTCGGGTGATATTGAAAAGGAAAGGGGTTATGATTGATTACACTAAGGAAATTAAATCTAATAAAGACTTTGAAGTCATTTTAATTCTATATTTAAAATCGTTTAACGATTAAAACCTAAAACGCGTACGTTTACTGAATTTTACGTAAACGTACAAAATAAAACGTAAATTTAAAAGAATAAAACACCTACGGATATGAAAATGATATTTTTACAATCCTAATAAATAAAGAAAATTTTAAGAAAAAGAAAAATAATTTTTACACTATTTAAATATTTAATATTAATTAAAACTAATTATTAACTAATTTAAACTAATTAAAATTAAGAAAGATAGGAAATGAACAGTAAAAATTATGAAAAATTTCCTAAAGTTATTTTATATTATATAAAAGCTAGGAAAAATATAAAAACATGGTTTTACTTAATAAAAATTAACTTTACTATTTAATACTTTAATATTAATTATTAATTAAACTATTATTAATTATTAAAAATACTAGATGACAAAGGAAAAATCTGAGAAAATTCCTAAAAATACTTTAGTATGACAGAAACTTAAGAAAAATATAAAAACATATAAGTGCTTAATAATAAGCTGAAAAGAAAATTAAAAAGCTAATTTCTATTAAATAGAAGCTATCACTAATTTCATTTTTGGATTTTTCTGGTTTTTCTTTTACAAAACTAATTTATAACTAAAAAGATGAAACTTTTACAAAGACAACTAAGCTAGAACTAAAAAAATAAGTTAATTGAGAATCAAAAAGCTTGACAGTTGGATAAAAGGCAAAATTTAAGCTAAAAGGCTCAAAATAAGCTATAAGCTGGAACTAAATGGTGGATTATTGTGTAAACAAGTTTAATGGACAGAAAATAAGCTAGAACAATAAGAGAAAGGCGCTGAATAAGCCAATAAAGCCAAATAAGCAAATCCAAAACTTGACACTGAAACAACCCCAAGGTGTCAACTTGCAGGGCTGATTTAGGAGGGGGCAAGGGGAGATAAACTCCAAATAAGCTTTGAACTAGATAGGCAGTTGGGTGGTGATTCCAAAGAACCAAGAAACACCCACTGGGGCCAACTGAGGTGGCCTGTGGGACCCACAGAAGTGGTGAAGATGGCCACTGGTGGTGGTGCAGCAGCTGCACAGAGGAGACACTTCCCCTGCAGCTCACTTTGAGGCCATGTGGGGCCCACACAAAAATTCACAAAAATGATACAAAAATACTAGAGAGTACACAAGCTGGGACTAAATGGTTTCCCAAAAGCTCATAAGCTACAACATAGTAATAAGCTTATTAAAAATCCCACAAGTTTGGGCAATTTTCCTGTCACACTAGTTTTGACTTTTGAAATTATGAAGCAGTTTGACTTTGGAGAACTTGTGGGTGAATTTGTTGACTGATTTTGATTAATGGTGTTACAATAAGACTAATTTTAACTAAAGTAACAATACTAGAGTCAATATGGAGTATTTAGACCCCTAATTCCTTGACAGTGTACTATCAAGGGTGTTTAGAGTCGATTTTGACTATTTGCTATTAGGACTAGGTTTTCAGGCTTCCTTATGACTTAACAACACTAAGCAAACATGTATGAATCACAAGCACAGCAAGACTACGACAATAGAGCCAAGACAACTCTATTCCAAACACCCTATATCTAGGCAGTTTTAATGTAGTTCAAAGCAAAAAAAAAAAAAAAAGATTTTTCAAGTTCTAAAACTGAATTATCTAATTATTTATCATAAACTAAGCTAGAACTAAGCATAATACACAAAGAGTAGGCAGCAAATGGACCAATGAGCAAAGCATGATAAAACTTTAGGCAAAAAGAAAAATCTTACAAGGGTTTCCAGAGCACAAGACTGAACCAAGGACCATAAAACATTCCTAAAGGTCCCCCACAGAACCACTAACCCATATCCATATGCTTTCAACTCTGCTTCAACATTCTTCTTCTTTTCTTTGTTTTTTTTTTTATTTATTTATAATTATTTTTTTTTGTATTTTCTGATTTTCTAAGTTAGGTAATTTTAAACACTTAAGAGACTTGAGACTTGTGAAAACTAGTTTAATATAGTCTATTGGAGTACCAAACAACAGTTTTAACAATGTCTGATCAATATAAGAAATTTTGATGAAAAAACTATGGAAACTGAAAATAGTGGATAAAACTTGAATATATTGCTTAAACTGAGTTTCACATACACTTGAGAACTGAAAAAGATACTTTGAAACTTAAATTATAACTAGAAAAAAAAACATTACAAGTCGAATTTGGAAATTTTACAAAAAACTATATTACACTACTCTCCTTTTTTTCAGCTTCTCTCCCCTCTATTTATTGACAAAAATGTTCCCCCTTGTCCTCTGAGTAATTCCCACCACTTTGCAGAGCCATTGGATCACTTGGGCTCTTTTTAGCCGTTGATGAGTTTTTGGCGGGAAAACGATTTTAGCAACTTGGGGGTGGATTGAGCACGGTAAGAGGAAGCATTAAATGCTTTTGGACGTTTGGTGAGGTGGAGTGATAAGGGTGGTGGTATGTGAGCTGGAGGTATGGTTGTGGGAGTTGGTTGCAGAGAAGTGGGTGAAGGAGGTGGGTTTGGAGGGAAAACGAGGGAGTGGGTTTGACTGGCTTTGACCAGTGTTTTATTAATAGGGGAGGTTCATTTTGGGGGTTCATGGGGTTTTGGACTGGCTCAAGGGTCAAGCTCAAGTTGGGCTTGGGTAGTGGGCTGCAGATTGGTGGGTTTGTAATTATAAAAGGTCCGGTTGGTTGTAGCTATTAACACAAGGACCATTCTTGCAATTCATCCAAACTTGAGGGACCGAAATTGTAATTTTCCAAAATTTATTATAAGGACCATTTTTGACAAGTTTAAATTACCAAAGGACCAAAAATATTAATTTTCCAATTTAAAATGTCCAGGGGTAAATTCTGTCAATCTTTGAAACTTCAGGGACTAAAGTTGCCATTTTGCAAAACTGAACTTTATAAGGGTAATTTTGACAACTTGAAAAATCCCTGAGGGCATTTTATGAAAAATTACATGTTTTGAATAACCAGGGACTAGATTTTGACAATTATTGCATAAAATACAGTCTAAATATTTTTTCTGTCTTTTTGAGACTTTTCAAAGTGTTTTTGACTGTTTTTGCAGTGTAGAAGGAACAAAAATGATGAGTATTTACACACTCATCAATCCCCCACACTAAAACATTGCTAGTCCCTAGCAATCTTTTGAGAAAACTTAATGGATTTGAATCTCTTTACCAAAAGCCATTACTTCTGGAGTAGCCAAATGTTTCAGTTTAAGTAAGAACATTGGTACATCGATAACCAAATGATTTTGAGCAAACCACCAGCTTTCAACGGTTTTGATTTGTCTTTACCAGAAGCCGTTTGCTTCTGAACTAGCCAACTCTTAGATAAAATATCTTTGGTGAGTCGATTACCAATTATGGTTTTCTAACTGCCTTTACCACAAGCCATAAACTTGCGGGCTAGCCAACTCTTCACTAATTAAAGATATGGTGAGCTGAACACCATACAATTTTGGGCAAATTGCAAGCCGTCAACGGATTTGAGATATCTTTACCAAGAGCCGTTTGCTCCTGGATTAGCCAATCCTTTTGTTTATTAGACATGGCGGACTGATAACCGTAAGCTGAGTAAGTGCAAAACACTTGCTCCAAAAGCTTCGATGAATGTGGTCTTTTCTTGATCCTGTGGATCAATGGGGATCTGAAAATACCCCGAGAAACCATCTAGGAAACAATAGTATTCGTTCCCTGCTAATCTCTCAAGCATTTGGTCCATGAAGGGTAGAGGAAAATGGTCTTTATGGGTGGCTTCGTTTAACTTGCGATAGTCAATACACACACGCCATCCCGTAACCAATCGAGTTGGAATTAACTCGTTTTCTTCACTTGTGACAACAGTTATGCCACCCTTTTTTGGAACACAGTGGATGGGACTGACCCAAGGACTATCAGAGATCGGGTAAATTAAACCGGCATCAAGAATTTTGAGAACCTCCTGTTTGATAACCTCATGAATCTTAGGATTCACCCTTCTCTGATGTTGGACTGCTGGTTTGAAATCATCCTCCAATAAAATCTTGTGCGTACAAAATTCAGGGTTAATACCCTTGATGTCGGAGAGTCTCCAAGCAATTGCTTGCTTGTGCAACTTCAAAACCTTTATGAGAGCAGTCTTCTCCTCCTCAGTTAAGTCCTTAGCAATTATGACGGGTAATTTATCATCACCCTCCAAGAATGCATACTCGAGATGAGGAGGTAGGTCCTTAAGTTCAACCTCGGGAAATTCTTCAGTAGATGTTTGTACGGATTTGATTTCTTCAATCGTGATCTCTTTCGGAGGGAGTGACGGTGATGGATCTTCATTTAACAATTGCTCAAGATAAAGGATATCTCCCTCATAATCATAAACACCATCATCAATTCCCGGTGGAATCGATTCATCATTAGCAAGAAACTCATCGATCTCTTCTAAAAAGAAATCACCTCCCTCAAACGGAGTAAGAGAGGGGGAAGAATCGGCAATAATTGGTTGAAAAGATGTGGTGGGATCCCCACTCACAGAATTATGAAAATAACCAAGAAACTCTTGAGAGTACTCCTCTGAAGCAATATCAATTACATCGATTCGATTAACCGATTCAGCATCATAGTTTGAGGAGTACCTCGAAGTTTGATCAAGGTTAAAGGTGACAGCTTCATTACCCACACGTAATGTGATTTCTTGCTCAAATACATCAATGAGAGCACGCCCGTTCTCGGAATCCTCGTCCAATAATGAAGGGAACCCGATGATCGGCATCGAAGTCAACAACCACAAAGTCAGCTGGAAAATGGAACTTTCCTACTTTCACGAATACATCCTCGGCGATGCCAAGAGGACGCGATATTGAACGATCTGCAAGCTCAAGAGTCATGCAGGTAGGAATAAGTTCTGGAAGAGAAAGTTTCTTCCATACTGAATAAGGCATCAGATTGATGCTTGCACCAAGATCGGCGAGGGCAAAGCATTCAATCATTCCTGGAAAACACAAGGTAGAAGAAATTTTCCAGGATCTCCAAGCTTCTCGGGAAGCTTCTTTAACAGAACTGCTGAGCGGTTCTCGTTCAGAGGAGTTTTAGCCATTTCAAACAGTTTTTCCTTGTTGCTTAACATGCGTTTGAGAGTTGATGCAAACTTGGGCATCAGCATGATAGCATCCGCAAAGCTTATGTCAAAATGTAGTTCTTGGAAAATTTGAAAAAATTTGTCCATTTGATGACTGGCTTTTTCGCGGAGCTTTTGCTCATTTAAACGTGATGGGTAAGGAATAGAAGTTTTGGATTTAGGGTTTTCAACTGGAGCTACAGGAGGTTCAAAAACAACTCCTGGTTTGGATTTGGGTTTCGGGACAACTTGAGGATGGACATGTGCTGTGCTCTGTGAGCTAGTGGGTTGCACTTGGTCCTTTGTTGCCTCAGGTTCACTTTCCACTACCTTCGGGAGAGAAGAAGAAGAGGTAGTAGGAATAGCGGGTCCATCATATGAAGCACCACTTCTGGTTGTGATCGCCTTTGCATCGCCCCTCGGATTAGCGATCGTGTTGCTATGTAAAGTACCTGAGCCCGAGGGTTGATCATTTAAAGACTTCTTAATGTCAGAAATCTGGCTAACCAACAACCTATTCATTTCCTCTTGGGATTTCATGAATTTCTTCAACAACTCATCAGATGATGGTCCAGTTGGAACAATGGCTTGATTTTGTGTAGGAAAATTCTGGCCTCTATTGTTTGGATTAGGGCCTTGATTTTGGAAATTTCCTTGATTATTGCCATGAAAATACCCTGGGTTGAAATTTCCCTGATTCTGGTTTCTATTAAAATTTCCTTGGTTTTGGAAATTTTGACTTTGATTTTGAAAACCGTTATTCTGACTAAAATTACCTTGGTTTTGAAAACCTTGGTTCGTTCTATTCTGATTTTGATTACGGTTTTGGTTTTGGTTGAAACCAGGTGGTACAGGGTAGTGGTTAGGACGGTGGTTCGGGTCCATAGGAGCACGGTATTGGTTGCCTCCTGAATTGGAAATCCCGCCCACAACGTTTGCTTCAAAAGGGTTACCATCGGTGGCCATACAGTTGTAATAGGCATGGGGGCCACCGCAAGTAACACATACTTCCACTTTCTTAACTTCAGCAGGAGGTGAAGTTTGTGGAAAAGAAACTTTCTTTTGGTTGGAGAGAACCAAAGCTTGAATTGCTTCCGTGAGTTTGTCAATCTTAGCATCGGTGCTAGATTGACTCACGGGCGATGAAGCAGAAGGACCAACACTGACTTGGGAAACAACCGGTTTGCTTCGTGCAGTGCGGACTTTAGACTTTTTTCAATTATCGTTAAAGCTTCTTTTACAGTTTTGCTCAAGAAATTTCCTCCAATGGGAGGAATTTAGAAGAATCTTGATCAGATAGACTCACTCCATTATAGAAAGTATCGAGTTGCATCAACTCGGAGAAACCATGGTGAGGACATTTGCGGAGCAACTCCTTAAAACGATCCCACGATTCACTGAAGGATTCATCAAACTTTTGTGTGAACTTGATGATTTCGTTTTTAAGACTCGTGGTTTTAGAAGGTGGATAGAACTCGTTCATAAATTTCTTCACCAGGTCTTCCCATGTTTCGATCGATCGAGGGGGTTGTTTTTCAAGCCAAATCCGGGCTTGTCCCTCGAGGGAAAATGGGAACAGAAGAAGTTTGACAGCATCGGTAGGGACATTCGTGTATTTGATGGTAGATGCAATCTTGTTAAACCATCGAATATGAGCATGAGGATCATCCCTCTCAAAACCATAGAATTGACTTGAGGTTACAAGATTTAGTAACGCGGTTTTGAGTTCAAAATTTTCAGCCACAATGGCTGGGATAACAATAGCATCTCCATACCCATCGATGGGTGCTTGGAGAAGCTCGCACATAGGACGTTCATCCGCCATGATAACGGAAGTAGTGCGAGCAGTCCGGATCTCAGATCCGACTGATGGGGCAGAACGTCTACGGATACGCCTTCTTGGAATCCTGACAAGCTCACGAAATGGGCTCACAGACCTAGAAGAGCGAGTGCGCATACACTAGAGTTGACTCTAAGATTTTTCAAGTTCTAAAACTGAATTATCTAATTATTTATCATAAACTAAGCTAGAACTAAGCATAATACATAAAGAGTAGGCAGCAAATGGACCAATGAGCAAAGCATGATAAAACTTTATGCAAAAAGAAAAATCTTACAAGGGTTTCCAGAGCACAAGACTGAACCAAGGACCATAAAACATTCCTAAAGGTCCCCCACAGAACCACTAACCCATATCCATCTGCTTTCAACTCTGCTTCAACATTCTTCTTCTTTTCTTTGTTTTTTTTTTATTTTTTTTTTGTATTTTCTGATTTTCTAAGCTAGGTAATTTTAAACACTTAAGTGACTTGAGACTTGTGAAAACTAGTTTAATGTAGTCTATTGGAGTACCAAACAACAGTTTTAACAATGTCTGATCAATATAAGAAATTTTGATGAAAAAACTATGGAAACTGAAAATAGTGGATAAAACTTGAATATATTGCTTAAACTGAGTTTCACATACACTTGAGAACTGAAAAAGATACTTTGAAACTTAAATTATAACTAGAAAAAAAAACATTACAAGTCGAATTTGGAAATTTTACAAAAAACTATATTACACTACTCTCCTTTTTTTCAGCTTCTCTCCCCTCTATTTATTGACAAAAATGTTCCCCCTTGTCCTCTGAGTAATTCCCACCACTTTACAGAGCCATTGGATCACTTGGGCTCTTTTTAGCCGTTGATGAGTTTTTGGCGGGAAAACGATTTTAGCAACTTGGGGGTAGATTGAGCACGGTAAGAGGAAGCATTAAATGCTTTTGGACGTTTGGTGAGGTGGAGTGATAAGGGTGGTGGTATGTGAGCTGGAGGTATGGTTGTGGGAGTTGGTTGCAGAGAAGTGGGTGAAGGAGGTGGGTTTGGAGGGAAAACGAGGGAGTGGGTTTGACTGGCTTTGACCAGTGTTTTATTAATAGGGGAGGTTCATTTTGGGGGTTCATGGGGTTTTGGACTGGCTCAAGGGTCAAGCTCAAGTTGGGCTTGGGTAGTGGGCTGCAGATTGGTGGGTTTGTAATTATAAAAGGTCCGGTTGGTTGTAGCTATTAACACAAGGACCATTCTTGCAATTCATCCAAACTTGAGGGACCGAAATTGTAATTTTCCAAAATTTATTATAAGGACCATTTTTGACAAGTTTAAATTACCAAAGGACCAAAAATATTAATTTTCCAATTTAAAATGTCCAGGGGTAAATTCTGTCAATCTTTGAAACTTCAGGGACTAAAGTTGCCATTTTGCAAAACTGAACTTTATAAGGGTAATTTTGACAACTTGAAAAATCCCTGAGGGCATTTTATGAAAAATTACATGTTTTGAATAACCAGGGACTAGATTTTGACAATTATTGCATAAAATACAGTCTAAATATTTTTTCTGTCTTTTTGAGACTTTTCAAAGTGTTTTTGACTGTTTTTGCAGTGTAGAAGGAACAAAAATGATGAGTATTTACACACTCATCAATCCCCCACACTAAAACATTGCTAGTCCCTAGCAATCTTTTGAGAAAACTTAATGGATTTGAATCTCTTTACCAAAAGCCATTACTTCTGGAGTAGCCAAATGTTTCAGTTCAAGTAAGAACCTTGGTACATCGATAACCAAATGATTTTGAGCAAACCACCAGCTTTCAACGGTTTTGATTTGTCTTTACCAGAAGCCGTTTGCTTCTGGACTAGCCAACTCTTAGATAAAATATCTTTGGTGAGTCGATTACCAATTATGGTTTTCCAACTGCCTTTACCACAAGCCATAAACTTGCGGGCTAGCCAACTCTTCACTAATTAAAGATATGGTGAGCTGAACACCATACAATTTTGGGAAAATTGCAAGCCGTCAACGGATTTGAGATATCTTTACCAAGAGCCGTTTGCTCCTGGATTAGCCAATCCTTTTGTTTATTAGACATGGCGGACTGATAACCGTAAGCTGAGTAAGTGCAAAACACTTGCTCCAAAAATTTTTTTTTTTATTTTTTTTTTGGCCAAAAATGGGGAAATTGGGTGGTATAATTACATGATAAAATTCGTGAGAATTCCCCCCCACACTAGAAATGAATATTGCCCTCAATATTCAAAGTACCGGCGGTTATGCCGAAACATAGAACGTAAAAGGGAAATACTACGGCCATTATTTTTGTGATGATTTTTTTTTTTTTTTTTTTTTTGAAAAACTTATATACAACAGCGGGGGCAACTCCCCCACACTAGGGTGGTAGAAAGTAGAAAGAAGTCAGAAATATGGGTGAAAACCCATATGGTGTGCTACTGTTTTTGATTCCCGAGTCGCTAGCTTGACTCGATCCCCGCATTCATTGGTTCATGGGGAAAGTTTGTAGATCCGGGACAACCACAGGTGGAATGTCCTCTCCAAAATAGTGCTTCAATCGATGACCATTCACTTTAAAATTTGGACCATCGGGCTGAGATAACTCAATGGTTCCATAAGGAAATACTTTAGTGATGGTGAATGGTCCAGACCAGCGTGATTTTAGTTTTCCCGAGAAAATCTTCAATCTTGAATTGAAAAGAAGGACTCGATCACCGACGTTGAAAACGCGGTTCTTGATTTTGGAGTCATGAATCTTCTTTGTCTTTTCTTTGTAGATCAAAGAGTTCTCGTATGCTTGATCACGTAGTTCATTTAATTCATTTATTTGAACTTTTCGGTGATCACCAGCTGTCTGAATATCGAAGTTGGCATGTTTCAAGGCCCACTATGCCTTGTGCTCAAGCTCAATCGGCAGATGACACGCCTTCCCGTATACAAGTTTGTAGGGCGTACACCCAATGGGTGTTTTATAAGCTGTACGGAAAGCCCAGAGTGCGTCATCTAGCTTATCCGACCAAGAGGCACGGTTTTCACCTACTGTCCTCTCCAGAATTCTTTTAATCCCTCGGTTGGAAACTTCCACTTGCCCACTTGTTTGGAGGTGGTACGCAGTAGAGAGACGGTGAGTTACACCATACTTTTGCATGACTCTATCAAACTGGTCATTGCAGAAATGCGTACCACGATCACTGATTATAGCTCGTGGAGTTCCAAACCTAGCAAAAAGAGATTTTAAGAATTTCACAACAACTCGGGCATCGTTGGTAGGCAAAGCTTTCGCTTCAACCCATTTTGACAAATAGTCAACGGCCACGAGTATGTATTTATTTCCTCGAGATGAAGGAAATGGCCCCATAAAGTCAATGCCCCAGATGTCAAAAATCTCACACACTTGAATGGCGTTTTGCGGCATTTCATTTCTTTGTGAGATATTTCCGTGACGTTGACAAGCGTCACAGGTTTTGACAAATTCGTGGGCATCCTTGTAAATCGTGGGCAAATAAAATCCGGAATCAAACACCTTCTTGGCAGTTTAGTTGGGGCTATGATGTCCCCCAGTAGGTCCAGAATGGCAAGCCTTAAGAATGTCATTGGCTTCCTGACCATACACATATCGCCTGATGACTTGATCCGCACAAATTTTGAATAAGTAGGGGTCGTCCCAGAAGTAATGTTTTACATCTTTAAAGAATTTGTTTTTCTGTTGGGACGACATCCCTTTCACCACAAAGTTACCCGCATGGTAATTTGCAAAGTCAGCAAACCATGGGGTAGAAGAGTCTCCACGAAAAGAAACCACATTGAGTGTTTCGAGAGGAAATGTTTTGTTTATTTCCTTTTTCTCGAACACATCCTGGTGAGGGTTTTCTAGACGGGACAGATGATCAGCAGCCAGGTTCTCAGCTCCTTTTTTATCACGTATAATGATATCAAATTCTTGCAGGAGGAGAACCCAACGGAGCAATCTCGGCTTTGCATCTTGTTTTGCAAAGAGATATTTGAGAGCCGAGTGATCCGTATACACCACGCATTTGGTCAAGATTAGGTATGGCAGAAACTTCTCAAACGCATACACCACGGCTAGTAGCTCTTTTTCTGTAGTGGTGTAATGGGTTTGAGCTTCATTCATAGTCTTACTCGCGTAGTGGATAGGCTGAAAATGCTTGGTTTTACGTTGCCCCAGGACTGCACCGATAGCAAAATCACTTGCATCGCACATGAGTTCAAAGGGTAAATCTCAGTCGGGGGCAACGAGAATGGGTGCTTCCGTAAGCTTTTTCTTTAATGTTTCAAAAGCTTCGATGCACTCAGGTGAGAAGATAAAAGGAGCATCCTTCTCAAGGAGATGAGTCATAGGCCGAGCAATTTTAGAAAAATCTTGTATGAATCTGCGATAAAAACCGGCATGACCTAAAAAACTCCTAATACCTTTGACGGTAGTAGGATGAGGCAATTTGGCAATGACATCCACTTTGGCTTTGTCAACCTCAATCCCGTTTTTTGAAATCTTATGGCCTAGGAAAATTCCTTCCTTGACCATAAAATGGCTCTTCTCCCAATTTAGACAAAGATTGGTGTCTTCACACCGTTTTAGCATTTTTTCTAAATGGGAGAGACATGTTTGAAATGAGTCCCCAATGACCGAGAAGTCATCCATAAACACCTCCATTGTTTCCCCGATCATGTCGTGGAAAATTGCCATCATACAACGTTGGAACGTGCCAGGAGCGTTACATAGGCCAAAAGGCATACGTCTGTAGGCAAAAGTTCCGTATGGGCAGGTGAATGTGGTCTTTTCTTGATCCTGTGGATCAATGGGGATCTGAAAATACCCCGAGAAACCATCTAGGAAACAATAGTATTCGTTCCCTGCTAATCTCTCAAGCATTTGGTCCATGAAGGGTAGAGGAAAATGGTCTTTACGGGTGGCTTCGTTTAACTTGCGATAGTCAATACACACACGCCATCCCGTAACCAATCGAGTTGGAATTAACTCGTTTTCTTCATTTGTGACAACAGTTATGCCACCCTTTTTTGGAACACAGTGGATGGGACTGACCCAAGGACTATCAGAGATCGGGTAAATTAAACCGGCATCAAGAATTTTGAGAACCTCCTGTTTGATAACCTCATGAATCTTAGGATTCACCCTTCTCTGATGTTGGACTGCTGGTTTGAAATCATCCTCCAATAAAATCTTGTGCGTACAAAATTCAGGGTTAATACCCTTGATGTCGGAGAGTCTCCAAGCAATTGCTTGCTTGTGCAACTTCAAAACCTTTATGAGAGCAGTCTTCTCCTCCTCAGTTAAGTCCTTAGCAATTATGACGGGTAATTTATCATCACCCTCTAAGAATGCATACTCGAGATGAGGAGGTAGGTCCTTAAGTTCAACCTCGGGAAATTCTTCAGTAGATGTTTGTACGGATTTGATTTCTTCAATCGTGATCTCTTTCGGAGGGAGTGACGGTGATGGATCTTCATTTAACAATTGCTCAAGATAAAGGATATCTCCCTCAGAATCATAAACACCATCATCAATTCCCGGTGGAATCGATTCATCATTAGCAAGAAACTCATCGATCTCTTCTAAAAAGAAGTCACCTCCCTCAAACGGAGTAAGAGAGGGGGAAGAATCGGCAATAATTGGTTGAAAAGATGTGGTGGGATCCCCACTCACAGAATTATGAAAATAACCAAGAAACTCTTGAGAGTACTCCTCTGAAGCAATATCAATTACATCGATTCGATTAACCGATTCAACATCATAGTTTGAGGAGTACCTCGAAGTTTGATCAAGGTTAAAGGTGACAGCTTCATTACCCACACGTAATGTGATTTCTTGCTCAAATACATCAATGAGAGCACGGCCCGTTCTCAGGAATCCTCGTCCAACAATGAGGGGAACCCGATGATCGGCATCGAAGTCAACAACCACAAAGTCAGCTGGAAAATGGAACTTTCCTACTTTCACGAATACATCCTCGGCGATGCCAAGAGGACGCGATATTGAACGATCTGCAAGCTCAAGAGTCATGCAGGTAGGAATAAGTTCTGGAAGAGAAAGTTTCTTCCATACTGAATAAGGCATCAGATTGATGCTTGCACCAAGATCGGCGAGGGCAAAGCATTCAATCATTCCTGGAAAAACACAAGGTAGCAGAAATTTTCCAGGATCTCCAAGCTTCTCGGGAAGCTTCTTTAACAGAACTGCTGAGCGGTTCTCGTTCAGAGGAGTTTTAGCCATTTCAAACAGTTTTTCCTTGTTGCTTAACATGTGTTTGAGAGTTGATGCAAACTTGGGCATCAGCATGATAGCATCCGCAAAGCTTATGTCAAAATGTAGTTCTTGGAAAATTTGAAAAAATTTGTCCATTTGATGACTGGCTTTTTCGCGGAGCTTTTGCTCATTTAAACGTGATGGGTAAGGAATAGAAGTTTTGGATTTAGGGTTTTCAACTGGAGCTACAGGAGGTTCAAAAACAACTCCTGGTTTGGATTTGGGTTTCGGGACAACTTGAGGATGGACATGTGCTGTGCTCTGTGAGCTAGTGGGTTGCACTTGGTCCTTTGTTGCCTCAGGTTCACTTTCCACTACCTTCGGGAGAGAAGAAGAAGAGGTAGTAGGAATAGCGGGTCCATCATATGAAGCACCACTTCTGGTTGTGATCGCCTTTGCATCGCCCCTCGGATTAGCGATCGTGTTGCTAGGTAAAGTACCTGAGCCCGAGGGTTGATAATTTAAAGAATTCTTAATGTCAGAAATCTGGCTAACCAACAACCTATTCATTTCCTCTTGGGATTTCATGAATTGCTTCAACAACTCATCAGATGATGGTCCAGTTGGAACAATGGCTTGATTTTGTGTAGGAAAATTCTGGCCTCTATTGTTTGGATTAGGGCCTTGATTTTGGAAATTTCCTTGATTATTGCCATGAAAATACCCTGGGTTGAAATTTCCCTGATTCTGGTTTCTATTAAAATTTCCTTGGTTTTGGAAATTTTGACTTTGATTTTGAAAACCGTTATTCTGACTAAAATTACCTTGGTTTTGAAAACCTTGGTTCGTTCTATTCTGATTTTGATTACGGTTTTGGTTTTGGTTGAAACCAGGTGGTACAGGGTAGTGGTTAGGAAGGTGGTTCGGGTCCATAGGAGCACGGTATTGGTTGCCTCCTGAATTGGAAATCCCGCCCACAGCGTTTGCTTCAAAAGGGTTACCATCGGTGGCCATACAGTTGTAATAGGCATGGGGGCCACCGCAAGTAACACATACTTCCACTTTCTTAACTTCAGTAGGAGGTGAAGTTTGTGAAAACAAACTTTCTTTTGGTTGGAGAGAACCAAAGCTTGAATTGATTTCGTGAGTTTGTCAATCTTAGCATCGGTGCTAGATTGACTCACGGGCGATGAAGCAGAAGGACCAACACTGACTTGGGAAACAACCGGTTTGCTTCGTGCAGTGCGGACTTTAGACTTGTTTTCAATTATCGCTAAAGCTTCTTTTACATTTTTGCTCAAGAAATTTCCTCCAACGGAGGAATTGAGAGAATCTTGATCAGATTGACTCACTCCATTATACAAAGTATCGAGTTGCATCAACTCGGAGAAACCATGGTGAGGACATTTGCGGAGCAACTCCTTAAAACGATCCCACGATTCACTGAAGGATTCATCAAACTTTTGTGTGAACTTGATGATTTTGTTTTTAAGACTCGTGGTTTTAGAAGGTGGATAGAACTCGTTCACAAATTTCTTCACCAGGTCTTCCCATGTTTCGATCGATCGAGGGGGTTGTTTTTCAAGCCAAATCCGGGCTTGTCCCTCGAGGGAAAATGGGAACAGAAGAAGTTTGACAGCATCGGTAGGGACATTCTTGTATTTGATGGTAGATGCAATCTTGTTAAACCATCGAATATGAGCATGAGGATCATCCCTCTCAAAACCATAGAATTGACTTGAGGTTACAAGATTTAGTAACCCAGTTTTGAGTTCAAAATTTTCAGCCACAATGGCTGGGATAACAATAGCATCTCCATACCCATCGATGGGTGCTTGGAGAAGCTCGCACATAGGACGTTCATCCGCCATGATAACGGAAGTAGTGCGAGCAGTCCGGATCTCAGATCCGACTGATGGGGCAAAACGTCTACGGATACGCCTTCTTGGAATCCTGACAAGCTCACGAAATGGGCTCACAGACCTAGAAGAGCGAGTGCGCATACACTAGAGTTGACTCTAAGAAATCTCAGAGTCAAGGGAATTATGAAAATGGGGAAAGAAGAATCTTTTTGGGTTTTATGGTTTTAAGATGTTTTTGGATTTTTGGATTTTTATAAGAAAATATAAATATATATAGATGGTATGAACAAGGAGTGAATATTCAAATCACTAATCTGCTAAACGTAAGACTATTAGCACAGCTCCCCGGCAGCGGCGCCAAAATTTGATTGGTCCCAAATGGTCAACCCAAATTAACCAGGTAAATGGTCAACAAGAGTCAAACAGCTTGAGAACGCAATGCAATTATCCAGGAGAGTTTAGTGTATCCCCGGGTCGTTAAGTCCCAACGAGCTGTGCGATTGAATAGCTAAACGCGTAGTGGTCGGGTGATATTGAACAGGAAAGGGGTTATGATTGATTACACTAAGGAAATTAAATCTAATAAAGACTTTGAAGTCATTTTATTTCTATATTTAAAATCGTTTAACGATTAAAACCTAAAACGCGTACGTTCTTGAATTTCACGTAAACGTACAAAATAAAACGTAAATTTAAAAGAATAAAACACCTACGGATATGAAAATGATATTTTTACAATCCTAATAAATAAAGAAAATTTTAAGAAAAAGAAAAATAATTTTTACACTATTTAAATATTTAATATTAATTAAAACTAATTATTAACTAATTTAAACTAATTAAAATTAAGAAAGATAGGAAATGAACAGTAAAAATTATGAAAAATTTCCTAAAGTTATTTTATATTGTAAAAAAGCAAGGAAAAATATCAAAACATGGTTTTACTTAATAAAAATTAACTTTACTATTTAATACTTTAATATTAATTATTAATTAAACTATTATTAATTATTAAAAATACTAGATGACAAAGGAAAAATCTGAGAAAATTCCTAAAAATACTTTAGTATGACAGAAACTTAAGAAAAATATAAAAAAGTATAAGTGCTTAATAATAAGCTGAAAAGAAAATTAAAAAGCTAATTTCTATTAAATAGAAGCTATCACTAATTTCATTTTTGGATTTTTCTGGTTTTTCTTTTACAAAACTAATTTATAACTAAAAAGATGAAACTTTTACAAAGACAACTAAGCTAGAACTAAAAAAATAAGCTAATTGAGAATCAAAAAGCTTGACAGTTGGATAAAAGGCAAAATTTAAGCTAAAAGGCTCAAAATAAGCTATAAGCTGGAACTAAATGGTGGATTATTGTGTAAACAAGTTTAATGGACAGAAAATAAGCTAGAACAATAAGAGAAAGGCGCTGAATAAGCCAATAAAGCCAAATAAGCAAATCAAAAACTTGACACTGAAATAGCCCCAAGGTGTCAACTTGCAGGGCTGATTTAGGAGGGGGCAAGGGGAGATAAGCTCCAAATAAGCTTTGAACTAGATAGGCAGCTGGGTGGTGATTCCAAAGAACCAAGAAACACCCACTGGGGCCCACTGAGGTGGCCTGTGGGACCCACAGAAGTGGTGAAGATGGCCACTGGTGGTGGTGCAGCAGCTGCACAGGGGAGACACTTCCATTGCAGCTCACTTTGAGGCCATGTGGGGCCCACACAAAAATTCACAAAAATGATACAAAAATACTAGAGAGTACACAAGCTGGGACTAAATGATTTCCCAAAAGCTCATAAGCTACAACACAGTAATAAGCTTATTAAAAATCCCACAAGTTTGGGCAATTTTCCTGTCACACTAGTTTTGACTTTTGAAATTATGAAGCAGTTTGACTTTGGAGAACTTGTGGGTGAATTTGTTGACTGATTTTGATTAATGGTGTTACAATAAGACTAATTTTAACTAAAGTAACAATACTAGAGTCAATATGGAGTATTTAGACCCCTAATTCCTTGACAGTGTACTGTCAAGGGTGTTTAGAGTTGATTTTGACTATTTGCTATTAGGACTAGGTTTTCAGGCTTCCTTATAACTTAACAACACTAATCAAACATGTATGAATCACAAGCACAGCAAGACTACGACAATAGAGCCAAGACAACTCTATTCCAAACACCCTATATCTAGGCAGTTTTAATGTATTTCAAAGCAAAAAAAAAAGATTTTTCAAGCTCTAAAACTGAATTATCTAATTATTTATCATAAACTAAGCTAGAACTAAGCATAATACACAAAGAATAGGCAGCAAATGGACCAATGAGCAAAGCATGATAAAACTTTAGGCAAAAAGAAAAATCTTACAAGGGTTTCCAGAGCACAAGACTGAACCAAGGACCATAAAACATTCCTAAAGGTCCCCCACAGAACCACTAACCCATATCCATCTGCTTTCAACTCTGCTTCAACATTCTTCTTCTTTTCTTTGTTTTTTTTTTATTTATTTTTTTTTTATTTTTTTTTTGTATTTTCTGATTTTCTAAGCTAGGTAATTTTAAACACTTAAGTGACTTGAGACTTGTGAAAACTAGTTTAATGTAGTCTATTGGAGTACCAAACAACAGTTTTAACAATGTCTAATCAATATAAGAAATTTTGATGAAAAAACTATGGAAAGTGAAAATAGTGGATAAAACTTGAATATATTGCTTAAACTGAGTTTCACATACACTTGAGAACTGAAAAAGATACTTTGAAACTTAAATTATAACTAGAATTAAAAAAAAAAAAACATTACAAGTCGAATTTGGAAATTTTACAAAAACTATATTACACTACTCTCTTTTTTTTCAGCTTCTCTCCCCTCTATTTATTGACAAAAATGTTCCCCCTTGTCCTCTGAGTAATACCTACCACTTTGCAGAGCCATTGGATCACTTGGGATCTTTTTAGCCGTTGATGAGTTTTTGGCGGGAAAACGATTTTAGCAACTTGGGGGTGGATTGAGCACGGTATGAGGAAGCATTAAATGCTTTTGGACGTTTGGTGAGGTGGAGTGATAAGGGTGGTGGTATGTGAGCTGGAGGTATGGTTGTGGGAGTTGGTTGCAGAGAAGTGGGTGAAGGAGATGGGTTTGGAGGGAAAACGAGGGAGTGGGTTTGACTGGCTTTGACCAGTGTTTTATTAATAGGGGAGGTTCATTTTGGGGGTTCATGGGGTTTTGGACTGGCTCAAGGGTCAAGCTCAAATTGGGCTTGGGTAGTGGGCTGCAGATTGGTGGGTTTGTGTTTGGGTTTGTAATTATAAAAGGTCCGGTTGGTTGTAGCTATTAACACAAGGACCATTCTTGCAATTCATCCAAACTTGAGGGACCGAAATTGTAATTTTCCAAAATTTATTATAAGGACCATTTTTGACAAGTTTAAATTACCAAAGGACCAAATATATTAATTTTCCAATTTAAAATGTCCAGGGGTAAATTCTGTCAATCTTTGAAACTTCAGGGACTAACGTTGCCATTTTGCAAAACTGAACTTTATAAGGGTAATTTTGACAACTTGAAAAATCCCTGAGGGCATTTTATGAAAAATTACATGTTTTGAATAACCAGGGACTAGATTTTGACAATTATTGCATAAAATACAGTCTAAATATTTTTTCTGTCTTTTTGAGACTTTTCAAAGTGTTTTTGACTGTTTTTGCAGTATAGAAGGAACAAAAATGATGAGTATTTACACACTCATCAACTTCCATCCTCAATTTCAAAGTCCGTTGTACGTACTTGTGAACAAGATGATGGAACCGCTAAACATATCTCTCATGAAGACTTTCTTCATTCTTGATTCCACCAACACTCATCAATCACATAATGATCCTCCTAGCGAAAACAATGTAATCCAATCTCTTGTACTCGTGCTTTATCAATGTAATCCAATTTCTTTCATGAAATAAAACATCTTACATTTGATATCCTAGTAGTAGAACTCTTTTTAGACTATCCTTGAGATATAATGCATTGTCAAGATCATTGCATACCTTTTGTAAAGGTCCTGCTGAGCAGATGGGCGGATCCCAAAGATTGTGCTAGACGGATCCCTACACTTAGGGAACCGTGAGATCCGACAAACAGAAAATGCAATTGCAAGCATTATATCTCAAACATATCCTTAGAACACCTCACACTAAGTTAAACATGGTATCTTAAGGCAAATTAGGTCCTTATCAAGATAGGTTGATCTTTCCTACTCACACATAACTCACCTAGATCACACTAAAAAATGCTTGTAGATCTACGGCTTCATTTTTTTTATCCATTACTCTTCCGTTCTCAAACTCACACTTCATTTTTTTTATCCCTCACATTTAGCCTTGGAAATCTTTCGATTATGGCAAAATTGACCATAAATCATCCTTACCTCAAAATTGATCAAAGTTGATCAAACTCTACTTTTTCCCATCTCAAAGCTTCTAGAATATTTTCCAAAACACTATCCTAAGTCACAACCTGATCTCTAGGATCATTTAGCTTCAATTGACACTCTAAATCTTTAGTGTCATCCTTGCTCATCCATTGGTACTCTTGAAAGTTCCAAATCCTTCCATAAAAGACAATCATTAGCTACATCACTCATTACCTTCAAGTACTTAAGCACCCCTTCATTTAAAACACTTAGGAGGACTGAAACATTCAAGATGTTATAGGTCTTAGATCTTAGAAACATCATTTCCACTCTTTCATAACTGCTGAAAGCCGGATCCCTAGGATTAGCCTAGACGGATCCCTCTGAGAAGGGAACCGTGGGATCCGGATGACAGTTTATGTCAAATCTTGCTAAAACAATCATTTCAACTCATCTTCCTAACTCAAACACTCCATCTCATCTTAAATGAGTTCCTAGATCAGTACAAACTCTGAAGTTGACTCTTGTGCATGTTAATCATCACATTCCAATGAATCCTAGTGGCTTAAGGCTTAAATGCACTTGCCAAATCTCTTGGTTTATAAACCACCTTGTTAGGACCTCCATAGTCATCACTCTCGTCTTAACTTTCAGCTCTTGCAACCTCCTAAAATCATCTCATCATGAGGAAAACCCCAAGTAGTAACTTATCCACCAAAGAACCACCCGTGAAAAAGGCTCGTGTTATACACGAAATCTCTTCAAACGAATCATCTCCGGTCAAGCCAACAAATGATAGAATCCTCCATCATCCAATCAAACCAATTCCTAAAAGGATAGTACCTACAAAACTACCAATGCCAAACACCACCATACCCCCTAGGCCAAACAATATTATCTCCACTAAACCATCACCATTGATTCCTAGAGCTATTTCATTTACATCCCCATTATCATCACCACACCTCTACAATTTAGAGGACTTGCCTCCTAGGCCATCTCATCCGCTTCCGCCGACAACATTCTCCTCATTAGGAGGAATAATGGTTCAAAATCAAGGTGTTGAGTCAACACTTGCTCCGGCTTCCTTTTCGCCGTTTCCATCATATAATCCCATTTGGATTATGAGAAATCATCAAAGTCAACCACCCGACCATATGGAAGTTGACACTTCTCTACCACCACCATCATTCTTGGTTAAGTCATTCTCAAATGCACCTCCACCAATCCCTCCATCATTTGAAGCTCCACAAGTCGCTTCACTTGATCCTTCGCATCAAGCTATTTGTTTTCTTCCACCACCACTACCTAGCCATGACAAAGATTGCTATCATTGTCAACATGTTGAAAGTTTGATACATGAAGTACGAGAAGACCAACGTTTCATGTTCTATCATCTCCTCGAACGTTTCAACGAGATCAAACCTAAACAAAACTTGAGCTAGAAGATTTTAGCGGTGTCCTAGCATCAAGCGATAATTGGTTTAGAAATTCCTAGTCACGTATTTTCTTATTTTCTTAGTTTTAAGAGTCATGTATATCATAACTCTAGTTTTATTGAATGGAATTACATGCTATGTGTTATTTTGTTGAGCATATGATTACTTTTATTCACATCTCATTTTTTTGTGATAACATTACTTGTTATATCACCTTTGCTGAAATTAAGCAGCTAAAACGGATCCCTCAAAATTGCCTAGACGGATCCCTACTAGGAGGGAACCGCGGGATCTGTGAGACAGAAAGCTATTTTCTACTAACTTGGACCACATTTGCAGGAAATTGTGAATTATACTTGCTTTCTAACCTTTGTTTTGTAGTTATTCAATTTACATAGAAGACTTTGACATCCCAAAGCTAGGGGTAGCTTTATGTCAAAGCAATACATTGCAAATTACTTGCAATACTAGGTTTACATTTCGTGACATCCCCTTGCATAATTGCAATCATCAAGGGGGAGCACATTCGTCTTTTAGACGAAATCTTTTGCAAACTTATTTGCAAACAAACTAGATTAGTATCACTTACTTGACGCCCTTACATAGGGATGGACTCGTCAAGGGGGAGTAAAGACGAGATCCTTTCCCGTTACTTGCTCTCTATCGCTTTTTACTTTTACTTCTTTCACATATTTTCCTTAAAAACGATGTGTTGCTTTCCTTCAAACACTTTTTGTTTCGACAAAAAGGGGGAGAAGAAAGTAAAAACTACAAATTCAAACTTTTACGAATTTTAGCTTTTCCTTAAAATAATTTTATGTTTTGTCATCAACAAAAAGGGGGAGATTGTTAATACAAATAAGCCATAAAAACGTTTATTTATATTTTACGATCTTCTAATGTTTTGTCGATAACAAACGTAAAATCATATTAACGAAACAAATAAAATACGTAAATGGTTTGAACTAATAGTTTCTAACATATTCACATTTTCACATAAAACACTAAAACAAGTATAAGTGATTTTATGATTTAAGTAATACATATGTACAACAACTAGTGTTTACATATTTGGATAAAATATACACATAACTAGCATGTAGTATATTGGGTAATATAAATGGGTAGAAACTTAAGTATCACAACTCATTGGGTAAATATATTGAATGTAGTTGGGTACAACCCAAAGCCCATAACCCATGGATCATGACCCATAACCCATTGCATGACATCATGCTTATATCATACATGGATAATATCCATAACCCATGGATCAACCCATACCCAAGTGACTAAGTGCATTGCACTCAAAGATACATTGTATCTAGCTAAAGATCCATGGTTCAACCCATGACCCATGACCCATGACCCATAACCAAAATACCCATGGGCAAAGAGGAGCGTTCCACGGATCCCTAGCTTTGTGCTAGCCGGATCCCAAGTGGAAGGGATCCGTGGGATCCGAGGAACAGTAGGATTTTTCCTCTGTAAATAGTGAGCCATTTCTTCATTATTTCTCACCCCTTTCTAACACACTTTCTCCCCTGAGTTAAATCTCACTAACCTTAGATCCAAGAGATCTATGTTTGTAGCTTTGTTTTTGTGTGATCTTTTAGGTTCCTCTTAAAGGCAAGATCACCACCTTTGAAGTCGAGCAAGCTCAAGTCCATGAGTTGCCATGCTTCCTCATCATCAAGGCTACTGAAGTCTTCTTGTTGATGATTCCTTTCTTTCTTCAAAGAAGTGTAGTGTTGAAGACATTAGTGAAAGATGTCTCAAGTGTCAAGACAAAGATATTAGTGAAGGTTATCTATCATCCATAGGATAAGCACTTGTGGTAGATGCTTAGAAGTCAAGACAAAGAAGCATTAGTGAAAGGTGCTTAGAAGTCAAGACAAAGAAGCATTAGTGAAAGGTGCTTAGAAGTGAAGACACAAGACATTAGTGAAAGGTGTCTTGTAGATCTAGTCAAAGGCATTAGTGAAAGGTTCCTTAGATGTAAATTCGATATTGTGTGCTTCGATGTACAAGATAGACTAGTATTAGATCCAAGGATATTAATATCCTTGATGATGTTGTAAAGGAGTAGATCTCCTTTGGGATTAGTCGTTGGTGTAGTGTGGTAGTAGTTCCTCCATTGCAATGGAACTAGGTGCTTAGCCTAGTACCTAATAAAGGGTAGGCGACGTTGTGAAGGTGTAGTTCACCTTGGAGTGAAAGAACTAGGTACTTAGCCTACTACCTTATAAAGGGTAGGCGACGTTGTGTAGGTGTGGTTCACCTTGGAGTGAAAGAACCCGGTGGTTAGCCTAGCACCAGAAAAAGGGTAGGCGACGTTGTGAAGGCTTCTCCGCCATAAGGAGATTGGTGTAGTGATTACGAACTCTCGAGTAGGTGACTCGGGGAGTGGAGTAGGGCAAGGAAGGTGTCCTTGTAGCCGAACCACTATAAATACTCGTGTTGTGGTTTTGTGCTTCTTACTCTTATCTTTTCATTACTTACCTCTATATGCTTGTTTATCAACATCCAACACACACATCCAAATAGATTGACATAAGTCGATCTAAATAGTTTGAAAGGAAGTTTTAATTGGTAAAACTATTCAACCCCCCCTTCTAGTTTTCCACAAACGGATCATAGAGGAACACAATTGCTTCGTTAATATGGTAGTCATAATCTGTTTTCTGTTGGTCAATTATGTGATTCCAATCTAGAGGTGGCCTTCAGAAAACACTCTTGCTTTGATAGAGAACTTGATGGTGTGGAACTTTTAAGAGGAACCCGTGGTACAAACTTATACACCATCAGTGGTGATCTTCTCTATCAAAGACATGATGAAGATGACCCGACAAAAAGAAGCTCGGTTCTTCCAATAGTTAGGAGCCGTATGACCATTTATTCTCAGATATCAATCAACCATGCAGTATTATCACACTTCTTCTCCCCCTCAAGAATAATTGAGCAAGTGGAATAAGAGAACAATCAACAGTAGTCCGGTTCACTTGATGACTGAAGCGCATGGAAAAAGCATGAAGCATGTTGATGAGAATGGTCATTAATTGAGAAGATTTCTCTTCTTCCGAAGATAATGTGCACTGAAGCGTACACACTTCTTTTCTTTAGAGAACGAGGCTTGAGCTGTTGTGTTCAAACGTCATAAGAAGATTTCTCTTCTTTTTAAGATAAAGCGCACTGAGACGTACACTTTTCTTTTCTTTAGAGTACGAGGCTTGAACTGTTGTGTTCAAACGTCATAAGAAGATTTCTCTTCTTTCGAAGATAATGCGCACTGAAACGTACACATTTATTTTCTTTAGAGTACGAGTCTTGAATTGTAGTGTTCAAAAGTCATAATCTCTCTCTTTTCATCTACTCTTGGCAAACTTGTAATCAACCCATTATCATTCAGTAGGCTCTTTGTTGTGACAGCTGATGGAGAGAACCCAATATGATGAATTTGACCCTGAAGTAAACTAACACGAACTCGTGACTTAAACTTGCACATATGTAACAAAGAGCGGTGCCGAGACTTCATCCTCCATTGAATCTCTAAGTACTCTATACTCTTCATCCAACCAACCATCAAGTATAAGACGTACATCACCTCTTGAAAATCCACAATTGAATGTGACACTTAGCACTACAACGTAACTCCTTAAAGTGATAGTTATTTTGTGGTGGTAAGAGCCTAATTCCCCCAAGTGGTAAAAGAAAAGGTAAAAGACACCCAACAATAACTAGATTTCCAAGTCTTTGTTTTTCATAATAAGCTCGAACAATGATCTTGAAGAATCTTCATCCAACCATCCCCGATATCTTCAGATACTAAGTACACTTGCCCGTGAGATTTCACTTCAACCTCAAATAAATAATAGTGAATTAACCCCGTTGTTACATCTTCTGGTTAAAAGCTCAACTCTAGCCTCCTTTGATGTTTTAAGTGAACTCTGATAATGGTTTCATCCCGACCATGGTTAAAAGCACATAACCTCGTAAAACCATGTAATAACCAAACTGCATGACGAATATCCAAACGCACATCCAATTCATGAAGTACACACTTTTATCCATTCTTCGAAGTAGAAACCGTAACACCAGCATCAAATAAGATCCTGAAATACACTTTCCTTTCTCTAGGATGGTTCCATCAATACGGGATTTTACAATTCCATGGTTTAAACTGAGAAATAGTTTCTTTCGCGGGATTTTACAAAACCAAGAATAAACCGTAAGATAGATCCGGAAATGCACATTACATTTACCAGGATGTTTCCATTGTCACGGGATTTTACAAGTCTATGATTTAAACCGAGAAATAGATTCTTTCGCGGGATTTTACAAAATCAAGACAAAACCGTAAACAATGTCAGCTTGAATGTGTTATGACAACTTTGGTTTTGGTGAATATATGTTTTTAGGGGAACATGCAGCGGTTCATAATCCAGCTTCAACGATATCATCAACAATTCTTTAAATGTAGACAACTTCACAAACCACACTAAGTTGAGTAGTAAAAACTACTTCCCCCTGAGGTTGACCGTAAACCATCAAAGTACACGATTCTCCCCCATGATGGTTTCGAACTTTCGGAAGCATCATTAACTTGTACGACCATTTGCACGAAAAGTTCTTGTCATAAGCAAGCATCTTGAAAGATCATGACCGACGTTGAAGATTCTTGAAAGATTTTGCTTAGACTGTGAAGTATTATTGACATTCAGTGGCGTCGAATATATCATGAGAATTGTTGATCACATAACAACCAATCAATCCATTGGTACACACATCATTCACGTATTTTGACGGCTATTGTAGTGACCACATGGAGAAGTAATCCCGATATATCAAACTTGAACATGACGTAAAATTCCTCATATTTGTTACTAAAGCTTGTACTAATCCTTGTGAAAAGAAACGGTGTACCCAATGTACAAAACCTCTTGACATTCTCAACTGAGTGAGACACCGAAGTGATAGCTATGTTGTGGGTTAAGCGAGAAAGAATCACAAACGTAACTAAATATTCAAGTCTTTATCACGCTTTATAAATGCCCAAACAAGTCATCTTCGCGGAAGGGTAGAAAGAAAGAAGACGAGAATAAGTAAACACTCCCGGAAAACCCTCACTTCAAATCCAAATAAGAAATACCGTCCAAACAACCCTGTAGTCATCTTTGTCAATATCAATTAAAGCCGTGATATAATGTTCTCCGTGAAAATGTATGTATCAAAGTACCAAACCTCATGACCCATTGAATCTCATCATCAAAACTCAATAAATCTCAATTTCAGATCTCATAATTCAGTATATCTCATAATCAAATAGTTTCATCAACCCCAATGACTCATACTAACCAGTCTGTAAATACGACCCATTTTCACCCGATCCTCTTAACCATTTAATCCGGAATCAAATCTTCTTTCGACTTATATACTCAAAAACAGCACAAATCCATGATTATCGTAAACCACATTAGTCCATGCACGCTCATATTCTGGCTAAATTTAAAACCGTACATCCAATCCATGATATAGCATTGTAACAAATTCTTGATATAGCATTGTAACATATTCTTGAATGAGGCCCAACGTGTGATCCCATATCCGATCCAGTTAGTACTACTCACGCATTTGGTCTAGTCCATGTAACACACTCATTTCTCAAAAACTGTTACTACCCATTGAGGCCTGATCCATGTACATACAATAACAATTCCCGTCCATAAACACAATACCCTAATAATTAGGATATATAACCCACCCATATCACAAGTCTACCCTAATAACCCCCTTCCAAAATAATGCCCCCATCAAACAGATATCTCAAATCCCCATCTTAAAAAATCCCTAATCACTCTCCATACACCAAACCCTAATCAAATTACGCATACATGTCCGCCCCCATATCTCCATCTGATGAAAACGCAACAATCAATAATAATCCAAAACATCACACCCAAATTATTCTTACAATCACACGCCTCACATCATTTGATCTTTGGATTAGAGTCGACTCGCCACAGGGATGGCAAGAGTCACCTCATTCGAATATGCCACAGGGATGGTAAAGGTGTTTAGTGACTGCCATGAGCTCTTCTTAATGAAACAGGGTAGGTTTTAATCATTCTCTTTCATTCATTACTTAGAACGAATCAAGAAAAACAATTAACATTCTTGTTGATCGATTTATCTTATATATTCGGATACTCAAACGAATCCAAGCTTCGAAAAGATTCAGTGATGAATGTATTCATGAAAAAATCTTAATTTTTCATTAAAACAAGTATGAGAATCATTTGATTATATGTTGTCCCTTCAGTATTAACGAACCAATGATGATATAATCTGAGGTCAATGATGATCTATTCTGAGATTCATTTGATAATACTTAACGAGCCGAGGAGAGGAAAGTAACATACTTGTTATCTTTATTTCTCCTTTTAGACTCGGATTAGTTTGAAACTTGATGATGTAGCAATAGATTTGCTTTAACTTTTCAGTTTGTGTTGTGAGAAGAGTCTTGATGTTTCATTGTTGTTTCAATAGGGATCCAGTGATGAAAGTTTTGTGATAAGTGACCTTTGGTGTCAATATAATCTCTTTGAATTATCACGAAATGATACTGAGGATCCGAAAGTAGATGTTATAAAACCAGTTAAGCTTTAGATACATTTTTTGAGCATCATTTGTTTAATTTGTTTCGAGTCTTGGTCTTGAGGTGTGGAAGAGTTGAAATAGGATATATTGGGATTTGATATTGAAGTTGGTTTAGGTTTGAAGATTTTGTTTTGGGTTTGAGTTGACTGATGAAGGGTTTACTGAAGTCATGAGTCTAGTATAAGTAGTATTCATTGATGTTGATTAGTGAATGATTAGTGATGGGTTTTAGGATTTGTTGATGTTGGTTTAGATCTAGTCCGGCTTTCATCTTTCTTTCTCAACTCGCATAACAACATGCTTTCATTATTTTTTCATGACAACTCTCTTAAGTTTGACTCAACAGTCAAACCGACTTAGACACAGCTCGCATACATAATTTTTATACACAACTCACATACTGTCATTAGTAAGCAACTCACAGTTGACTAAATAGTCAACCCACATCCTTTCTGCAAGTACCCAACTCGCTTCCTGGTTCACTGAATCTGGACATGGTGACAAACTACATATTGTACTTTTCACAGACAGGCAACTCGCATCATTATCAGCACAACTCACATCCAGACTAAGCATAACTTGCATCCAGAATAAGTACAACTCACATCCAGAATACATTGAACCTGGACAGTCACATATTGGATTTCACAAACACATCAAATCATGATCAAATGGGGCGTATACAATAAGGTTTTAGAGAGAGAATTAGTTAGAGGTTTGGGAACTTAGTGAGAGAAAATGAAAGTATTATTATGAGCTCCAACCCTCTACCTTGGGAGGTAGAGGGTATTTATAGTCTTACACAAATCGCCACCAACGGGCTGTGGATCAGGCATACAGTGGGTAAAGACCCGTCCATCCTCCACGGTGTTACTAAACTAAATACAACTTAACATTAAATAAATACGACTACGAGCTTCCTAACGATTACATATACTTGAGGTGACCGATACTTTAATAACTGGATTTACTAAATCCTAACAATCTCCCCCTAAGGGAGGTCACCTCAAATTACATTGAATAAAACAGATATTACATTAAGATTGTTCTTGGATTCTTGATAATGTTCTTTACTCTGTAGCCCGTAGTCATTGATTCTTCATTTTTGCATGTTTGGTTAATCCAAGTGGAGGTCTTTAACTGATCTACGTGATAATGAGTTTTGAGCCAGCATTGAGATCATCAGCTACCATAAATCTCTGACTCTTCCATTGTGGTGTTGACATTATGTGAAGTTGTGACTTTTGGACCGACATGCTCACATTCAGGATCATGAAATCTTTTCATCGGAGTAGCGGAAGCTTTAGTTGATTCATGATATTTGCAGCAGCGTAGCAGAAGCATGGAGTGAAAATATCAGATTCATTGATGCACCTATCATGATATCTTTGGAAATGAATGTGTTGTGTGAGCATGTGGCTATGGATTGACCTCTCCATTCTGATCAGCTGCAAACGTCGGGCGTACCTGCATACAACAGTTAGCAATAAAGCGCACGAAAGTGTCTTCGATCACTTTCGTTGAATTGAGGTACACGGCCCACGGTTCCCCATTGATCAGTACAAGTACTGCCTGTGATCAGGTATAATTCCGAAGAATCTCCTTGACAGGGTTTCGCAGCTGTTCTAGCTGTTCTCAAACCGGAACGTCTCAAAGAAGACAACACGGAGTGAGTGAACCAGCGAATTTGAGATTCACTGATTGATGAAAAGAGATTTGAAAAACAATCGAGTACTGCTCAATAAAGTGTTTTTGCAATACAACGAGGGTTTTTGAGAAAAATCAATTATCAATCATAAACACCTTTTATATTTGAAATATTAATACACAGTCGATGTGCTAGAGAAAATAGTTTTGAGCACAACGACCGGTTTTTCAAAGGTATCCGTCAATCCATAACCTGAACCAGGATTGATTCATAAGTTTGAATCGCTCCATTGTTTCTGTTCAGTTGTCACATGGTTGATCTATTGGATAGATCTCACATGCCATCTACCAAGAGCTTGTTTGATATTGGCTCTAGAAGGCTTTCCATCTTTATTGTGAATATGTTTGCATATCACTCAGATGTTCTGGCAATACAACAAGGATAATGCGTAGGACTCATAAGATATAATCTCTCTTTCCACATTGTGTGAAACAGAGTGTCTTCATTGACAGTGTCCTAAAGAGATTTATTTGATGATCTTGTGGCTCTAGTCTCAATTGTGCACATTTGGTTCCTATGCCGGAGACTAGAGAGAGGGTCTCCTTCCTCAATATCAACAATCTCTAAGAGAGAGTCGATAGATTATGTCGGTTCCCCGTGAGAATGAAACAAGTCCTTTTAAGAGGAACTTGAGTGGCTTGGGAAGTTGTAGTGCATTGCATCACTGGGTCCATGATGTCTTGTCTTCAATACCAGTGTTACCTTAGTAACCACTAGTAGCATATGAATTGAACCCGGTTTTACGCCCTAAGGTTGAATAAATAGAGGGCTATTTATTTTCACCCTTTTCTCATTCAATTCTTTTTCATTCTTCAACCCCTTCAGTGCTTACCGAAATTTCATAACTAGAACCTTGTTGGGTTTATTCTAGTTCTAGCTCTATCTCAGTCCGCACTCTTCCCATATCTCACTTTTCTCATTTTTTTTTATCATACCTAAGGACTCTACACTATCTAGTGGATTGTCCCTGGGTAGATCCCTTCGGTTCTGGCGGGATCGTGGGAACGAATACCTAACCTAACCATCCTTATATCACCAATTCACCATACATAAAGTAAATTTGGTCGGTCTATTTGGTATTGTTCATCTGCCATTGGAACCAATTGAAAACCATTTGAAAATCAATCCAGATACTTGTGATATAATATCAAAGCATTTTGTACCTAAATTGTTATTGATATTTTTAGAAAAAGAGCTCCCCCTCAACATGTGCATCATGTATTTGAAATCGTTTTGGCACACGGAGGCAAAAGGAAGGTTTCACTTCTTTGATTACCATTTTCTAAAAGATATCAACATCACTTTCCTGATCAAGATTAGTAATTTTCATACTTTGTTAAGGATAATTTTGGAAAGGATGAGGTTTTCAAGAAATTGCTCCCCCTCAATATGTGCATAGAGATTTGAAAGTGTTTTGCACATATTAGGGAAACCTGCACTTAGAGACAAATCAATTACGTTTCAATTCTTTGTGGTTTAAAAAAGATGCTCCCCCTCAACATGTGCATGGAAAATTTGAAATCGTTTGGCACATGTGGGGAGGAAAGCTTGCTAAACACTTATGAAACCTTTTATCGAATTATCAGTTTAAATCCAATTTAAATCACAAATTCTCCCCCGATCACAATTTTCAAATCATTTGAGATTTGTGATCTCTGTAGATTTAATTTGATTTTGAACGCTTTTGAGGGGAGATGTGACTTGATTATGAGAAACATTTAACCGATAAAGATCAAGTTTGAGACTTTAGACTCCAAAGATTAAATATGCTTGAGTATCTTTTGAAAACATAATAATAACAAAGGTCTTGTACCAATTGTATACAATATTGTAAAACATTGTTCCTTTTGATTATTCAAGAGTAGACATTTCTCAATTACGTGCCAATTGTTTGAAAAATACTCTTTTTGATTGAAATCATTCTCCCCCTCAATCAATGACATATGTTGTTTATTGAAGGATAGAGATATTGACAAATGAAAAGGCCGGATGATTTTCAAAAGTAGAGTCCGAAGTATTTTCAAAGCAATTTTGTTTTCATTAGATGACAAATATTTTTCAGAAGAATCATTTGAAGGAAAAATATTTGAAAGAAAATATTTTTCTTTTTTAACAACAAACATTTGTTTTTAGAATCAGATCATGAGGTTTGAAGATTTAAGATAAAGCATGGCTCTGTTCTTTCTTTGAAAAACGGGTTACTGCCTGAAATGACAATAAACCATAGTTTTACTTTCTCCCAAAAATATTTTTTGATTTTTTGACTTTTTTGTGTGTGAACATTCGAACAACATCTAAAGACCCGTTTCCTTCTTTGAATGACAGCACAAAGACCATAGATATTATCGAATCGAGAAAAACATGATAAAATGACAATATTTTTTGAAAATTTTCAAGATTTTCAAGTTTTTATGGATTTTATGAAAGTTTTATATTTTTCTATTTGCTTTTTGTAGGTTTTGTAATTTTGTATTTTGCTTTTCGAATAAATATTTACAAGAGATGGATGAAGAGAGACCTTTACTCCTCGTCTTCCTCTTGAAGACGTTTGAGTGTTTCTGGTTGAAGACTCTTTAGACCAAGTTGTGGTAGCTTAAACTCAAAACGTTCTCTAGGAAGAGCTTTGGTGAAGATGTCTGCTAACTGGTATTCAGTCCTCACAAAATAAAGTTCCACCACACCGTTTTCTACTTGCTCCCTGATGAAATGATGTCGAATGTCGATGTACTTTGCTCTTGAGTGTTGAACGTTGTTGCATGAGAGAGCAAAAGCACTTTTATTATCACAGTACAGAGGGATTTTGTTGAATTCAAAGCCATAGTCAGATAATTGGGATCTCATCCATAGGATTTGAGCACAATAAGATGACATGGCTATGTATTCAGCCTTTGTAGATGATATAGAAGTACTCATTTGTTTCTTTGAAGACCAGCTCACAAGCTTATCACCCAAAAACTGAGCACCTCCAAACGTACTTCGATGTGTATCTTGACATCCTGCATGATCAGCATCTGCATAGGCTGTTAGTGACATACCGGTGTCCTTCGGGTACCAAAGTCCCATATTGATGGTTCCTTGGAGATACCAAAAGACCCGTTTCACCGCTTCAAGGTGCTTTTTGGTAGGCTTAGCCTGATATCTAGCACACATGCAAACAAAGCAAACGAATGTGCTGGTCTCTGGCTGTGAGGTACACCAGGGATCCAATCATACTACGATATTTCGTTTGGTCTACCATGATCCCTGAGTGGTCCTCATCCATTTTAGTACGCTCTATCATGGGAGTGTCAACAGGGTCACAAGAATCAAATCCAAATTTCTTTAAAATCTCATTTGCATATTTAGATTGATTTATAAAAATGCCTCCGAGACTTTGTGAAATTTGTAATCCCAAGAAAAATGACATTTGTCCTATCATTGACATTTGAAATTTGGAACCCATTTCATTTGAAAAACGGTCACATTCATTGGGGTAAGTCGAGGCAAAAATAATATCATCAACATAGATTTTAACGTGAATTAAGTGTTTGCCTGACTTTCTGGTGAACAATGTCGGATCAACTGCTCCTTTGCTGAATCCAGTAGATAAAAGAAACTTTGATAGCGTGTCATACCATGCCCTTGGAGCTTGCTTCAAACCATAAAGAGCCTTCTTCAAACGATAGACGTGAGTAGGATGCTCTGGATTCACAAAGCCTTCAGGTTGGCTGACGTATACGACTTCTTTAAGATCTTTGTTAAGAAAAGCCGTCTTTACATCCATCTGATAGACTACCATGTTCTTACTTGCAGCATTAGCCAAGAAGATTTTGATTGCCTCGATACGAGCAACTGGAGAAAATGATTCTTCAAAGTCAATACCCTCTTCTTGACGGTATCCTTTTGCAACCAATCGTGCCTTGTTCTTTAATACATCACCATGCTCATCAAGTTTTACTTTGAAGATCCACTTTAGAGCGATGATCATAGCACAGTCAGGAGCAGGTACTAATTCCCATACATCTAGTCGATCAAACTCATGAATTTCTTCTTGCATGGCATTGAGCTTCATTCATGGCGTTTTAACGTCTTTTGGTTCGATCTTGGATAGTACGGAATTGAAGAAGCACCATAAGGCATCCAAGTTGTTTGCTTTCCAATGATGTTGTCCAATGGATGATCATGTGTCCATTTTCTAAGATAGGAGTCGATTTCTCCTGTGAAGATGGTTCTGATGATGCTTCAGAGCAAATATGTTTTCAAAGGGCATCTTGGAGTAGCAAAGGGGTTATCTCATCATAGGTGCACATCCATGACACACTCATGATTGATGATTTGTTGATGAGACAGAGTGATGTGACATCATAGAACAGCCTCTATTGATGGAATTGACGATCATTAGCACTTGGCTCATAGTGTTCATCAAACATTGGATCAAACAATTTATTCAAATCATCTTCTGAAGGAGGTACATAAGGAGTTGCTGGTGAGGGATTTGAAACAAGAGTAGAACTGATAGGACTACTTGATGAAGGTTGCGATGCGGGTCCAGAACTGGATTGTCCTGGAGCCATTTTCCCGGACAGCTCATCGAACGTGACGTGAATAGTTTCCATGATATCTTGAGTTCTTTTGTTGTAGATTCGGTAACCCTTCTTGTTTGATGCATAACCTACAAAAACTCCAATGTCCGCTTTAGCTCTTAATTTACCTAAATCTTGACCGTCATTTGTTGGATAGCACAACGCACCAAACACACGAAGGTAGGAAAGATCAGGTTTTCGTTTATGGACAAGTTCGTATGGAGTTTTTCCATGAGATGTGTGTATGAGGGAACGATTTTGGGTGTAGAAAGCAGTGGCAATGGCTTCAGCCCAGAGAAACATTGGAACCTATGAATAAATTAGCATTGTTCTTGCGGCTTCCACAAGAGTTCGATTTCGTCTTTCAACTACACCGTTCTGTTGAGGAGTTCGTGGAACACTTCTTTGATGACTGATTCCAACACTTTCATAAAATTGACTTTAGTCTTTGTTAACGAACTCTGTGCCATTGTCTGTTCGAACAATTCTAACCGTATTGTTAAGTCGAACCTGAAGTTGCTTGATAAGTTTGATTATGACATCTGGAGTTTCATCCTTTGTCCTCAAAAACTTTACCCAAGTAAATCGAGAGTAGTCATCAACAATGACTAAAATATATTTCTTCCCATTAATCGTTTGCACTCTCATTGGTCCGCACAAGTCCATATGAAGGGTATGCAGAACTTCCATTACTGAGTTTGTGGGTTTGGGTTTGTGGGCATATTTCTTGCTTTTTCCCAATTGGCATGATGAATAAAGATGATCATTTTCATACTTTAATCTGGGTAAGCCTCTTACAAGATCATTTCTGGAAAGATTATTAATGGTGCCGAAGTTCAAGTGATTGAGACGACGATGCCATAACCATGATTTTGTTTTTGAAGCCTTTTACAACAAGCAGATTAGAGAAGACTTCATCATGTCTTCGATAGAGATGGTGTATAGATTTGAACCTCAAGTTCCTCTTAACAGTTCCACACCATCGAGTTCTCTAACGAAACAAGTATGTTTTCTAAATGCCACTTCTAGATCGGAATCACAGAATTAACCAACAGAAAACAGGTTATGACCAAGACCTTCAACATAATATACCATGGAGATTACACTTTTGCCAACAACATAGTCTCCATAACCCATAATTGCTCCAAAATGGTCGTTCCCGAATCTAACAGTCCCGATGAATTTACTCACGAAGTTCATGAGCCGCGAGCGATCTCCAGTCATATGCTTGGAACAGCCTGAGTCCAGGTACCACAGAACGATTTGAATGATCTTCAGTTGAAAACAGACAAGAATGGATAACTGGATAATTGGGATCCCCATGTAAGAATGGGTTCCATTTGGTAAGTAACATTGATTGGAACACCCACATCGGAAGTAGAAACAATGGAATCATCAGGAATAGATGCAGTGCTAGCGTCCGTATTTGACCTATTCAAAGTATGTTCACTTCTTAAAGGAATAGTTCTACCAGTAGGCATCCATTTCCTAATGGGCATTGATCTAGATAATTTAGGGCATATCACATTAAGATTGAATTTGCGGCCAGTAGGTATCCACTGATAACCTATGTTACTAAATTTCCTTCCTGTGGGTTTCCAATGTTTTCTAACCTTCTTTCGCCATTGCTTTCTAGCCTTCTTAGCTTTATTTTTGACATTAACAACTTTAACAGGGCATTTAACAGCATCAAGCAAAACATTCACACCACATTCATGATCAGTAACAGAAATCAAACAGTCATCATTACAAGGTTTGCAGATAGTAGCAGAATTCGAATTAATTACAGTACGCTTATAGCTAATACTAGAATCAACACGATTCGTTTTATTCAACTCAAACTTAGTGTTCCTAGGGTGGTCTTCTACTCTCTTCCAATGCACATTCTTAGCTTGCGAGGCCCTATCTTGCTTTGTATTGCCTGGAGGCTTTGACCCGCTTGCTTTTATGTCACTGATTACTCCTGTAAAGGGAATTATGGGAACATTAGTTGGTTGGGCTACTTTTTGCATTCCTGAACTAGACGTGCATGGATCAGAACTACTTGTAGGCACTTTAGAGCTCACTTCCTTAATACTAGGCATAGAATGGGTTGCATAATTGGCACTAGGCATAGAACAAGGCATCACAGCTTTATCTTTTGCACCTAAGGATTTAGGACATGTTGCTCTTAAACATTCTAGCAGCTCTTGAGATCGTTTGGCCTGAATGCAAGCAAACCTAATCTCTCTATCAAGTGGCTTATTTATGAAATCCTCTTCTACAATCTTACGGAGACATTCTAGACTATCCTTAAGGTGAGCAAAATAGTTATGAAACACAAGTTCATTATTTCTAAGATGAGGAGGAATGTATTTAACAGTCACAGTATATTTGCAGTCTGTAGATGACTTTGATGCAACATTCTCATTAAAGACAAGTGGCATTTTCCCTTTTTCCTGACTCCTCAGATTCTCAATTTCCTTTTGTAAAGATGTTATTTTTTATTTATTCTTGTCACGAGTGACTTTCATTGAATCATATAACTCTTTAAAGTGTCTTTTAACCTTTTCATTTTCTTCTAGAAAACTCTCATTTTCCTTTTGTAAAACATTAACCAAGTTTTGAAGATGAAACGTTTGAGAATACTGAGAATCTAAAGGAGGAGGCATTTGGGAGCCAGTCACGTTGTTCTTTTCACCCTTTAATTGTGAAATTTGGGTTCTCATTTTTCTGATCGTGTTACAATGGGCTCGAATCTGTTCATCACGTTTGCTTATTTCAAAAACTGCATCAAATTCAGGAGCATCCGAGGATGTCTTGATATTTGAGGTTTTAACATTTTCTTTTAGATGTTGATATTTTAATTGTAAAGCAAGATGCTCAACTTCCAGTTTAGAATAATGTTTCACCAGGTTATCATGATCATCATGTTCAATTTTCTCATGCAATTTAGAGTTAGTTTTTTCAAGCTCAATGACACGATAATGGGAGACTTTCAGAGCAACAGATAATTCATGAAATTGAGATGCATTAATTGAAAAATTCGTAGCAGTGTAAAACACATCTTGAGTGATACATTCAGAGATCATATTATCATTCAAGGTATGCAAGTTCTTCCTCTCAATCTCATTGTATTTTAATTCACGCTCATAGTCATTGACTTCAACTATCATAGCATCAAATTCCTTTTCCATTTTTTTAATATCTAAATCTATCCCCTTTTTAAGACTCTCAAATTGACCTTTTAATAGTTTAAAGAAAGGCATGACCTCAGTTAAATAACATTCTTTAGTTTGCTCAAAACCCCTTTCCCCTTCAGTTACCCCTGTAGGTGTGATTCTCTTCTTACATGTCTTCTCAAAATCAATGAATAGTTGATAAACAACATATAGGCTGATTAAGGTCTTGCTATTAGTGGCAATAGTTCTAGGAACTAAGTGCATTGGTGTATTTGGAGGATACACAGTGGCTGCAAGCATTTTCCTAAAAGGAGTGTTTGTTTCAACAAGTACATTAACTTTTTTTTATCCATATCTTTCTTCCAAAAAATCTGTTCTAGGGTTAATTGAGTTTGAGGCTTAAACATGTTCAGGGAGATCCAATTTTCCTTAGTGTAATCATGGGTTTTGATCGTTATGTTATTCTCTTTACACGCAGGATCGTTAAGCTTCTTATCCATTTTCTCCCTAGATGCATCATCTAATTTTCTATCCTCTTCCGTGATTCTAATACATGATGGTGTTTGCCTAGGCTTAAGAATCTCATTGCCATCATATACAATCTTATGGAATGCTTTAGCTCTTTTGCAATATTCGGGATTTGGTTCCTCTACAAGGGGAATACTGTGCTTATTGCTTAAGACTCTATGCTTAGTGATCATGTGAGCAGTCTGAATGGTGTTTCCTTGTACGTACAACTTATTTTCAAGCTTGTTTTTCAAAGTTTTTAGATTAGAAAAATCATTCAAAAGTTTTGATTCCTTAGTACTGAATTCTTGTTTAAGCACTTTAACATTATCCTGCAGCTCTTGTTTTTGCTTAACAGTTTTAGAAAGCTTTTCTTGTAAGGTGTTTAACTCTTGTTTTAACACTTCTTCTCTAAAATTACTTTTTCTAATAATTGTACGCATTTGGTCATCCATTTCCTGCTCACGAGTAGTTAACTCAAACTTAGCACGTTGTTCATAAATAACAACTTGTTCTTTATAGGCATTCAGTTCAGAGATAACAGAATCATCAGGAGCACATGAAGTGTATTCATCAAAAACATAATCATCATTGACTACAGGAGATGCATTACTTGGTACAATCTCACTTTCACTTTGTTTCACATATTGATCATATGGGACAATATTGCTATTACCCACATTATCAACATCTGATTCATAAGTTTCAAGAGATTGCACTCCATTATGCATCTTTTTCTCATCAACTTCATCGTATAGTTTTAATACCTCAGAAATGATTGAATATTTGGATGGACCAGCCTGTTGTGGTGAAGGGACCTTTGGAGAGACCATAGGTGAGATGCTAGCCATGAAGATTGTCTGGGCAGTAGGTTCATCATCAAAATCAGAGTCAAATGCATCACAGTCTGCTACTTGAAAGGCATTTTGATGATTTTGACCTATTTCCTGAATTGGCTGCTCATCTACATCCGCATCATAGGTCTTAGAATTTCCCTCAACAAGAAACAACAATTCTTCTTCATCCAAAACCGCTCCACTATCCCAAGCTTGTACCAGCAGCATCTTGTCCCTGAAGTACTCTGCATTTTGAGGACGTTTTGGAGATGTGCAGTTCCTTGCAATGTATCAATCACCTCCACAGTTGTAACACTTGATTTGCTTTGCTTGTCCTTGAATTGCATTCCTTCCACGATTCTGATTAGCCACATACCCTCCACCAACTCCACCTCTTCTTTGTTCATACTGCCTATCTTGAACTGTTTGCACCATAACCTTTCCATCTCTGACAATAGCATGATTGTGTAGATTGGATGCAGTTCTGATTTCGTTGTTTGTGTGAAGACTGTTACTATGTGGAGTAAGGGTCAAGTTTTGTTTAACCATAAGAGCCAGTTGATTGATGAAGTGTTCCATGACTGCATCAGCATCAGATTGCTTGAACATCGGATCGGGAATGAGTTTGTGATTACCATTTCCAGTAGGTATGACTTGAGAGGCTTTGGTGGTAATTCCAACATTGGTGTAGAAGGCTGTTGAATCATTTGACGAACCGGTTTCTCCCTGCTTAGATTTGAACTATTCAAGAATCCTTCGTTCAAACATAGCATGTCTCTCATTCTGGAGAAGGAAGGCATACAGTTGCTCATAGTTGGTGTTCTTCAATTCTTTGGTTAGCTTCACAGAGGTGACAAATTTGTGCCATTCGGGATTCATGTTGTTCACAAACTTTGAGTTCAGCTGAATATTTGGCATGGTCATTTTGATATTCCTCATATCATTCACAAGCTTGTGGAATCTCACGTAATATTCATAGACACTTTCTTCTGGTTTCATCTTAAAGTGCTCAAATTCATCATATAGTTGTGATTCTCTATCTTCCTTAGTTAATTCAGAACCCGAGAGAAGCATCTTGACATTATCCCTAACCGCCTTTGCTTCAGTGTTGTGATTGATAAGCTTGTAGATATCTTTTGGAAGACCTTGAAGTATAATGTTTGAAGCCCTGATATCAGCATCGAATCTCTTTTTCTCCTTATCACTGAGCTCATCATACGTCTTTGGTTTGTCCAATCCAAAGATCATTGTTCCATCTGCAGCAGTATCAATTATGTCTCTTGTAGTCTCAATCTGATAAGGTCCTTCATCAATTGACTTGAGAATGTTGACTCCGTTTTCCTTTCCCGATAGTACAAACCTAATTCGTTGAGCCCATGAGTCATAGTCTTCATCAAGCATGGGTGGACGAGTGTCTGAACCAATTTGCTTGAACGTCCTCAACTACAGTAGAGATGATTGTAGGCACGTTGGTAAACATGTTTACAGATTTCACGGGATTTTATAACTCTGTGATTAAACCGGGAAATAGATTCTTTCACGGGATTTTACTAAATCAAAAGAAAACCGTATTAGAAACAAATATTAACCAAGTCGCTATAACCCTTAAACCAAGTCGCTAAGTCACCAAGTCGCTAAGTAGCAACTCGCTAAACCTCAAGTCGCTGTGAATCAAGTCGCTAAGCACAAGTCGCTAAGACCCAAGTCGCTGAACACAAGTCGCTAATGCACCAAATCGCTAAGCAGACAAGTCGCTAAAGAGCAACTCGCTAAGTATCCAAGTCGCTGAGAAACAACTCACTAAGAACAATAATGACAAGTCGCTAGAAATAATAGAGACAAGTCGCTACGCCAACCAAGTCGCTAGCCGAAGTGGAACCTCCACTAACTTGTACTGTTTGTCGGCTTGTCTCAATAGACAAGTCTCTAAGATCAAGTCGCTACAACTTAAACAACAACTCGCTGGAAATTACTAAAGCAAGTCGCTACGAAGAAAATCACTCCGAGACTCAAGTCGCTAAGTTGAAAAACTTCAAAACCACACTTTTCAATCCAAAACAAGCTCAACCACAGTGATTCAAGCTTTCCAAATCAAAACCCAAGCACTTACAATGATTCTAAACACAAAAGTACAATCAAAATTCAAACTTTAACACAAGAAATGATCCAAATGATGCAAAAACCACTAAACTTTTTCAAACCCAAAAAGGGTAAAAGCCATAAAATAACAACGTACTTTTCAAATTTTTCCGACTTGAAACACTTACTTTTTTATTACCTTATTCACCAACGAACTTTCAAAATTTGTTTCGAAATCACCCATATGACCAGTTTATATTAAAATAATAACTAAAATGACTATATTACCCTCGGCATACGGGTGAAGTCAGAACAAATTTTGAAAGTTTGTTGGTGAAGTCGGAACAAATTTTAAAGAATAATAGGGTAATATAGTTATTTCAGTTATTATTTTAATATAAATTGGTCATATGGGTGAATTCGAAACAAATTTTGAAAGTTCGTTGGTGAACTAAGGTAATAAAAAAGTAAGTGTTTCAAGTCGGCAAAATTTGAAAAGTACGTTGTTATTTTATGGCTTTTACCCACCCAAAAACCATATAAAACCACTAGAAATCCAAGGATAAGTAAGAGAGATGATCAAACCATGGCTCTTGATACCATTTGTAACATATTAGATTTCACAAACACATCAAATCATGATCAAATGGGGCGTATACAATAAGGTTTTAGAGAGAGAATTAGTTAGAGGTTTGGGAACTTAGTGAGAGAAAATGAAAGTATTATTATGAGCTCCAACCCTCTACCTTGGGAGGTAGAGGTTATTTATAGTCTTACACAAATCGCCACCAATGGGCTGTGGATCAGGCATACAGTGGGTAAAGACCCGTCCGTCCTCCACGGTGTTACTAAACTAAATACAACTTAACATTAAATAACTACGACTACGAGCTTCCTAACGATTACATATATTTGAGGTGACCGATACTTTAATAACTGGATTTACTAAATCCTAACAACTTCAACTCGCATCTGGACAGAATTGACAACTCGCTTTAAACTATAGACAAGTCGCTTTCTTTGCATAACTCGCATTGAAGAAAGCTGTACCACTGACCCAAAAACTGCATACAGACTGCTCCTCTTTAGACCTGTTTTGACCTCCAAAAGAACTCTGACCATTTGACCACTAATAGATTTCACGTTGGTACAAACAATTCATAAGAAAATGATTGTAGAACACTGTTTTGGACAAAAATGACAAAGACCAGATATTGTAACAACACATTGGTACTTAAAACATTGTTAAAAACTGTTATCAATAATGTAGGAAAAATATTTCAGTCTATCAAAATAGTACTAAAAACAGTTTTAACACATATATCAAAACCACAATAAATCACAACACAATAAACCATGGATCAAACCGCATCAAAGAATCAACCAAACCGTATACAAAACCGCTTCAAAAACCATGAAAATCATCAAAACAACACAACCTTGGATCTGGTACCAATTGTAGGATCGTGAATATTATGTTGTTTGATGATTCAGGTGGTCTAGGATGATGATAATATAAGAAATCCATTAGAGAGATGAAGAGAGTAGAGAGGAGGTTCTTTGAAAGAGAGTTGCTTACAAAAAGTGAAAGGTTAGATTCAAAGAAGCCACACCCCTTCCATCCATGGAAGGGTTATTTATAGTTACAAAGCATACGTCCTCTTATCGGACTGTGGATCACGCATACAGTGGGTAAAGACCTGTCCTTCCTCCACGGTGTTACACTAAACTAAACTACGCTACAAACGAACTAATTAACTACTAAATAACATAAATAACGACACGTCTACGAGCTAACATATGCTAGACCATAATTGGGGTGACCGACACTTTAACATGGAATTTCCAATTTCTAACAGAAGCTTTGACGAGTTCTTGAAGACGGGGGAAGTTAGCTATTTGGAGATTGTTGTGATTTTGTTAGAATATGTATTTTTGATTGTTGGTATGCAAATGGTATAGGCTATGAACCCTTAAATAGCAAAAACAACGGGACCTTCAAAATTTAGGGACTAATTGTGAAGTTACTAAAAAGCTAAATAGTCAAGTTTTGTAATAAAAATACGCGGGAATTTTAAGTGTGACATATGAAAATTATTACCCTGTAACTTGACTGTTGTCTTCCTTGATACGCTTATACACAACTAATGTATTGCCAAACACCAAATAAACCCAACTTATAAGATCTAAAAACATAAAAACTTTCAGAATAACCCGACCCAATTAAGAAAACCCACTCCAAACCAAACATAAAATACATCCACACTTCTAAACACACGTACTGAAACACACATCAAGTTAAACAAATTCATAAAAACACCAAGTAAAACCATGAAAGACAGGAGCATATTCGTGTCAACTTTTAAGGATGTTCAGGAAGAAGAAGAAGGTGAGGTCTTGTTCAGAATCCGCTATAATGGGTTTTTTGATTATAGCCCACTCATGTATGAATGAGGTTCATTAATTAATCTGTGTGCCTTTACCAGTGATAGGGATATATTTAGTTCAAACATTGATAATGTATTATCAGAGTATAATAAATAAAAATGGGCGTTGTTTTTATGTGATCCTAAAGAATCCCTAAAAAAATGGTTTGCATTTGATTCATACTGATGATGATGTTCATACATTGTTTGCACTGGCTGAAACACATGAGTCAGTTGATATATTTATTGCACACAAGCCTCAAAAGTTAGCACAATTTTACTTAAAAAACATAAGTTTTGAAGTTGTGGGTTTGGTAGAGCAAGAGGCTAACTTTTGAATGGTTAGTCCAACACCTTTTAGGACCAGTGACGGACCCAAAAAAATTGGATGTGGGGGGCAAAATTTTTTTTTTACGATAGCAACAAAATGCGAAAGAAAAAACTAGAAGTGTAATGATAAATCAAGTATTTTTACTTAGACATGAAAGATTTATAAGGCTTTAAAGAGTTAAATGTTGAATTTTGGTATGTGAGTGGGGGCAATTTGAGTTTTTGGTGAGGGTCACTTTCGAAAAAAGGTCAAAATTAAATAAAAATTACACTAAAATATCAACTTTTTCGGCTAGCCATGGGGGGCGCCTGCCCCCCATTCTTACATGCTAGTTCCGTCTCTGTTTAGGACTAGACGTAAATGGCAGAGGATAGATAGAAAAAAAAATGCAGGGGAGTGGAACCAACACATCAACAGTGAAAAGGTGGTGTTGTTATCAAAGAGGAAGAAGGGGTTGTAGACAAAAAAAAAAAGAGAAAAATAAGGGAAAAGGATAGCTGCTTGAGGAAGAGGATGTTTTGCACAAAAAAAGGCAAAGAAGTTGTTCAACATTTTAAGCGAGGTTTTGATGGGAAGGGAAGGCTAAAATGGTTGTGTTTGCATATTTTGATGTTAAAAACATGGTTGGTGCTGCATGTGTTGAAACCAGAGTTGGTGGTGGTGCTGCTGATGTGTCTAGCGGTGTTAAAACACCATTTAGAATCAGAGAAAGGATTACAAACTGCGTCCTTTCATTTTTCACCCAAAGGCCATCCTAGGTGATGTTTCAATGATTAATACCATGTCATGGGTTTAATTCTTTTAAGCTGTAATAGTAAAATACCTCACTTAAATGTTTATTGTTTGCATACTTGTTTTTACAGGCAAGGTAGCGGTATCATAATCACTTTAAGGTTCATGTTTTGTGTGTTCATCAGTTTATGGATATCCACGACTAGTGTGTAGATCATTTGAAGGTTCAGCAGTTAAAGGTTTTGCAGTGGAAACTGCATCATCTTTTATATTTTTTGAAATGCCAGTAGAACCTTATATCAGACAATGACTCACTTGTTTAAGTTATTTTTCAGTTGTATCAGACATTGAATCTATAGTTGACTGTTATGAGTCAACTTGCTAACTAGTTAATTATGTATAGTATTTGTTTGTTTGTCTTATAGGTTAAATTATGTGAGATTATACTAGTTTATCAGTTGACTTTTATAAAGTCATACTTAAAATGTCGGGTGTAATGGTATAATCAGTTCAAACAATCACTCCTTTCTGTGTTGGTAGTTAAAATAAGGAATTATGTTGGGTTAGATTTAACTAAGGTATGGTATAAATGTGTATGGACTATAATACCCTCGACTAACTAAAAAAAATCAGACGTCGACCTGGGCATGTTTTGGTTCAGGACGACATTTTTGACAAAGTTTAGGGACCAACAATGTATTCAAGTCTTTTTTATTTATTTATTACTCCGTATAAGCTAAGTGTTGAATATTAAATTTTTAAGCCTCCAATTATAAACAAGTCTTAAATATTTTATAAAGTAGTATAGATTCGAGCTATTTAGGTTAACCCGAATAACTCGAATTTAAAAATTGAACCGAATATCCCCGACTTGAATAAACTTAATCGAGCTCTATGGCAAAGTCGGGGTCGGGTGGCTTTTTTTACGCCTACTTGTCTGCTTTAGATTCCATTACCAACCAACAAGGAACACTCTTAAATACCAATCACGAAAACTTTTTAAAAAAACCAAAAAGACCAAAACTAAAATATTACGTAGTATTCCAACTCACATCTTCCTAAACGCGTCTCACGCGTCTTCCATCTCTATATCAACACACCCATCCACCACATTTCAAACAACACAAACTTTCTAAAAATGGCAACTGAAACAACAAACCCTACCACAACCACCCAACAAACATCATCATCAGTAAACCTAACCAACATCGAAGAAGTAAAGAAAGTATTCAACCGTTTCGACACCAACCACGACGGAAAGATCTCATCCTCGGAGCTCATCTCCATCATGAAATCCCTCGGATCCAACATCTCAGAAGACGAAGTCAAACAAATGATGACCAAGATTGACACAGACAACGACGGGTGCATAACCCTGGAAGAATTTGCAGGGTTTTGTAAAGATGATACTGCTGATGATGGGGGAATGAAGGAGTTGCATGAAGCATTTGAGCTTTATGATTTGAATAACAATGGTTTGATTAGCTCTAGTGAGTTGCATCAGATTTTGACGAGGTTGGGTGAGAGTGTCAGCGTTGAGGATTGTGTTGGGATGATCAAGTCTGTTGATGCTGATGGTGATGGCTTTGTTAACTTTGAGGAGTTTAAGAAGATGATGAGTAATGGCAAGACCGAGCCGTAGATGCAATAGCAGTTAGCAGTAGCTGTTTTAACTTTTTTTTACGTGTTTAGGTATTGAATAAGGTTTGGGGGTTAATTAGTTTGGGATAAAGTGGATTAAAGGTACTAATCTTTCCGTTTTAAAATTATAGCCTCCGTCAATAATTTTAGGACGGATCAATAATTTTAGGACGGATGGATGGAGGAGATATTAATGTGGAAGTGTATGATCTTGGATTATTTCCAAGTGTAGCTTTGTTGATTTTAATGAAATTAAGTATGATTATAACTTTGTTGACTACGTGTTGTTGAATTTTGATGTTGATTGGATATTTTATGTTTTATTTTGTACTTGTATCGACCCCACAAACATACAGCGAGTAATCCGATTGCATAAAGTAAATTGCTCCATGTGATAATTTTCGACTTCTAGAGCAGTTTTTAAAAAAATTAACTGATGTGATATTTGATTCCGGGAGTTGATATGCACATCTTAAAATCACATTAGTTATTTATCTATATTACATATAAAGAAGCTATGGTCAAATTTTGAAAAATGAAATCTTGAAAGTCAAAGGTGAGAGAAAATGCATAGTGTAATTAATATTTTTATTAAAACACTTCATTACTTAAAATACAATAATTTATTCATATTGTACAACAAATTAAAAAATTAAAAACAAACAATTAAAACACCCATTATTAAAAAGTACAATACAAATTTAATAATGTACAATTTAGACAAGCTAATATTTAAACAAGCTACAACATAATCCAAAATATAAAATAATTAAACAAACTAATTAATGTTATTTTTAAAACACCCTAAAATGAAAAGCCATCCGAAAACGAACTAGAAAGGCCCCATTAAAACCGATACAAACTAATGGAATTAGGTCTCATCGGGATCTATTTATCCGGGTAATCGTCACAGATTACCTGCCGCCGAAACGTGCTGGTACCATGCTATATTATATATAAAGGAAAAAACAAAAAGTTAAAAGTTAAAAGTTGAAACTAAAAAAAGAAATTTTGAAAACATATATTTCAAAAGAAAACTATTAATAAACATCGAAAACTTGGTTGACCCGGGACGCTTCAAACCCAGCGGGTTGATCCGGTTTAATTTGACCCGTTTTCGACCCAACCAACCGGGTTGACTCGGTTTAAATCGACCCGTTTTTCGACCGGAACGGTTCAACCGGGTCGAACTAGGTTTCAAAACATTATGTTTAACGCCCAAATCTTCACACTTTTATTATTTTTTGTTTATAACCCACAAACTTTTTTTTATCACTAAACGATCTGTCGTTATAAAATTCCGTTGCTATGCATGGATACTCGTCTAGTACATTAATACAACATCAAATATGCATTTATGTAGTATGCACATTATTTTTGGTGGTGTGAATATCAACTCCCATTAATTTAAAAGTAATAATATTTGTAACATAAATTAATGCAACTGATTTGCATTTAGGCTACATGGCAAGGATGGTGTTCCATTCACCTTAATACCAAACTCACGAGTGACTTTCTTGCCACCTCCTTCCACTCACGTGTGAGTCACGCATTTCAAAGGTAGTTATGGTGAGCAAGTCACCTTCTTGAAAAAAAAAAAAAAAAAAAAAACTGAGTGGGAGTGAGTGCTTTGTGCACAAAAGGTGAGTGGGAGTGAGTAGAAATGAGAGGGGAGAAAAAGCTGACGTAACGCTGAGGTGTAAGGTTGTCTTGCCATCCAGCCTTAGGTTAGACTGGTTTCTATGGTAATCATTACTATCATCTTCACATCAGTGTAGGGGTGAGCAAATGGACCGAGAACTGAACCAGAATCGAGAATCAAACCGGTTCTCGTTTTTTAATATTGCAAATTTCGGTTCTTGATTCGGTACAGAACCGCGGGTATCAATTCCGAAATCGAAGAACCGCTCGACTTTAAAATATACTACAGAGTAGATGTTTATAAGACGTTTAGTTGTTTTTACGTGATACCCAAATAAATCTTTTTCAAAAAATCTTTTCCTACTATTGTATATTACATTTTGTTAAACTAAGATGGAAACTTACAATAGATTTTAATTTACGCAACCAACTAAAAGCAAGTTTTTATGTATGTTGTCACTTTCTTTAAAAAAACGTTTTTGTATATTTTCAATAAAATGAGAAGGTGATCTTGCGCGTTGCTGCGGGAGTGTTATGGAGTCGTTATATTTTTTTATAAATGTATATACGTATTTATGTATCGGTCATTAAAAGTTCAATTCTATAACATAGTTAGTCCTCGAAGGTCCAAGTTTGCAAAGGCAGTTAAACCTTAAGGAATAATTTCAAACTATTCCCTAAGGTTTAAGCCTTTTCATATTTGGTTCTTCATTTTTTTTTTTTTTTTATGCAGCACTGTTGCTACAATGCTTAGCACTATTCATACCCCATTTTTAGTATATATGATAATGTAACGAGTGTTTGGTACAAGTACTTTTATCTATGCGTTTCAGTGACAAGCTTTACCAAACATGAATAAATAAAATTATGCAATTAATTATAATCTTCTGATTTCATATTTGTCTCGATTTAAGCACCAATTTTGCTATTAGTTGGTCACACTTTAAAGAGACACAAAATAAATAAATAAATAACTAAATAAATAAATAAGGCCCACAAAAAGGGTCAACCATCTGGACCGTGTATTATGGCCTTCACTAAAAAGCTTAAATTTACGACGACCAATGACGTAGCTTGAGTATTCAGCTAAATACTTTAATCGTTCAATATTATTTCGTTTTAGATGTAAATGAGTGCAAACACATAAAAATGATTTTTTCTTTTGTGCTTTTTAAATTTTTTTTGGCTCCAATCGAGTAGAACCGAAATATGCAAATCGGACCCGAGAACCGAAACACGCTCTTGGGTCCGGTTCTCGGTTCCTAAAATATGTATTTTTTGGTTCTCGGTTCTCTCGATTTTGGGCCGATTATTTACGGTTCCAAAACCGCGCCCACCCCTACATCAATGTCATCACAGGTGAATTACTGCCATTTTCACATCAGCGTCATCATAAGAGAAGGGTAGTGGAAACGAACCGGCTTTCCCATGATGCATGAAAAAATGTATATTTTTTTATACTTTTTATATGTAAGCCCTTTTTTTTTCAACATTGGCCCTCCCAAATAAAAATTCAAGGTTCGCCATTGATCGTCACATCACCATTCATCATACCACCAAACCCACACCTTTTACATTTTATGGTCACTAGCTAACTCACCACCTTTTACCTAGAGTAACAGATTTAGGCTCTGGCGTAGGGGGCTTATAAGGCTTATGGGGCTTAAATTTCAAAAGCCCCTATAAGCCTCGTTTGGCGTAGAGGCTTATAGAGGGGCTTTTGAAATTATAAGCCCAAGCCCCAACCCCAAAAATGAGGCTAAAATTTTTATAAGCCCCAAATATAAGACCCGTTGCTACCAAATTACTTAATTACCCACAAAAATATCTAATATATACATATGTTAATTTAGTTATATGTCCTTTTTAGTAATTTGATAATAATCCTCAACTTAAATTAATTTTCCAAACAGGTTTATGAAATAAAAATTATAGTTTCGGCTTATAATATAAGCCCCAACCCCAGCTCTAGCCCCAGCCCTAGCCCCAACTCCAGCCCTAGCCCCTTGCGCCAAACATACCCTTAATTTAAACCTAAATTAAACTTTTTTTTCACAATTTAAAAACTTACATTAATGAAAAAAAACATGAACGTAAACTAATATTCTATATTCCACTTCTCCTTGATCTTCTGCTTCATCTGCAACACCCTTTCGAGGTGGAATCCACTCAAGTGATCAACGTGTCTCATAAGGAAGAGTTTGTCTTCTTGTCGTTGTTTTTGCTATTGAATGATCAACATTTGTTGCTTTATTTCGAGCTTCTTTTGTTACATTTCCATCTCCTGCCTTTTGATCTCCAAAAAGCTGCCGCAGACTGATTTCTTCATTGACATAAACAACTCGGTTTGACTTTAATATAAGATGACCAACAATCTAGCCAACGCTTCGTTACTGCCAGCTTTTGACGATGCTGATGGAATGGGTGATGCCAACCCTTTTTTTTCGCTCTCTCCCTGCCCATTGGTCGAACTTCTTACACCTCTTCTTCCTCCTCGTCTCCAGCCATTTGATTGAGACTAAAACTACCATATGCTAACTGCATTGTGTTTAACGAATTAGACCCCGATGACTTATATCTCTTGAACTTTTCTTGTCTCGCTTCTTCAAATTTTGGAATTTCTTCCTTCCATTTTAGAGAATCTTTTAAAATTCTCCACGCATTAAAAAGTGTAAAAGGTGCCCCACATTCAGCACAATATTCGTCAAGTGCCTTTTGGGTGTAATCCCCGTTTTCGGCTCCACTCTGCACCCTTTAAATGACATTATCATACACTCCATAAAACTGAGCCACCTTAGGACGAAAACCCTTCCATTTTCAGTCTAACGAATCGTAGGTTCGAACACCAGTTACCTTCATTGCTTGCTCAACGTAACCTAAAACCTCCGTCCATAACCCTTTTTCCTTCCTCATATTACCTTGGACGTTATCTTCGGATATACGAACCTAACCTTTGTACAATGCAATTTCTTATTCAGTGATCCATGGAATGTTGCGGGTACCATCATCGTCAGTTTTAGATGTCCTTTTTTGACGACTTCTTCTTTGGGGGCGGGACTTCTTCGACGGGAGAGTCCTCACAAACGGTTTTAGGCATAGACGGAGAAATTTAAGTTCGTACATTGGAATATCATCAACACTAAATGGATGAATGAGAGACATAGGTAGAGGCAGGGACAGAGCTTGAACTATTTTACCGGAGAGGCCAAAAGAGATTTAATTATTTTTAAAGGGGTCAAACATGTAAATTGTTCTATGTTAATATTTTATTTATAAAAATTACACTGAAAAACAAGCTTGCAAATCCATTTTTTGGGGGGGGTGGGCGCACAACCCCACCCTGCCTTCGAGAAGCTCCGTCCATGAGTAGAGGTGATGATGAAGAACCACCAATATTTTGTGTGAAAAACCGCCAATATTCGACGGATCGGGGTAGATTTGACGTTGATACATTTGTGGTTGGTACATTTGTAGTTGATACATTTTTTTTTTTTGGATGTATGAACTTTGTGGTTGGTACATTTGTAGTTGATACATATTTTTTTTTGGATGTATGAATGGTGGGTTTTGGTATTGTGTTCCGTAACAAACTATGGAGCTCGAAAGTTTACTGGTGGCGAAGGACCGAGGTGAAAATTTGAATTGGGTGTTTGGTTGTCGATGTTGTTTTGGGATTTTAGTTTTTGGAGTGTTTTGAGACATTTTGTAGAAGACAATGAGAGTAAATATAAATGAAAATAAATATAAAGATAGATGAGAAGTTGTGTATAAAAATAATGGGGTATGAGAGTTTTATAAGAAATAAAATGGTAAAGTTTAAAATCTTTTTTTTATATAAAGTGGTCGTTTGGAGCTGGGCCCTCAAAAAATAACCGTTATCTTTTTTTTTCTTGGTTCGTGAGAGGTGGTGTTCAGCACCATTAATCTGCAAAACCCCACTACCACACATGGTGGTGGGTGACTTTAATAGGGGACGGCGTGTGAGAGGTGGCATAGAGGTAGTGGATCACCTCGCATAAAAACTAGTCTTAGAGTTAGCGTAACAATGACCATATTTATTTTTGTCAATTTACTTTCACACCGGTTTTTATGGATTAATTTCATATCCCTCTCTACTTACATGTTTAATTTCCTTATTCTTTTACCAAATGAACTACCATAGTCCAAACAACTATAGTATTAATCACAGAACTAACCATACAAACCTATCACACTTAAACACAAATATATTAAATTAGATTGTTTTGAACTTTTGATTAACCACTTAGTGTATGCTTAGGTTCAATTTTATGATATTTTGGGATTTGGATTAGTTTTTTACCTTTTTATGTTTTATTTTATTGTTCTATAAAAGTTTATTTGTCTTCGCACTTTTAGACTAGGTGTAGCGGTGACTAACATCATCATCGTTAACTCAGCCCATGTCACTTTTTCACTCCACCATCAACATAGTGTATCAAGACAAGTAGAGACAACCAACATCACTACCCAAACGTACTCCACTTACACACAAATATACCCCACATAATCTATACTTACACACGCACAACAACCATCACAAGTGGGTGGGTAGGGAAGTTTTAAGGGGAACACGTCTTTGGAGGTCACGGACGCATGGGTGACCTCCTTGTTACACCTAGTCTTAAAATGGATGTTATGGAATGAAGATGAAAATAATGATGAAGCGAAAATCGCTATTCAAAAAAAGGCACGCTTTAACATACTCCGTGTTAGACACGATGATAGCACTAATTAATTTGAGTAGTTTTTGTGTTTGGTTATGGGGTAGGTTATACAAACCCCCTTTTTCTACAAAGAGCACACCCCGTTCCCCCCTCGTTTTTTGCGTTTTTTTTTTTTTTTTTTTTTTTTTTTTTTTTTTTTATAATTTTATTTATATCAAAAAACTATAAACCTGAAAGTACGGAACATAAAATGTAAAGTTTAATAAGTCAAACGCTTAAAACTGTTTGAAAACTGACAAAAAATTATGTTGTACTGAAAATAAAAGGGAGACAAAAAGAATCTTTGACCAAAACCCTCTTTATGTCACATCATAGGAGGGGTTTGTATAATATGACCCGTTAGTTATTCCATCGAGTGACACAACTTGGGAACTGAAGTAATTTAAGGGCTATGTTATACAAACCCTTCCTATATTGTCACATCAAGAGGTTTTGGTCAAATTGTACAACCCGTGATGCACACTATACAAGCCGATGATGCATCAAATAATTGGATACCCTCCCTATGGGAGGGTGTGGATAACTCACCCCGTAATTTAAACATTCCAACGCTATACGATAAGATAGTCCAAAGCACTTATGTACTTGACTCTGACTTTGTATAAACATGGCTATGTTATACAAACCCTCCCTATATTGTCACATTAAGATGTTTTGGTCAAACCGTACAACCCGCGATGCATACCGTACAAGCCGATGATGCATCTAATGATTGGATACCCTCCCTATGGGAGGGTGTGGATAACTCACCCCATGATAGATTAATGTTTAAATGGTAGTTTAAATTTCCTAATGGCTTATACAATGATGAATTTCAACCTTACTTGTGAGAGAGTACTTTGAAGTTTGAACTGTAAACAAACTCGCTGTTAGCAATAACAGAACCATTATGCAACCTAAATTTCTTATAAGTGTATCATCACCTTATAAACCAGTATAATGCTATCAACGTGTATAATATAAGTTAGCTAACTTAACCAAACAAAGCCACCAGTCTCGAGTAGTACCAAACTCAAGTTTGACTTGATAACGAGATAAACTTGTCGTACTTATTGTCGAATCAACGCATCAGTTTCCATTAAAAACGACTACACTCTTTTATTTATCTTGATTTTTCCACTACCAATTTAACCTTATTAGTCAAGAAACATAACACTCCAAAGGTATGGGTTTAATTTCTTGAGGAGCCCTTTGTTCATCGATATGAGCATTAGCTTAGGACACATAAATACTCCAAGAAAACAAAGCCAACGTAAATACTCCAAGCATGTCATGACATGAATACCACTACAAATCATTCTACTAAGTAATGTTTAGATTGTGAATATCATGAAGAAATTATACATAGCTCCCTACGTTTATCTTAAAAAACATAAAGTCGTATACTCCTTAGCAGTTGGTGCGAGGATATTTAAACGTACATACGTAGATGGACTGATGGAGTGATTACAAGTTGTGATCACATTTTTGGCAGATGTAAATGGACGTACGGGACATTCATCTCATATATGTGTGAAAACTGAGTTTAGTAGGTTATATAGTATAAGTAAACTCTAAAAATTGTATATATATATGCTATGTAGAATTCGTTTGAATGTACTGAATTGTTTACATAAATCATAGAAAACACTGAATGTAGATTCTGTCCGACCTAGAAGGAATTAAAAGACAAACTATCAAAATCTGTGACGACATATCATAAAATTTGACTTGTTATCTGGTGAAAACCTATGTTGGGAACCTTTTAGCAGACGGATTATATTATAACGTTTGACGGTTATTATGTTTCACGATGTATGCTTTTTATCAATAAGGACATAAAGTTCACTTGTACATACTAAGCGCACTCTTTGGATCATAGAACAACACAACAAGTCGAATACTTGAATGGGCAAAGTGTTCAATTTTTGCTGTGTGTTCAGTGAAAAAGACATGTTTTTGAATCTAGCTGTTGGGATCGTATTTTATTGTGTTCATATAAATTTTTAAGAATACCTTGGTCAAAAAGTGTACTTAAGCCTAACTTCAGTTTGTCATTAACCTCTTTTCACTTGACTTGAATTTACAGCTCACTTTCATAAGCACAATATAGGTTTAGGTCATACTATAGTAACATACTTTCTTCAAGTTTTATTATCATACATATACCTTTTCTTGTTTTAGTGTTCTCAAACTTTTAAATTTTGTCCCGGTATCATACTTATTGATTTACTGCTAATGTGCAGAGGTATTATGGTAATTTAAACGCATCATATACAATTATGAGCTGCTTTGTTCTGCTTTATATACCAAAAAACATACGGCAAATTCCCAAAAATTTCTCTACCAATCACATCGGTAACATTTTTTTGGTTTAGTTTGTTTGTGGTACAGTTTTACTTTCACAGTTTAATCATTCTTTAGGCATGTTGGCTCACGACAATTGCTTCTAGCAAACCCTGTTAAGTTAAAAGACGTATCTTTGATTTCCATGATAGACAAACTATAAATTTTAAATAGAGTTTTGATTAAGAAAGCTAGCACAATATTGAATCTGTGTATAAAAAGATTCTGTGATTTAACAATTATCTTATTCTTCAAGATTATTACATCATCATCATACTCACTCACATTCAATTATTTGTCTAGGCTATTTAAGATTTACTACTAGATTATTCATACTTCTATAATCATATTACTTTTTTTTTTCCGAAGGCAACTTATTGAATCTCACTACAATCTCAGTGTATACAATCCATACTTGTACCAGGCCGAACTTGAACCAACAACCTCTTGGTTGGGGAGCATCTCACACTATTTCATAGTATTAATGGGCTACAATCCTACAGTACAACATGACTAGATAAAATAACAAATTTGTGAAAGTGAATTTATAGCTCTTCACTAGAAAGTAATAAATGTGATGCGCATTTACATCATCATAATATAAGCATAGAAAACAAATAGATTATTTGTTAAACAAGGAAGGAAAATAATGTCATCCTAGGTGAATTAGTACACACAAAATAGTCATCAGTTAGAAACCAAAATCTGTTTGTATTCTTAAAAAGGGTCGATGTATACTAAAAAAAACACTTCCATTAATACCACCCATATTCAAAACACCAAGAAGGATACCATTGATATTAACAACTCATGTTTCTAACAAAGTTTTCTCCTTTTTCTTGTCTCACAAACATTAAATTATTTCCTTGGATTAATCGGCCATACAAGACTATAAAAAACATCCAACAGACAGACCAACTTTCCAAACTTCTGCAGTTCAGTGTATGATTCAAACACAAGACATCTGCTGCTGATCTTTCTAGAATGACCGCGCATTTTCTATCTTACGTACCCTGTTACAAAAATAGCTTGTGGGCAAGTGACACTTACAATATCAGCTGGCGGAGGATATGTCATTGCAACATCCATGGAGTGTCAACTTCCACAACGTATGGCAGGTTCACCATGTCAGTTGTCCCAGCGGTGGGTGTAAATGGAAAGGCGCGTGTCGAAAGAGCGTTAATACCCACTCAAAAGCAATTTGTGGACCCTTTTCGACAAGGGCTGATTATCTTGGATGGGGTCGGATATAGACAAACAGTTGTTGTTCGGTCATATGAAGTCGGAACTGATAAAACAGTGACTCCTCAAAGCATTCTTAACCTTCTTCAGGTTCAAATTGTGTTCTTAAGAGGATTACAATTAAGTAACGACATTGGAAATGATTTTTGAACTCACATGTGAAACAAATATGCAGGAAACCGCTTTGAATCACGTATGGATGTCGGGGCTACTTGGAGATGGATTTGGTGCAACTCATGGTATGATAAAGAACAATCTTATATGGGTTGTTTCAAGAATGCAAGTTCAAGTTGATCAGTATCCCATTTGGTATGTTTTTCATAATGATTGTTTTAACAACACTAAAAATGTACTCTTCTAACTTGGACTAATGGAATCTTGTAGGGGAGAAGTACTGGAAATTGACACATGGGTTGGAGCATCGGGCAAAAATGGAATGCGACGAGATTGGGAAATCAGAAGCCATACATCTGGCATTGTTTTCGCTAGAGCAACAAGGTAAATTTTTGCATACTTTAGTCCATCCAACACCGCATCGGCGGTGCCATGCTCATTCAGACATCTATAAATTGGGTGAATTTCATGGGTTAATTTTTATTAAACAGCACATGGGTGATGATGAACCAGAAAACACGCCGTCTATCAAAAATGCCTGATGAAGTTAGGGGAGAAATTTCACCATGGTTCATTGAAAAACAAGCCATCAAAGAAGACTGTCCGGATAAAATAGACAAGTTGGATGATAATGCGAAATATATTAACTCAGGCTTGCAGGTAAACATGAGATTCATACTCAGAACCTTGATGTCATCATAAGTCACTTCATGTCATTTCAGCTGAGAGAAACTAATGTGAGTTTCTGTTTATATTTGTAGCCAAAGAGGAACGATTTGGATATGAACAAACATGTAAACAACGTGAAGTATGTTGGTTGGATGCTCGAGGTAAAGACATCGTTAGTCTACTTTTTGTGATATCCGTATAAAAACGCGTAATAAATGTCGTGCTCTTTTCAGTCAATCCCAGAAGAATGCTTAGAAAACTACCAGCTATCAGAAATGATAATGGAATACCGAAAAGAATGTGGAAGTTCAGACGTGGTCCAATCTCTATGTGAACCAGAAGACGTAGGGATCATTAAAGAGGGAGTTCAAGACGATAAAGAAGTTACTTTGAGTGATAGATGTTCAATAGGAGGTGGACTAGGAATATTGAATTGCTTGATCAACGAAGGAACCCTTAAATTCACACACCTTCTTCGAGCCAAAGAGGAGTCAAAATTTCAAGAAATTGTAAGGGCAAAAACAACATGGAAGAAAAGGATCAATCATCATTCTTTTTGTGGCTAAGATAATTATATTTTGCTTTCTCTATGGTTATCGATTCATGGCTATTTCCAAATTGAATATAAATGGAAATAATGTGTGTTTATTTGTGCATTTTGAAAGTGATTGTGTGATATTAGATAATCATAATCCAATAATAAGCTTTAATAAATTTGGTTGCAAAAAAATGTGTCTCAATGTGCTTCTAGTGTTTAAAACTGTAACAACAACAAAAAAAAACAAGATGTTTGGTATTAGTATTAAGATAATGTAGATAGGTAACTTAATCGGCTCTTGGAGTTACATATAAACAAATGGTTATTTGGCCACTAAGTGAAGCATCGCTCAAAACATTAATAAACAACTATTATTGCCACTTAAAAAACAAGTCAGATACCCTAATCAGACACCCCTTAATGATGGAAAAGTTGGGTATGATGATAATGCTTTCCATAAAAAATAAACAATGTTTGTGTCCGTTTATAACAAGAAATAATTTATTCCAAGGGTCGATGGAAACAACTATGCTTTGGGACATTTTCTATGTTATTTGATTGTATTTATTTATAAGTGATCTAAAAGTAAGAATCTTTCCTTTTACGGAAACAAATAAATTATGTTTATTCTCTAATCTTAAATATAATAAAAAAAAATCTAAGCTGAAATGAGCAAAATTTACAGTCAAAATGAATAAATTTACAATAATATCCAAAGAACTCTTACCATTGAAAAACGACTCGAAATCAAAAATCATCGAGCAGTTGACTGACTCATTCCTGCATCTTGGAAAAAAATCATAGCCGTTTTCTGCTTAAAGTTTTACGAAATCGCCATGTCCACAAGACCAGGAACGCGAGAAGGCCGACACCAATAGATGACCACGAAATTACAAGCCATGTGGGCATTGGAGTAGGAAACAGACCTAAAAATACAAATCGTGATTCAGATTGATAAGAACTACAGAGCAGCTTGACTTCAAATGAAATAACTTGTGGAGTCAAACCCATATGGATACTTTTTTATAGTTTGAATTTATATTATAAATGCTACAAATGAAACAAAGTTGGTGATTTGGTTGTTAAGTTTATAGCGCTTCCGTGTGAGTTTAGAACATGGAAGGTAGTAAGTTTGACCTCAAAAGTCATAGTGTAGAAATTTGATCGTGATATCTAACTCACCATGCCCAAATTTGATGCAAATGAGGAGTTCAATAATGCAGATTGCGAGCGAAAGCCAACAAAAAGCTCCAACCTTTTTCACGGGGTTACTGAAAATAATCAAGGCAGACGATCAAAAGTAAGCAGATAATAGCATTCATTTTGCAACATTAATCCAACTCAGATAATTGTAAAAAAAGCAATAAGTTTGACCTCAAAATTATGGATTACCTGTCTTGTAGATAGGAATTGTACTCCCGAACTGTAGGAATTGCAATAAGCCACCAAAGTACCAAACGATAAACAATAATCGGGTTTCGAGGTGGAATCCAAAGGCAAAATTTGAGGAAAAAAGTGTTGAGTTCAACAGTCAAGAACACAATGCAAAGAGTTAGGACTTGGATAAACCGCCATGGACCAAGGAATGGGTGCCATTCATCTTTGTCCCAGTTTGCCGGAGTAAATTGACCTAATGTTCGTTTGACCTGGTGAGAAGTCAAAGTTTAAGTCAAAAGGAATGCAACAAGACATCTCTAATTCACCGCAGTGATCATTCAAAAAATCAGTTGTTATTGGTCAAAAAGATGTCTGTATTTTGCAGTTGATGAAGAGCAATTTGGACATTTGACATATAGTCAATTGTCAAGTAGAAAACTACACATATTTTGAGACAAAAAGAGAAAAAGATGTAAAATTGAGACATACTTTTCCTAAAATATTTGGCTGACGGCTTATTCCGACCCACTCATATGTTTTACCGTCAAAATAACGAACAGTATGCATTCCTCCCCATATACCTGCAAAATAAAGAGAGAGCAATTTATCGTTATAAACATTAAAGCATGTATCATGATCATTTAGATAAAATTTAACCAGTTTTCTTGAAATAAAGTAGCAGTCAAACTACTCACCCAACCAATTGCAGATTAAAATATCAAGAATAATGCTGTCCCACCAGCACTCGTTAAAATTGGGCAACATATGGCGAAAAGTGAGCTGAAAAAAAAGGTAAAAAGCAGTATTCTTTTAAAACTTGATATTTCAGCGCAAGAGAGTCAAAACAAGAAACGTAACCAGTCAAAGTCTGACCTCCATTAATTCAAATCCAATCGATAACACCCATAAAAGGGGTTGATTACGAATCATGATTGCCTTTCCCCACCATCCAAATAAATGGGCTGGAACAAATTCATCAAAAAGTGTCTCCTGAAATGGAAAACCAATGATTTTATTAGAATGCAAAAAGTCTACATAATAACATAGAAATACTAAATAAAGTTTATGGAAATAGAAGAAATAGAAAGGTTTGAAGATTGTGAAAGAAGAAATCATACATAAACGTTTATAAACCTGTTAGTGGGATGGTCGGGTATATATATTCGACAATCAGCACCATACGATCTTTCAGGAAGCTCTGAAAAGACGTTGCAAAGTTAAAATCAAGACATGATATAACAACCTATCACTCCCTCAATACCATGAAATTTTTAACATGTGACAGAGTGCAAAAGACATAAAGAGTTCCAAATAGCTTGAAATATGTTACCAACACCAAGATCAGGATGGAGATACTTCATGAACTGCCTAGCATCATCACGATTCTGAGATCAAATGGAAAAAGATTTTAAACGATTTTGTATGACTGGGTTAGGCTACAAAAAGATGAAACATAAAGATACTGACCTGAAAAAGCAAAAATGTCAAAGCAACAAGATAAATAACGGCCATGCCATGAACTAGCCGCCAAATTGCAGGATGTGGCCTAATTAGTAACCTATACAATCATAAACATCAAAAACTACTGTCACCAATCCTTCTGAGTATAAAACAAATATACGATCACTTTTATATATAAATAAACTGACAATTTATATATTTTGGATAGATGCAAAAAAAATAATAATAATAATAATAAATAAATAAAAAATAAAATTAATGTCTACAAATATAAAAAAAAAATAGTAGTGATTTATGTCTATTATGTCATAAAAATGCTAACATGTGTAACTTACGTCGATGGAGCTTGAAGCAAGCAGTAAGTGAGAAAAACTGCAATCATTGCCCATATGCCCCTTCAATGTGTAATAAGAATCTGAACGTTAGTTAATTCGAAGATACTAATCATGAAAAAATAAACACCATGTCATCTACAAACAAGTATTTACCTTTTAACAGATGTAACAATATCAGCCGATGAATTGTGTTCAGGATCAAGAGCTCCACTTGCCCAGCTGAGAAGCAGATTCAGTAACAAATTAAAATAGATGAATAAAAAAATACAAATGACAACAACTGATTTCATCAATATTAGAAAGAAATCCAAAAAACATGAGAGAGTCCAAAGCAACCCCTATTAAGTCAGACGTCTAGCAAGATATGAAATGGTTTATGGGCTTCATAAGACACGAAAAACAAGCTAAAGGCATTATCAATCCAACAGCAGAAAGTTGGAACTAACTTACATCAAAAAGCATGAGCCGATAAATAATAATGTGATGGTTCGAGGTTTGTATGCCCAGGCGGTCCAGGGGTCAAGATCATCATCGTCAATCAATATGCTCGCTTCACGTCTTTGCTGAGCTGCATTAGATTTTTTCCTTCCTCTTTTATAAACATTAGGCTCCATATACATCCGTCTTATCAACTTCCCTCAGTCACTGCAAGCACTACAAATTCACAAACAGAAAGAACTAAGTATCATAGTTGCATTCCACAATATCAGCACATAGTTTTCTTCCAAAGCAATCTTATTAGCAATCATCAACCATGACTGAAAATTTGCAATCACTTTGTTTTGTTTCGACCTATATTGCTTAAGTGGGACAGAAAAGAATTAAAAAATATGAAATATGATCGACAAAATCAATCTCAAATAATTAATAAACATACAAACAAGATCTATGATTACAACCATACAATTAACACGGCCGGTAACTATTCATTTATCATAACCAATTTATTAACAAGATGTCATACTTAATAACATGACATTACTAATACAACTATACAAGGAACATAGCCAGACTTTCACAAGCCGGTTCAAGGCTAAACCTAGTAATCTCTATATACAATATCAGTGGGTCCAAAACTAAATGCACTCACATTATAATAATTTGTCATTCACTCATGACATGTTTATATAATCATATATCATCCAAAGCCTAAAACATTATGTAAACCAGATCTTAAAAGCATTAACCAATGCTCAATGCCATAAAGACAATAGCCACAATATAAACAAATGATTACAACTTATCACTATTCATAACCTCAACACTTTTCAACCCATCATTACCCTATATACAACAACAGTACCCAATGGCATAAGGTAGACAGACCATACCCCTACCTAAAGGAAACCCTAGGGAAGAGACTGCTTTCAAGAAGACCTCCGGCATTAATAAAACAACAAATACCCATTATTAAACAATAAAAACTAAACATAACCCATCATGTCAATTAGCCTAAAATCATCAAAACCAATAAACCCAAATTGAATACACCACCAAATATACATACATATATATATATATTATAAAAAAATCCCATATAAAATAAATAAAAACCAATACAGTGCATGATAACATACATACGTGAATTCAACCTTAATCGTAGAATGAAAAAGGGATCTGTTAGCTTCTGATCTGGGAACAACAAGTTTGCTTTTGTATAATATAAGTGTGTGAAAAAATAAATTTTGTTTTTGTTGTTTGTGTATTATATGGTATAATATGATGGTGATGAATGGAAGGATTTGTATGTATGTGATATTGTATGTGTATTTTGTTGTGTGTTTGTTGGGTCAGAGATAGAAGTACGATTGGTCAAAGGTTTGGCGAATTTGTAATCATGTGCCTGCCTTCCATAAATTTCTAAAGGGTTTTTTCTTTTTCTTTGTCTTTATATCATTATTTTATTTTCTAAAACATATGTGTTTGATTTGTTTTGTTTTATTAAGATTTTTGAATTTAAATTTAGTTCGTATATTTGAATCTAAATGTATGCTTGAAATGTTTAAATTTGATTTTATCTTAGTGTAAATAAGAGGTCAAGAAATTTGAATCTGACTCATTTAAAATGTTTGTTTTTGTAAAAGGTTATCAGAATTTGTTAGATTATCATGAAAAATTTTCACACATCACAAAACGCGACTTGACATCGACACAATAATAAACGAATTGTGGTTGTAATTATATGGGTGGTCGACATGGGTAACTCGTTTAATAAGGGAGACATGTATGGGTTGACATTCACAGCCTGTCAAAATGACTTTGGATTATGGTATAACGTTTCAGAATAAATTGTTACCTATAACTTTTATCAAATTGTACATTTTTTATTAACAAAAAATATGCGGTGAATTTCTTTTAAGTTGCTTTCTATATGAATGGAAAGCTCGAAACAAGAAAAAATACATAATTAAGAAAAAACAAAAAAATTTATGAGGCATTAAGAGGTGTTAAGACATCTTTTAACAGTTCTGTAAGAATTTTTAGCCTCTTATTGGCTCTTGATGAGCAATAGAAAAAACAACAAACAAACAATCTAAATTTTAACCGCCTCTTAATGACTGAGAAAAGACAAACGCACTTTTTGGTTCAAACCTCTTACTGCATCTATCTGAGTTAGAATAAGAAGCTATTAAGAGGTTTTTTTGGAAAAACAAACACAACCAAAGTTAGGCTTTTTTTTGTGGTTACTCCTGCCACATCAGCTTTCTCTCTCCAATACTACACCTTAACCACAATTTGCTAATGGTAAACGCAACGTCGACTGTAACTATTTTTTTTAATTAAAATTTCATTCATAATTAATAAATATTACAATAATAATTCAAAGAACATAAAAAACATTACGATTAAAATTAAAACAAACTTAAACTAATATTCTAAATTGTAGCGCTCTTTGAATTTTTGCTTCAAGGCCAAGCACCTCTCTAGTGCTTTCTCGGTCAAATACTCATGGGAATCAGTGTAGTACATGATGTCTTTCTCCAATTTTTCTTGTTTTTGCCATTCATATTGTTCACATTGAAACTTAAGTTGTTGTCTCTCGTATGCAAGCCTTTGTTCTTGTTGAGCAAGCCGTTTTTCTTACATTCTTTCTTCCTTTTCAATCTTTAGTTTCTCCAGTTTTAATTTTTGCTCCTTTATTTTCAAATATGAAGCTGAAGATTCATGCCTTTGGGTATATAATGGGGACGCGATATATGACCATTTATTGAGCAACGTCTCATAAATAGCAAGGTCAACAACAACTGAGGCTGGTCCTTGCGAATGAGCAGCGGAGGCTGATGCTTTCTTCTTTGCCTTGTCCCGTCCCATAGGTCGAACCTCATGAACCTCTACATCCTCTGAATCACCTGCTTCGTCGTTCAGATTCAACCAAATTGTGTTGAGTCACCTGGTTCGTGTGAGGTGCTTTTCGATGTCCTAGATTTTTTGGAACCACTTGATTTGGATTTTTAAAAATGTGGCATTTCTACATGTTGCCATTTGGGATGGTCCTTCAAAATCTTACAACAATCAATTGATGTGAAGGTCGCACTGTAAGCAGCCCGATACTCTCTATATGCTAACAGCATATAGTCCGCTTCAGATCCACCACTCTTTGGCCTCGATTTCATGAAATTGTAAATCGCAGAAAAATGAGAAACTTTGGGATGAAGCCTACCTTTCCATTTGGAGTTGCAGACATCATATAAACGTTTCTCCTGCTTCAATTCATTCGCAAAGGTATGCAGTTACATTCGTCCAAAACCCATTAGCGTTTCTATCATTTTCTTTAGTGCTACCCTCGGACACATCTACCCAAGCTTTACACAAAGCTACCTCTTCCTCAACGCTCCATGGTTCATTATCCCCTTTTGTCATTTTTCTTGGATTGCATCGGTCTTTTTGTATACTTCCTTTTGACGGGCTCTACCACCTCCTCGATGGGAGAGTCAGAACGAACGGGTTGGGATGGACCTTTCGAAGCTTGAGCCGAAAAGGGTTCAAAAGGTTGAGAAGGGGCGCCCCATAATGGCTCGAGATCATCATCATCATCAAGATTAAATGGCGGGATCAGAGCAGATTGAGAAGGTTGGTGATACGGTGGTGATGTCATATATGGATAATACAATTTACTTTGTGCTTGTTGGTTATAAAATTGAGCCTAACACGGATTAGGTAGGTAGAATTGATTTTGTGAAGGCATTGATCAGTTACCGAAATTAACTAGTGGTGAATGGCCGTATAAAATGAAATTGGGATTGTTTGTATCAGAACGTTTGGTTGTCGTCGGGGATTTGGTGTTTTGTTTTTGGGAGTTTCTTGAGACATTGTTTGAGTTTGTAAAATATAAAAGAGAAGTATGAAAAAGATATGTGAGGTTTTATAGAGTAAAAAAGTGGGATTTTTAAAAAATTGTTTTTGTGTATTAAATGATGCAACTTAAAAAAACAAGGGGAGTTATGCCCATTTATTCGGTTGACAAGCAACTCGAAAGATTGAAATGGTTGGAGTGGATGCGGTTGGGGTGGGTTATGCTAGGGGAGGCACGCGGTTGGAGTGCTCGGTCGGTTGGGTGTGCAATGCACCATTAGCATTGGTCGTAGTTAAGAGAGGTTAAATTTAGGATGTATGCAATTCTTATTAAAAGTAAAGTAAATTGAAAAAAATATCCATGAGGTATACTCGATTAGCAAGTTATGCCACCGAAAAGATTTTTTTTTGCAAATTATGCCATCACTGCTCACTTTTGGCTGCAAATTGTGTCACTCGGCTTAACTATCGTTAGAATACCTCGGTAGAACGAGAAAAATGTCTGTAACACCCCGATAAAGCAGAAACGTGAGGTGCAACATAATCAATAATCATCACAAAAGAGATATAGAACAGTACCGTAATTTACATTAAAAAAATATATATCATTACAACATTGTTATAGCCAACATCGACAATTAAAATACAAAGTTTAGTTCCCAAAAGATAGATTTTTAATACATAATGATCAGTAGTGACATGTGAAAACTTCATTATGCAAAAGACATTGAATTAAAGGTTACTGACTATCACCTGAAATGCATGAGAGAACTATGAATATAGTTGGTGAGTACACACGTTTTATAATAGGAAAACCTTTTGAGTAAGTTCATATGGCAAATATCCTATCAACTTATCCTGTTAAAAATCCCGCCCATACAAGACTTGTAACATATAAGTTGACATATATTTCCATAATAAAAGTAATTTCAAAGTCTTTAAGAAAAGTTCATAAAGCAAAGGCGATGTCAATCCACTCAGTTGCAAGTCCTGACTTGTAACTTATGTGTTCACAACCCATTGCATAAAAAATTATATATCTGGTAGTCAAACATACGCGGTCATAATAGTCCACAATATAAGCACTATGTATATAATAATGTATGCCAGGCAAAGCCCCGAGAATAAATAATACGCGTCCCGTAACATAGTGAAAGAGAGGTTGGTCGAACTCTAATAGCGCTATCCATACTACTTAATAATAAGAGACTAACAATGCGAATGTACGAATGGTACATCATACAACTATTATACACAATTAAGAACGCTCCGAACATGGGAGACTTTGCACGCTCCACCAATAAGGCGAGAATTTTAGGTCAAGAACGCTCCACTGACATGGCGAGACTTTTAGGTCAAGAACGCTCCACCAACATGGCGAGACTTTGCACGCTCCACCCATAAGGCGAGACTTTAGGTCATAGTACGTACGGTTCATTAAGTTCAAAACAAATCATAAGTTCGTAATTAAATTCAAGAGTTTAATTTGAGTTTAAAAGCTCAAGTCAAAAGAGTTCATAAAATAGTAATCAATTTAGTTCAAATATGGTTCATGCATCCACCCCAAAACGATTAAAATAGTTAGAGAAAAGGGGTTTGTGAATACTCACAGTAAATCAAAGTGATAGTGAAAGTACGATGATGGAAGGCCGAGAGAATCCTAGGAGCAACCTAGAATATTTATTGTGTCTTAGGCTTTGACATATTGTCTAAGAAAACATAAACGAGCCTATATATGTCCTTATATTGATCATGATGTAGTACTTGGTAGTTTTGTGTATTTCGTTTCATAGAAACGGTTTATGAAACATTTTTACTTTAGATATCTCGTACTACCGTTCGGGCCATCATAATCCAGAGGTCATGTAGTAAACGTTCGAGGAGCTAGCATACTTTAAATAGTCAATCCAACGACTCGTCGATCCGTTTACCCAAATGAAACCCCTCTGTTAATACAAATAAGCCATAAAAACGTTTATTTATATTTTACGATCTTCTAATGTTTTGTCGATAACAAACATAAAATCATTTTAACGAAACAAATAAAATACGTAAATAGTTTGAGCCAATAATTTACTAACACAATTTTACTAAACATATTAAAACTATATCAAAACATGTTTAGTAAATAAGTTATATAAAACCAAAGACATTTTTATAAAACACTAACAAGTAATATTGTTTTTGAAATGCATATGTATAACAACTAGTGTTTACATTTTATAGAAATGTATACGTACTTTGTATATGTTGCAATGGGTAAGTAATGGGTAAAAACCAAAGTCCATAACCCATGACTGATGACCCATGTACCATTGACTAGGTACAATGAATGTTGTTGGGTAAAAACCAAAGTCCATAACCCATACCCAAGGAGCATGATCTATTACCCATTGCATGACATCATGCATGAAGTCATGTTGGGTATTATCCATGATCCATGACCCATGTCCCACGATCCATAACCCAATGACTAGGTACATTGCATCATGTTGGGTATCCACAATCCATTACCCATAACCTATAACCCATAACCCGGTTTGCAACCCGAAATACGGACTAAACTGGCCAGTAGCCGGATCCTTGGTTTTGCACTAGCCGGATCCCTTGGGAACCGTGGGACATTAGACAAGTTTTTTCTATAAATAGTGATCCATTTCTCTCTTGCTTACTACCACTCTTAGATACACTTTCTCCCAGTATTCTAACATCTCTAACCACTGATCCAAAGGATCATTCTATTTAGTTTTATGTTTGTGTGATTCTTTAGGTTCCTCTTAAAGGGAGATCACCACCTCTTGAAGACGTGCAAGCTCAAGTCATGAGTTGCTAAGCTTCATCATCATAAAGACCACTGAAGTGCATCTTGTTGATAGTTCTTTCCTCACTCCATAGAAGTGTTGTGTTGAAGGCATTAGTGAAAGGTGTCGAAGGGTCGTGTTAAAGGCATTAGTAAAAGGTGCCAAAGGTGTACATTCGATATGGTGCATCGATGTACAAGTTAGATATTGTTTGGGTTAAAGGACGTTGATATCCTTCTAGTGTTGTAACAAGGAGTGTGTCTCCTTTGGGGTAGTTGTGTTGTGGTGTAGTGTTGGGTAGTGGTTCCTCCTTTGTAATGGAACTCGGTATCTAGCCTTGTACCGGATAAAGTGTAGGCGACGTTGTGATAGGTTTGGTTCTACCTCGTGGAAGAACTCGGTGTCTAGCCTAGTACCGTATAAAGAGTAGGTGACATTGTGAAGGCTTCTCTGCCACATTAAGGATTTGTGTTGTGTAGTGCTTACGAACTCTCAAGTGGAGTACTCGGGGAGTGGAGTAGGGCAAGGAAGATGTCCTTGTAGCCGAACCACTATAAATACTCATGTCGTGGTTTTGTGTTCCTTACTATTTACCTTTTACATTACTTGCTTATATGATTATCTATCATTATCCAACATGCACATTAAATAGATTGACATAAGTCGATGTAAATACTTTAAAACGAAGTTTTAATCGGTAAAACTATTCAACCCCCCTTTCTAGTTTTCCACAATTGGCATCAGAGCTTCGTTACTAAGTTTCTTAGAGTATATTGTACTTTAAAAACTTGATACGATCCGTGTATGTTTGAAAACTACAAAGAATGAAATTTCTTAAAACAAAAAGTCATGTTTTAGAAATTTTTATACTTTAAATGTTGGATAGTGATAGATCATTCTAACATTTTCTTTTAAGAATTCTTCATGTTAGGATTTGTTCAATGACTTCTCTCCATCTAAGGAAAAATGAAGTCAACACCCAAAGAAGAATCCAAAGTAGTTACGATTTGTTTTTACAAAATACGACTAGGTATTTTAAAAGCTCATGAAGTATTTCGCGTCTATGATTTTCAAAAATCATAAAAAGAATATATAGCAAAGGTATGTTCTTCTAAATATAATTAGTTAATCTAAAAACATGCTAATTGTTTGTAGATAAATTAATAATATATACTTCTAAATTATATTAGGTAGTATTATAATTTTATTATTACATATACTATGAAAAGACTCGTAGATTTAATGCTTAAACTTTAATATCACAATTTCTCTAAAAAGTCGTTCTTCATATTAAACACAACATCAGTAATAGTATTATTGGTTGATCTCCATAGACAAAACTATAAACTAGTCATTATACATCTTTACCTCGTAAAGAAATTTGGCTAATCAAAAGTTTTGATCCATCATTTCTCACATAGAGATATTGGCATTGCATTAGTAATCTATGTCAATATTTTCCATTCGAAACTTTCCATATCATGATAAAATATAACTTTAACATGATTCTTAGTTTCCCGACTTATGGCTTACTCGTAAAAAGGAACCGCGTCAAAAGTGTTTTGTAAACACGAAGACTCATCAAAACTTTGTACCATAGACAAACCCTAAGATATAGAGAAAAACCATTGACAAAAATCAAAATCAAAAACTCCCGTGTCAAAATTATCAAACCTACTCAAACTATTTCTCTGCTGAACTGCCGGATCGCTAAATTTTAACTAGCCGGGTCCCTTTTGCAAGGGATCCGTGGGAACCGGCACATCTGTAAAACATAATAAGTGTTTGATGATCATTGTGCACTTCTACTCTTCACTTTACTCTTTCACATATGACCATAAACTCAGAATTACTATTCCTCGGAGAGCTTTCATCATCATTCCAAGAAATTCAATCACTTGTGTAAGTATTATCTTCACTGTGAAAACATAGAGGGGGGGGGGATGAATACGTTTCCGTTTCAAACTTAAAACTTTTGTATCAAATATAGTATAAACCATTGCATTTGCTAATCTCGACGCGAGGATGCATTTAACGCATTACGGCATGTGAGGCCAACCCCTTGACATCACATAAGATTCCGCAAGATTAATGGCTTATTATAAATCAAGTTTCACCATTATTAGTCCAGTTACTTTTTCTTGATCAAGCGTGTTATAATATGTAAAGTGTTAAATATAGTTTGTGAATATATGAAAGACCAAGTATGCATCACAAACATAGACATCAACTACATAGACAATAAACGATGTAATGCAAAAACTAAAGCGATAAGTAAAAGGATAGACAAACCAACACGAGGATTTATAGTGGTTCGGCTACAAGGACACCTTCCTTGCCCTACTCCACTCCCCGAGTCACCTACTCGAGAGTTGCTTTACTAGATCAACAAACTCTATTCTCGACGGAGAAAACCTTACACAACGCCGCTTACACTTTTTCCGTTACTAAGCTAAATACCGAGTTCTTCCACGAGGTAGAATCAAACCTATCACAACGTTGCCTACCCTTTATCCGGTACTAGGCTAGATACCGAGTTCCATTACAAAGGAGGAACTACTACCCAATACTACACCAACGACTAACCCCAAAGGAGATCTACTCCTTATGACAATATCAACAAGGATGACAATATCCTTGTGACTCAATACTAATCTATCTTGTACATCGAATCACACCATATCGAATGTACATCTTAGGCACCTTTCACTAATGCCTTTGACCTTGACTTCTAAGCACCCTTCACTAGTGCTTTCAATATGGACGGTCGACACCCTTCACCAATGTCTTCGTCTTAACCCTTTAGACATCTTTCACATATGTCCATGACACATCTATGACACCCGTTATGTTTTGTGGCCCAACATAACAAACCTTATGTTTTATGGCACAAACACATAAACCATCTAGTCTAGTCATAGATATATAACACATCTATGATACCCGTTATGTTTTGTAGCTCAACATAACAAACCTTGTGTTTTATGGCACAAACACATAAACCATCTAGTCTAGTCATAGATACAAGAATATGATACTAGACAATATCCAACACAATGTGTCTAATGGATATGAAATCCTAAACTAAACATCAAGGACACAAAGCATGATGTAATTAGTCTTCTATGAATGAAGATGAAAAGTTTCCCAAGCTTGTTGTAGAAGATCTTCTTGTGCTTGTATCTTGTGATGGGTGATCACTTCAGTAGGTAAGGAAGCAAGATCTCTAAGCTTACTTTGGAGGATCACTTCGGGAGTATGCTTACAACAAATGAGAGTTAGAAGCATTATGATCATATGAGATGAGGGTGGTTTTCATCTTTCCTAATGATCTAAATATCCTAGAAATGGTGGAGAGAAACTATGTGTGAAGGTGTGTGAAAGAATGAAGAAATTGCTCACTATTTATAGAAGAAAAATAGCCACTGTTCCCCGGATCCCACGGATCCCTCCCTTGAGGGATCCGTCCAGTGTATTACTGGGGATCCGTGGGACGCTCCCTTTTACCCATGGGTTTTGGGTCATGGGTCATGGGTACCAAGTAGATTCAATGTATCTACAAGATGCAATGCATCTAGTCCATGGTTTTGAGTGCCCACCAAGGTACAATGTATCTAGACATTGGGTATGGGTCATGGGTTATGGGTACCAAGTAGATTCAATGTATCTACAAGATGCAATGCATCTAGTCCATGGTTTTGAGTGCCCACCAAGGTACAATGTATCTAGACATTGGGTATGGGTCTTGGACTTTGGGTTTTACCCAACTATATTCAATGTATTTGGTCAATGGGTCAAATACTTAAGTTTCTACCCATTTATATTTCCCATTATAATACATACTAGTTATGTATATATTTACCCAATATGTAAACACTAGTTGTTATACATAAACTATTTAACCAAACATGTTTAATGGTTTGTTGAGGGTTTGATCATAACGCAACATAACAAACATGTACGAACCTGTGTTGTAGCATACAAGGACTTGAGTCGTCGAGAGGTGTTGAGAATATGTTGAGACAAAATCTAATTACAAGTAACTTATACATTTTACGTTATGTATTACAAGTTACATGTTTGTCATCAACAAAACAAATGAGAATGTATAGATTAAATATCGTAATATTTGCACTAACAATCTCCCCCTTTTTGATGATGACAAAATATATGTAAACGTAATAGATAGGTAAAATGTCAAAGTTACTTGTGTCTGTACTTCCTATACATTACCTTCTCCGTTTACACTCTTCTTCCCCTTTTGTCGAAACAAAAAGGGTGTGTCCTTGGAGTTTAAACTTAATTTCTGCCAAGAATGGTGAGTTTGCATCATCCCTAGTGAAGTTAAAATAAAAACACCTTATTGCTCCAATTGGTACACCACGCCAATACCTTCAACACGAAACACTAATGACGAAGCTTAGCAACTCATGACCTTGAGCTTGCACGTCTTCAAGAGGTGGTGATCTCGCCTTTAAGAGGAACCTAGAGAATCACACAAAGAAAAAAATAGAAAGATCCTTTGAATTATAACCATTATTGCCAACGGCTCAACGGATCAAATTTTTTATGCTTAACCTACATCAAGGTTAGTGTTAAGGAAAAAAAAATATATATAATGAGAAAGAAATCTCCTTTTTTTTGAAACATAAAGGAATTTTGAAGAATGAATGTGTGCATGCTCCCCCTTGACGGTTGCTCCCCCTTGTTAAGGGCGTCAAGTATTTTAGGAAGGCTAAGATGAAATTATTGCAAAATTTGCAATGTTTTTGCTTTGACGAAAAACTCCCCTTCATTGAGAGTGTCAAGTTCTCCTAGTGTGTTTTGAAAATCTACAAAATGAAAAGTTAGTGCACAATTATATTCGTCCTTGGACGAGTAAGTCATATGATGCACTTTGTAAATGCTCGACGGAAGCTCCCCTAGCTCGAGGGTGTCAAGAAGAACCTACAAAAAAAAGTAGACCTCGTCCGAAGACAAGTGTGCCATATACAAACCCATGTATATGAGTGAACCTAAAAAAAATTAGTGTAAAATTTCATCCATAAATAGACGAGAATCCCATACACATCAAAGTGTATATATATGAACCTACAAAGAAAGGATTAGTGTCAAAAAGAGAATAATCCTACTACTTGCATCATCATGGTTGATTTAGAGGTTGTAAGGTTTGTTCAAGGTAAGAAAAACTGTACTTAGGGACGAGACGCATTTCATTACGAAATTCACTTGGCTTTTGACAACATAGATGTTTGTGGAGGATGTTTGAGCGACCATGAATTGTAGTGGTAGTGAGACACTTGTAGGATGTGGTTGACACAAGTAGCTTGTGGTTTGGGGCTGTGGTTGACACAAGTAGGATGTGGTAGAACATGAAATATACTTCATCTCGTAGTTCATGAACTAGACCTTGGACATGGTGATAATGATAGAAATCATCATTGTGACTAGTGACAAAAGTGGAGGAAGATGGTTAGGATGATGCAAGATTAGGAATATAAAAATAATGTGCGAATGAGCACAACTTGACTTGATGATGAAATCGACCATTGTCATCCTACAAGAATCCAAAAGAGTTAGTACAAAAGGAAAACATTTATACAAATGGATAAATTGTTCACATAAAATCATGAAACAAAAAGAAAGAACACGTAAAGAATCATATAAATGCAACTCATTTATAAACATATAAGAAACTGATAATCCTAAGTGTTGAACAAGTGCTTTGTGTGGAAAAAGGAAATTTGAAATGATTATCTAAAGAGATAATGTACCTACTGTTCCACGGTTCCACCGGTTCCCTCACTAGAGGGATCCAGCTAGCTTAAGTCTAGGGATCCGGCTAACAGATGAGGTGAAAAAGAGGTGATTGGGTTTTAGCAAGGTCTAGCATCTACATATCCTAAGTTACTCAGTCTATTAAGTTTCTTACATGAAGATGGACTTAAGTGATCAAAAAATGATTGATGGTAGCTAATGATTGCCTTTATTGGAAAGAAATGGGGCATTATGAGCACCAACAGATGATCAAAGATGACACTAAGAAATTTGAGAGTGTCAAATGGTGTTAAATGATCCTAGAGATCAGATGATAACTTAAGAGAGATTTGGAAAATTCTTTAAAGATCATAAGAAATGAAAAACTAGTTTTAGGCCTATTTTGGGGTAAGGATGACTAAGATCAATTTGCAAAAATTGAGAGAAATATCAAGCTAGGTGTTTTGGGATGAGAGGAACAATGTGTAAACATTGGAGCGGAAAAATGGTGAGTTTTGAAGTAATGATAAATCAAAAAATACTTCGAATGTGATACTAAGTCATCCATGAGTGAATGTGAGATCAACTGAGCCTAAGGAAAGTTTAAGTGATCCTAATGTAGCATGTTTAACTAGTCCAATAAGCTCTAGAATGTCGGATTGATGCAAGGAGGCTAAAAATGAACTTCTGTCCACCTGGATCCCACGGATCCTTCACTTGAGGGATCCGTCTAGTTACATCTAAGGGATCCGGCGTCTGAGACAGATTTTCTTAACAGAATAGTTGCAGAATTTTGCTCTATGTTTCGAATTATGAAACAAATTGTTTCTACAGCAAGCATACATGTATACACGTTAAGAAAAGCAAGGAGAGCATGTAGAGATCACATATAGGCAATCAAATGAGATCGAGCTCACAAATAACACAAAGGTTTAGCAAACTTAACAAGCACTATTCAAGAAGCCCAAAACAGATTCTTGTCTAGATTAGTAAATAATTTACACTAACAATGACATGCAAGGTATGTGTCTAGAAAGAAAAGAGCATCTGATGGTGTTCAAGACAAAAGAGTTGTGAGGTGCCAGTTTAGGACAATCTAGTCATTACGGATGGTGATTATCATACAATGAGCTTCGTCCATGAAGTCATGTAGCTCTTCTCGATCAAAGCAAGATAATCGCTTGATGAGGCAAATGGTTGTGATTAACTAAAAGAAAAATTAATATTACAACTTGTTTGATTAGTAATTCTAAGACAATACAAAGTATTTCCATTGTAAACATACTTTAGGAAAACATAGGAGTATAAATTTCTCAAGTGAGAGAATGAATATGAGACTATTACTAGCGGTGCTCAATTACGGCTAAACACGACCATTTTTACGGGCGATTCCAGATACCAAACTGTTGGGTTTTAGGTTCCTTGGATTTGATGAGACAAAATAAATACAAGAATGAAACAAAGGGACTTAAAGTGAATGAGATGAAGCCTACAAAAAGATGGAAGGACTTGCTTGCAAAAGAAGATTTATTATTTAGTCCTTCGTAGTATTTTGTAAACCCTAATCCTCTAGTATATAAAGAGGACATGGGGTGTAGGTTTTATATACAAGTCTTCCATAATGTAGTCTAAAGGTGTGTGTGTGTGTGTAACCTAGACGAGTAGTTTATTGTAAACGTCTAGGTTAGTTGTTTACCTCCAAGATCTAAGGTGTCTTAGATCCCTGTTACAGTTAGGTAACACGTATTATTCTGATCAAATAATATTTGGAGGAGATTGGGTGAAAGTAAAACCTTGTGTCAATAATATATAATGTTCTTATTATTCCGCTGCATTGCATATGTTATTGTCAAACCCTAGTGCTCAAAATGGTCCATGGAGCATAACAAACTCCACAATTGGTATCAAAGCTTGGGGAGCTCGTTACCTAGGGATTCGCAAGGTTTTTCGATGAAGAAGATGGAAAAATTCGAAGCTGGTACAAAGTTCGTATTTTTCTGCAGCACTGTTTTAAAACGATGATAACTTTTTCGTTAACCGTTGGATCGTAACGAAATTTTCGGTGGACGTTCTCTATATATTCATCTAACTTTTCACCGAAGGGATTGTCGATCTGAGCTCTCTATCAAAAGTTATTCAATGTCGAAGTTGGCTGCAGAAACTGGTTTTAGAATTCGAATTTTTGAGTTTTCATGCATATTCAACTTCTTGAATTTGTGTTACTTGTTCTAATTCTTGATGGAGGTTGTTTATACATTGTGTGGTGTTTATGATTCATGGTTAGAAGCAGCTTTCCTAGTGTTTTTACGAAACCACTTCTAGTGTTTTCTGAAACCACTTCTGAAACCACTGATAGTGTTTTCTGAAACCACTTCTGAAACCACTGATAGTGTATTCTCGAAACCACTGATAGTGTATTCTAGAAAACCACTGATAGTGTTTTCTCGAAACCACTTCTAGTGTTTTTCTGAAACCACTTCTAGTGTTTTTCTGAAACCACTTCTAGTGTTTTTCTGAAACCACTTCTAGTGTTTTTCTGAAACCACTTCTAGTGTTTTTCTCGAAACCACTTCTAGTGTTTTTCTCGAAACCACTCCTAGTGTTTTCTCGAAACCACTTCTAGTGTTATCTCAATTCCACTGCTGGTGTTTCTTGCGTTATTCGTTTCTGCTGATGAGGTTTTGGAATTGAGGGGAAGCTGTACATGTTTTTGGTACTGAGATTTTTGGTGACACACACATGGGATTTTGGTTCGCACACACAAGAGGATTTTGGTTATTTGTTCTTAAACGTCAAAAAGCTCGTTTTTAAATTATTTGAAGAATTGATTACGAAGAAGGTTAAATATCATTTATTTGATGTTGTAGTTGAGTTTCACAGGTTTGTGTTCTTATCATATCTCAAAGTGGGTGTTACACTTTGGAGGTAACTTGTTCGTGCTTAAAGGATGTTGACGAAGACTTGCAAAATCTAGTTTTCATAGGTCAAGGGGTGGATGGATGAAGACCTAGTTAACTATCACTTAAAGGAGTTACATTGTAGTGCTCAGTGTCTCATTGAAGATGAGGATTTTGTCAAGAGATTGAGGTCTACTTATATGGTGTTAGTATAAGTTTGGAGTCACGTGGATAAACAAGACATAAGACACAAGATTGGGTTACAGACATGGCAACTATAACCACTACAACTATACCTACTACAATCATACCCACTGCTATTATAACCACTTCCACTATTGTCACAACTCTCTCTGTATCACCACCTAAGTCTAAAGAAGTTGAGAAAGAAGTTGCTAGTACATTGATAAATCTAAGCAAAACTTCATCTATTTCTACACCTGTGATATCTGTTCAATCTACTGCAATTAAACCCAAACCCAGAGGAAAAACTTTAGTTATTGGTGAACCTCTGAAGAAGAAGGTGGTTCAATCTGATGTTGGAAAAGGTAAAGGGGTTGCAGTACCAGAATTGAAGTTTAAATCTAAAGCAGAACAAGAAGCTTATGATGCAGAGTTTGTAAAGAATATGGTTGTTGAAGAACAAGAAGCTTTAGAGAAAAGAAAGCAGAAAGAAGAGGAAGCTAGTCAGAGAATGTTAGCTATATGGTATGAATCACAAAACTCTGCACAAGAATGGAATTTGTTGGATGATAAGGAAAAAGCTAGGCTTTTAGGTGAATGGGCAAGAAAGGTTGGTAAAGAAAGGAAGCAAGTTATAAGAAAGAAACCTCTTTCAATGGCATAGATGAGGCATGTATTAATGAAAATTATTAAGAATTCAGGCATTCACATTTCTGAAAATCTTAGTAAATGTTCATTTGAAAGAATTCTTGAGATTTATGAAAGATGTATGAAGATTAATCATGATGATTACTGTCCAATGAATTCTGAGAAGGAAGAAGAGTGGATTAAGAAGCATGATGAGTGGATGTAAAGTAAAAGAAAGAGAAAATCTGAGATTCAAGAGACATCTGATTCTAAAAGATTGAAAGAAGTTGCAGATGTTAATCAAATTGTTTCTTATGAGTTTAAGCTTAATGATGGAAGTGAAGGAGTTTGGAAAATTCAAAGACTCAACAATGAAGTTTATGAGTATAATAAATTTTCAAAAATGCTTCAGTATTTTGAAAGGGATTATTTGATGGATCTTTGGAGACTTTACAAGAATAAGTTTGGTGAAGTACATCCAACTGATTATCATGAGAGACTGGTCTATTATAATTTGAAGATTTTATTTGAACCAACTCATGATGAACCTGAATGGAAAGGACTCTACAATGGTACTGTAACAAGATGGTTTTTATATCAAACTTGTGGAGTTCATGTTTTAACTGTTTCTGGAAAAGTTATTCACATGCTAGTAGAAGGTGATTATCCTCAGTTGAATAAGTATCCAGAAATTATTGTTCAGATGTTGAAACCTGGTATTATCAAGATGTTGTTACCCTATGATGGTCAAGCCTATGATTTGTTGAAGAAATATGAGACAATTCTTAAATCTCATAAGTGTTTGGCTACATCCTCCATTTCAGATGTTTTGAGCTTAAAGAAAACTTGAGAATTCTGTTAGAATGTATCAAGTTTAGGGGAGGATTGTTGGAATTTTGGTTCCTTGAATCATGAATTACTTTTAAGTACTGGAACCACGGACAGGTTTGATATAACCACGGACAGAAGAATGTAACCACGGATGAAGACAACCGCGGCTAGTAGTAATGTGTAACCACGGATGATATATTGTAACTACTGCTAGTGTTTTGTATAGTCGGTTTAGTTTATTGTATTAGATAAATATGGTAAAGATATTTATCTTGTAGGTTACGTATTGTATTATGTAAAGGACTCCTTAGTCTATAAAAGGAGGTCCTAGGTTAGGATAGATATACATAAGTTTTATATCTAAAGGTCGACACACTTCAAGGTTGCAAAACCCTAATACTGTAAGAGTATTCGTATTAATAAATAATATTGAGGTGTTGAATGTTAACTGTTCTTCTTCTTAAGGTTAAGTGTTAAATTCCGCATAATACTTAATAAGTTGTTATTCCAAGTCAGTTTCTATATTAGATCGTTTGCTCAACTGGGATCAACACAAACTTCTATCAAGGAAGCAATTCAACCGTTAGGTCAAATTGAGTTTCTAGTGCAATAAGTTCTCCAGTATTCATTTTCAAGTTAGGAAAATTTATATTCCTACAATGGCCTATCGAAGAGTAACAATGATGATACTTTGCTTCGTTTTTATTAATATTATACTTGAAACAACTAAGGTGACGAAGGTGTCAAAAAATTAAAAGTTGTCCATATGGTGAACAAAAAAAATGGTTGGATGAGCTAGTTCAACATATGTTGTTGGAAAGCTCGAGTTTGGACTTTCGGATATGAACAATTATATTTGCGTTGCAAAATAATTTACTTGAGTATATCGGATGAAATAATCAAGTTGTCAATCCTACTATGAGGCTTGGAGAGCGATCATGAAAAGGAAAATGGGAGAGTACATCATCAACACAAGTGTAGGTTATGATCCGATGTACATTCTTGTTGTTTTTGGAAAACGATACAAGAAAATATGAAATCAAGAAAATCATATAAGCACATAAAACATTTATGTTGCACATATGACAAACTCAATCAAAAATCCATTTAGTGTGTTATATGTTTTAAAAATTTTTCAACTTATAAAACTAACATTTTCGACACAACTAGATGTTATCCCAAACACTCCTTCAAGTAGCACATTGATTAGTAGAAAATTACTAAATCGACAAGCAAGAGAATGAATGGCAGGATAAGGAAACCACATATGTTATTCAATCAAACAAGCACAAAAGCTATTTGAGATAAGCAAATAATCAAGTAATGCAAGGAAGACAATTTATCATTTAGCATAACATACGAAAGTTCTTTTCATTGCTTTGTGTTAAATATAAACATGTATACCAAGCTTGATTACTTTCTTTTATAAATATAATCAAAACCTTAATTTCAAAAGAGGACACATTGTTATTCAAAGATGAAAACATCCGTCTCCAATTAGATCAAAAGTTTGTGCAAAAGTTATGAACAAAAAATGACTTTCTATTATAAATCAATGATTCTGTAAATTTTTGTTTTGAATCAGTTTATGAAATCATTTTTAAATGAAAGTAGACTCAAATACCTTTAAAACGATAGGTGGCACGACTTCTAACGACTTACGGTTAATTAGTTATGAATTTTTAAAATTCAGACAAAAACTGTCTTATGTACCACGGATCCCACGGATCCCTTGCTTGAGGGATCCGTCCAGTGTAAACTGAGGGATCCGCGGATCTGACACAGAATTACAAAAATGCATGTTTTGACCCGACGAAAAGGTTTAACCTTTGTAGACTTTTTAGTGAAGTTATATTATCCATTTTTACCTTTATTCAAGCTTGATTAACAAGATATCTAACAACAAAACTTCTAAGAGAAAAATCAACAAAACACTTTTCATATTATGCTTGACTTCACAAAAAATTTGATACAAGGAACTTACTCGTTTTGAAAACCATTTGTTTTAAAAACTAGAGCCAACCCGCTCTGATACCAATTGTGAAAACGTAGAGGGGGGGGGGGAGGAGGGTGAATACGTTTCCGTTTCAAACTTAAAACTTTTGTATCAAATATAGTATAAACCATTGCATTTTCTAATCTCGACGCGAGGATGCATTTAACGCATTACGGCATGTAAGGCCAACCCCTTGACATCACATAAGATTCCGCAAGATTAATGGTTCGTTATAAATCAAGTTTCACCATTATTAGTCCGGTTACTTTTTCTTGATCAAGCGTGTTATAATATGTAAAGTGTTAAATATAGTTTGTGACTATATGAAAGACCAAGTATGCATCACAAACATAGACATCAACTACATAGACAATAAACGATGTAATGCAAAAAGTAAAGTGATAAGTAAAAGAATAGACAAACCAACACGAGGATTTATAGTGGTTCGGCTACAAGGACACCTTCCTTGCCCTATTCCACTCCCCGAGTCACCTACTCGAGAGTTGATTTTCTAGATCAACAAACTCCATTCTCGGCAGAGAAAACCTTACACAACGTCACTTACAATTTTTCCAGTACTAAGCTAAATACCGAGTTCTTCCACGAGGTAGAACCAAACCTATCACAACGTTGCCTACCCTTTATCCGGTACTAGGCTAGATACCGAGTTCCATTACAAAGGAGGAACTACTACCCAATACTACACCAACGACTAACCCCAAAGGAGATCTACTCCTTATGACAATATCCTTGTGACTCAATACTAATCTATCTTGTACATCGAATCACACCATATCGAATGTACATCTTAGGCACCTTTCACTAATGCCTTTGACCTTGACTTCTAAGCACCCTTCACTAGTGCTTTCAATATGGACGGTCAACACCCTTCACCAATGTCTTCGTCTTGACCTTTTAGACATCTTTCACATATGTCCATGACACATCTATGACACTCGTTATGTTTTGTGGCCCAACATAACAAACCTTGTGTTTTATGGCACAAACACATAAACCATCTAGTCTAGTCATAGATATATAACACATCTATGATACCCGTTATGTTTTGTGGCCCAACATAACAAACCTTGTGTTTTATGGCACAAACACATAAACCATCTAGTCTAGTCATAGATACAAGAATATGATACTAGACAATATCCAAGACAATGTGTCTAATGGATATGAAATCCTAAACTAAACATCAAGGACACAAAGCATGATGTAATTAGTCTTCTATGAATGAAGATGACAAGTTTCCCAAGCTTGTTGTAGAAGATCTTCATGTACTTGTATCTTGTGATGGGTGATCACTTCAGCAGGTAAGGAAGCAAGATCTCTAAGCTTGCTTTGGACGATCACTTCGGGAGTATGCTTACAACAAATGAGAGTTAGAAGCATTATGATCATATGAGATGAGGGTGGTTTTCATGTTTACTAATGATCTAAATATCCTAGAAATGGTGGAGAGAAACTATGTGTGAAGGTGTGTGAAAGAATGAAGAAATGGCTCACTATTTATAGAAGAAAAATAGCCACTGTTCCCCCGATCCCACGGATCCCTCCCTTGAGGGATCCGTCCAATGTATTACTGGGGATCCGTGGGACGCTCCCTTTTACCCATGGGTTTTGGGTCATGGGTCATGGGTACCAAGTAGATTCAATGTATCTACAAGATGCAATGCATCTAGTCCATGGTTTTGAGTGCCCACCAAGGTACAATGTATCTAGACATTGGGTATGGGTCATGGGTTATGGGTACCAAGTAGATTCAATGTATCTATAAGATGCAATGCATCTAGTCCATGGTTTTGAGTGCCCACCAAGGTACAATGTATCTAGACATTGGGTATGGGTCTTGAACTTTGGGTTTTACCCAACTACATTCAATGTATTTGGTCAATGGGTCAAATACTTAAGTTTCTATCCATTATAATACATACTAGTTATGTATATATTTACCCAATATGTAAACACTAGTTGTTATACATAAACTATTTAACTAAACATGTTTAATGGTTTGTTGGGGGTTTGATCATAACGCAACATAACAAACATGTACCAACCTCTGTTGTAGCATACAAGGACTTGAGTCGTCGAGAGGTGTTGAGAATATGTTGAGACAAAATCTAATTACTAGTAACTTATACTTTTTACGTTATGTATTACAAGTTACATGTTTGTCATCAACAAAACAAATGAGAATGTATTGATTAAATATCGTAATATTTGCACTAACATTCACTAAATTGTAATTTCCATTCTCTAGCTCCTAGTAGTACAACTTTTACATCTTGAGAACTTTGATTCAAGTGGCTTTGTCACAATTCAAAAGAGATGTGTTGAGCAAAAATTGTGATGAACCTCAAAACGGAACTATTCACTTAATTAACACCACATTGTGGTTTTGGTGTTTAGGATCAATCATGCCAAGTTCTAAACAACAAGATTACCAAGATACATCTCATTACATACCAATGCACCACCGAAAGAAAGGTCTTAGCCCTCAAGATCGAAAAGCTTTCAAAATGCTACAAAAGCGGTTGTTTCATGAAGGCCGTGTGGTTGATCAATCCTTTCTCACTAATACCGACACTCCCGAGGTCTTTTCGAGAATAAATTTTCAGTGTCTCCTCAACATCCACGAACAAATATGCCCCGTAGTTGTTCTTGAATTCTCCAAAAGCATTCGGATCATAAGGAATGATGACGGAACCATCTCAATTGCCTTCATCATCAATGAGCACAACTACACCTTAACCCTTGTTGAGTTTACCCGAATTCTTCGCATTCCTTACCATGGAGTGTGTATGTATTCCAACGATTGGTCATTAGCCAAGCTTCATGACATGGTTGATGATCATGAGGTTTACTTCACACCCCTAAATGAACCGGCCACCGTGAGAGATGCCGTTTTTATTCAAAGAGCCTCCCAAACTTGAGTAACTAGGAACTCAAAAGTCATTCACTAGGATCCCTTCCAAATGGAACTATTTGAGATGTTCCCTCTCTACAAGAAATGGGAACAAGTTCTTAGGGAGAATGTCCTTTGCTTGGTTGGAAACAAGGATCATCCTAACGCATGTCTAGTTTATATGATTTATTGCCTTGTCAACTCAACTCCTTTCAACCTCGCATACTACATGGTCAAGCGGATGGCTAGTGTTTTTAATATGGATAAGATGGTGCTACCATATGTTATGCTTCTTACTCGCCTAGCTAACTTTTTCTTTGCCTTAGAACCCTCTCCCTATACGGATGACCACTTCTTCTGGAACAAAGTCATGGTACCTCTATCCGATGAGAAAACGTCGAGGTTCATGGTTGAAGGTATAAGTCCTCATCCACCAACGGACTCATCTGAAGAGACGGAGGGAGAAGGAAGCAACCCCGTGGACAACTACCATCTTGACCCCGTGTCTTACATTGACCAATTTCCGGACATTCCAAGCCTTTCCTTAGAGTTCCAACAAATGAAGGGGATGTTCAAATGCATTGCCAATTTTCTAATGGGGAAGAAGAAGAAATGAGATGGAAGCTTGAGGGGTTTGAAGGTGAAGGTTGAGGGTGATGGGAGGTAAGGTCAATGACCTTGATTTGAACAATGTGATGTAACATCTTAAACAATATCTCTTTTATTTAGAACTCAGTAGTATGTGATGGTATGGCGATAAACAAGAACATCTTAACCTAGGATAACATAATAGGAATTTTACGACTCTTTGATATCATATCAAAAAGTCAGTCTTTCTCCTAATTGCATGCTTATATGTCACTTTTACATGCCATGCTTGCTATGATTTACTTTCATACATGAATGCTTGATGTAGAAATCACTAGGTTTGAAATTCGATGCGTGGTGCAAAATCTTGCACGCGTTCTGTGAAGGAAATGGTCAGATGATCACACATCCACTCATGGATGACTTAAGATCACATTTAAAGTGTTTTTGATTTATCACTTCTTCAAAACTCGCCATTTTTCTACTTCAACGCTTACACATTGTTTCTCTCATCTCAAAACACCTAGTTTGATATTTCTCTCAATTTTAGCAAATTGATTTTAGTCATATTTATCTCAAAATAGGCTAAAAACTAGTTTTTCATTTCTTGTGATTTTTAAGGAATTTTCCTAATTTTCTTTAAGTCACCATCTGATATTTAGGATCATTTGACATCATTTGACACTATCAAAATCTTAGTATCATGCTTAACCACCTATGTGCATACATGAAAACTCCATCTCTTTATAAAAACCATCATTATATATCCTCACTCATTATGTTTGAACATTTAAGTTCTATACCATTTAAGACACTCTAAGGAACTTAAAACACTCAAGATGTATATGTACTAGACCTTGGTAGAACATCATCACTCCATTTCCTTTCTCTCTGAATACGGATTCCTGGATTTCAACTAGACGGATCCCCAATGATAGGGATATGTGGGAACCAGCTCTACAGAATAGTTGAATCTCACTCTACTCATCAATTTCAAATTCTCTTTGGTAATCTAAACATTTTACTTTGCCTTAAATGACTCCCTAGGATAGAACAACACTGTAGTTGACCTTAGTACATGCTAAGAACCTTATTGGTCTAAACTTTAATTCACTAACCTAATCTCATCCTTTATAAACCAAGTATGTTTGTATTCTCAAACCACCATTCAAAATCACTAGCTAAAACATCCCTTACATCCTGCTTTTCACCATGACTAAAGAATCTAGCACAACCTCATAAACCAAAGGTTCCTCCAAGAAAAAATGCTCACGTCGTTCATGAAATTTCCTCAACCGAGTCATCACCCGTCAAAACCTCAAACACTAGAATTCCTCCCCAACAAACTCAACCAACTAAAGCTAGGAGAACCTCTCAAATTAGCATCCGACCATGTGGTTTGGAAAAACTTTCACCAAACACTACCTTACCCTCTAAACCAAACACACCTAGCTCCACTAAGACACCTAAACCTTCATTTCTAGAACCAAGATTACACTCTTTTACCACACCTCTTTCACATCCAAACCTTTACTCCTTAGAAGACTTACCACCTAGGACTTCTCATTCACCATCCTTCTCATTAAATGAGGAACTACCTTCATACCAAAACATTGATGATGGAACATCACCAACACCCGCTTTCTACTCACCTCCACCATCAAATATTCCATCTTTGGGTACAAGGAATCACCAATCTCAAAAACCAGACCATATGGATACCTCTTTATTTCCACCACCAATCCATACATCACTACCTTCATTCATAGTTGAACCCCATCCTACTTCGCTTAACTCACCTCAACAAATCCCTCCATCCTTTGTGGAACCTCCTTCCTTCTCACCCAATATTTCACCTCAAAACATTCCATCTCTAATACCTCCATCTCCTACTCATGACAATAATTGCTCTAATTGTCAACATACCCAAGGGTTAGCTCAAGAAGTACGAAATGAGTTACATTTCATGTTTAATTATCTCCTTGAACGATTTGACCAAATCAACAAATTTACTCGTCCTTAGAGCTAAGGAATACACACACAATGGTGCTCTTCTCTAGTTTTAGGCACAACTTAGAATTGTTATAAAATATACTACATGGTTGTATCATTCTCTTAGTTTTAGAGATATGTGTATCATTTCTCTTGTTTTATTGAATGAAACTACATGTTGTATGCTATATAGTCATGAGAATATGTTTGGTGCTATAATACATAACTCATTTGGATGTTTACGTCAGTTTTTACATCTACATTGCTGTCAATAGAATGCAGGTACACGGTTCCCTCAAATTAGCCTAGACGGATCCCTCACAAGAAGGATCCGCAGGATCCGTGCTATAGAAACACATTTTCTTACTAATATGAATCTCAGTTGCAGGAAACAATGCATCATATACTTGTTTTCTAACCTTTGTTTTGTAGATTTTCAAAATACACATGAAGACTTTGACACCCTCAACAAGGGGGAGCTTTTCGTCAAAGCAAAGCATTGCAAAAACGCTTGCAATACATTCACGTAGGTTTTCTATATTACTTGACGTCCTCCTCAAAAGGGAGCACTCGTCAAGGGGGAGCATTTCGTCAAAAGACAAAAACATTGCAAAAATACTTGCAACAGACTCGTTTAGCTTTCCTAATTACTTGACGCCCTCAACTAAGGGGAGCATTCGTCAAGGGGGAGCTAAGATGAGAACTTTTCTCTCATCTTACTATTTATTTGTCATTTTGTTACTTTTCACAAGTTTTTCTTAAAACATTGTGTTAGTTTCTCTTCGACGCTCTTTTTGTTTCGACAATAAGCGGGAGAAGAGAGTAAAAACTCCAATTCAAATTTTTACGAATTTTATTTTCTTCTTAAAATAATATTATGTTTTGTCATCAACGAAAAGGGGGAGATTGTTAATAAAAATAAGCCGTAAAAACGTTTATTTATATTTTACGATCTTCTAATGTTTTGTCGATAACAAACGTAAAATCATTTTAACGAAACAAATAAAATACGTAAATAGTTTGAGCCAATAGTTTACTAACACACTTTTACTAAACATACTAAAACTATATCAAAACATGTTTAGTAAATAAGTTATATAAAACCAAAGACATTTTTATAAAATAATAGTAAGTAATATTGTTTTAGAAATGCAAATGCATAACAACTAGTGTTTAAATTTTATAGAAATGTATATGTACTTTGTATATGTTGTAATGGGTAAGTAATGGGTAAAAACCAAAGTTCATAACCCATGACCGATGACCCATGATCCATTGAATGGCACAATGAATGTTGTTGGGTAAAAACCAAAGTCCATAACCCATACCCATGGAGCATGATCCATAACCCATTGCATGACATCATGCATGAAGTCATGTTGGGTATTATCCATGATCCATGACCCAAAGTCCATGACCCATGACCCACGATCCATAACCCAATGACTAGGTACATTGCATCTAGTTGGGTATCCATAATCCATTACGCATAACCCGGTTTGCAACCCGAAATCCGAGCTAAACTGACCCAGTAGCCGAATCCCTGGTTTTGCACTAGCCAGATCCCTCTAGGGAGGTATCCGTGGGACAGTAGACAAGTTTTGTCTATAAATAATGAGCCATTTCTCTCTTGCTTACTACCACACTTAGATACACTTTCTCCCAGTATTCGAACATCTCTAACCACTGATCCAAAGGATCATTCTATGTAGTTTTATGTTTTTGTGGTTCTTTAGGTTCCTCTTAAAGGCGAGATCACCACCTCTTGAAGACGTGCAAGCTCAAGTCATGAGTTGCTAAGCTTCGTCATCATCAAGACCACTGAAGTGCATCTTGTTGATAGTTCTTTCCTCCCTCCATAGAAGTGTTGTGTTGAAAGCATTAGTGAAAGGTGCCGAAGCGTCGTGTTGAAGGCATTAGTAAAAGATGCCAAAGGTGTACATTCGATATGGTGCATCGATGTACAAGTTAGATAGTTTGGGTTAAAGGATGTTGATATCCTTCTAGTGTTGTAACAAGGAGTGTGTCTCCTTTGGGGTAGTTGTGTTGTGGTGTAGTATTGTGTAGTAGTTCCTCCTCTATAATGGAACTCGGTCTAGCCTTGTACCGGATAAAGTGTAGGAGACGCTGTGATAGGGTTGTTTCTACCTCGTGGAAGAACTCGGTGTCTAGTGTAAAACCCTAAAAATCTAAAACGTGTTAAAAGACCATTATACCCCTCAAGTTTAAGAATTGTGAAATACGTAAAATATGTCAAGCTCGTTAATTACGTTTTACATTTAACTCATAAATGACCTAATGGTACAAGATAATAAAATCAATTTCCACTTTATGTCTTATAATATTTATCACACATTACAAGTTACTTGGACCAAATAATTATGTACAAATTAAAAGACATTTAAACTAAATAAAAACCACCACAAATGTAATTATGGAAAATTGAATTAGTCATTAATCCCCACCTAATCGGCCTAAAATAAATGCCCCACTCCCGTGATCTCCTCATAATTCTCATTTAAGCTCAATTATCCTCTCATTTGGTAACTTCCATTCACAAATTCAAAATCACCTACAACCCTAACTCTCTCATCTAAAGTGACGGCAAGAAAAATCCCTCCCCATTCCATTCGAATTGAACAAGCAACAAGGGGCACAAGGAAGCTGTGGACGTGGTGTATTGATCGTGGGTTGTTCTAGGTCGAAGGTGCAAAGTCGTGGTTGTGATTCCTGCTGCTGTTGGTTCCTTTGCTTCTTGTTTCATCTCGTTCACACTACAAAGAGTATTGTATCCCCTCCCTTTTCAATCCTCTTTTGTATGTTACATGCCTTGTGAAATGTATTCTCCTTTGAATGCATGTTACACGTAAAACCTTCACATGAAATGATAAACTTTTGTTACATAAAATCATAACTTAGACTACATGAAATAACTAATGGAATGGACACATGTTTCGACCCATTTGAGACCATGGTAACTTGAATCTGCTCGACACCCAACCACATGACCTACACACATTATATTTATTTTATGACGAGCTAGACATGTCTTGTACGTATGTACACATCTTGGTTTAATTGAATCGATAAGGAAATGAATAAGGGTCTCGTATGGAATTTATTTTGGTCGAATGGAATTATTTTGGGGTGGCTTATGTCTCGACCTAAAATATAAGCACACAAGGGTCGTATAACCTTGATCAAGTTAGGTTTCGTATGGCTTAAAATGTAAATAGTAATCAAATAAATCTAAGGTTTCTTAAGTATAAGACTTAATAAGAGTTAAGGGTTGGTTTTGAAGTAAATGAAACTTGAAGGTTTAATTCGTTAATGTGATAACTAAATGTATTGAATGCGTAAAATGAGTAGACTTGCTATATTCACACTTATGACCCTATACTTTGTAATATTGACGCTTTAGACCCTAAACTATTACAACTTGTCATAAATGACCCTTAAACTATGATAATACACATTTTCATCATTTTAACTTAATTTGACATTAACTACATCATAAATGACTAAACCTGCTAAATATGGAAACCTGCTATTTTTGGAATGTTACTTAATATGGAAACCTGCCTAAAAATAGAAAGTTACCTAAAATGAAAAGTTACTTAAAATGGCTAAATTACTTAAAGTGGAAACTTACTAAATAAGGAAAGTTACTATATTTGGAAACTTACTAAAAATGGAAAGATTCTTATAAACCCTAAAAGAATTAATCTGGAATAAAACACTTTAACTATATCTAATAAACGTATGTCCTTTCACTTCTGTAGATCCCTCGAGGAAGGAGTGATCTTCTGTGTCTCTTGTTTCCATCTGCTTTTATTTGTTTTTGCTGTTGCATAAGGTACAGATATTCTGACCTTATCTATTAAGGTTTCTCATGATTCTTTCACATCTTTTCGATATTAGCTTGATCAGTTTTTCCTTTTCTCTGAGCCTTCTTATTAGGGTTTCCTTATGACTTTGCTATGCACCCTTTAGATTGGTGAACTTTGATATTGAGCCTTAGCTATGAACCTTTGTTATGAACCTTTGCTTTGAACTTTGATATGAACCCTTATGTTATGACCTTGCTTTGACCCTCCAGTTTGATACCCGAGCCAAATATGTTTCCCTAGCCATGAAGGTAACATGGCCGTGTCATTGATGCACCAATGGCATGACTCAAGTGTGGTCGAGTGATGTTCTACACCGTCCCTTTTATGTGATATTATGCGCGCTTATGATTTGCTATGGCCACTATGATTTGTACAGGGGTGTATGGATGCATCCTAGATTTGTTCTGTATCTGATATGAAGTGATATGATATGATTTATATGGTGACTGATGTATTGTGCAATACGCGTCTTCACATTCTGGGAGTTGATCACTCCATGGTTACTATGATATGATATGTTATGGGCTCGTGGTAGATGACTGACTTTCTTTCCGTTTCATTATCCTTTGTTTATGCCTTATGATATTTCCCAAATGCACCATATGATTATGTTATCTTCGTTCCTTATCTTTCGATTATTCGTTTTGTTATATATCTATTTACTGGGCTTTTTAAGCTCAGCCGCATTTTCTTTACCTGCGGCAGGTATCTAAGCTAGGAGTTGGGGGATTGTTTGGGTTGAGAGATGAACTTATATGGAGATCATGCCCTAGTCATCTTAGATTCCATTTGATATTATTATGACATTTATTTAGACTTGGATTATGTTGTTCCTTTCCTTTGGAGTATTTTCCTTTCATTAAACTTATGTATTTGTTAAGTCGTGTTGACTTAAATTCCTTTGGTTATTTTGGTTAAGACTTCCGCTGTTGCTTTATGTTCATTATGTATGCTTTGATATGATACCATACTGTGATACTTCTACCCTTATCGGGTTGGGGGTGTTACATCTAGCCTAGTACCGTATAAAGAGTAGGCGACGTTGTGAAGGCTTCTCCGCCACATTAAGGAGCTTGTGTTGTGTAGTGCTTACGAACTCTCGAGTAGGGTACTCGGGGAGTGGAGTAGGGCAAGGAAGGTGTCCTTGTAGCCGAACCACTATAAATACTCGTGTCGTGGTTTTGTGTTCCTTACTCTTTTTCTTTGTATTACTTACTTATATGCTTATCTGTAGGACCTAAGATATATCAACCTTATCACAAACCCAACACTTATACCACAAGATGAACACGTGAAACCAAACACAATATGCGTAAATAAGAAAGAAAGAAAGATGAGATGGTGACTTAAGATGTGTAACTTGTGTATGTATTTAGAGAGATAAAGGAAAGAAGATGAAAACAATAAGTTGTATATTGCTTCAAGGAAAAACACACACACACACACTCAAGCACACCCCTCAAATGACATACTTGAGGGGTGTTTATAGTACAAGACAAAGGATGCCCTAAGGCTTGGCCATGGGCCGTATGTGGGCTTCGTGGGATTGGATTGGACTTGGATTTGATATAAGGCTAGCTTATCTTAACTTATAGCCATTTAGCTTAGCCCAATCCACGAGCCCGTTGACTATTCTATCACGATATCTAACACACGATATAAAGTTCCTAAATGTGAATGACCATCACTTCTAATAAAAACTATTAAGGCTAACAATCTCCCCTTAAGGGGTGGTCATTCAAAAGATGCTCCACTTGATTAGGTCTTTACTTTTCTCGAGCTTTAACTTTGTGTGTAGATATAGAATAGTCTTGATTCTTTGTTCCTTCATGCTTTGTGATCAATTAATGTGGTTGTCTGCCGTTGTCAACTTCGTTGGTTTGGTGTCTCCACGTCTTTCTCCACCATGCTCACACTTCTATTTGTCTTTTGGTTAACAATGATGTAGTTCTCGAGTCTTTAAACTTTGTAGATTCTTTGACATTGACGAAGAATCATCTTTAACTTTGAGAAGCCTTTGATTTTGATGAGAACTTTCATGTGTTGTTGGTATGAGCATGTAGAGAATCTGCACGATCAATCTGCTCCGGAGCTTCCATAAGAAGAAAACATAAAACAGGTTAGTAATAAGCGGATTCCGACACTTACAAGTTTGAATTTCGAGGGTGTTAACAGCATAGTGTGAAAACACGTCTCTAATTCTCACAAGGGCCGTTTCTGAACTGGAGTCCCACAAGTGAGATAACGCGATATACCGAAGTACATCTACAGTTCAGATGAGTCGCTGAGGTACACCGAAGCATCACCTCACGACTGTAGACCGTTTGAGACACATTAGCGTAATCCACGAGGAGTTACCGAAGTGACCTGCTGTCAGGGCTGCTTGATGTTGACCCTGGCAGGAGTTTCCATTCAATCACTGAGGATCACAATTGTGAAACCTCTCATAAATGTTCTGGCAGATTGCTAAGACCTGCGTAGGACTCTAAAATATATCACTTGTGCCCTTAATGATGAACAACAAGCGATGTCATGTCAAGTGTTCCTATGAGATCTTTTGATGAATCTCGTGGCTCTAGACTCAATAGTGCATTTTGGTTTTCCTGAGCGGAGACTAGGGAGAGGGTCTCCTTCTTCAATAACAACGATCTCTAAGAGAAAGTCGATAGATTATGTAGGGTTCCCAGTGAGAATGAAACAAATCCTTTTAAGAGGAATTGAGTGGCTAGAAGGTTTAGTGCAGTGCGTCACTGGGTCCATGACGTCTTTGTCTTCAACACCAGTGTCATCTAGTGACAACCAGTAGCAGATGAATTGAACCCGGTTTCTGCCCTAAGGTTGAATATGGAGGGCTATTTCTTTTCACCCTTTTTCATTACATTTCTTTTTAATTCTTCAACCCCTTCTTTCTCCTTTCTCACATTACTCCTTTTTTCAATCATACCTAAGGACTTCTAATACTAACTATTTGTGATGTCCTTGGGTAGATCCCTCCGGCTCTGGCGGATCATAGGACGAATTTCCTATCCTTAGTCACCTTATAACTCCATGACTATCCCATGTTGCCATAAAACCTTTTCTTGAAAATCTCTCAAAGTGTTTATGATTATAAAACATGATTTGTTAACACCTTGAGAGTTTTGTTTTCAGAAACACTCCCCCTTCACATATGCTTATATTGTTTTAACCGAAATCTGCACAGAGAGGGTAGAGTTCGCACTTTTTGAATTGATCGGCTTATGATAGACAATTCCCCACGAGACACGGTTACATTGCCTAGTTAAAGAGTTCCATTGTCAGGTTTTAGGTGACAACTAGCTCTAATAACTAACTTGAAGTTGTAAATACTCCTTGAAAAGGAGGTTAGACCCATGAAAGTGCATATCTATCACAAGTTTCTCGAGATGGTACATTTACTAACATTGATTCCCGTCAATTCGTTGGTTCTGTCTGAGTCAAGCTCATTTTGAGATTCAAACAACGATCATTAAACTTTTGATCACATTTTAATCACGTCTCCTCCCCCTCAAAAATAGCATATTCGTGATATTTTTGATATCAACGGATTAAACAACATTTTAGAATCTTTTGGGGAGACAAACGGATTTGATTTAAGCATGAATATGGAACATTTTAGTTTTATACTCCCCCTTTAATAAAGCATAATCAATTAAAGGGTTTTAGAGGGAGTTATCTTGAGCACAAAGTATTTTGAAAGATTTTGAAAATCTTTTTGAACAATCTTGAAAAGGTGCTCAAGATGATGATGATTTCTCACCAGTTTTAAAGGTAGTGCACTGAAGCGTACACTTGATTTTTCTATAAAAGCACGAGTTTTGATTTGAAAAATAATCAAAAGTCATCATTTTAGTCCGGGTTTCGTACTGATGTATACGAAAGCCATTTCATGAAGAAATTTTGAGAAACGACATGTTTTAGAAAACAATTAAAGAACTCTCGCTCAAGCATCTGTACATACCCGTATCATTGTTGAATGACATTTCTAGAAACGTCTGAGAATATCGATTATATGAGAGACATGTCGTGAGAAGAATATTTTTGGATTTTTGGTTTTATATTGTTTTTGAATTTTTTGAAAATTTTGTATTTTTATATTTTGCTTTTGTTGGTTTTATAAAAGAAATAGAAAATCAAAAATAGAAGATAGAGAGAATGAGAAGAAGATTTTACAGAATTGGAACCCTCTGATGAGCTGGGTTCAGAGATATTTGAATCACTTGCAACCAAAGAAGAAGAGTTTTCACAAATAACAGTGTTAGAAGTACATGTTTCCTCATGGCGAGGGTGATCACTATCAACGGTTGTAGTGGATTCGACTTCCTTAACATGATGAGTTTCACTATTATCGTGTTGGAGCAAGTATCAAAAATCTTTCTGTTGGAATCCATCTAAGACCTATTGTCTTTGAAAACTTTTCCCGGGGGTATCCACCTAAGGTAAGATCTAGGAGTTGTTTTCTTATCAGATGCAGCGGAAGACTCTTTTTTAGAAAAACTACGTCCTGAAGAGATCCACCTATTAGGTTTCCTTTTGATGTTCATCTTGTCACCGGGTTTGTTTCTATTTGGTGTCTTAGTGGATTGTGCCTTGGCACGAGAATTATCTTTCTTGAGATATTGTAAGGCACATGCATCATGATTAGCTGAAAAGATAAATTTTTTACATGTAGTACAGACAAATTCAATATTCTTGTTTAAAACAGCAGCTTTAACTTTGTCACTACAATTTTTTGGAAATTGATTCTGGTTCGAAAAAGACTTAGAATTCCCAGTGTTGTTATCTAAGGGCATAGCATTTTCTTTTGCGCAACTACTCTTAGATGCAAGCCAATCCCTAGTCGTTTGTGGAGTGTTCCTAGGTAATGGTTTACTACTACTAGCAGTGCCTTGAAATCTTGTAGAATTCATCACCCTAGATGTTGTACCTAAAATTCCGTCTTTTTGAGTCTGTGCCTTTTTCCTAGCTTCTTCTAGATAGTGATTGTTGACCATGTCGTTAGAACCAACAGATTCTTTAACTGGATTTATGGTCACATTCCGTGTACTATTCCTAGAAATGCCATGTGTAATCACTTTTTCATTATCAAAAACAGGTTTTGCAGCAACTGCTTTTTCTTTTTCAAAACCTTTGACAATTCTCTTTTTAATAGGCAGGGACTGTGGAGTGACTGTTTTTGACAAATCATTTTTCTCATTGACTTTTGGAGGAGGTTGAGAAATAGACATTTTTGGTTTGAAAACCGGTTTGGGAACATTTGCCTTCTCCTCAGTCGATGGTTTTGCAATCTTAGTATCCACAACCTTTCCTTTTTGACATCCCAGCTGAGCTCTCAAAAGATCATTTTGCTCTTTCATGTCCTTGTAGGCACGCTCATACGACAGTTTGTCATACTTGCATTCCTCAGATTTTCGATCAAGTTGTTTAAAATAGGACACGTTTTCTTTTTCAAGTTTTTCAAGAGCTTTTTCATATTTTGAAACAATTGCGGAGGTCTCAGACTGGAGTCTTTCATGATCTTCAACAGAATATGTTTGCAAAATAATGGACATAATATCAGTAGTCAGAACATCTTCGAAGAGAGAGTCATTTAAAGTTTCCAAAACTTTGATTTGTTCAACACTTTCATTAGCTTGCTTTACCAGGGATTTATGGTCCTTGAAAAAGTCACTCGTTTCTTTGAAAAGTGCTTGTTCAACATGAATTACCCTCGCACTGATGGTAGTTAACGGAGGGGCAATTTGGGTTTTAAAAAACTCTTTTGTTTCGTCATCATGACGAGTAAACCAGATGTTAGTTGTAATATTGGTTTTAGACTTGACAGTCTCTTGAAGATACCCAATTCTAGTTTTAATGTCATCTAAAATGCTTCTAGTATCACTTGTGTTAAAAGGATTGTTTGAAGACATTTGTTCGATTTTCGAAAGAGATTTGGAAACTAAAACTGGTTTTGCAACTGGTTTTGAAACTGGTGTTGACACTTTGTTTGAAACACTTGGTGTGGTGGAAAACGTTGATTGTTCTTTTTGATTAACAAAAGTAATTCCATTAATTTTGTTCCATTTGTTATAATCAATCGGTTTAAGATCTGGATTCTTTTGTTTCATTTTTGATCTACTCTCCTCAGATAGTTCCAACGTTTCAAGAGAATCACGAACAATTATGGGTTCATGCAAAGGTTTTCCATTGTTCAACACATTCTGAGATTTCTGAGCTTTCTTGAGGAACGAAGAAGGGTCGTTACCAAGTGCCATTTTATGTGAAGTATGAAAACGCTGATTTACTTGGTTTGAAAGCATCTTGTTTGTTTTATCTGAATGACCCGTTGTGAGAAGCAAATTGTCCAAAGCTTTAATTTTCTCATTTTTATCTAGAATTTCAAATTGTCCAGTGCTTTTTGTTTAGAAAGTTGGTCATTTAGATCTGAAATTTCCTTGTTTAAAGATTTAATTTTCAAGTGAGAATTCACATCAAGTGTGTTATACTTGATTTGCAATTCTTTTTCTCTTAAAACAGAATCTCGATAACCAATTTCTAATTCGGACATTTTGTTTGTATGAAATTCATAGGCTTTGGCGTGCTCCTTGTAACTCTCAAGCTCAGCGGTCAATTTCTTATTCGCGACCTTAACCTCGCGATTGACCTTACTAACTTTCTCAATTTCAATGCCACACTTATTGATTAATGATTCAAAATAAGCACGTGTTTCCTCATCAGTCTCAGTATTTTGTGCCACACAGCCTCCATTAGGATCCACATATGGAGTTTCAGAGTTAGTATTGCTACAACTCGTATTGTCCATGTATGTATCATAAGTAGGTGCTGATGTCACAGAATGTTGTTCGTCATGAGTAAACGCATCACATATGACATTGTTATAACATGGATCAATGATTGGTACCTTAGATACTGCATTTGCGTCATAGATAGGAGGTGCGTCAGAGTCAGTGTCGTACTTAGTCTCCTGAAGATTTGCCATGAATATGCAGTTCACATTGAGTTCCTCGAGGTCTTCCAAATCATCCACAATAGCGAAAAAATCATTTTCCTCAGCACTCAACTGTATCCCTGCTTCTTGCTTCTGTGCTAACAGCATAGCTTTCCTAAGAAACTCAGCATTCTTCTTGTGCAGCTTAGTGGGACAGTTTCGTGCCATGTGACCAATTCCTTGACAGTTATAACACTTAACCTGATTACCCTGATTCACATTTCCATAATTCCCAACGACTGGAGCGACAACATTCCCATTCTGATTACCCACTGCTCTATTCCCAACATTCTGTCCCATCGATTTCCAACATTCGACCAACTGATTACCCGATACGGAACGGCTGATTACCCATACGAAATCCAGTAGCATAGCCCTGCTGATTCCCCATAACTCCAACCATTTGACCTTGATTACCCATATTCACACCCGGCTGTGCAATTTGCCTGTTTTGCGAGTGTTTGACGAAATCCTTTGGTTGTTGTTAGTTGGTGTGGAATAGCGACTTTGGAGTGCGTTACCCAATAAAGAGTATATCTGTTGCAAGGTCGCTTCTGGGTCAGTTTCAGGATCAATGATTCCTAGTTCTGGTATTGTTGATCTGGATAGAATTGTTGTTGTGGTTGTGGAATGTATTGCAGCAAGTTGTTGTTGTTGGAAGATGATGAAGCTTGTTGTTGTGTATTCACTGAAGGTTGAGTCTTTGCAATAAGTGCCAATGGATCATGAGTCTTTGCCAATCTTTCTTTCCTGACTTCATTGACTTCAGCTTGGTTTTGTTTCAGAAAATCATTCAGTTGATCAAAGTTCACCTGATGAAGGTCTTTTGTTTGGTTGACAATAGTGACATATCGTCCCCATTCTTCGGAAGATTATTCAAGAACTTGATGTTTTGAACGATTGTTCTGGGTGCCAACTTGTTTCTAATAAGCTCATTCATCAAAGTGCAAAACCTTCCATAGTAGGATTCAATGGATTCTCCTGGTGTAGATGTAAACTTCTCCCATTCGTTAGCGGCTTGTTCTCCATGTATTGTTTACCAATTTCTGTTCCATAACATAGTCGTCTAACACGTTCCCACATATCGAAAGCAGTTTCACAACTGTCTCACACAGCAAAAATGTCTATTGGTAAACCCAATTGGACAATATGAATTGCCATGTCATCTGCATCGACTTGTTTCTGATCCTCTTCATGTATTCGATTCAGTTTGAAGATAAGAGGATGGTGGGATGGGAGGTGTTGCATCAGCATTTCCAGGGACATGGACTTGTCGAGGCTTGAAGGGTCCATTCTGAATGGATTGAATCATCAGTTTCCCATTAGGTTTGGTCTTGATGTAGCGGAGCATTCGACTTGTCCATTGAAGATAACCACCTTTTGCCAACATAGGAGGACGGTTTTCGGCACCGGCTGCATGAATGTCTTGTTGAGTTGCCATTGATGAAGGTATGATATGATAAAGTTGATGTAGGATCGATTCAACGATAAAGAAGTTGTGGTTGATGAAGATTAAGCTCGGTTGAGGTTTTTCTGAAAGTCGTACTCGTAACCTTGGTTCTTAGTCAAAAAAATTTTCGCCCAAAATTTGAAATTCACTTTAAAAATCAATTCTAAGGTCGTATGAAAAATTTGAGTTATGACAATTTTGACGCCAAATTTGACCCGAAAATTTTGAGTTTAGGCCCAAAAATTTGAATTTTTGACCAAAATTTTCACAGTTAAACCAAAATTTGAATTTCGCGTAAAAATTGAACGTTTAGTATCCTCAAAAATTTAAATTTTACTCAAGTTTTCCCGCCAATTTTTTTTTTTGAAACCTTTATGCGTAGAAAGAGCTTAGGCGTAGAAACAGAAGTTACGAGTAGACGAGGCTTAGGCGTAGGATCTTATGCGTAGGATGCTTAGGCGTAGGAATCCTTAGGCGTAGGAAATTCTTATGCGTAGAACCCAACTTACGCTTAACCTTAGGCTTACGCGTAGACAAAAAAACTTAGTCGTAAAACCTTACGCGTAAGTGTGATCTTATGCGTAGAGTTCTACTCGTAAGAGTTTATGCTTATGCGTAAACTTAGGTTAAAAACCAAAAATCCTTTACACTGTCACAGCGTAAGGGATATCCACAAGTCGAAGTGTTCCACACACTTATCCAAGTGAGGGAAGCACTGAGTAACCGTTAAATCTCGAAGAATCTGCACCAAAAAGTTATGAGTAGGACCTTATGCGTAGTTGACTTTCTTACGAGTAGAACTAGGGTTTTGACCTACTCGTAAAAAATTTCCAATGATTCAAACGATTTCTCTTGCACAGATATCCTTAAAAACACTCGAATAACCCAAAAATGTTGACCTTTTTCACCCAAAGTGCTTAGAAAAGTTACGAGTAGAAATGACTAAAGAACCAAATACGAGTTTAAAACTTAACCAAAACGCGTAAAGCTTGAAACTTTTTGCAAAAAACTGAAACTTTAGCACCAAATAAACCTTAAACCACAAGAATCTTGAATTTTTAAGTGCAAAAATTAAAGCTTTAAGCGTGACACTCTTGAGAACGAACTACGCGTAACACCACAAAAAAAACTTCAACCAAAACACTCCTAAACCATTGTTAGGCGATTGATACCAATTGTAGGACCTAAGATATATCAACCTTATCACAAACCCAACACTTATACCACAAGATGAACACGTGAAACCAAACACAATATGCGTAAATAAGAAAGAAAGAAAGATGAGATGGTGACTTAAGATGTGTAACTCGTGTATGTATTTAGAGAGATAAAGGAAAGAAGATGAAAACAATAAGTTGTATATTGCTTCAAGGAAAAACACACACACACACACTCAAGCACACCCCTCAAATGACATACTTGAGGGGTATTTATAGTACAAGACAAAGGATGCCCTAAGGCTTGGCCATGGGCCGTATGTGGGCTTCGTGGGATTGGATTGGACTTGGATTTGATATAAGGCTAGCTTATCTTAACTTATAGCCATTTAGCTTAGCCCAATCCACGAGCCCGTTGACTATTCTATCACGATATCTAACACACGATATAAAGTTCCTAAATGTGAATGACCATCACTTCTAATAAAAACTATTAAGGCTAACATTATCTATCATTATCCAACACGCACATTAAATATATTGACATAAGTCGATCTAAATACTTTAAAATGAAGTTTTAATCGGTAAAACTATTCAACACCCCTTCTAGTTTTCCACACCCTCACATGAAGCTCCATAGTTTTGTAGTGTTCGATATGGAAAAACATATGTTTTGGTCGTTTGATTATGTGACATATAGTTTAAGTGGTTACATGGTTTACAAAGTAAGTTTGGTCATGTTCCGTAAGTGGGTTTGAGTTGGTTTAGATGTTTAACAAAAGTAGTTTGGTCCTTTGGTTATACAAGTAACTTATATAGTTTTACAAATTCTCGTCGTTCTATAAAGGTTACTATTTCGAAGGTCGAATAAAATTAAATAAGTTTATTTTGAATGAATATTGTTATTTTATAAAGTTTATTATATATAGTTAGTATTTAGTTTTGAAAATAACATGGTTCCTAATTACTTGACTAGTGAAAACTTATTTTCTTGACGCCGAAAACTGTTTTTACAATATGAGGCGGAAAGTTGCCCTTATTTGGTGTCTTTAGGCCTTATTTGGTGCCTCGAAAAAAATTCGGATTTCATGCAGTAGGTTTGTTGACAGTTTTCAGTTTTCTGGTTTCGTTAACTTCTTTTGATCATAACTTTTGACTCGTGTACTCGTTTTAGGTGATTCAAATTGCTACGTTTTTCTTGTAAAATCCTCCTTAATAGTAAGTAATTTCCCAAGGTCATGGTTATTTAGTTTGGTCGTTTTTCATAGCATAAAACCACTAAATTTACTTGTTTACTTACATAACTTAACATATAAGTGTAAGCTTGATTTTTAAGGATTTGTACATCATGTGATCAATATAACTAGACATATATAGTATAGATTAAAAATGTAAATGGTATTGATCATGAGAGAGAGCTAGGTTTCATACAACTTTTGGCTTTTAAAAGAAAGGAATAACAAGGACTTATAATTAGGACTTTGAGCAATTTCCCACACCTTAGCAACCTTCTATACTTCTTGTATTCTTGAAGGGATTGTGATTAGATCTTAGGTGACTTGAGTAGATTTAAACTCAAGAGGATCACCTAAACTTGCAAGGATTTGATGTAGTTTACTTCTAGCTTGAATTCTTGAAGCAATACTTGAAGTTGGAAATCAAATGAGAAGTATGTTTGTGTTTATTTTTGTTGAATGACCAAAGAGGGAGAGGGAGGGTTTATATAGGGTCTTGAGGAGGTGATAGCTAGGTGATTCACTTTACTTATTTACTAAGATAATGCATGTGTCATATTTCTTACATATTAAGTAAGACATATATGTTGATCTTGTGTTGGATTGAAGCATAACAAGACTTGTGTCCTAGTGACTCATTGAGGTGTAAAAGAACTTCAATTTGGTAACTTTTAATTAGGAGATGAGTTTTATTAGTAACTTAGGGACTAAGGGTTTGATTATTAGTTGACATGTGTTGTAGTTACTCATCAAAAAGTCTTGGTGATGTCTTCCTTTTACATGTCGAACAAGAGGATGGGGGAGGGAAATGTTAAGGTGGAAACTAAGAAAACTAATTGTTTTCTTGTAATAGTGTAGTTTTGATTTCCGGGTAATATTGTTGTTAAATAATTAAATTCTAAAATTAAAAACCGGACGAGGTAAAAATATAGGAGTTGTGAAAATATCAAAACTTGTCAATATACTATAAGTTAGTATATTAAATGATAGATACGCTACTTGAATTTGTAGACATTGTTAAAACCTAAACCCTAGGATTGTGATTGCGTAGAATAATAATGGTACAATGTTTTCATAGAAATGAAAAACAAAAATATAACTCGTAAAATACTTACTAAATGAAATATTTAAATGACGTAATAACTTGAATTGTGATGATAGAATTTTTAGAAAGGTTACAGTCTCCACTCCTTTAACGGAACTTCGTCCCAAAGTTCAGTTTATTCGTTCTATATATGTATGTTCTCGTGCTCCGATTTGATGAAGCAACCTTTCCCAATTTCAAACGTAGCTCCCAAAAGACCTTTAGGTAGTCGATTCTAGTTTAATCTCACTACTCATAAAACAAGAACTGTCATGAGATTAAACTAAATCGGTTTGAGTAACAACTTGAATCTTAGCTTGATTTTCGCAACTCATCAAACAAGAACTGTCACTAGATCAAGCTAGGAAACAATTTGTCAGAAAGAAAGGATTCAACATTCTGGAAGGAGGTCTTTTGAAAGATTGGCTTGATTTTGGAATTGCTTACTCCGATCAAATCAACAAAAAAATGTAATTAAGGTCGATGACGTTAAGTCTTAGATTAATCAATATCGTGAACTTTGGCGAATGATGTACGGTACAACGACATTCGTGACATAGAGGTCATAATATGACATGAACAAAGACGTGCTTAGTCTAACGAGTCCTAAGGTAGCAAAGTGAAAGCATATACTTAAAGGCATATATGAGGTCCAGTAACATAAATGCGAACGTTCAAACATACTATGCATACACGCACAACTAATGCAATTTCAGGTGATCAGACTCTTTAGACCTGACCAAACATGTTCTGAGACTACTACTCCCACCATTGAATTATTCTTCCTGAATTAGACATAGGTGACCAGGCTATGTATAATTGAGGAGTAATGATGCAATGCTCGGACTAGTCAACTCGTATGATGTTCGATATTTTAAGAAAACTTTATTCTGGTTATAGTTACGATTTTTATTTAAAAAACCCGACATTCTCTATAACCTTTGGCTCTAATATGTAATACCAATCTGTAACACCCCGATAAAGAGGAAACGTTGGGTGCAACATAATCAATAATCATCACAAAAGAGATATAGAACAATACCATAATTTACATTAAAAAAATATATATCGTTACAACATTGTTACAGCCAACATCGGCAATTAAAATACAAATTTTAGATCCCAAAAGATAGCTTTGTAATACATAATGATCATTAGTGACATGTGAAAACTTCATTATGCGAAAGATATTGAAAAAAATCTTACTGACGATCACCTTAAATGCATGAGAGAAATCGGGTCAACTATGAATATAGTTGGTGAGTACACACGTTTTATAATAGGAAAAACTTTTGAGTAAGTTCATATGGCAAATATCCTATCAACTTATCCTGTTACAAATCCTGCCCATTCAAGACTTGTAACATATAAGTTCACATATATTTCCATAATAAAAGTAATTTCATAGTCTTTAAGAAAAGTTCACAAAGCAAAAACGATGTTAATCCATTCAATTGCAAGTCCCGCCCATACAAAACTTGTAACCTATGTGTTCATAACCCATTGCCTAAAAATTTATATGTTTGGTAGTCAAGCACACGCAGTCATAATAGTCCACAATATAAGCACTACGTATATAATAATGTATGCCAGGCAAAGCCCCGAGAATAAATAATATGCAACCCGTAACATAGTGAACGAGAGGTTGGCCTAACTATAATAGCGCTATCCATACTACTTACTAATAGGAGACTAACAATGCGAATGTACGAACGGTACATCGTACAACTATTATACTCAATTAAGAACGCTCCGAACATGGGAGACTTTGCACGCTCTACCAATAAGGCAAGACTTTTAGGTTAAGAGTGCTCCGCCGACATGGCGAGACTTTGCAGGCTCTACCCATAAGGTGAGAGTTTAGGTCATAGTACGCAAGGTTCATTAAGTTCAAAACAAATCATAAGTTCATAATTATATTCAAGAGTTTAATTTAAGTTTAAAAGTTCAAGTCAAAAGAATTCATAAAATAGTAATCAATTTAGTTCAAATATGGTTCATGCATCCATCCCAAAATGATTAAAATAGTTAGAGAAAAGAGGTTTGTGAATACTCACAGTAAATCAAAGTTATAGTGAAAGTACGATGATGGAAGGCCGAGAGAATCCTAGGAACAACCTAGAATATTTATTGTGTCTTAGGCTTTGAAATAATGTCTAAGAAAACATAAATGAGCCTATATATATCCTTATATTGATCATGATGTAGTACTTGGTAGTTTTGTGTATGTCGTTTCATAGAAACGGTTTATGAAACATTTTTAGTTTAGATATCTCGTACTGCCGTTCGAGCCATCATAATCCAGAGGTCATGTAGTAAACGTTCGAGGAGCTAGCATACTTTAAATAGTAAATCCAACAACTCGTCGATCCGTTTACCCAAGTGAAACCCCTCGCATGAAGCTTCCTAGTTTTTTAGTGTTTGATTTGGAAAAACATATGTTTTGGTCGTTTGATTATGTGACATATAGTTTAAGTAGTTACATGGTTACAAAGTAAGTTTGTTCATGTTCCGTAAGTGGGTTTGAGTTGGTCTAGATGTTTAACAAAAGGAGTTTGGTCCTTTAGTTATACAAGTAACGTAAATGGTTTTACAAATTCTCGTTGTTTTACAAAAGTTACTATTCTGAAGGTCGAATAAACTTAGGAAAGTTTATTTTGAATGAAGATTGTTATTTAATAAATTTTATTATGTCTAGTAAGTATTTAGTTTTGAAAATAACATGGTTCCTAATTACTTGTCTAGTGAAAACTAATTTTCTTTACACCGAAAACTGTTTTTACAATATGAGGCAAACAGATGCCCTTATTTGGTGTCTTTAGGCCGAGTTTCCTTGCGGTAGACGTAAAACATCATTCCTGAAAACTTTCGTGTTTTAACTTTTTGTGAATCGGACCAGAAGTGCCTCGAAAAAAATTCGGATTTCATGCAGTAGGTTTGTTGACAATTTTCAGTTTTCCGGTTTCGTTAACTTCTTTTGATCATAACTTTTGACTCGTGAACTCGTTTTAGGTGATTCAAATTGCTACATTTTTCTTGTAAAACCCTCTTTAATAGTAAGTAATTTCCCAAGGTCATGGTTATTTAGTTTGGTCGTTTTTCATAGCATAAAACCACTAAATTTACTTGTTTACTTACATAAGTTAACATATAAGTGTAAGCTTAATTTTTAAGGATTTTTACATCATGTGATCAATATAACTAGACATATATAGCATAAATTAAACATGTAAATGGTATTGATCATGAGAGTGAGCTAGGTTTTCTTACAACTTTTGGCTTTCAAAAGAAAAGAATAACAAGGACTTAGAACTAAGACTTTGAGAAATTTTCCACACCTTAGCAACCTTATATACTTCTTATATTCTTGAAGGGATTGTGATGAGATCTTAGGTGACTTGAGTAGATTTAAACTCAAGAGGATCACCTAAACTTGCAAGGATTTGATGTAGTTTACTTGTAGCTTGAATTCTTGAAGCAATACTTGAAGTTGGAAATCAAATGAGAAGTATGTGTTGGTCCAAAGTTATGGATCTAAGTAGCCTTTACACGACTTATAGCAAACTTGAATAAATCCAAATTCACTATGTGAAGAACTTTTAACAAATCCTTAATGTGCTAATGTGGAAACTTAACACAATAAGTATGAAGAATACAATGGTATACTAACTTTGTATATTCTATTGATTGCTTTGATCAATGGTTAAGGCTTACAACTCATACCTTAACCTAATACATTAGGGATCCTTTTATACACCAAGGAAAGCCTAATTAGCTACAAAACTTAGAAAGGATTCGAACATATCTTTTCCAAAGATATCTCTACGCGTTCTTATCTTTTCCTACTTTCTATATATTATGTTTAACATAAACAGGCTTAACTATCAACCAGTACTAACTTTGTTCTACCAGACTTAACAAAATTAGTACTGGCAAACTTAACTAACAGAATTAACACTAACAGACTTAATTCTGTCTACCCGACTTAACAGTTATACTACCAGAACTAATACTAAACAGACTTAAACAAAGTTAAATATGTTTTACAAATATAATTCCCTACAATCCTCCCCTAACTTGATCTTCACTTGTGAACTTCAAGTTCTTTGTACTCTTTGAGGATCTTGGAATTATCTTTGAGCTGCATCTTTAAATATTCTTCATTGTATGATTTGTGCAGCATCCAATCTTCAAAATATCAGCACTCCATAATCTTTTCTGCAACAATGACTGTATGTACATCAATTCATAAAAGTTTTATGCTATTCTCATCACATCCAGGTGTGTTAACTCCTCTGAGAAGTGAATCATAGAAAACTAATGGATTTGATGTCTCTTTACCAATTAGCCAATACTATTGGAGTAGCCAATGTTTTGGTGTGTAAAACCATGGTACATTGATAACAATCTAATTTTTAGCAAACCAGCAGCTATCAACGGATTTGATTAGTCTTTACCAAAAGCCGTTTGCTTTTGGACTAGCCATGGTTTTCCACTGCATTTACCACAAGCCATGAACTTGTGGGCTAGCCAACTCTTCATCAAACATATACATGGTGAGTTGAATACCATACAATTTTTTGGCAAATTGTCAGCCATAAACGGATTTGAGCTATCTTTACCAAAGCCGTTTGCTCTTGGATTAGCAAGTCCTTATGTGGATTAGACATGGTGGACTGATAACCATTTGTTGTGTTAGTGCTATGCACCTTCACCAAGTGTAGCTCCCTCAATATCCATTTATACTTATATCCTCAACTCAATAAAACTAAGAAAATTCTTTCAAACATATTACCTTATTCTCCTCCTTTTAGCTTCTGTCTCTTCTTCAATCTGATCACATATTCTGGCTAGTAATTGGTTACATATTCTTTGAATGAGATTTTTAATTACCTAAAATTCTTTTTCATATTGAAGCTTTGAAGATATCATCACTTGAAGCACTTCAGCACATAATGGATATTCCACCTCTACAAGCATGGATAGACCAACTCCACCTTTTGTGGATAAGTGATGAACATCACACAAATCATAAAATTTCCATGACACACTAGAGTCTTGACATGGAAAATTCCAATAAACATCTGTAGGATCTGGTTCATATAATCTTTGAAGTTCTACCCAAAGTTCTTGCTCTTTCACATCTGACTTTTTAGCAATCTTGAGCTTCTTCTGAACCAAACTCCATAAAGTATCCAAGTCTTGTCGATTATAAGATTTACCAGATCTTCAAGATTCTTGTAAACTGCAAACTTTCCACTAAGTCTGATTACCTTCCAAGCTTTTCCAAATTTATCCCTGTAAATCTCCCAATCCACTATTGGATCAAGACTCTGAACCATCACTCTCTTTTGTTGCAGAGTTTTGTCATCTTTCTTCTCTCTTTCCCATTCATATTCACATCAATATTTTCTTGATCAAAATACCTCCCCTGAAGTTGTTGTGGCTCTGTTTTCCTCCCATGTTTGGAAGAATTTTCCAAATCAATAACATCATGAAGAGAATCTTAGGAGTTAGATGAACCATTAAGAAAAACATCCTGCGTGGCCTTCAAGTTCTTGACCTCTTCTTCCAACTCTTTTACCTTAGATCCCAAAAGCAATTTGGTCGATGCAAGATCTTCCTCCAAGATTGAAACTTTGGAAGACACGGTAGCACACAAGGCCACAAAGTCATTAAGCTGCATACCATTCCTAGCACATCCTGCTATGGGAACCATGATGACACAAAGAATATTGATGGAAAAGACTGACTCTGGTTTAAAATTATTATGGGAAAAGTCAAGTTGGTATGAATATATATACAGCTAGGGTTTGAGGATATACACAAGTAAATAATAATCTTTGGAAAGATTTATCTTTGGAAAAAGAATAAGTTGAAAGATTAGAAAGATAATTATGACCTAGAAATGACCCGTAAAATATGGTAACATAATTAACGACCAGACTTAACTTTGAAGCTACCAGTTTTAACTACCAGGATTAAAAACCTATTGAGTCTGCTAACTATTATTACATACTATACATTGAACCTCACTTAAATGTAGCTATGGGTTCATCATACCAATGTTAACCACCAAGAAATTGAATCTAGGTCCATCAAATGCTTTGGTCAACAAGTCAGCCACATTATTATCTGTATGTATCTTTTCTACCCTTATAAGACCTTTCTCAAAACAATCCTTTATAAAATGATGCCTAATCTCTATGTGTTTGGTCTTAGAGTGGTAGACTGGGTTCTTAAGAATATATATAGTGCTTTCATTATCAATGTTGATTGTGGTGTTCATGAAGTTTAACCCACAATCCAACATCTGATTTTGGATCCAAAGCACTTGTCCACGACAATTAGTAGCAGCTACATATTCAGCTTCAGTTATTGAAGTAGCCACTATTGTCTGCTTTTTGCACTGCCAGGAAATCAACCTCCTACCAAGAAATTGACAACCTCTTGTTGTGGATTTCCTGTCCATTCTAGCCCCAGCATAGTCACTATCAAAAAAATCTTCCATGTCAAAGGATGACTCTCTAGGATACCATAATCCCAAATTGGGTTTGCCCTTAAGATATCTGAAAATCCTCTTCACAGCATAAAGATGTGAAGTCTTTGGAGTAACCTGAAAACGAGAACAAACACACACAGCATACATAATATTAGGCCTAGAGGCTGTTAGATACATCAAAGATCCTATCATGGATCTGTATAATCTGACATCCACATCAGCAGCCTCCTTATCTTTTGTCAATGGCACCTTGGTCTCCATGGGTGTCAGCATGCTTCACATTTGCAAGATCAAACTTCTTTAACATATCAACAACATACTTTTCTTGAGAAATAAAAAGCCCATCTGCCTTTTGTTTGACTTGCAATCCAAGAAAGAAGGTGAGCTCTCCCATAGAACTCATCTGAAATCTGCTCATTATCAATGCCTCAAAATCTTCACACCAAGACCTCCTAGCTTCTGGTGTGGATGTTCCTGCACATTAAAAAGAGAAATTAGTTTCTCTTGGGGACCTAGGCCTGGACAGGCTTGGGTCTGCCTTGTGGACCTTGAGAATTCAAAGTATAAACTGAATATGGTTTACTATTACTCTTGGAGTGTGTTTTGGTCTGTCTTCAAGTATAACCTGCTGAAGGCTTAACAACAGTCCCCCCATTACCCTTTGCAGCATAAGATTTAAACATTTAAGCTGCATTATGAACTATGGGTCTCCTCATAGGTGAATGTGAACTATAATAGAGTCTTTGGTTGAATTGATTCACCTGTGGTTGTCTAAACTTGGGACTGGGTGAAGTACTGGTAGGTTCTAGTTGTTTTGATTTAACATTCATATAACCAGAATTAACTTTGGCTTGACCAGAATTAACACGACCAGTATTAACCCTAGACATGTTACCGGAATTAATATTTTGCCTACTAGAATTAATGTTTGAAACACCAGTATTTATGAAAACTGATATAGGAATAAACTGATTTGCATGATTAATCCTATTAGCATTATTCCAAACTGGTCTGGTCTCCACATTACTAGTATTAACAGCCCTCTGTCTCTTAATCTCGGCTTCTCTAGCCATTATCTTCTCATGAAAGTCACAATCTCTAATTAAATGGCTAAAACTACCACACACAAAGCAAGCTTTCCTAGTGAAAGAGTATCCTCCTCCTAGTACTCTTTCCATTCTCTTATTCCAATTCCTCCTGTCTGTTTTAGGTGACTCTGGCCTCTTAACCTGTTGCCTAGGAGATTCTATGTGTGGAACACAACTAAGTTCAACTTGTTTATGTATAAACACAACTGGTTTAGACACCTTAATAGATTTAAATGGTTTAGCTTTAGACAACACTTTAGGGTCTGAACTATCAAAAGAGTTTTCAGAAGGACTTCCAATGGATCCTTCACTGTCATTGGATTGACAGGAAGAATAATCACTAAATTTGTCCTCTGAAACACATGATTTTGGAGTTTGAGGCCCCATTTTTCCATACTCATTCAAAGACTAATCAAACTTTTGTTCAGTTTTAGGTGTGTAGTCTTCATTAAGTGGTGGTGGAACTCCTTTATAATTATCAGTTTTAACAAATCTATTATAAAGTGGTTTACCAATATAGTCTTCTTCTGAACTACCAAATACACCAGGTTTCATCTCTTTCTCATAACTCAAAACCTCACTATCTGATTTAATCTGATGACCTAAGCCCAATTTACAATTAGAGCTCATGCCATAATTAATTAGCCTATGTAGATTCTTAGAAGACTCTCCCCAAAACCCAACTATTTTCTTTAACTCATCTCTTTCTTGTTGAGATTTCATACCAATTCTTCTATATTTCCTTAGCTTTTCATTCTTAGCAAAATTATCATTAGCTTGAAAAATTAGTTTTTCATTTAGTGATGAATTTTGTTTTTGAAGATTTGAAAGTTGTGCTTCTAAGGTTTTGACTGCATTGGTATAAGCTAGAATTTGTGCTTCCTGTTCTCTCAACTGAGTTAATTGCTCATCACTTTGTGTTTTAAGTTAGTTATATGAATCAACACAGAGTTTGGAACATAGGGATACCTCACTGTTTGAGCCAATGGCCATGAGAGCAGAGTGATTGGTAGACTCCTCTTCAGCATGTTCTCCCCAATTGATAGCACCTCCATCCATGGTCAGCAGCCCAACCTTTTGACTCTCCTGCTTCTCAGCTTTCTTTGTTTGATAGGGAGATTCCTTCTTCTTCCTATCAGTTTCCACAGAAGATCTACATTCCCTTGCAAAGTAACCAGGCTTATGGCAGTTGTAGCACTCAAGCTTCTTTTTATCAAAGCCAACAGGAGTCTTTGGATCATAAGAAACTCTTCTACCATGTCTCTTAAAGAACCTGTTCATCCTGATAGCAATCATAGCTATCTGCCAATTTATATCCATCTCCTCAATATCTGCATCATCAATCTGCTCCAGATCTTCATTGAGCAAATCCATCTCTTCTGATGATTTAGCAAAGAGAGAGTAGATAACCTCATCAACAAACCCAGCAGGTGCCCCTCTTTCTTTAGTACTTGATGAAGAAGTACTATAACTACCACCAGACTTAACTTGGTTAGTACTGCTCTTGCCATGTAAGACAAAAGTAACATTCTGAGAGCTAGAAGAGGATGGTTTTGACACATTCTTGATTTCCTGTTCAAAACCATTAGGTTGTTGTACAGATCATCAATTGACATGATGTCAATTTCAGGTTTGGTCCTCATGGTCATTGCCAGACTTGAACATTCTTGTGGCACCTGAGGAATTTGTGATTGGCATCCTCATCAGAAACAGCAGCACCATGGGCTTCCAATTGTGACAATAGTTGTTGAAACCTGTCATAGCCCTTCTCTAATCTTTCAAAGCTGGAAATAGTAAAGGCATCAAATTGTTGTTTGTAGATAGCCTTTTGCATCTTTTTGGAGTTAGCATTCCCTCCAAATCTTAGTTTGATTGTCCCCCAGATCTCCTTTGCATCATCCATCCCATGAAAACATCTGATATGCTCCTTGGGAAGTGCCAATAACAAGATGTTCTTGGCCTTTCTCTCCTTTTCCACAGCAAGAATTTCAGCAGCAGTAACAGGTGGCAATACAGTGTAAGTGCCATCTTTTCCTTTGGAAACCCTCTTTTTAGAGTTTCCTTTTTGTATCACCTTCCACACTTCATTATCAGTATATTCTAGATAGTGCTCCATCTCCATAGCCCATATGTCATATTCATCTTTCTTCAATGGTGGAAGCTTCATGTTGGAGATGGTTATGGTATTTGTGATTTAGGGTTGCTTAGGTTGAGAGTTGTCTGCTCTATCTTCATGGTTGGATTCTTCATCATTGGGGTGGTCAGAGAAGGTTTCAGTTGCTTTGTCAGACATGTTTGATGTTTTTTGGTTTGGAATGAGTGTTTGTGATTGTGTATCTTCAACAACAGAGTCCTTCTATAGGCTCTGATACCACTTGTTGGTCCAAAGTTATGGATCTAAGTAGCCTTTACACGACTTATAGCAAACTTGAATAAATCCAAATTCACTATGTGAAGAACTCTTAACAAATCCTTAATGTGCTAATGCGGAAACTTAACACAATAAATATGAAGAACACAATGGTATACTAACTTTGTATATTCTATTGATTGCTTTGATCAATGGTTAAGGCTTACAACTCGTACCTTAACCTAATACATTAGGGATCCTTTTATACACTAAGGAAACCCTAATTGGCTACAAAACATAGAAAGGATTCGAACATATCTTTTCCAAAGATATCTCTACGCGTTCTTATCTTTTCCTACTTTCTATCTATTATGTTTAACATAAACAGGCTTAACTATCAACCAGTACTAACTTTGTTCTACCAGACTTAACAAAATTAGTACTGGTAAACTTAACTAACAGAATTAACACTAACAGACTTAATTCTGTCTACCCGACTTAACTGTTATACTACCAAAACTAATACTAAACAGACTTAAACAAACTTATTAAATCTGTTTTATTGATATAATTCCCTATAGTATGTTTGTGTTTATTTTTGTTGAATGACCAAAGATGGGGAGGGAGGGTTAATATAGGGTCTTGAGGAGGTGATGAGATAGGTGAGTCACTTTACTTCTCTACTAAGATAATGCATATGTCATATTTCTTACAAACTAAGTAAGACATATTTCTTGATCTTGTGTTGGATTGAAGCATAACAAGACTTGTGTCCTAGTGACTCATTGAGGTGTAAGAGAACTTCATTTTGGTTACTTCTACTTAGGATATGAGTTTTATTAGGAACTTAGGGACTAAGGGCTTGATTATTAGTTGACATGTGTTGCAGTTACTCATCACCAAGACCAAAAGTCTTGGTGATCTCTTCTTTTTACACGTCCAACAAGAGGAGGAGGGGGGAGGGAAATGATAAGGTGGAAACTAAGAAAACTAAATGCTTTCTTGTTTTAGTGTAGTTTTGATTTACGGGTATTATTGTTGTTAAGTAATTAAATTCTAAAATTAAAAACCGAACGAGGTAAAAATATAGGAGTTGTGAACTTGTAGACGTTGTTAAAACCTAAACCATAGGATCGTGATTGTGTAGAATAATAATCGTATAATGTTTTCATAGAAATGAAAAACAAAAATGTAACTCGTAAAATATTTATTAAATGAAATATTTAAATGGCGTAATAACTTGAATTGTGATGTTAGGATTTTGAGAGAGGTTACAAATTAAGAGAGGTTACAATGTCGAGGTATTTTAGTTATTTCACGTTTCCCGTCAATTTACTCACCCACTTAACTGGTTACTTTCCTGATGCAACCTCATTCACATGGACATAACTTGCAAGACTTAATTTAACTCTCTCATATCTTACTCCGAATCATAATCTGATCAAACAATCGTGGCAATTTCTTAAAACCTTTCAACTTCGATTCCTTATTTTTTTTTAAATCAACCCAGTGTTCTTCAACACCACCAATAAACTTTTTCTAACCCTAATTACACTTTTGCAAAACCACTCATAAATGTTTTCCAATTTCTTAATTACACTTTTTCAAATGGCTGCTACACGCGAGAAAGAATAGAGAATGACAGAGTTTTTAACCATACTTTTAGTAGAGAAGCCGAAAGAGACAAGCTACGCAAGGAAAAATTGAAACAAGTATGCCTCGAACTCACCACAGCCATAAAAGCTAGGAAACAAGCAATTAAAGTACTAGAAACAACACATGGTTATGTGGCATGTTCAACAGTTCGTTTAATGAATGATATGCAAAAATGTGATGTTAAACAGGAAATGGCGCTTCAGATTCAGGTGTTAGAATCTAACTCAAGTGCCCGTGAAAAGAAATACTTCTTGGATAAATTGGAGTTATGTATCTTAGGTTAGGTTAGGGGTATTTATGTTTTGATGGTATCTTGTATATGTTTGTGTTTTGGGTAGTTTTTTTATCCTCTATAAAGTACTCATAAATTAATGTTAATGAATTTTGTTATGTTTGATCCTCTGTAAGGATTAACTTAGTTTGTTTTTTTTAGTTTTTCCACTGATTATTGATGTTTGTTTACTTAGTTGATCATTTATCTATAAATTTTCATATGAATTGACAAAGTTTGACTTTTAAAAGTCAAAATTTTGTCCAAAAATATGGTTAATTTGGACCATACCAATGTGTATCCAAGTCTATTTAGGTTAGATAATGCTGTAAGGGTGTTTGAGAGAAGTGGTTAGTATAGTTGGAACAATATGGAAGGGTCTGAGGTATAGGAACTTCAATGGTAGATGAAGTGTTAGTAAAAAAGGGGTGTGTTAGTTAATTGGTAAAGAACAGATGCCATAATTTACTTATACATATTTGTTGACTTATAAAAGTCAAACAAGGTAAGATTTGGATTCTTACAAGTGTGTACATCAAACCTATATGAAGTGGAAAGGCATTGAACATTAGGCTTCATGTCCTGATAGAATTCATGTGTTGATATGCATTGAACATCAGACCCATATCATGTCTTATTTAAAAATAAGCATGTTTATGACCATTTGAGGGTGTTTGGATGATTTGTAGTCGTTATTTGGTCAATACAAGTGTGTACATACCAAAAACTGTGTTGACTTTTAAAAGTCTAACATTAGTCCAAATTCAAACCAAAAACTTAAAATGCATACCAAAAGCTCAAATGCTTATGACCATCTAAGGGTGTTTGGATGCTTTGCAATGGTTATTTGGTCAATACAAGTGTGTACGTACCAAAAACTGTGTTTGACTTTTAAAAGTCAAACATTAGTTCAAATGCAAACAAAAACCTCAAATGCATACCAAAAGTACAAAGGACAAGCATCTTTCCAAAATAAGAATAAGACAATACAACATATATACAAGACAATGTTTTAAACAAAAACAAACACAAATAAAACCAAAATATGGGCATAAAACGCAAACAAATATCAGACATTGTCAAAAATTTTACATCTATAAAGCTTGTACTTCATACTACATTGTCATTGTTTTTAATTGCTACACATCATCCTAAAATATTGTACTTCAAATTACATTTTAAACATCCTACTGATGAATAACTATTTGATGAACCAAGGACTTCAAAAGTTGGATGAACCAAAAACTCCACTACCTACTAGACCTGCAAATCTTAATAAAAAGTTATCAGGTTCACAAATACATATAACAAGCCAATGTGTGATCAATTTTACAAACACGTAATCAAAGACTAGGCAAAGTTATCATGTTTACAAACACACCAAAAATGATATGCAAATCAATAACAAAATGGGAAAATAATTAATTATATGTAACCTCACCATTAAACAGCTGCCCACAACATCATTTCTTTCCCCTTTTTTATTGTTGAACTTTGTCTCCAATGACTCTTAATCCAAGCACAATAAACCTATTTCTAACACCCCTTTCTGCTTCCACATTCATCACTTCACTGCTTTCCGCACCACCATCTTTTGCTACTGATTTGCTTTGTGACAACTCGCAATTTCAGGTCATTTCTCGACACAATTTATGCCTCACTATTTCAACATTTATCGTAAACTTGGTTTACTTGTTTCAAATTCGCGTAACCTTAAAGGTTTAGCGGCGATTCATGATCATAACATCACGAGCATTTCATATAGACTAAGTTTAGTCTACATTTCATTTACATCTTTTGCATCATATTAGTTCATTCATGACATTTCATTTCACATTTAACGCGAAATTTTATATTAAGTAAACGCTATCGCGTGAGTTATTTTGAATATTATCCTATACAAAAATGATCCCGACATATTTTTATACTTACATTTAGTTTATAAAAACTATATTTTTAGTTTTCCTAGTGTTTTGAAGTTATTTGGTACATAAATCGTTAAAGTTATATTATTACGACGTTTTTCTTAAAAACTATACGATAATGATTTTATCACTCAAATTTCACAAGGAATGTATTTTTACAATTTTTATAAAATCATTATACTCTATTTTGATCTATTAAAATTTTACTTGTACCTAAAACTACCATTTACATTAACTTGAATCCATTTCACTTACACTTTTTCTTACAAATTATACAAATATATACTTACACTTTATAAAAAAAAAAAAAAAAAAAAAGATTTTGTGACAAATATCCCTAAAATCCGGTTCTGTGGGGGAAGGGATTTCATTTATTGTTTGTTGAATTATTATCCATGATTGTACATATATACACCCAAGATTTATTTGTTCACATTTCAACATTCCACTCCACAAATAATTCAAAACAAGTAGAAAAGTTTTCCTTGTTCTTCTCTCCATCAACCGTTCTCACAAGGAGCACAAAGGAATCACAAAAATTTTTACAAGCTCAAGTATTCACAATATAGATTACACTCTCATTAAGGTTTTGAAATAAAAACCAAGAGTGTTTAGGTTTAACTTTGTTACTTGCACCTCATCATATTCACTAGTAAGCATGTTTCTTTCATTTTCATGTTCCTTTTCATTTCATATGTATCTTTTCATTTTTGGAGCAACATGCAAGACATATGTGATTTATACCATTTTTACATGATTTTAGAGTATATAAATATATTTGGTCATCCTATAATTATCCCCTTGGTATTCATTGGTCTTGATGATGTCTAGGAACCCATGACACCCTAAGAAGGTGTATGGTAGGATTAGATTAGTTTTGGAGTTGATTTGAAGGGATTAGAATAGGTTTTGTCCGATAAAACTATTTTCATAATGTATAAAATAGGTTCTGTCCTTGTTTCATTTTCTGGAAAATCCGACTTTAGTCTCGACATTTGGCCTTGATAATTAGAAAATATACTTTTAAAACGTTAACTGGCCGCTTGAACGGATTAAAACGGAGTTATAACGTCGGTGAATTTTTAAAGAGATCGACTAAAAATATAATTTTCAGAAATTTCAGCCTGTTTTTGTTTTATTCGAGTCAAAACGAGCCTTAAGCTTCACAAATTATTTCGACTTGTCAAAAATATATTAGTATACTTTGATAATAGCTTGGCGATTATATAGAAAACGGATTTGAAACGACAAATATATGCACGCTTTCATAAACCGTGAACTATTATTTTCAAAAACTATATTATTTTACATACGTTACTATTAATTAACGCCCATGTTGAGGCTGTTTTAGCAGGTTGTGAAACTTTTTGGAACGAAATGTCTTCTAGAAAATCAAGTTCACCGGCCATATTTTTCAAAACAACAAGCTGTTTGGAAAGCGGAGTTGTAGTAAATTATTTACGGATGTTCAAACTTGGCCGAAACTCATTTTATGCACAACAATTAGCCAAAACCACCATCTATAACCCTTATTATCTTTATGTTCGAGACCTTTTGGACGAAAACTCCTGAACTGAAACTTTAGATATCGATACAAACTTTCCAAAACCGCCGAAGTTCGTTCTCTAACGATCGACGACACCGCTTTTACGCTAGTTTTCCAAAGCCATTTTGTTAATCTCATGAAAATTCCACATTGTTTTTGCGATTTAAAAGTGGAAATTTCACTATAAATCATTATAAAACCATTGTAGGATGACATTTTGAAGTAAAAACTTGAAAAGTGATTTTTGATTGGTCAAGACGTCAAACGAGTATTTTTCGACGACAAGTATTATTTTCAAACCCAAGAATGGTATAAATAACATACGAAGTGCACGCATAACATTACATTGCAATTCATGACATATCATATCATTCGAATAGGTCCGGTTAACGATTACAAGATACCTCAGTGTACTCACTTTCGCATCATTCCGTTATCCAAGTGAGTTTTCATAGCCCCGTTGTACATGCTTTTAATTATTTTCAAACCTACGGGGGAGAATACATTGCACAACATTTTATTACGATACCAAGTACATTAAATTCATTTACATTGCGTAAGTTACCACATTGCCAATTGAAAGTCCCCATTACCTGAACATGAACCGAATCTTGAGCGAGGATGAGTGGCTAGATCTATCGAGGGTGACGCCTCCATCCGAGTTGGTGAATCCCAACTTGTCATACGGATGCATTTCATTTGATAACATTACGGAGTTGTCCGCAACACTCAGGGGTATACATTATGAACTACTAGGGGTCATGGGCTTATAGCAATTGTAACATTTTTTTACGTGACTTGATTGTCATGCATGATCTATACTTGTGTATTCGTATAAAACATTTACATAAACCTATGATTTCTCACCAACATTATTGTTGACCGTTTTTAGCAATGTATTTTCGGTAACCGAGGCATTATCATCATGACATGGTTAGGACCTATATTTTGAGTCGCGGTGTCGACTTACATTATTGAACATTATGGCACTATCTTTCAAAAACATCGTTTGGACTTGTATTATATTTATGTTTCCGCAAACTTTGTAAACCTTTGGGACCTATGTTGTACTCTAATGCTTTTGTTATAAATCAAACGATGTGTTTTTAAAACGACATTTTAGGTCGTTCAATATAACTGTGATGTGGTGCTATGACACCAATCCCGTGAATTCCATTCACGCGAAAACAGTAAATGGGGTGTGACAGCCAGAGAGCCAGTTATAGAGAACTAGGTTGCATCACTGACCCTAGACTATAACTACATTATCATAGCATCTCATCATTTCATCATAAGTGCATGTTCACTTTGCATGCATTTATAATCGACATTTTTCTTGTTTATTACCATTTCAAAACGATTGTCACATGGATGCCTTAAATACCCATCCCATTATTCCTCATACTTAACGGAGAATTTTGTCATTCCCTATCACAATTTTTACATCAATTGACTCATCACCGATAACGTTGAATACCGAGATAAACCTTTTAGGAGGACGAAGTTACACCTACACCATCACGATCACTATCGATTCAATGTAGGATCGTGACAATTTTTATCACTCAGTTGAGACAGATCATACTATTGGGTAGAATTTATAGGCTTAGTCCTAATGAACCTATTTTCTTAACTCACCACAAGGATTCCATTATCATCATTGTCATTATTTTATCATCATTATCATTTCGAGCACCATCCGTACCATCACATCTCATAACCCATACTCATACACCGGACTTGCAGCTTGGGAAGCATGCATGATTTGACACACCATTACCATCTACCACTAAGACTATAGACACTACTTCATCTCATAGGTTTGAGGACTGTGAGAGTTCTAGGGCTATTGTTGCTAGACCGCCTACTCCTCCTACACTTGAAACACGATTAGAACCAAGAGGAAAGATAATATGTACCTTCCTAGCTAATGTGATCTTTATCATTTATTATCTCTACGATAATCACCACCTTGTTTATTTCATCCCTTACTCCAATTGCCCAATTTTCCATCATTTCACAACGATACATCACTATCTTACTAGGGGTTAGGCCAACTTTATTCTCGACCAATTAGTAGACTATTATACTCTAAGGTTCTCCTATGTATCCTACAAACCATCCAACAAATTTTATTTCAAATTATCCTGCTACTATTTCATGAAATTATTTCACTTGATTTTATTTCGAACTATTTTATCACCATCTTAGAAACGTTGTTTCATAAAGTTTTAACACAAGTTGTTTTATTACCAACTTATCAATTGATTTCACTATTTTATCAACTAGTTAATATCCTCATGCGAAACGATTTTCATGTTACTAAAATCATCGAAAGCATCTACAAAACAAAACGTTGTATACCAACTATTTGTCCTACATTCCCTCCTATGAGATAATAAACTTCATCGTTATCTAACGCAAACTGCTTTCAACTATTTTACCGATCATTTCATCTACTCGTACTTTAAAAAACATAATAAAAAAAAAAAAAAAATTTACGACTTTAATAATACTTTATAAACAATGACCTTACTGATACTTTGCAAACTATTTTCTCATAGTATGATAAACCGATTAATTTGCTATTACTTTATAAAACAACAAAACAATTGCAATAGCAAGTTATAAACTATATTACAAATTTTCCACAAGTAATATTACGGTCTTATAAACTATTTTAATTTTGGCGAGCTATGGTAGCCACCTGTTCGATTTAAAACCATAAAACTTGGTACGCTTACCTCACGACTATTCGCCTTTCTTTACCGACTATTATATTACCAACCTCTAAACCATCTTGATATTAATTAAACTACTTAAATCTTCTATTATTTAATAAACGATAAATTGTTTTATTGTAAGCTATTTTACAAATCATTTCACGAGTTATGTTATAATCAATTGTGTCTACCCAAAATCTTTCACTATCATTGTTAAGCCGTCATTATATAGTGTTTTATCTTAACAAGTTGTTGCTTTTACACCAAGCCACAACTAAGATTTATTATTAAACTGTAAATGATAAAAATGTTTCATTCTTACTCAATAAAGTGGTTTTACAAACCTTTTCATAAACTTTATCGTAATTTTCTTACAAACTATTTATTCTCGCTTGAAAGCAAAGTTTTATAATCGATATACCGTGATAAACATTTCCTTCCGTTAACACTCTATAGATGCTTACGCTATTTATCTCTCACTCAACCGATAAGTTAGGATTTGACGATTGACCTTTTAGGAAAGACTTCCTATACCGTCAGGAGGGGAATCCTCGACAAGAAAACAATGAAAGGATTTTGGGATTACCAACAGGACTAGAACTAGAGGTAGGATGATTCAAAACTCAACAAAAATCTTAAGACATCACGAGATACTCCGAACCACTATTTTGAATTAGAATCCAAACTCTATCATTCCAAAAGTACTAGCTAGACCTAGTTACGGGATTTAATAATGAAGCGAATACCCATGAAGCAACACTATAGAGATATACCAAGTCTTCTATCGGAGGCTATAGAACATTCTATTAGACATGGCCTCAACAATATGTGAACTTCCCTACAATGAGTTTCCCTTAAAGGAAAATTTGGTTAAATTAAGGTTATCGATATAAACTTCCCTAAGGCATTGTGATCTCTAGAAATTCCAAGTAACCTCAAATTACCACCTTCTATCATCTCTTTAGAGCTTATTCTTAACATAGGATTTGACCACGCCTCATTTTCCTTTATTTTGAAGAGTTATGGCCGAAGAGAGCCCCACCAAATATGACACAAGCCGATATCCAAAGTATATGAGGATTGTATAGCTAGGAACTAGAGAAAGAACGAGCAACATAGTCGCTGCCGCTGCCGCCGAGACCATGGTCACATCAAGCTACTAGACATGCTACTACTACAGAGTTACAGGAGATTCGAGAGTTCGTGGTACATACATGGACTTTAAGAGCAAAGACCGAAGTTCGAGGCCACATGAGCCATTGCTATGATCCGTTGGTTGGAAAGGATCGAGTCATTGTTTCTTCTATGCGATTGCCCATGACCGCAAGGTGAAATTTGCTGCTAGAACACTCTTGCACGAGGCAATGTTATGGTGGAATCATTATGCACATGGCTGGTATGGAAAATGCTTATAAACTCTCATGGGATAAATTCAAGAGGTTGATGACTAAGAAGTATTGTCCGCCCAAGGAGGTGAAGAAATTGAAAATGGAATTTCTTGGGCTAATGACCGTTGGTTATGACATTGAGACCCATCGGTTTCAAGAGTTGGTCGCTTATGTCCATATATGGTTCTAGACAATGAGAAACTACTGGAAAGTTTCATTGGGGGACTTCCAAAATGCATTCAAGGAGAGGTAGCCCTTTCTCATTCGCAAACAATTGAAGAGACCATCAAGGTAACTCTTACTCATGGCTCGGTTAAGAGGGAGAACTTTATCGACAACAACAACCGCGACAACCAAACTAACAACAACAAAAGGAAATGGGAAAATGACCAGGGAGGTTATTACAACAACAACCAAAGCCGTAACACTAACCATCACCAACAACAAAATAGAAGACAAGAAGCGCCCGGGTTCAAGTTGCTGCACCAACAAAGGAAAGAACTTATACTGGAAACTTACCACGATGCCATCAATGCACGCTACATCATAATGGTCCATGTGGTATATGCTTTATCATCAAACGATTGGGACACCTTGCTAAGGACTGCAAGGGAAAAGGATATGTTGGGACTAAACCACTATGTAATCGATGTAAGTATCATCACACGGGTCCTTGCCCTGCGCAAGGAGAATGCCAAAAACCGAGACATCTAGCCAGGGATTGTAAAGGCAAAACTATAATTACATGTTTCAGGATGTGGGAGCAAGGACACTATCGGAATCAATGTCCTCAAAACCAAGGTCAACAAGTTGAAGGTGCTCATGGAAGGCATACATGTTAGGAGGAGGAGAAGCTCGTCAAGGTACCAACGAGCGGAAAGACGAAGAAGTTCGAAACTAACAGTCTTAATTTTTCCTTATGTACTATGTCGTACTAAGTTTATGTTTTCCATCGTATCCGAATCTTTATAACCTAAGATGTACTACTTTTGATAAACCACTCGTTGTAAAATATTCTCATCTATCGTACTTTATTTCCTTTCGATTGAGATCACTTACGAATTTTACTTTTTACTTTATCCACCATTTTAGCGACACGGTTTAAATCCTTGTATGCATCGAGAGTTATAACAACTAAACCGAACATCACATCATCGTTCCTTAATTATACATAGCCTAGCTAACTATGTCTAATTCTGGAGGGATCAGGTTATGTTGGGAGCGGTTATTTATAAATCTTAGTGCAAGCAAAATGTTCACATGTTTCAATTCAAAGTGTTACTTATGAGAGATTCATCCAATATTTTCTCTACTACGATGTTTTGTACGTCCTCGATCATCGATAACCGTAACGGCACTTCTCTCCATGTCTTCTCCTCGATATTCATCATAAACTCAAAATTCGATAGACTAACGAATCTGAATTCAGGGACTAAATTCCTTTTTGGATGGGCGAATGTGACAACTCGCAATTTCAGGTCATTTCTCGACACAATTTATGCCTCACTATTTCAACATTTATCGTAAACTTGGTTTATTTGTTTCAAATTCGCGTAACCTTAAAGGTTTAGCTAATTCATGATCATAACATCACGAGCATTTCATATAGACTAAGTTTAGTCTACATTTCATTTACATCTTTTGCATCATATTAGTTCATTCATGACATTTCATTTCACATTTAACGCGTAAATTTTATATTAAGTAAACGTTATCGCGTGAGTTATTATTTTGAATATTAATCCGTTACTTTCAAAAATGATCCCGACGTATTTTTATACTTACATTTAGTTTATAAAAACTATATTTTTAGTTTTCCTAGTGTTTTGAAGTTATTTGGTACATAAATCGTTAAAGTTATATTATTACGACGTTTTTCTTAAAAACTATACGATAATGATTTTATCACTCAAATTTCACAAGGAATGTATTTTACAATTTTTATAAAATCATTATACTCTATTTTGATCTATTAAAATTTTACTTGTACCTAAAACTACCATTTACATTAACTTGAATCCATTTCACTTACACTTTTTCTTACAAATTATACAAATATATACTTACACTTTATAAAAAACTTTTGTGACAAATATCCCCTAAAATCCGGTTCTAGGGGGGGGGAAGGGATTTCATTTATTGTTTGTTGAATTATTATCCATGATTGTACATATATACACTCCAAGATTTATTTGCTTCACATTTCAATCATTCCACCACAAATAATTCAAAACAAGTAGAAAAAGTTTTCTTCCTCTTGTTCTTCTCTCCATCACCGGTTCTCACAAGGAGCACAAAGGAATCACAAAAATTTTTACAAGCTCAAGTATTCACAATATAGATTACACTCTCATTAAGGTTTTGAAATAAAAACCAAGAGTGTTTAGGTTTAACCTTGTTACTTGCACCTCATCATATTCACTAGTAAGCATGTTTCTTTCATTTTCATGTTCCTTTTCATTTCATATGTATCTTTTCATTTTTGGAGCAACATGCAAGACATATGTGATTTATACCATTTTTACATGATTTTAGAGTATATAAATATATTTGGTCATCCTATAATTATCCCCTTGGTATTCATTGGTCTTGATGATGTCTAGGAACCCATGACACCCTAAGAAGGTGTATGGTAGGATTAGATTAGTTTTGGAGTTGATTTGAATGGATTAGAATAGGTTTTGTCCGATAAAAACTATTTTCGATACGTATAAAATAGGTTCTGTCCTTGTTTCATTTTTCTGGAAAATCCGACTTTAGTCTCGACATTTTGGCCTTGATAATTAGAAAATATACTTTAAAACGAATCCGTGGCCGCTGGAACGGATTAAAACGGAGTTATAACGAAGTCGTGGTGAATTTTTAAAGTTAGACGACGAAAAATATAATTTTCAGAAATTTCAGCTTGCTTTGTTTTGTTTTATTCGAGTCAAAACGAGCCTTAAGCTTCACAAATTATTTCGACTTGTCAAAAATATATTAGTATACTTTGATACTAAGCTAAGGACGTATTATACGTAGAAAACGGATTTGAAACGACAAATATATGCACGTTTTCATAAACTTGCCGTAACTATTATTTTCTGAAAAACTATATTATTTTTACGAAACAAGTGTTACGGTAGCTGTAACGTCCATGTTGAGGGCTGTTTTTAGCGAGGTTGTGAAACTTTTTGGAACGAAATGTCTTCTAGAAAAATCAAGTTCACCGGCCATATTTTTCAAAACAACAAGCTGTTTGGAAAGCGGAGTTGTAGTAAATTATTTACGGATGTTCAAACTTGGCCGAAACTCATTTTATGCACAACAATTAGCCAAAACCACCATCTATAACCCTTATTATCTTTATGTTCGAGAACTTTTGGACGAAAACTCCTGAACTGAAACTTTTAGATATCGATACAAACTTTCCAAAACCGTCGAGTTCGTTCTCTAACGATCGACGTACACCGTTTTACGGCTAGTTTTCCAAAGCCATTTTTGTTAATCTCATGAAAATTCCGACGACATTGTTTTGCGACGAAAAGTGGAAATTTCACCATAAATCATTATAAAACCATTGTAGGATGACATTTTGAAGTAAAAACTTGAAAAGTGATTTTTGATTGGTCAAGACGTCAAACGAGTATTTTTCGACGACAAGTATTATTTTCAAACCCGCAAATGGTATAAATAACATACGAAATGCATGCATAACATTACATTGCAACTCATGACATATCATATCATTCGTAATAGGTCCCGGTTAACGCATTACAGTATACCTCGGTGTACTCACTTTCGTCATCATTCCAGTTATCCAAGTGAGTTTTCATAGCCCCGTTGTACATGCTTTTAATTATTTTCAAACCTACGGGGGAGAATACATTGCACAACATTTTTATTACGATACCAAGTACATTAAATTCATTTACATTGCGTAAGTTACCACATTGCCAATTGAAAGTCCCATTACTGAACATGAACCGTTACTCTTTGGAGCGAGGATGAGTGGATAGATCTATCGAGGGTGACGCCTCCATCCGAGTTGGTGAATCCCAACTTGTCATACGGATGCATTTCATTTGATAACATTACGAGTTGTCCGGCAAACACTCTGCAGGGTATACATTATGAACGATTAGTTTCGGGTCATGGGCTTATAGCAATTGTAACATTTTTTTACGTGACTTGATTGTCATGCATGATCTATACTTGTGTAGTCGTATAAAACATTTACATAAACCTATGATTTCTCACCAACATTATTGTTGACCGCTTTTAGCAATGTATTTTCGTAATGAGGCATTATCATCATGACATGGTTAGGACCTATATTTTGAGTCGCGGCGTCGACTTACATTATTGTACATTATGGCACTATCTTTCAAAAACATCGTTTGGACTTGTATTATATTTATGTTTCCGCAAACTTTGTAAACCTTTTGGGACCGATGTTGTACTCTGAATGCTTTTGTTATATATCAAACGATGTGTTTTTAAAACGACATTTTAGGTCGTTCAATATAACTGTGATGTGGTGCTATGACAGTCAATCCCCAGGAATTCCATTCCGCTGCAAAACAGGTAAATTGGGGGTGTGACATGCTTTTCCCCTTTCTAACACACATATCTTTAATCATTTCCCCCATTCCTTTCCCAATACACACATCTTCAATCATCTTCCCTTTACCCTCATAAACACCCTTGTTTTTTTGCTTACAACAACGTTCCTTTTAGACCTATTCCTAAGAGGTGTTGAACTTAAATAACATAAGCTAGCATCCTCCTCAATCCACCCCATAACCTCATCAGCAGAACCATCTAAACCTATGTTTTTTAAATTGTAATCGGATAATTGTTGTGGCTTATGTGCAACAACAAAAATATAGTCTTTTTGCCGACTCAAACATGGCATGAACATCATTGTCGGTACGGATTAACTTTTTCTAAAGACTTTATAGCTATAAAGAAAAACAATGCCCATATTTTTGTCTTAATACTTGCCAAGATATAATCTAGGCTGGAACTAAAAATATTCCTATCACATGTAACGCGAAAAACATTAGTAACAGACCCTTCTACATACCTTAGCGGACTGAATGCAAATAAACCATCTTTGTATAATTTGAAAACCACTTCATCTTTGTAATTCATTATGCCTGTAATAATTATGGTGTGGTAGATATTTGAGGCAAGTATATAGGTAGATACACCTTTTTGAGTAAATTTCAAAAAATGTCCTTTTGATAAAATTTTAAAGTCCATTTATAACAATTGACAATGTTTGACTTGCCATTGACACATTATTGAACCATTTTAACCCCAAAAGCAACCATGTCTTTTTCTTCATCTAACGTTGTATCTAATCAAACATGTAAATGTGACCTCCTTTAAAAGGTGTTAACTACTTGGACCCCCACTAATCCAGCTAGGAGATTTCTTATTTGCCCTAATCGATACAAACCCGTTAAGAAGAAATGTGAAATGTGAGAATGGTTTGATCCAAAGTTGGAGGAGGATTGGTACAGGGATCATTTGTATGAGATGTATAAACTTTTAAACCATAATAAAAAAACATTAATTGATCAGATAGGTGAGTTATCAACTGAGGAAAGGGGAGCTTGAGGTTGAATTGAATCAAAAGGGTAATGATTTGCAGAAGTGTGCAGTTTCGTTGACATTTTGGAAGTCAACATTTCTTGTATTTGCTATTTTTATTTCTGTGGTGTTTGCAATGAAACATAGTAAGTCAATAAGTGTTTAGGTTCTTATTGTAGAAGTGTTGTTGTATGTTAAGTGGTAGTTTATCAATGTAATAAAAAAGTTGTCTTTTGTATAAGTGTTTTGAATGTATGAAATAATTAGTTATTCCCTCCAAATATTGTACTTGTATTCTCTCTATTGATCAAGGTTTTATTGAAATCTTTAGTATTTCATTTATAAAATAGGTCAACTAAGTCTTGTATAGGGGTGACCAAAACACAGTCACCAAATCCAAGTCAACCTAAACAATAAACACATACAACTAAAGTTTGTCAAATGTTTGTCTTACACACCAGTTGATTCAAATTAGTTGACTTTTCTAAGTCAGCTAAACAATAAACACAAACAACTAAACATTGCTGATTCAAATTTAACAACAGGAACCATAAACACAAACAACTAAACCCAAACCATAACAAAATATAACAGCATACAACCATTCAAACAATAGTCTATTTACCATCCCTTCTTTGACTTACTTATTTTTACCCTTAACTGCGACAACTTGTAAATCAAGTACGTAATTGCTGATACGAGGTGTCCTTTTGGCTTTGTTACCTTTGTCAGCAACTAAAGGCTTTGCAACTGTCATAGTAGGTTGCTTACCTTTTGCTGCCACAACAGTTTCTTCACTTGGTCTTTCACTTGGTAATAGTGCTACAATTAAATCTTCTAACTCTTCATACATTAACGTAGAGAGGTGGATTTCCTTAGCATGATGAATGATCACATCGTCTACAAAAGACTGTATCACAACAAACCAGAACATATAACAATAATGAAAACTACCATCTAAAAAACTAACCTTTAACCATTTTTGAAATCAAGAAATGGTAGGTGTATTAAAGCACTCTATTATGATAGTGTTTGAGCAGGTGTATTTATGGTGGAGTAGATACACAAACCGTTACACCAATGACAAATAATGAATACGTAAACCAAAAATTGCCTATGATATAGGCTATCATAAGTTAGATAAAGTGATTGTTTTACACCCATAATAATGATAGACACAAAGCATATAAAACTCGTATGTGAGGGTTCTATTTATAGTGTTGGTGTGGTGGTGGTGTGGAATTATATACAAAACCCGTATGTGATCGTGTTACACCCATTTCCCGAGTACAATAGGCCCCATCCTAGAGGGAATTGACTGGGTCAAAACATGGTTAACTAAGGAGATATGGTTATATGGTATAAGTGTGGGTCTGGTATTAGCCTAGATAGGGTGTATCCAGGATAGGCAATACGGCTTATTGAGTTGAAAGGAATAGTAGAACCGACCTATTCTAAACCAATAAGGCATATTGGTTATAGTAATACGGCGTATGTATGGGGACTGTGGATAAGGCGTATCCATAAGAATGGATACGGTGTATCGGCCTAAATTAAGCAGAAATAACGAAAATGCCCTTTTAGCTTGTTTATATGTTGGCTTATATACATTTCCACACATTTCTTGTGTATTCTTGTGGTGTCGAGTTAGAGAGAAAGAAAGAAAAGAAAATGAGCTAGTGATGATTATTGGTGATGGTTTAAGTGTCATGATTCAAGGAATTGTTCTAGCTTAATTCGTATAGAAGGTATGATGTTTAATTAGTGGCTAATTGATAATTTAAGAGCTGGGGTTTATGAACCCTCATTTGGGAAGGATTGGGTAAATATGCTTTAAGTTAAATTAAGAGGTTATAGTAATTAAGGAATGTTTTATGATGGGTTAAGTTAATGATATATGGGGTTGATCATCATATAATCAAGATATGATTATATGATGATTAGTAGTGTTTGGAGGTGAGATATGGTTGTATAAACCATTGTTATAATTGTTTACTTATGTGTTATTAAGTGTTTATGTTATGGTGATTTCACCTAGGATGCGTATACGCAGATTATAGATGTTGATGATGATGATGACGACGCCTTAAATTGCTTAGCTTGGAGCTAAGGTAAGTAAAATGGTGATGTCATGTTGTTATATGGATTCCTAACGTATATGTGTTATGTATGTTATGTGCTAAGTAATAGGAGTCATGAGATAAGCATACGTATTGTGATGAATGTGATTTAAGTTGATGCTAGGTGCTTAAGTGAGACTTCAGATGTAAGGCCCGTGAAGTAAGTGTTTGGTTATATGTGATGCTTATATGCTGTTTGAAGTATTATGGTATGTTATGATTGTTTTACCTACTAAGCGTTATCGCTTACGGTTTAAGTTACCAATGATTTTTAGGTTATCATGAGATGACGCTATGGCTTGGAATATGGATTCAGATTTGATTTACGGAGGATTAGAAGGTTTTGGTAAGGAAATAGGAGCTTAGGTAGATACCGAGCTCTATGTTGATTTTGAAACCCCATGAGTCGTTAATCGATTTTATGTATGTTGTCAAGTGTTAAGGTTCATGTCATGGTCGTTGAAGTGAATTGGATGTCAACTAGTGTATTGTGGATTTAACGTGTATGTGTAATTTTTAAAAGGGTGTTTGGTTTAATGCTTATATTTACCCATTTTGGGTTGAAACGGGTCAAATGATGTCTAATGCATTATACTACTAATGGTTATGGTTTGTATGATAAACGGATGATGTTTGGTAATGGTTATAACGTGGAAATGGTGTTGATAACATCAAATAGTCCTGATATTAAGTGTCAATTTCCCCCGATAATGCTCGTATTTTATATCATTTATATGGATTTACGCTTGTTTTCCTCTATATTTCACTTTCAGGTAAATTACGAGCATTGGAGCTAAAGAGACGAGGATTTGGAGATTTTATAAGAGATTTATGATAGTATGCCCACTGTGAAGATGCTACGGCGTAACTCCACTCTCACATTACGCCGTAGCTAGTGCGTGACTCAGAAGGCCAACTCAGCAACAGATTACGGCGTAACTCCCAACAAAGGATTACGCCGTAACCCATTAGGTCATAAGATGTTCCACGCCGTTATCAGCTACGCCGTAACTCCTTCCAATGATTACGGCCTAATCATGTCATTTGTAACCTGTATTGAAGATACGGCGTAACTCATCTTATGTGTTACGCCGTAACCAGCTTTACGAGAAGCATTATTATGGAACTATATAGGTTACGACGTAACTCTCAACTTAAGTTACGCCGTAACTAGATCACGCCTATAAATACAAGCCCTAATTTCTGCATTTCACATCATTCACTCCACACCAAAAAGCAGAGAACGTGAGTAGGGGTCCAAAGGCAGATCTTGAAGAGCATACAGAGCCATCTCCAAAAGAGAAATCACTCCCTAACGATAAGCATTAGCGATTATCTTTTCTTTTACTTTCAATTCGTGTATTTCAATATGTCAAACATAGAATTGGTTGTTTCTTTTAATATGATCGGCTAAGCACCTTTGGTGCTAGCCTAGTTATGATTCCTTAATTGTTTTGTTTGCGTTTACATTGCTTCCGTGTAATTGTTTCTAGTGTATGCATGCATAGTTCGTTGGTAGCTACCCTAGTTTCAGTAGTTTTGAATAGCGGTAGTGTCTAGTTGCTTAGGAGAATTGACCAACTGACCCTAAGTAGGTAGACTGAGTGGGAAGGGTAAGAATTGTCCAACTGACGACCCTTTTTCGCTTGTGCGAACTGACCAAATGATCACCTGCCGTTTGGATGAACTTAAGAAGTTAGGGATGAGTGTCTAAGATGCTAGCGCCTGAGCACTCATTGTTACAAATCTTGCATGTAGCGAAACTTAATAACTTGGCCTAGGGGACTAAAAACAACTGGACTTTCAAGGGTAGTAGCTTGATCTCCGGTGGAAGCCTTTGCTGATAGGTTAGGACAGACTGACCAAATGCTGTCCTAGCGACTTAAACCCCCACTTGAATCAATTGGAAGTAGTTAGACGTGAACATAACATGATAGGATGAGTAACTAGGTTAGCACACTTTACCCTTATTGATCACAACTCTACCTTTATTTGCTTTCTTTCATTTCTTATTTTATTAGTTAATTAATCATTTCGATACTTAAAACCAGTGACACATAGACTTAATTAGAATCCGCTCACATAGCTCTTGGGACGACTTCGGTTTTACTGATTACTACACTACACACGACCGGGTACACTGCCCGTAAATGCATAAGGTGACCATAGGTAAACGAGACATTTATAAATATTAAAACCTGGTCAGTAAAACCTGCATCAAGTTTTTGGCGCCACTTCCGGGGAGTTATATTATGGTTTTTTATAAATATTAAAACCTGGTCCGGGTCGGGTCGTTGTGGTAGCTTGTTGGTAGTTGTTGTTGGTGTTTGGATGAGACGCGTGGAGCCGAAAAGCTTCTAGAGCTTGTTTGGTTCACGTTGTCATAACCGGGACCGTGTCAAGACCATTAGGGTCTTGACATTGGTTACGGGTATATTTTGTAGTTTGTTTGGATGGCGAGATTGATATGGGTTGATTGGAGATTGATTTGAGATATTGTGGTTATTTACTTGGACTTGTATTATAAATTGTCAACTTTGAGCAACGTCGGTGTTACTTTGACTTTTTAGTCATAGTTGATCCCGACAACGCCGTAACATGGACTTTAGTGTATATTGGACTATAGAATGTATAAAAGCCGAGAAGTCATGACTCGTGCTTGTGGACTCGAAACGAATAACGACTCAAAACTTATGTTGAAATTGATGTAATATATATATATATATATATAACATGTTAATAAAACTAAGAAACATAAATAATAAATGGTTTTTATATTAAACCTCCGATAACAAGACTTGTCTTGTTATTCACTATTTTAAATGGGAACCAACGTCTAATAAATGGATATATTTTCTAATTAATGAGTATTTAATGTTTCGAGCGCACGTTTATCAAAATGTGCTATTTATGAGCATTTAATGACATTTTTGAGCATTTAATACTATTTACGTCTTGTGCATGGGTTACGGATGACCTAACATTAAAAGCGTCAATCCATGTGGATAGCGGACTTATTAGGTTGACGAATCTAATAAGAGCCCGTTAGGCACGTAGGATAACGTTATTAATGGGTGAATTATCCTTATGACTCGTTAGGATGTGACTGGTTTTTGGGATAATAAGCGACACAAATAAATAATTGAGTTTATCGAATTGACGAATTCGATAAGGTCTAACTATTTATTCTGAAACTTATTGGACTATAAAGCTTGTCGCTTAGACGTCTCATTGTGTCGTTATGAGTTGCATTGCGGTCATTTAAGTGCATTCATGATGTCTTGTTGAATCAATACCACACACACGACGATACCAAACGCTAAGACTAAATGGTGAAACAAGATATTTTGGAGATAAGAAAAGGAATACATTTGGGTAGATAACGTTGATTTTGGAAATATATATTAAGAATTGGTTTACTTTAATAGGTTGTGCCGAGTCACTAGTTGCTGAGCCGTGTTAGCTGTTATCTTCGTTGCTAGTGTTTGTTTGTGCGTTGCTTGCTTGAGGTGAGTTTCATAGCCCCACTTTTATCTCTGTTTTTAACTAAATTGGGGTGAGAAATCATGCTACTCTTTTGGACCTTCTCAAGCTATTTTGATTTGCTTATGCGCTGACTAGCTTAGTTAAATATGTGGTAGATGTTGACTTAGACTAGGGTAGCATTCTGATGCTATAACGCGATTGTTAGTACAAAAAGTGTGACGGGTTGTAATGGGTATGAGTGCAGCTTGCCGGACTGGGCCAACAAGCCTCTAATGGGCTGATCTTGTACTAATCCAAGTAGTTTGATTGATTTCCCTGCACAAGAAGAGTAAACTGTTAGCCTTACCGTGGGGACGGACCCCACGATTAGACTCTGGCGTGAGAGTAAGTACACATTCTTGAGAGGGAAATAAGAGTATGTGTGTGTAATTATGAGAGAGAAAGTTGTACCTTGTATGGGGATTAGAGCTCTTTTTATTGGCGAGGCTTACCTCTAGGGTTTCCTAGATACTCGCACATAATGATTAGTCGCCGGAGCCAGACCCTTGTCGGGCAAGGTTCCGTGTTAATCGCGGATGCGGACACAAGATATTGTAACATACTGAATTTCACAAACACATTAAACCAAGATCACAAGGGGCGTATACAATAAGGTTTTTAGAGAGAGAAATAGTTAGAGGTTTGGGAACTTAGTAAGAGAAAATGAAAGTATTATTATGAGCTCCAACTCTCTACCTTGGGAGGTAGAGAGTATTTATAGTCTTACATAAAACGCCACCTACGGGCTGTGGATCAGGAATACAGTGGGTAAAGACCCGTCCGTCCTCCACGGTGTTACTTAACTAAATGCTACTTAACAGTAAATAAATACGACTACGAGCTTTCTAACGATTACATATACTTGAGGTGACCGACACTTTAACAACTGGATTTACTAAATCCTAACAATCTCCCCCTAAGGGAGGTCACCTCAAATTACAATGAATACAAACAGATATTACATTAGATTGTTCTTGGATTCTTGATTTAGTTCTTTGCTCAGTAGCTCGTAGTCTTTGTTTCTTCATGTTCCGCATGTTTGGATAATTCTAGTGGAGGTCTTTAATTGATCCATGTGATAATGAGTTTTGAGCCAGCTTTGAGATCATCAGCTACCATAAATCTCTGACTCATCCATTGTTGTATTGCCATCATGTGATGTTGTGACTTTTGGACCGACATGCTCACATTCTGGATCATGATTCCTTCTTATCAGAGTAGCGGAAGCTTTAGTTGATTCATGATATTTGCGGCAGCGTAAGCATGGAGTGAAAAAATATCAGAGTCATTGATGCACTAATCATGATTTCTTTGGAAATGAATGTGTTGTGTGAGCATGCGGCTATGGATTGACCTCTCCATTCGATCAGCAAGCGTTGGGGTGTACCTGCATAAAACAGTTAGCAATAAAGCGTACGAAAGTGTCTTTGATCACATTCGTTGAATTGAGGTACACGGCCCACGGTTCCCGTTGATCGATACAAGTACTGCCTGTAATCTGGTATAATTTCGAAGAATCTCCTTGACAGGGTTTCGCAGCTGCTCTATCCGTTCTCAAACCGGAACGTCTCAAAGAAGACAACACGGAGTGAGTGAACCAGCGAATTTTGAGATTCACTGATTGATGAAAAGAGATTTGAAAAACAATCGTCTACTGCTCAAGATAAAGTGTTTTTGCAATAAAACGAAGGTTTTAAAGAAAATCAATTATCAATCATAAACACCTTTTATTTTGAAATATTAGTACACAGTCGATGTGCTAAATAAAAGAAATTTTAAGCACAACGACCGGTTTTTCAAAGGTATCCGTCAATCCATAACCTGAACCAGGATTGATTCAAAAATTTGAATCGCCTCATTGTTTCTGTTCAGTTGTCACATGGTTGATCTATTGGATAGATCTCACATGCCACCTACCAAGAGCTTGTTTGATGTTGGCTCTAGAAGGCTTTCCATCTTCATTGTGAATATATTTGCATAACACTCAGATGTTCTGGCAATACCACAAGGATAATGCGTAGGACTCTAAAAGTATATTCTCTCTTTCCACATTGTGTGAAATAGAGAGTCTTCATTGATAGTGTCCTAATGAGATTTATTGATGATCTCGTAGTTCTAGACTCAATTGTGCTTATTTGTTTCCTGTGCCGGAGACTAGGGAGAGGGTCTCCTTCTTCAATATCAACTATCTCTACGAGAAAGTCGATAGATTATGTCGGTTCCCCGTGAGAATGAAACAAACCCTCTTAAGAGGAACTTGAGTAGCTTGGGAAGTTGTAGTTCAGTGCGTCACTGGGTTCATGACGTCTTGTCTTCAATACCAGTGTTACATTGGTAACAACCAGTAGCATATGTATTGAACCCGGTTTCTGCCCTAAGGTTGAATTATTGGAGGGCTATTTCTTTTTACCCTTTTAACATTCAATTCTTTTTCATTCTTCAACCCCTTCAGTGCTTTTCGAGACATCATAACTAGAACCTTGTTGGGTTTATTCCAGTACTAGCATAGTCTCAGTCCGCACTCTTCCCGTTTCTCACTTTTCTCCTTTTTTCATTATACCTAAGGACTTCTACACTATCTAGTGGATTGTCCCTGGGTAGATCCCTCCGGTTCTGGTGGATCATGGGAACTAATACCTAACCTTATCATCCTTATATCACCATTCATAAAGTAAATTTGGTCGGTCTATTTGGTATTGTTCATCTGCCATTGGAACCAATTAAAAACCATTTTGAAAATCAATTCAGATACTTGTGATATATTATCAAAGCATTTTGTACCTGAATTGTTTTTGATATTTTTAGAAACAGCTCTCCCTCAACATGTGCATCATGTATTTGAAATCGTTTTGGCACACAGAGGCAGGAGGAAGAATTAACTTCTTTGATTACCATTTTCTAAAAGATATCAACATCACTTCCCAGATCAAATCAAGTAGATAAAGCATATTGGGAAGGATGAGGTTTTCATAAGTTTGCTCCCCCTCAATATGTGCCTCGAGATTTGAAAGAGTTTTGCACATATTAGAAGGAACCTGCACTTAGAGACAAATCAATCACGTTTCAATTTTTTGTGGTATAAAAAGATGCTCCCCCTCAACATGTGCATGGAAAATTTGAAATCGTTTGGCACATGTGTGGATGATAGCTTGCAAAACACTTATGAGAACTATTTATCAAATTATCAGTTTAAATCCAATTTAAATCACAAATTCTCCCCCGATCACAATTTTCGAATCATTTGAGATTTGTGATCTCTGTAGATTTAAATTGATTTTGAAAGCTTTTGAGGGGAGATGTGACTTGATTACGAGAAACATTTAACCGATAAGGATCAAGTTTGAGACTTTAGACTCCAAATATTAAACATGCTTGAGTATCTTTTGAAAACATAATAATAACAAAGGTCTTGTTCCAATTGTATACAATATTGTAAAACATTGTTCTTTTTGATTATTCAAGAGTGGACCTTTCTCGATTACGTGCCAATTGTTTTGAAAAATACACTTTATGATTGAAATCATTCTCCCCCTCAATCAATCACATAAGTTGTTGATTGAAGGATAGAGATTTTGACAAATGAAAAACCCGAATGATTTTCAAAATTAGAGTCCGAAGTATTTTCAAAACAATTTTGTTTTCATAAGATGACAAATATTTTTCAGAAGAATCATTTGAAGGAAAAATATTTGAAAGGAAACATTTGTCTTTTTACCGACAAACATTTGTTTTTAGAATCAGAGCATGAGGTTTGAAGATTTAAGATAAAGCATGGCTCTGTTCTTTCTTTGACAAACGGGTTACTGTCTGAAATGACAATAAACCATTGTTTCATTTTCTCTTAATTTTTTTTAAATATTCGAACAACATCTAAAGACCCGTGTCATTCTTTGAATGACAGCACAAAGACCGTAGATATTTATCGAATCGAGAAAAACATGATACAATGACAATATTTTTTGAAAATTTTCAAGATTTTTTTAATTTTTTTAATTTTTTTTTGAAAGTTTTGTATTTTTGTATTTGCTTTTTGTAGGTTTTGAAACTTTGTATTTTGCTTTTCGAATAAATATTTACAAGAGATAGATGAAGAAAGACCTTTACTCCTCATCTTCCTCTTGAAGACGTTTGAGTGTTTCCGGTTGTAGACTCTTTAGACGTGGGAGGATAAACTCAAAACGTTCTCTAGGAAGAGCTTTGGTGAAGATGTCTGCTAATTGGTATTCAGTCCTCACAAAATAGAGTTCCACCACACCGTTCTCCACTTGCTCCCTGATGAAATGATGTCGAATGTCGATGTGCTTTCCTCTTGAGTGTTGAACGTTGTTGCATGAGAGAGCAATAGCACTTTTATTATCACAGTACAAAGGAATTTTGTTCAATTCAAAGCCATAGTCAGATAATTGAGATCTCATCCATAGGATTTGAGCACAACAAGATGACATGGCTATGTATTCAGCCTATGTAGAGGATATAGAAGTACTCATTTGTTTCTTTGAAGACCAGCTCACAAGCTTATCGCCCAAAAACTGAGCACCTCCAGATGTACTTCGACGTTTATCTTGACATCCTGCATGATCAGCATCTGCATAGGCTGTTAGTGACATACTGGTGTCCTTCGGGTACCAAAGTCCCATATTGATGGTTCCTTGGAGATACCGAAAGACCCGTTTAACCGCTTCAAGGTGCTTTTTGGTAGGTTTAGCCTGATATCTAGCACACATGCAAACAACGAACAAAATGTCTGGTCTACTGGCTGTAAGGTACATCAGGGATCCAATCATACTGCGACATTTCGTTTGGTCTACTTTGATCCCTGAGTGGTCCTCATCCAGTTTAGTACGCTCTATCATGGGAGTGTCAACAGGGTCACAAGAATCAAATCCAAATTTCTTTAAAATCTCAATTGCATATTTAGATTGATTTATAAAAATGCCTCCGGGACTTTGTGAAATTTGTAATCCCAAGAAAAATGACATTTGTCCCATCATTGACATTTGAAATTTGGAACCCATTTCATTTGAAAAACGGTCACATTCATTAGGGTCGGTCGAGGCAAAAATAATATCATCAACATAGATTTGAACGTGAATTAAGTGTTTGCGACTTTCGGTGAACAATGTCGGATCAACTGCTCCTTTGTTGAATCCAGTAGATAGAAGAAACTTTGATAGCGTATCATACCATGCCCTTGGAGCTTGCTTCAAACCGTAAAGAGCCTTCTTCAAACGATAGAAGTGAGTAGGATGCTCTAGATTCACAAAGCCTTCGGTTGGCGTATACGACTTCTTTAAGGTCACCGTTAAGAAAAGCCGTCTTTACATCCATCTGATAGACTACCATGTTCTTACTTGCGGCATTAGCCAAGAAGATTCTGATTGCCTCGATGCGAGCAACTGGAGAAAATGACTCTTCAAAGTCAATACCCTCCTCTTGACGGTATCCTTTTGCAACCAATCGAGCCTTGTTCTTTAAAACATCCCCATGCTCATCAAGTTTTACTTTGAAGATCCACTTTAGAGCAATAATCATAGCACAGTCAGGAGCAGGTACTAATTCCCATACATCTAGCCGATCGAACTCATGAATTTCTTCTTGCATGGCATTGAACTAACTATCATCATTCATTGCAGTTTTAGCATCTTTTGGTTCGACTTTGGATAGTACGGAATTGAAGAAGCACCATAAGGCATCAGTTGCAAGTTGTTTGCGAGTGGATACTGGACAAGAGGGATTTCCAATGATGTTGTCCAATGGGTGATCATGTGTCCATTTTCTAAGGTGTTCATGTGGTTGTTGTTGAGGAACTGAAGTAGTAGAGTCGATTTCTCCTGATAAAGATGGTTCTGATGATGATTCGGGAGCAAATATGTTTTCAAATGGGGCATCTTCAGGAGTAGCAAAGGGATTCTCTCCATTAAGGGTGCCAGAAACAATTCCATGATGTACACTTGATGATTGATGATTTGTTGATGAGACAGAGTGATCAGCATTAGGCGCTTCTTGACTTAATGTCATAGAAACTGAAGGGTTAACTTCGTTGAAAGGGATAGGAATAGCCTCTGTTGATGGAATTGACATATCATTAGCCCTTGGCTCATAGTGTTCATCAAACATTGGATCAAACAATTTCTTCAAATCATCTTCAGAAGGAGGTACATAAGGAGTTGCTGATGAGGGATTTGAAACAAGAGTAGAACTGATAGGACTACATGATGAAGGTTGAAATGCAGGTCCAGAACTGGATTGTCCTAGAGCCATTTGCCCGGACAGCTCATCGAACGTGACGTGAATAGTTTCCATGATATCTCGAGTTCTTTTGTTGTAGATTCGGTAACCCTTCTTGTTTGATGCATAACCTACAAAAACTCCAATGTCCGCCTTAGCTCTTAATTTACCTAAATCTTGACCGTCATTCGTTGGATAGCACAACGCACCAAACACACTAAGGTAGGAAAGACCAGGTTTTCGTTTATGGACAAGTTCGTATGGAGTTTTTCCATGAGATGTGTGTATGAGAGAACGATTTTGGGTGTAGCAAGCAGTGGCAATGGCTTCAGCCTAGAGAAACATTGGAACCTTTGAATAAATAAGCATTGTTCTTGCGGCATCCATAAGAGTTCGATTTCTTCTTTCAACTACACCGTTCTGTTGAGGAGTTCGTGGAACACTTCTTTGATGACTGATTCCAACACTTTCATAAAACTGAATTAAGTCTTTGTTAACGAACTCTATGCCATTGTCTGTTCGAACAATTCTAACAATATTGTTGAGTCGAACCTAAAGCTGTTTGATAAGTTTGATGATGACATCTGGAGTTTCGTCCTTTGTCCTTAAAAACTTTACCCAAGTAAATCGAGAGTAGTCATCAACAATGACTAAAATGTATTTCTTCCCATTTATCGATTGCACTCTCATTGGTTCGCACAAATCCATATGAAGGGTATAAAGAACTTCCATTACTGAGTTTGTGGGTTTTGGTTTGTGGGCATATTTCGAGCTTTTTCCCAATTGGCAAGCTGAACAAAGATGATATTTTTCATACTTTAATCTGGGTAATCCTCTGACAAGATCCTTTCTGGAAAGGTTATTAATGGTGCCAAAGTTCAAGTGATTGAGACGACGATGCCATAACCATGACTTTGTTTTAGAAGCCTTTAACAGCAAGCAGATTGGCGAAGACTTCATCATGTCTTCGATAGAGATGGTGTATAGATTTGAATCACGAGTTCCTCTTAACAATTCCACACCATCAAGTTCTCTAACAAAACAAGTATGTTTTCTAAAAGCCACTTCAAGATCAGAATCACAGAATTGACCAACAGAAAACAAGTTATGACCAAGACCTTCAACATAATATACCCTGGAGATTACACTTTTGCCAACGACATAGTCTCCATAACCCATAATGGCTCCAAAATGGTCGTTCCCGAATCTAACAGTTTCGATGAATTTACTCACGAAGTTCATGAGCATGGCGATCTCTAGTCATATGCTTGGAACAGCGGCTGAGTCCAGTACCACGAATCGATTTGAACGATCTATAGTTGAACACAGACAAGAATGGATAACTGGATAATTGGGATCCTCATGCAAGAATGGGTTGCATTTGATTAGTAACAGTGATTGGAACACCCACATCAGAAGTAGAAACAATGGAATCATCAGGGATAGATGCAGTGCTAGTGTCCGTACTAGACCTATTCAAAGTATGTTCACTTCTTAAGGGAATAGTTCTACCAGTAGGTATCCATTTCCTAATGGGCATTGATCCAGATAATTTAGTGCACATCTCATTAAGATTGAATTTGCGGCCAGTAGGTATCCACTGATAACCTATGTTACTAAATTTCCTTCCTGTGGGTTTCCAATGTTTTCTAACCTTCTTCCGCCATTGCTTTCTAGCCTTCTTAGCTTGATTTTTTGCATTAACTATCTTAACCGGACATTTAACAGCATTAATCAAATCATTCACACCACATTCAAGATTAGTAACAGAAACCACGCAATCATCATTACATGTTTTGCCAAAAGTAGCAGAATTCGCATTAGTTACAGTACGCTTAGAGCTAACACTAGAATCAACACGATTCGTTTTATTCAAATTCTCCCTAAGGTGATCTTCTACTCTCTTCCACTGAACATTCCTAGCATGCAAGGTCCTATCATTCTTTGTGTTACCTTGAGGCTTTGACCCACTTGCTTTGGTGTCACTTCTTACTCCTGTAGAGGGAATTGGAACATTAGTTGGTTTTGCTATTTTTTGCATTCCTGAACTAGAAGTGCAGGGATCTGAACTACTTGAAGGCACATTGAAATTCACTTTCTTTAATCTTTGGGCATCGAATGGTTTGTATACTTAGCACTAAGCATGGAACAAGGCATCACAGCTTTATCTTTCGCACCTAAGGATTTAGGACATGTTGCTATTAAACATTCTAACATCTCTTGAGATCGTTTGGCCTGAATGCAAGCAAACCCAATTTCACTATCAAGTGGCTTATTTATGAAGTCCTCTTCTACAATCTCACGAAGACATTCAAGACTATCCTTAAGACGAGCAAGATAATTATGAAATACAAGTTCGTTATTCCTAAGATGAGGAGGAATATATTTACTTGATCCAAGGTATTTGCAGTCTGCAGATGACTTTGATGCAACATTCTCATTAAAGACAAGTGGCATTTTCCAATTTTCCTGACTCTTCAGATTCTCAATTTCCTTTTGTACAGACGTTACTTTTTCGTTGTTCTTGTCACGAGTGACTTTAATTGAATCATATAACTCTTTAAAGTGTTGTTTAACCTTTTCATTTTCTTTTAGAAAACTTTCATTTTCCTTTTGTAAAACATTAACCAAGTTTTGAAGATGAAAAGTCTGAGAACTCTGAGAATCTAAAGGAGGAGGCATTTGGGAGCCCGTCACATTGTTCTTTTCACCCTTTAATTGTGAAATTTGGGTTCTCAATTTTCTGATCGTGTTACAATGAGCTTGAATCTGTTCATCACGTTTGCTAATTTCAAAACGCATCAAATTCAGAGCATCCAAGGATATCTTGATATTTGAGGTTTTAACATTTTCTTTTAGATGTTGATATTTTAATTGCAAAGCAAGATGCTCAACTTCCAATTTAGAAAACTGTTTCACCGGGTTATCATGATCATCCTGTTCAACTTTATCATGCAGTTTAGAGTTAGTTTTCTCAAGCTCAATGACACGATCATGGGAGACTTTTAGAGCAACATATAATTCATGAAATTGAGATGCATTAATTGAACAATTCGTGGCAGTGTAAAACATATCTTGAGTGATACATTCAGAAATCAGATTCTCATTTAAGGTATGCAAGTTCTTCCTCTCAATCTCATTATATTTTAATTCTCGCTCATAGTCATTGACCTCAACAATCATTGCATCAAATTCCTTTTCCATTTCTTTAATATCTGAATCTATCCCCTTTTTAAGACTCTCAAATTGACTTTTTAATTGTATAAAGAAAGGCATGACTTCAGTTAAATAACATTCTTTAGTTTGCTCAAAACCCCTTTCCCCCTTAGTTATCCCTGTAGGTGTGATTCTCTTCTTACACGTCTTCTTGTTAACATCAAATAGTCCTGAATATTAAGTGTCAATTTCCCCCGTTAATGCTCGTTATTTATATCATTTATATGGGTTTACGCTTGTTTTCCATTGTTTTACACTTTCAGGTAAATTGCGAGCATTGGAGCTAAAGAGACGCGAAAATGGAAACGTTACTAAGGATTTATCACAGTATGCTTATTTTGAGGAGGTTACGGCGTAACTCGTCTCTCACATTACGCCGTAACTATTGCGTGACCCTGAAGTCCAACTCATTAAGAGGTTACGGCGTAACTCCTTCCAAAGATTACGACGTAACTCCATTAGGTCAAAAGAGGTTCCACGCCGCTGATACTTATGCCGTAACTACTGAATCACTTACGACATAACCATGTTTATTGAATACTACGGCGTAAACACTTATAAGGTTACGCCGTAACTAGCAGATCTAGTGCATTTACGGAGAAATAGAAGGTTACGGCGTAACTCATCTTTTGGTTACGCCGTAACCCAAACCTGGCCTATAAATACCCCATGAATTCCAGCATTTCTAATCATCCCATTCCACACACAACACTCTGAGAACGTGGGAAAAAGCTCAAGGAAGGTCTAGGGAAGCATACGGAGCTGTTTCCAAGGGAGAAGTCGCACCATTACGATAAGCTTTAGCTTTTATTATTTCTTTTACTTTCAATTCATGTATTTCGTACCTTTGAATATTGAATTGATGTGCATGATTAATATGAGCGGCTAAGCACCCTTTGGTGCTAGCCTAGTTATGATTCCTTAATTGTTTTGTTTGCGTTTACCTTTACTTCCGTACAATTATTTCTAAGTATATGCATGCATAGTTCTTTGGTAGTCACCCCTGGTTCGGTAGTTTTGAATGGTGGTAGAGGCCAATTGCCTAGGAGATATGACCAACTGACCCTAGGTGAGCGGACTGAGACGGGAAGGGTAAGATGTGACCAACTGACGACCCTTTCTACTTGTGCAATTTGACCAACTGATCACCTATCGTTTGGATGAACTTAAGAATTGGGGGGTGTAATGTCTAAGTTCCTAACGGCCGGGCACTCATTATTTAGAATCTAGCATGTAGCGGTACTTAATGACTTGGCTTAAGGGACCAGGAACAACAGGACTTATGACGGTGCGCATGATTTCTCCTGTGGTGGCATCTTTGCTGATAGGTTAGGGCGAATTGATCAAATGCTGTCCTCTCGAATTTGACCCCACCAGATGTAATTGGAAGTAGGTAGACGTAAACATTACTAATTAGGAGGATTAACTAGGTTAGCACCACTATTCCTCTATTGATTTCCCTTCTACCATTTATTTGCTTTCATATTCTGCATTAGTAGTTTAATTAATTAAAATCCTATCAAACCATTTATATTCTGGGACAATTAGACTTAGTAATTATCCGACACACATAGCTCTTGGGATGACCTCGGCTTTACCATTTACTACACTACACACGACCGGGTACACTGCCCGTTAGTGCATTAGGGTAGACCATAGGTATAGCGAGACACTATAAATATTAAGACACGGTCAGTAAAACCTGCATCAAGTTTTTGGCGCTGCTGCCGGGGAGCTATATTAGGATTAATATTAAGTCTTTCATTTCATTTTTAAATATTTCTCACGATCATATTTCAAGTTTTCAGGTACCATGGAAGTTGTTAACATCGATGACCTCACTCTTGAGGAATACTTGGCATTGACTAGAGCAGATCAAGGGCCGGGTCTTGTAAGACCGCCAATCGGAGCGGATGTTCGTTTCGAGATTAAAAACCAATTTATGAGGGAGCTTCGCGCTAACCCTTTTTCAGGAAACAGGGACGAAGACGCGTATGAGCACGTTGAAAATGTCCTATACATCGCTAGCCTTTTCAACTTTCCGGGCGTGTCTCATGATGTTAAGCTCAGGGTCTTCCCTATGACTCTAACTAGAGCAACCAGAAGATGGATCGAAAGATTGCCCGCCGGGGCAGTTAAACTTGGGCGCTACTTAAGAAACACTTTATCCAAAGATATTGCCCACCATCAAAGATTTCTAATCAACTCTTGGAGATCCACAATTTCAAACAACAAGACGACGAAACTCTGTATCAAGCTTGGGACAGATACAACGATCTTCTTTATAAGTGTCCTACCAATGATCTTAATAACCAGCAGAAGGTCAATATTTTCTACAAAGGAATAAATGTAACTATGAGACAGATGCTGGATTATCAAGGACCTATCCCGAATATGACTCCTACTACTGCAATAGAAGCTATTCAAAAAATGGCGGACCATTCTCAAAAATGGCACGACGGTGGAAGTAAAAGAAACCTAGGCGAAAGTTTCGACGGAATTGGAGCGATTGCTAGTAAACTTGAAAATCTCGGTAGAGATATGCTAAAAATCAAAGAAATTGTTCATGCCATCCAAGTCGGTCAAAACTGCGTGGTAGGGGACATTTGACTAAAACTGTCCTAAAGACGACAAGAAAGATACGATCGAGGAAGCTAAATACGGGGAAAATAGGATCTTCTACGGGGATAATCGTAATGGGTTTCGTGGAGGACCCCCACCGTATTATGAGCGTAATGAGAGAAGAGCTAACCTGGAAGGGATTATCAGCAAGTACCTTGTAGACACTACCAAAAGGCAAAAGGAGCAAGAAGAATGGCTTAAGAATTTCCAAGATAACACATACAAAAACTTCACGTCCCACGAAACATCACTTAAGAACTTGGAAACTCTAATTGGAAAGCTTGGCGACGAGGTTCAAAGAAGGAACGAAGAACAAAAGAGCAACTCTACTATATGTAAGGCTGTGTTCTCTGACAACAACAAGTGCTCTAATGAGTCGGATACCGATGGCGAAAGTGAGTTACGCCGTAATCACACTCCAGAATTACGGCGTAACCCAAATTCTAGCAAAGACATAAACAACAACCCCAAAAGAAGGAATCATTGGTGTAAAAGTATTGCAATTGATGATGGAGAATGCTACAGTTTGTGGGCCTCATGTGATCCTCGGAAACCTGCGATGGTGGTGTTGATAAGAAAAGAATAGAAGATGACAGATACAGATGGACTACTCTGAATGACGAAGAAAGGGTAGCCAAGTTCTCAATTAACGAAGTGGAAGGGCCACCCATCAAGCATTACTGCAAACCCTTACTCATCATTGAAGATGAGATCACTAACGCTTGGCCTACGTGCAATCCTTTTCGGGATTATTGCAACGGAGGAGGGAATGTGAAGAACGAATTATGGATATGCCCAAACGAGTCTGGGAGACACGACGTTGATTTTGGAAATCTATCATTCAGTGATTGGTATTCCATTAGGTTCGGGAACGCGATAATTAATTCAACTCGTTCAGGAATCTGAACTGAAATATGACAAACACTTTCTTCGAGGAAAACCATTAAACCCCTCGATGATATTCCTTCTGAAGATGACTATGACAAAGGAGTTAGGAATCATTGGTGCGAACAAATTAAAACCAGCAACGGAATAGTTTGGGCCTCCTGCAACCCTTTTGAGTATGAATGTGATGGAGGAAGCAACATCGAGAGTTGGGAAGACGAATTCCATTGGAATTCGACTAATGATTCTGAAAGAACGAGCGCCTTGGACAGATGATCTCGGATTCGACGATTGGATCAAAATCAAATACGGAAAAATTGACACGTTTACCAAAAAGAAAATCTGGGAAGGTTGTATGAGTAAAAATAACCAAACAACGAAGTTCCTGATAAAGAACCAGTTGATGACACCAAAGATTTTGTAAACAATGAAAAATGCAGACATATTCTCAACCAACTTGAAGATACCAATTCCGATAATGATTTCGATTATCTCGAGTTGCAAGGAGAAGACGGTTTCATCGACCCAAATGATGAGATACACGAGAAACGAAGATGCAAGCTTCTTGGCATCCCATTTAAAAGGCCACCTCCTATTATAGCTAAAAAATTTGAGTTTACACGATACCATTTGGGGCCTGAAGAAAAATTTTGCAAGATACGGAAAATTGAAACCAAAGAATACTTGCGCACTGCAACAAATGTCGGATGGGTTAGGCGCAACTTAATGAAAGACGTGGATGAAGTGGGCAAGCTCAAAGGCCCCCATAGGAGCCCCGCACTCGAGTCTAACTTAAAGACTCGTTAATAAAGAAAGGTGCTCTTTCGGGAGACAACCCAAATTATCCCTTTCTTTTGTTTTTATTTCCTTTCTGTAGGGTTTTGTGTTTTCTAACCATTTTGCAGGAGACAATGAAGTAATTACTCAAGCTTTCTGATTCTGAACAGAGTTACGGCGTAACTCATCTTGGTGCCGTAACCAACATTTTAGCAGCAGAATTCTTGACGCATTACCTACTACGGCGTAATACCATCTCAGTGGTTACGCCGTAACTATTCGCTTCTCAGCTCATACCAGGTTTTGCAAGTTACGGCGTAACTCTCTTATTGGAGTTACGATGTAACTCTCCTCTGCTTTAATTAAAACACAGTAACCTTGTATTAGTTTTTAAATGAACTTTGTAGGTGTGTTCCCTGTAAACCCTCACGAGACTTCACTCGTCCACTTGGGACACCAAGTGGTTTAAAAGGCTTGTTGCATTCGCTAAATGCAACCGTGATTCCTACAAAAGTGAGTTAGGTTTATTTTTCATTTTATTTTTTCTTTTTAGAATTATGCTTGTCGGTATTGTCATTTCAGGGATTGAAGTTTGTTCATGACGCTTTAACGAAGGCACGATCCTTTCTCGTGGGCCTTCTTCTTTTTGGAGCAAATTTCAGGGAAGTTCTCGCTCTAATTCTACCTTTCTCTTCACATTTATTTTAATACCTAGTACAAAAGGGACTTTGTACAATTCAAGTGGGGGGACGGGAGTAGAATTATCTCTTGAACATTATTTTGCCCTCATTTTTCTAGTTTATTTTGAAAAATTATGCCATTTTTTATATTTTGACATGTTTTTTTGAACCTAACTAGATTAGACCTTAGCCGAGCACATAGAACCCTTGATATTACATGGTGAGATTAGCCTTATCCGTTTCCTATATTTTACCCCAAATCCACCAAATTATGAGTGTGTTGGTAGCTTGTAAACTTTAGAACTTGGCCTTTGCATCATTTCGAGACCATAGACGAGGTATGTTGAGTTAGCTCGATGTATTTGGACTTTTCAGGTTTAAAAGGCAGATTATAGGATTATCATCCAGACAGCCTACCATTGTGAGTCTATCGATTAGTCACCTCGACTTTTCGACCCCCATGTGAAACCCTTTTGTTGCACTCCCTTTAGTGCAAGATACCCCTAGATACACCCTTCTGAGCCATTCCTTTCATTTTGTCACCCCAATATATTTTTTCGTTACACCTTTACACCTTAGCCTACCCTGTAGTCTTTATTGGTAATTGGGAAGTCATCATTTGCCTAAGTTCAAGGTTCGAGTGGAAAGGTTTGGAAATCACGCTTTCATCGACAACAATTATGAAGATCATTGAAGGACCCCCGAATTCCCATTGTTCATCTCAAGTGGGGGGATGTTATGTTATCATGTTTTGATTCAAAAAAAAAGTTGATTGAGTATGATTTTGTAAAGTGCGATGTTATAAGCACTATAGTATGAGCTTTATTGTTTAGTATCGAGGAGGCCACCTCGGTCACATTTGAATATTGGAGTTGGAGTTATACCAACTGAAGAAGAAAAGGTAGTGTGCCCATCACGACGTCCTCTAATGACACATCTACCTTGCATTTCATGATCCGGTCTCTAGACTTCTAAGCTTGAACTTTGGGCGGACGGTAAGTGGTGATGACTTAGTTATAGATATAGATAACCTACTTGTTTTTCATTTTACACCAATTATACATCCCATGTCTTATCCTACCCTTTAGTCATGAAGCATGTCTAGGTGATGCAGCGAGCAATCTTTGGTGTCTTGGCCATGGATTTGGTCATGTATCATTGATTTTGTCCACTTCGCCGTGACGTGTTAGTAATGACAAGTCACCCCTTAACCTTTGTCGTGTCTACCCATATTGCCTTCGAGAATTGTTTAGCCCTTAACTCCAGTGGTGGAGATTTGTGTAACCGCCAAGCTTATGATAGAATACATGCTATGACTGTGCGATTGAGTGATCACCCCGAAATTGACACTTAGAATAGTTGAGAGATTTGAGTGTTTGTTCCCCTTTTGCGAGGTGTTCGGCTTTGTTTTATTCTAGCATAAGGGATTTGTAAACTCATATTTTCCAGGTTTTGGAAAATATCTTTTTAGGAATCTATCTAATAAGGTCTACTTGAGGGCAAGTAGAGTTCAAGTGGGGGGATATTTGATAACATCAAATAGTCCTGAATATTAAGTGTCAATTTCCCCTGTTAATGCTCGTTATTTATATCATTTATACGGATTTACGCTTGTTTTCCATTGTTTTACACTTTTAGGTAAATTGCGAGCATTGGAGCTAAAGAGACGCGGAAATGGAAACATTACTAAGGATTTATCACAGTATGCTTATTTTGAAGAGGTTATGGCGTAACTCGTCTCTTACATTACGCCGTAACTATTGCGTGTCCCTGAAGTCCAACTCATCAAGAGGTTACGGCGTAACTCCTTCCAAAGATTACGATGTAACTCCATTAGGTCAAAAGAGGTTCCATGCCGCTGATACTTATGCCGTAACTACTGAATCACTTACGACGTAACCATGTTTATTGAAGACTACGACGTAACCACTTATATAGTTACGCCGTAACTAGTAGATCTAGTGCATTTACGGAGAAATAGAAGGTTACGGCGTAACTCATCTTTTGGTTACGGCGTAACTCATCTTTTGGTTACGCCGTAACCCAAACCTGGCCTATAAATACCCCACGAATTCCAGCATTTCTAATCATCCCATTCCACACACAACACTCTGAGAACGTGGGAAAAAGCTCAAGGAAGGTCTAGGGAAGCATACGGAGCTGTTTCCAAGGGAGAAGTCACACCATTACAATAAGCTTTAGCGTTTATTATTTCTTTTACTTTCAATTCATGTATTTCGTACCTTTGAATATTGAATTGATGTGCATGATTAATATGAGCGGCTAAGCACCCTTTGGTGCTAGCCTAGTTATGATTCCTTAATTGTTTTGTTTGCGTTTACCTTTACTTCCGTACAATTATTTCTAAGTGTATGCATGCATAGTTCTTTGGTAGTCACCCCTGGTTTGGTAGTTTTGAATGGCGGTAGAGGCCAATTTCCTAGGAGATATGACCAACTGACCCTAGGTGAGCGGACTGAGACGGGAAGGGTAAGATATGACCAACTGACGACCCTTTCTACTTGTGCGATTTGACCAATTAATCAATTAACGTTTGGATGAACTTAAGAATTGGGGGGTGTAGTGTCTAAGTTCCTAACGGCCGGGCACTTACTATTTAGAATCTAGCATGTAGCGGTACTTAATGACTCAGCTTAGGGGACTAGGAACAACAGGACTTATGACGGTGCGCCTGATTTCTCCTGTGGTGGCATCTTTGCTGATAGGTTAGGGCGAATTGACAAAATCTTTGTCCTCTCGAATTTGACCCCACCAGAAGTAATTGGAAATAGGTAGACGTAAACATTACTAGTTAGGAAGATTAACTAGGTTAGCACCACTATTCCTCTATTGATTTCCCTTCTACCATTTATTTGCTTTGAGATTCTGCATTAGTAGTTTAATTAATTAAAACCCTATCAAACCATTTATATTCTGTGACAATGAGACGTAGTAATTATCCGACACACATAGCTCTTGGGACGACCTCGGCTTTACCTTTTACTACACTACACACGACCGGGTATACCGCCCGTTAGTGCATTATGGTAGACCATAGGTATAGCGAGACACTATAAATATTAAGACCTGGTCAGTAAAACCTGCATCACTTCTCAAAATCAACAAATAGTTGATAAACAACATACAGGATGATTTAGGTCTTGCTATTAGTGGCAATAGACCTAGGAACTAAATGCATTGGTGTATTTGGAGGATACACAGTTGCTGGAGGCAATTTTCTACAAGGGGGATTCTTTTAAACAAGATTTTCAGCTTTTTGCATATCCATATCCTTTTTCCAGAACAATTGTTTAGGGGTTAATAGAGTCTGATGCTTAAACTTGTTTAAGGAGATCCAATTTTCCTTACGCTGTGTTCTTGAGTTATATTTTGACAGGAAAGGAAAGGAAATGGAAACTTTTTCGTGTTCTTGAGTTTTTTTAAAGAAGGGAAAGGGAAAGTGAAAGGAAAAGGAGAGGAAGTTTTGTTTATAAAATCTTCCGGCCAAAAATGGGAGGAAAGGGAAAGGAAAGGGAAAGTTATGTTGTGCAAAGACTAATATACCCTTTCTAAAAGATTTTACATTAACAACTAAAGGGCATATATGTAATTTAAACAAGTTATTTTCCTTTTCCTCCCACTCAAGAACATGATTACTTTCCTTTTCCTTTCCTTTTCCTCTATCTCAAAAACATATCAACTAACAATTCCTTTCCTTTTCCCTTTCTTTTCCCTTTCCTATTCTTTTCCCTTTCCCTTCACTTTAAACTCGAGAACTGAGCGTTAGTGTAATCATGGGGTTTTATCGTTATGTTTTCCTTTTTACATGCAGGATCGTTAAGCTTCTTATCCATTTTCTCCCTAGAGGCATCATCTAATTTTCTATCCTCTTCCGTGCTTCCAATACATGATGGTGTTTGCCTAGGATTAAGAATCTCATTACCATCATATAGTACCTTATGAGCCGCTCTGGCTTTTTTAACGACCTCTTGATTTGGTTCCTCAACAAGGGGAATACTATGCTTATCACTTAAGACTCTGTGCTTAGTGATCAAGTGAGCATCGAATGGTATTCCTTGTACGTACAACTTATTTTCAAGCTTGTTTTTCAAAGTTTTTAGATTGGAAAAATCATTCAAAAGTTTTGATTCCTTAGCATTGAATTCTTGCTTAAGCATTTTCACATTTTCTTGAAGTTCTTGTTTTTGCTTAGCAGTTTTAGAAAGATTTTCTTGTAAGGAGTTTAACTCTTATTTTAATACTTCTTCTCTAAAATTACTTTTTCTAATAATTGTACGCATTTGGACATCCATTTCCTGCTCACGGGTACTTAACTCAAACTTAGCACGTTATTCATAAATAGCAACTTGTTCTTTATAGGCATTCAGTTCAGAGATAACAGAATCATCAGGGGCACATGCAGTGTATTCATCAAAAATATGGACATCATTGACTGCAGAAGATGCATTATTTGGTACAATCTCACTTTCACTTTGCTTCACATATTGATCATATAGGACAATATAGCTATTACCCTCATCATCAATATCTAATTCGTAAGTTTCAAGAGATTGTACATTATTATGCATCTTTTGCTCATCAACTTCATCATATAGTTTTAATATCTCTGAAATGATTGAATCTTTGGATGAACCAGCCTGTTGTGGTGAAGGGACCTTTGGAGAGACCATAGGTGAGATGCTAGCCATGAAGATTGTCCAGGCATTAGGTTCATCATCGACATCGAGTCAAATGCATCACATGCAACTTGAAAGGCATTTTGATGATTGTGACCTATTTCCTGAATTGGTTGCTCATCTACATCAACATCATATGTCTTAGCATTCCCTTCAGCAAGAAACAACAACTCCTCTTCATCCAAAGTTGCTCCATTATCCTGAGCTTGCACAAGCAGCATCTTGTCTCTGAAGTATTCTGCATTCTATGGACGTTTTGGAGATGCGCAGTTCCTTGTAATATGTCCCTCACCACCACAATTGTAGCATTTGATTAGCTTTGCTTGTCCTTGATTTGGATTCCTTCCACGATTCTGATTTGCCACATATCCTCTACCAACTCCTCCTCTTCCCTGTTCATACTGCCTTTCTTGAACTGGTTGCACCATAACCTTCCCATCTCTAACAGTAGCTTGATTGTGTGGAATGGATGCTGTTCTGAGGTTATTGTTGGTGTGTAGGAGAGAGTTCATGTTTTGACTAACCATGAGAGACAATTGATTGATGAAGTTTTCCATGAGTGTGTTTGAGTCGGGAGGCTTATATCTTTGGATCACGGATGAGCTTGTAATTACCATTACCCATGGGTATGACTTGAGAAGCTTTGGTGGTAATTCCAACATTGGTGTAAAAAGCTATAGACTCGTTTGACGAGCTAGTTTCTCCCTACTTAGATTTGAACTGTTCAAGAATCCTTCGTTCAAACGTAGCATGTCTCTCATTCTGAAGAAGGAAGGCATACAGTTGCTCATAGTTGGTGTTCTTCAATCCTTTGGTTAGCTTCACAAAGGTGACAAACTTGTGCCATTCGGGATTCATGTTGTTCACAAACTTTGAGTTCAACTGAATATTTGGCATGGTCATTTTGATATTCCTCATATCATTTACAAGCTTGTGGAATCTCACGTAGTATTCATAGACACTTTCTTCTGGTTTCATCTTAAAGTGCTCAAATTCATCATACAACTGTGATTCTCTGTCTTCCTTGGTTAATTCAGAACCTGAGAGAAGCATTTTGACATTATCCCAAACAGCATTGGCTTCAGTGTTGTGATTGATAAGCTTGTAGATGTCTTTTGGAAGACCAAGTATAATGTTTGAAACCCTGATATCAGCATCAAATCTCTTTTTCTCCTTATCACTGAGCTCATCATACGTCTTTGGTCTATCCAATCCAAAGATCATGGTTCCATCTGCAGCAGTATCAATTATGTCTCTTGTAGTCTCAATCTGATAAGGTCCTTCATCGATTGACTTGAGAATGTTGACTCTGTAACATATAGGATTTCACAAACACACTAAACCATAATCACTATGGGGCGTACAATATGTTTAGAGAGAGAGAGTTCTAGAGAGAGAAATGGAAGAGAGTTGAGAACTTTAGTGAGAGAAAGAAAAATCTTATTATGAGCTCCAACTCTCTACCTTGGGAGGTAGAGAGTATTTATAGTACTTACATAGAATGCCACCTGACGGGCTGTGGATCAGGCATACAGTGGGTAAAGACCCGTCCGTCCTCCACGGTGTTACAAAACTAAATACTACTAAAAACATTAAGTAACTACGACTACGAGCTTTCTAACGAATACATATACTTGAGGTGACCGACACTTTAACTACTGGATTTTCCAAATCCTAACAATCTCCCCCTAAGGGAGGTCACCTCAAACATACATTAAATTACATAGAAAACAAACAAATATTTCATTGAGATTGTTCTTGGATTCTTGTTCTGTAGCTCGTAGTCTTTGATTCTTCATTTTTGCATGTTTTGGATAATCTGAGTGGAGGTCTTTAACTGATCCACGTGATACTGAGTTTTGAGCCAGCTTTGAGATCATCAGCAACATTAAATATCTGACTCATCCATTGTGGTGTTGGTATTATGTGATGTTGTGACTTTTGGACCGACATGCTCACATTCGGGATCATGATTTATTCTTATCAGAGTAGCGGAAGCTTTCGTTGATTCATGATATTGGCAGCAGTGTAGCAGAAGCATGGAGTGAAAATATCAGAGTCATTGATGCACTAATCATGATTTTTTAAGATATGAATGTGTTGTGTGAGCATGCGGCTATGGATTGGCCGCTCCATTCTGATCAGTTGCAAACGTTGGGGTGTACCTGCATAAAATAGTTAGCAATAAAGCGCACAAAAGTGTCTTTGATCACTTTCGATGAATTGAGGTACACGGCCCACGGTTCCCTGTTGATCGTAAAAAGTACCGCCTATGATCGGGTATAATTCGAAGAATTTCCTTGATGGTTTCGCACTCTAGCTATTCTCAAACCGAACGTCTCAAAGAAGACAACACGAGTGAGTGAACCAAATGAGATTCACTGATTGAAGAAAAAAGATTTAAAAAAACAATCGTGTATTGCTCAATAGAAATTGTTTTTGCAATACAACGAAGGTTTTAATGAAAATCGATTATCAATCATAAACACCTTTTATTTTGAAAAATAGGTACATAGTCGATGTGCTAGAGAAAAGAGTTTTTAAGCACAACGACCAGTTTTTCAAAGGTATCCGTCAATCCATAACTGAACCGTGATTGATTCAAAAATATTGAATCTCTCCATTGTTTCTGTCCAGTTGTCACATGGTTGATCTATTGGATAGATCTCACATGCCACCTACCAAGAGCTTGTTTGATGTTGGCTCCAGAAGGCTTTCCATCTTCATCGTGAATATGAATGCATATCACTTAGATGTTCTGGCAATACCACAAGGATAATGCGTAGGACTCATAAGATATAATCTCTCTTTCCACATTGTGTGAAACAGAGAGTCTTCATTGAAAGTGTCCTAATGAGATTTATTGATGATCTCGTGGCTCTAGACTCAATTGTGCATATTTGGTTCCTATGCCGGAGACTAGGGAGAGGGTCTCCTTATTCAATATCAACAATCTCTAAGAGAAAGTCTATAGATTATCTCGGTTCCCCGTGAGAATGAAACAAGCCCTTTTAAGAGGAACTTGAGTGGTTTGGAAAGTTGAAGTGTAGTGCGTCACTAGGTCCATGACGACTTGTCTTCAATACCGATGTTACCTTGGTAACCACCAGTAGTATATGAATTGAACCCGGTTTCTGCCCTAAGGTTGAAAAAATGGAGGGCTATTTCTTTTCACCCTTTTTCACATTCAATTCTTTTTCATTTTTCAACCCCTTCAGTGCTTATCGAGACTTCATTACTAGAACCTTGTTGGGTTTATTCCAGTACTAGCTCAGTCTCAGTCCGCACTCTTCCCATATCTCACTTATCTCCTTTTTTCATCATACCTAAGGACTTCTACACTATCTAGTGGATTGTCCCTGGGTAGATCCCTCCGGTTCTGGCGGATCATGGGACCTCAACCTAACCTTATCATCCTTATATCACCATACATAAAGTAAAGTTGGTCGGTCTTTTTGGTATTGTTCATCTACCATTGGAACCAATTGAAAACCATTTGAAAAATCAATTAAGATACTTGTGATATAGAATCAAAGCATTTTGTATCTTAATTGTTTTGATATTTTAGAAATGCTCCCCCTTAACATATGCATAAAAATTTAAAATTTGTTTAGCACATGGAGGCAAGAGTTCTTTGAAATCGTTAGATTAAGAATGAAAGGTCCAATCTTTTGATTAACATTTTCTAAAATGATCATCATCACTTCCCAATCAATTTGAGTAGATAAAACATTTTGAGGAAGGATGAGATTTTCACAAGTTTGCTCCCCCTCAATATGTGCCTTGAATTTTGAAAGAGTTTTGCACATATTAGAGGGAACCTGCACTTAGAGACAATTCAGTCACGTTTCAATAATTTGAGGTTTAAAATAGATGCTCCCTCTCAACATGTGCATGGAAAATTGGAATCGTTTGCGGGGAGGCAAACATGCTAATCACTTATGAAACCATCTATCGAATTATTAGTTTAAATCCAATTTAAATCACAAATTCTCCCCCGATCACAATTATCAAATCATTTTAGATTTGTGATCTCTGTAGATTTAAATTGATTTTGAAAGCATTTAAGGAGAATTGTGACTTGATTATGAAAGCGTTTTAACTGATAAGGATTGGATTTAGAGACTTTAAACTCCATTAATTAAACATGCATAATTATCTTTTGAAAACATAATAATAACCAAGGTCTGGAACCAATTGTGTAACATTTTGTAAACCATTTAGAGTAGACCTTACTTATTTAAATGCAAATTGTTTGAAAAGAACATTTTTTGATTTAATTGAAAAATCATTCTCCCCCTCAATCAATGACGAAAGTCGTTGATTGATGAATTGAGATTTTGACATTTGATAAGTTCTTTTGATTTTCAAAAATAGAGTCCGAAGTGTTTTCAAAACAATTGAGTTTTCATAAGATTGCAAATATTTTTCAGAGGAATCTTTAGAAGGAAAAATATTTGAAGTTAAACATTTGTCTTGTTGATGACAACCGTTTGTTTTAGAATCGAGCATTAGGTTGAAACATGAGATAAAGCATGGCTCGTTCTTTCTTTGAAAAGCGGTTACTTGCTGAAATAACAGTAAACCATTATTTTACTTTCTCCCAATTTTTTTTTTAAACATTCGAACAACATCTAAAGTCCCGTGTCACTCTTTGACTGACAGCACAAAGACCGTAGATATATATCGAATCAAGAAAGAAAAGAGAAAAAAAACAATATTTTTGAGATTTTTCGAGATTTTCAGATTTTTATGGATTTTTGAAAGATTTATATTTTTCTATTTGTTTTTATAAGGTTTTATAATTTTGTATTTTGCTTTTTGGATAAATATATACAAAGATATAGATGAAGGAAAGACCTTTACTCCTCGTCTTCCTCCTGAAGACGTTTGAGTGTTTCGGGTTGAAGGCTTTTCAAGCCAAGTCTAGGAAGAATAAACTCAAAACGTTCTCTCGGAAGAGCTTTGGTGAAGATGTCCGCTAACGGTATTCGACTTCACAAAATAGAGTTCCCCTACACCGTTTTCCACTTGCTCCCTGATGAAATGATGTCGGATGTCGATGTGTTTTGCTCTTGAGTGTTGAACGTTGTTGCATGAGAGAGCAATAGCACTTTTATTATCACATCTGAGAGGGATTTTGTTGAATTCAAAGCCATAGATAATTGGGATCTCATCCAAAGGATTTGAGCACAACAAGATGACATGGCTATGTATTCAGCCTCTGTAGAGGAAATAGAAGTACTCATTTGCTTCTTTGAAGACCACCTTACAAGCTTATCACCCAAAATCGAAAGCACCTCTTGATGTACTTCGACGTGTATCTTGACATCCCGCATGATCGATCTGCATAGGTCGTTAGTGACATACCGGTGTCTTTCGGTACCATAGTCCCATATTGATGGTTCCTTGGAGATACCGAAAGACCCGTTTAACCGCTTCAAGGTGCTTTTTAGTAGGCTTAGCCGGATATCTAGCACACATGCACACAACGAACAAGATGTCAGGTCTGCTAGCTGTGAGGTACATCAGGGATCTAATCATGCTACGATATTTCGTTTGATCTACCATGATCCCAGAGTGGTCCTCATCCAGCTTGGTTCGTTCAATCATGGGAGTGTCAACGGTGTCACATGATACAAATCCAAATTTCTTTAAAATTTCATTTGCATATTTAGATTGATTTATGAAAATGCCTCCGGGACTTTGTGAAATTTGTAATCCCAAGAAAAATGACATTTGTCCCATCATAGACATTTGAAATTTGGAACCCATTTCATTAGAAAACGATCACATCATTGGGGTCACGAGGCAAAGATAATACCATCAACATAAATTTGAACGTGAATTAAATGTTTGCCTGACTTCCGGGTGAACAATGTAGGATCAATTGCTCCTTTGCTGAATCCAGTGGATAGAAGAAACTTTGACAGTGTATCATACCATGCTCTAGGAGCTTGCTTTAAACCGTAAAGAGCCTTTTTCAAGCGATAGACATGAGTAGGATGCTCTGGATTCACAAAACCCTCGGTGGCGACGTAAACCCCTCTTTCAAATCACCATTAAGAAAGGTTGTTTTCACATCCATCTGATATACGACCATGTTCTTACTAGCGCATTAGCCAAAAGATTCGATAGCTTCGATACACGAGCAACAGAGCAAAAGATTCTTAAAAGTCAATACCCTCTTCTTGACGGTATCCTTTGGCAACCAATCGAGCCTTGTTCTTTAGGACATCACCATGCTCATCAAGTTTCACTTTGAAAATCCATTGCAGAGCAATGATCATAGCACAACTGGAGCGGTACTAACTCCCATACATCAAGTCGATCAAACTCAGGAATTTCTTCTTGCATGGCATTGAACCGCCAGCCTTCATTCATGGCGGTTTTAATGTCTTTTGGTTCGACCTTAGAGAGTACTGAGTTGAAGAAGCACCATAAGGCATCGGTTGCAAGTTGTTTCCGTGTGGATACCGGGCGAGAGGGGTTTCCAATGATGTTGTCCAATGGGTGATCATGTGTCCATTTTCTAAGGTGTTCATGTGGTTGTTGTTGTGGAACTGGAGTAGCAGAGTCGATGTCTCCGATGAAGATGGTTCGATGATGATTCAGAGCAAAGATATTTTCAAATGGAGCATCTTCAGGAGTAGCAAAGGGATTTACTTCATCATTGATGCCAGAAACACTTCTATGATGTACATTTGATGATTGATGATTTGTTGATGAGACAGAGTGATCAGCAGGCGCTTCTTGACTTAATGAAATTGAGACTGAAGGGTTGACTTCATTCACGGGGATAGAGCAACCTCTATTGATGGGATTGACATTTCATCAAGATTCGGTTCACAGTGTTCATCAAACATTGGATCAAACAATTTCTTTAAATCATCTTCAGATGGAGGTACATATGGAGTTGCTTTGGAGATGAGTTTGGTACAAGAGATGAACCAATGGGACTGCTTTTGAAGTGCGGGTCCAGAACTGGATTGTCCAGAGCCATTTGACCGGTCAGCTCATCGAACGTAACGTGAATAGTTTCCATGATATTTCGGGTTCTCTTGTTGTAGATTCGGTAACCCTTCTTGTTTGGTGCATAACCAACAAAACTCCAATATCTGCATTTGCTCTTAATTTACCTAGGTCTTGACCGTCATTCGTTGGATAACATAAAGCACCAAACACACGAAGGTAGGAGAGATCAGGTTTTTGTTTATGAACAAGTTCATATGGAGTTTTTCCATGAGAGGTGTGTATAAGGGAACAATTTTGGGTGTAGCAAGCAAATGGCAATGGCTTCAGCCCATAGAAACATTGGAACCTTTGAGTAAATCAACATTATTCTTGCGGCTTCCACAAGAGTTCAATTTCGCTTTCAACTACACCGTTCTTTTGAGGAGTTCGTGGAACACTTCTTTGATGACTGATTCCAATACTTTCATAAAACTGAATTAAGACTTTGTTGACAAACTCTGTGCCATTGTCTGTTCGAACAATTCTGACAGTATTGTTGAGTCGAACCTGAAGCTATTTGATTAGTTTGATGATAACATCTGGAGTTTCATCCTTTGTCCTCAAAAACTTTACCCAAGTAAATCGAGAGTAGTCATCAACAACTACTAGAATGTATTTCTTCCCATTTATCGTTTACACTCTCATTGGACCGCACAGATCCATATGAAGGGTATGAAGAACTTCCATTATAAAATTTGTGGGTTTTGGTTTGTGGGCATATTTCGTGCTTTTACCCAATTGGCAGGCTGAACAAAGATGATCTTTTTCATATTTTAATGGGTAAGCCTCGACAAGATCCTTTCTGTAAAGGTTATTAATGGTGCCGAAGTTCAAGTGATTGAGACGACGATGCCATAACCATGACTTTGTTTTAGAAGCCTTTGACAGCAAGCAGATTGGAGAAGACTTTATCATGTCTTCGATAGAAATGGTGTATAGGTTAGAACCTCGAGTACCGCTTAATAATTCCACACCATCAAGTTGTCTAACGAAGCAAGTATGTTTTCTAAAGGCCACCTCTAGATCGGAATCACAGAATTGACCAATAGACAACAAATTATGACCAAGACCTTCCATATAATATACCCTGGAGATTACACTTTTGCCAACTACGTAATCACCATAACCCATAATTGCTCCAAAATGGTCGTTCCCGAATCTAAAAGTCCCGATGAATTTGCTCACGAAGTTCATGAGCCGCGACGGGTCTCCTCAAATATGCTTGGAAATACGGCTGAGTCCAAGTACCACGAACGATTTGAACGATCTGCAGTTGAACACAGACAAGAATGGATAACTAGAAAATTGGGATCCCCATGCAAGAATGGGTTCCACTTGGTTAGTAACAGTGATTGGAACACCCACATCGAAATAGAAACAAGAAATCATTAGGAATAGATGCAAGTCGGGTATTTGACCTATTCATAGTATGTTCACTTCTTAAGGGAATAGTTCTACCAGTAGGCATCCATTTTCTAGTGGGCATAGTCTTAGCAGTTTGAGGACAAAACTGATTATTCTTATGGCCAAAAGGTATCCAATAATAACCTATCTTTATAAATGTTCTGTGGGTTTCCAATCGTTTTCTAACAATCTTTCGTCTTTGCCTTTTAGCCTTCTTTGCATGATTTTTTGAATTAACAATTTTCAGGGCATTTGACATTAGACAAAGCATTCACACCATAATCATGATTAGCAATAGAATTCATACATACATCATTACATGGTTTGCAAATAGTATCGTAATTGAATTAATTACAAGACGCCTATGGCTAATACTAGAATCAACATGATTCGTTTTATTCAACTCAAACATAAAGCTCCTAAGTTGGTCTTCTACTCTCTTCCAATGCACATTTTTAGCTTGCGAGGTCCTATCTTGCTTGGTATTGCCCGGAGGCTTTGACCAGCTTGCTTTAATGTCACTGATTACTCCTGTAGAGGGAATTATGGGAACATTAGTTGGTTGATCTACTTTTTTCATTCCTGAACTAGATGTGCAAGGGTCTGTATTACTAGAAGGCACATTGAAGTTCACTTTCTTAAAACTGGGCCTAGAATGCTTGGCACTAGGCATAGAACAAGGCATTACAGCTTTGCCTTTTGCACCTAAGGATTTAGGACATGTTGCAATTACACATTCTAGCAGCTCTTGAGATCGTTTGGCCTGGAGGCAAGCAAACCTAATTTCTCTATCAAGAGGTTTGTTAATGAAATCCTCTTTGTTGGGATATGAAAGTGCTGAAGATATCAAAGTACTGAAGATATCAAAGTACTGTAAGCTGCAAAGTATTGGAAGAAGTCAAAGACTCAAAGTACTGTTAAAGACAAAGTCAAAGTACTGCAATATGAAGTCAAAATACTGCAAGAACAAAAGAACTGTTATATTCGTTTATGGAAAGAATTGTATTCTATGTTTAGATTACTTGTCGTACAAGGTTATCAATTGTAAACCGACTAGGATATCCTTGAGCCTATAAAAGGACTCCTAGATTGGCATTAGAGGTACGATTTGAAAGAGAGTTTTAGAGTTTACTTAATTAGTGTTTTAAAGAAAAGTTCGATTATCTTAGAGTTGTATTAGAGTATCTGCATAATAAGCATATTTAGAGTTAATACTAAAAGGTTATTCTTCTTAGCTTTGTTAAGTAAATTCCGCGTACTTAATAAAGATTACTCAGTGTTTCTTTGTTAATAACTTAGGATTTATCCGAGGTTATTAAACCTTAACAAGCTAGTTAAGATAGTTTGATTAAAGTATATCGATCCAACAAGTGCTATCAGAGCTTGTGTGGAAACTCTAACTAGGAAGAAACCCTACTACAACAATCTTCAAGATGTCGATTTGTGCATCAACTCCTATCACAAAGGTATGTTCTAAGTGTCATGATTTTTATCATAAATTACTTCGCAGTTATGTGATTGAGAGAGATAATTGTGTTAAGGCTAGGTGAGGTAGCGAGTTATCAAATAACCTTTGAGTCTATGGAAGCCAAAATTTTAGCACATGAAACTAATGAAGTAGCTTGGGCTGAAAAATATGCACAACAGGATTACCAGTTAAAGCTTAGTGAATGGAAATTAAACGGTAAAATTGCTGAAATTGAGAAATTAACTAAGGAAAGAGATGATTTGTTAGCTAAGTTTCTTTGCTTGGGGTGAAGCTGGTCTGTCACATGTTTCTTATGTTCAAAAAAAGCAAAGAGCCTATCTTAAAACTGGATTAGGTTTTGGTATGGATTTTAGTAAGATAGAAGAAAACCAATCTAGTAATCGGGATGAAGGTGAGTATGAGGATATAACCACTAGTGATGAAGAACTCATTAATTATGTAGATACATCTAGTAATGATGGTTCATTAAGTGACTCACCACCTGCATATAAGAAAGCTAATGATTATCATGCTGTTCCACATCCTACTGGCATTCATCAACCCCTTAGGCTTGATGTTTCTCGTTTTGGAGTAGACAGTCTAGAGTTTAGGAAAAAGCTAGTTGCTAAATCTAGGTCCGAAACACCCAAAGAAACTGTTGAAAACGGTGTTCAAAATCAAGCAGTACCTTTAAATCAAAGTCTTGCTCCACAAGCATACCTTCTTCAAAACCTTTTCAAAAGCATCGCTAAACCTTTTGGGATAATTTTGGTCAAACCAAGTTTAATCACTCACCAAGAAGGCAAAATAATTTTGGGCATAGACATAGAAGATGTCACTTTGACAGTATGGGTCGAAAACTATGTTTTGTGCGTTTTAGTCCTACTCATCTAATTAAGGATTGTGAACATCACTCAAAATACCTTAGAAAATTTCCAAAGAACGGATCCAACCAGGACACATAGAGAGTACAAACCAGTTTGGAATAATTCAAATAGGGTCAATTCAAATTTCTCACCGGATCATAAATACCCACACCAAAAACCTTTTTCAAAACCTTCAAGATCTCACAAGACTTTCCAAAGTACTGTTAACTCCCCAATACTTTCACAAAGTACTGCTCGGAAAACAAGGTAATCGATCACAATACTTGGTATATAAATTCTAGCCAATCTCACTATCAACCTAGAAGGTATTCCAATTCACATAGGAGATTTAGATCGGAGGAACCAAGTGTTAAAAAGCATGGGTTAAGAGGAAAGTACTGAGAGGGACAGACAGTACCTTCAACCAAAAGTGAATCAGATGTTTTTGTGCTACAAGAAAAAGAGATTTGTGTTGAAAAACCAGAAAGTTTTGAAAATCCACATGTTTTGAATAACAAGATAATCTGAATCATGCTTTAGAAACCAGTGGAGATTATGTACTCAAAGAATGTGAGTATGTCACTCCACAAGGGGAACACAAGTCAATAATGGCTTGGGTTCCTCAAAGCAACTAACTTTTTCTTCTTATTAGACAGGGCAACCCAGAAGAGGAGCTTAAAGATCATTTTTGATAGTGGTTGTTCAGTGAGCATGACAGGAGATAAGGAGTTTCTGTCAGGTGTTTTGGAGTATATTTAGCTACTAAGCTATGTTTAAGGGGAGGACTATAAGGTGTTAGTATAGTCCTGTGGATTGCTTGAGGGGAGGATGCTTGTTTATACTTAGTTTATATGAAGGAATTTGGCAAAGTATGCTTTTCCTGAAAGTACCGCTTGGAAAGTACTGCTTGGGAAAGTACGCTTATGTGGAAAGTATTGTTTGTCGTATTAAAGTATTGTTCCAACGGTAATATTGATGGGTAATTGATAGTAACGGTAACTTTGTTATTATAGGCTGTGATTTTTCAAATCCTACCTATAAATAACTACTTCGATTTTCCTCTCATATTATTACTTTACATCTTTTCCATACTTATCTCCCAATCACCATCTCTTTATTCTTCGATAAAATCTTTATTGTGCTCACTTATTCAACAATGGCGAATCGTTTAACTGTTTCTAAGCACAATATGGTGGCTAATTTGGACAAGACTGAGGCGAATATGGCTTTTTATGATATTGTTGATTATCTTACTGGGTCGCCTATTAGTTATGCTCTTTTAGTTGAACCGGATGTTATTGAACCTTGGATTCAAGAATTTTGGGCTAATGCTAGAGATAACATGGAGGAGGATGAATATTATATTAGATCTACAGTTGCTAGAAGGACTATCAAGATTACAGAAGCCTCTATTCGAGAAGATTTCTTATTTGGAGATGAAGATGGGGCTATTCGATTTGACAAGCAACTGATTTGGGATACTTTTAGGAATCTTGGTTATGAAGGATCTTTAACGGAACAAACATTCAAGAAAGCATTATTCTGTCCTCAATGGAAGTTTTGATTCATGTACTGCTTCATTGCATAAGTTCTAAAAGTACTTCTTGGGAGCAGTTTGGGTCCAATATAGCATCTGCAGTGGTTGGACTAGCTACTGACAGAGTGTTTAATTTTTCAAAGCTTATTTTGGATGGGATGTTATCACATATATCCTCCGGGTCAAAATGGTGATGTACCCAAGGTTTGTACAGTTTTCTTAAACAAGCAATTGGTGATGTTCCAAAACCTATCTGCTGCCACTGTTATTGTGCAACAAGCCAAAATCTTTACATTTATGGCTAGGCTAAGTGCTTTATTCAGAGGTGGTGATATTCCATTAACTTCTACAATGATGGACGTTGTTCAAGCCGCATGTACGTAATGAAGCGGAGAGGATGAAGAAAGTGAAGGTCCCGATTCAGTACATGGTACCGCTTCACAAAGTGCTGCCTCTCAAAGTTCCGCTTCTCCAAGATCTCGCTTCACAAAGTGCCGCCTCACAAGGTACTGATCCAAGAAAGTACTGCTTCTATTGACGGTACTGCATCTTTACAAGGTACTGTTTCTCCAAGCCCTGAGGTTCAAGCAGAGATTGAAAGAACACCTACTCCATCTCCACAACATTTTGTTCCTGTTTCAGAAGAACATTCACATCTTCAAGGTGATGATCATACTATACCTCGTGAAGGTTTGACTTTGGATAATTATGCTTTGACAAGGGAGCTTGTTAGGTTGAACAAGACTGTTGAGTTTCAAGCTAAAGCGCTTAGGAAATTGAAGCGTAAGTATGTTTGGTTGAGGAATTTTATTAAACCATATATTCAAGGTTTCAACTTATGGGTTAAAGAGGAAAACAAACGTCGTAAACAACTTCGAAAGGAATTAAAACGAAAGAAGGTTCCTAAATCATCTTCTGTCAACTTGGGGAGGAATTTAGAAAAGGAAAATTTGAAAGAAGATGTTGCGAAGAAGAAAGAATCTGTAAGTACTGCAGAAACGATTATTTCAGATTCTGAGGAAGAAGTGCAAGTTCAAGGTACTGATGTTCAAGGTACTGATGTTCAAGGTACTGATGTTCAAGGTACTGAACATCAAAGTAATGTTTTTCATGATACATCTAGTCAAGAAGTGATAACACCAAGGGTATTGAATTTTGAAGAAGATGCTGGTCCTTCTACAATTGTTATAGAAGAAGAGGAGGAAGCTACATTCAAACCCATTTACTCTGCAAGTGATGATGAATTAATTGCTACAATATTAGATTTGTCACAACCAAGAGGAGGAGTTACTATTAGAGATGTACAAGAAGAAGAACAACCAAGAACTTCTCAACCTTCAATTGATCCAAAAGATAAAGGAAAAGGTATTCTGGTTGAAACAAAGAAAAAGAAACTCACTTTAGCTGAACTTAGAGCAATTGAAGTTTCTAGGAATGAAGCTGCAGCTAGAAAAGTTCAAGAAGAGTTAGATGCTCAAGATAGAAAAGAACAAGAAGCTCAAGAAGCTCAATAGAGAAGCACTCAAAAGGTGCAAGATCAATTAGATGTGAAGCTACTGAACCTTTGACATCCCCTACACCTGTTAGATTTATGCCAAGAAGACCTAATTTAGCTAAGGACGGGAATGCTATGATGGCTTATTTAAAAAGTCGAGGATATAAGGGTTTGCAGAAGTTAAACTATGTTGATATGAAAAGAATCTATGATGCTGAAACAGCAGCTTATAAGAAGAGTGTTGCTGATATTAAAGACTTTAGAAAAGAAGCTCATTGGACTGAATCTGAAAGGAAGAAGAGCTTAAAGAGAAAAAGAAAACTGGGTTACAGATGTTCAGTATTCAAAGAAAGAAAAGGTTGAATTAAGATCTGAGACTAGAGATGAATTGAAGAATTATCTCAGAATGGTAGATTTTGATTATACAAAGGAAGATGATGACATGAAGATGAACAGATCAAAGATCAGTGTTTTTAATGTTGTGAAATCAAAGAATGGAGATTACATGATTTTTCATAAAGAAGATGAAAGCTTCAAAGTTTTTAAAAGGCTATGGGATTTACTGCATATTATAGATAGAGTAGACCTATTCTACTTATATCATGTTGTGAAGGCTTACTTTGAAAATAATCCATTGGAAGGGATTGGTTTGGTTTTACATGGTGATCTCATAACTATATGGGAAACTGAAGAAGAGAGCACTAATGATATCTGGAAGAATCAAGAAAGCTGGGAAATAGTTTGCTGGAGATTTTTTGAAGAATCTGGAATTCATGTTTTGGAGCTGGAAAATGGAACAATGATACACATGTTTGCAGAAAGAAGATACCCTCTCACAGTTGAGCTCATGAGAAGAATGCTAGAGCATGGATTGGAAGTAGAAGAGGATAATGAAACTGCTTGCATGGTTATCAACTTGTTTATAAACTGGACTACCATTCCTGAGAATGATCAATAACTGGTATGAATTTTATTTGAATATATACTTTTTGATATATCAGTACTTTTATTCAAAGTACTGCTGATCGACATACTTTCATCAAAGTACTTGTTTTTGAACTAAACTAGTTAAATAAATTTTATAAGAAACCTCTTTGCTAAGTAATAAATATTTTGAAATAAAGGTTCAATAAATGGTTTTTGTGATGATAACATCAATAGGTTATCAATCCACCATGGTTACAAAAGGATTGACTAATCCATGAGCAAACGGCTCGGGTAAAGATATATCAAATCCGTTTTTAGTTGACAACTTGCTAATAAGTTGGATGGTATTCAACTCACCATATCAATAATGTGAAGAGTTGGCTAGCCCACAAGAAAATGGCTTGTGGTAAAGGCGGTGGAAAAACCATTATTGGTAATTAGTTCACCATTAGATAGAAGAACTAACTAGTCCGGAAGGGTACAGCTTTTGGTAAAGACAAAACAAATCTGTTGATAGCTGGTGGTTTGCTAAAAATCATATGGTTATCAATGTACCATGGTCTTACACACCAAAACATTTGGCTACTCCAAAGATAATGGCTTTGGTAAAGAGATCTAAATCCATTAATTTTTCAATGATTCACTTGAAAGTGATGAGAATAGTATGCAACTTAAACTGAATTAAATGTACAAATTGTCATATGTTGCGTGGTTCTTTGAAAAGATGGAGCTTGCTGGATCTGTAAAAGAGAACAATTCTAAGAGATACTTTGACAAACACAGATGTTACAAAGATAAAAGCTTAAAGACTAAGAAACAATCCGTTTTTAAAAGATGAAGTTGTTAAAGATATATTCACAAAGGAACTTGAAGTCAAGCAAGTAGAATTCAAGTTAGGGAGGATTGTTGGGATATGAAAGTGCTGAAGATATCAAAGTACTTAAGATATCAAAGTACTGTAGTGCAAAGTACCGAAGAAGTCAAAGACTAAAAGTACTGTTAAAGACAAAGTCAAAGTACTGCAATATGAAGTCAAAGTACTGCAAGAACAAAATAACTGTTATATTCGTTTATGGAAAGAATTGTATTCTATGTTTAGATTACTTGTCGTACAAGGTTATCAATTGTAAACCGACTAGGATATCCTTGAGCCTATAAAAGGACTCCTAGATTGGCATTAGAGGTACGATTTGAAAGAGAGTTTTAGAGTTTTCGAATTAGTGTTTTAGAGAAAAGTTCGATTATCTTAGAGTTGTATTAGAGTATCTGCATAATAAGCAGATTTAGAGTTAATAATAAAAGGTTATTCTTCTTAGCTTTGTTAAGTAAATTCCGCGTACTTAATAAAGATTACTCAGTGTTTCTTTGTTAATAACTTAGGATTTATCCGAGGTTATTAAACCTTAACAAGCTAGTTAAGATAGTTTGATTAAAGTATATCGATCTAACACTCTTCGACAATCTCACGGAGACATTCTAGACTATCCTTAAGGTAAGCACAATAGTCATGAAACGCAGGTTCATTATTCCTAAGATGAGGAGGAATGTATTTAACAGTAACAGTGTATTTGCAGTCAGAGGATGACTTTGAGACAACATTCTTATTAAAAACAAGTGGCAGTTTCCCATTTTCCTGACTTCTCAAATTCTCAATTTCTTTTTGTAAAGACATTATTTTTTCGTTGTTTTGGTCACGAGTGACTTTCATTGAATCATATAACTCTTTAAAGTGTCGTTAACCTTTTCATTTTCTTCTAGAAAACTCTCGTTTTCCTTCTGTAAGGCATTAACTAAGTTTTGAAGATGAAAAATTTGAGAGTACTGAGAATCTGAAGGATGAGGCATTTGGGATCCAGTCACATTATTCTTTTCACCCTTTAATTGAGAGATTTGGGCTTTCAACTTTTTGATCGTGTTACAATGAGCTCAAATCTGTTCATCACATTTGCTAATTTCAAAAACTGCATCAAATTCAGGAACATCCAAGGATGTCTTGATATTTGAGGTTTTAACATTTTCTTTTAGATGTTGATATTTTAGTTGTAAATCCAAATGTTCAACTTCTAGTTTAGAAAGATGCTTTACCAAATTATCGTGATCATCCGGATCAATTTTCTCATTAAGTTTCAAATTAATCTTTTCAAGCTCAATGACACGATCATGGGAGAATTTCAGAGCAACAGATAATTCATGAAATTGAGAAGCATTAATGGAGCAATTCGTAGCAGATAAAAACACATCTTGAGTAATACATTCAGAAATACGATTCTCATTCAAGGTATGCAAGTTCTTCCTCTCAATCTCATTATATTTTAAAGCTCGCTCATAGTCACTAACCTCAACTATCATTGCATCAAATTCCTTTTCCATTCCTTTAATATCTGAATCTATCCCCTTTTTAAGACTCTCGAATTGATCTTTTAGTTGTTTAAAGAAAGGCATGAACTCAGTTAGATAGCATTCTTTTGTTTGCTCAAAACCCCTTTCCCTTCAGTTATCCCAGCGGGTGTGATCCTTTTCTTACAAGTTTTCTCAAAATCGACAAATAGTTGAAGAATAACATATTGGTGATTAAGGTCTTACTCTTAGTGGCAATAGTTCTAGGAACTAAATGCATTGGTGTATTTGGAGGATACACGATCGCTAGGCATTTTCCTAAGAGGAGGGTTTGTTTCAACAAGATTTTCAGCTTTTTGCTTATCTAAGTCCTTTTTCCCGAAAACTTGTTCAGGTGTTAACAACGTTTGAGGCTTAAATTTGTTTAAGGAGATCCAGTTTTCCTTCTTGTAATCATGGGGTTTGATCGTGATGTTATTCTTTTTGCATTCAGGATCTTCTAGCTTCTTATTCATTTTCACCCTAGATGCATCATCTAATTTTCTATCTTCCTCGTGAGCACTCAACGCAACTAGGTTTCTGTCTAGGTTAAAGAATCTCATTGCCATCATAAATTACATTTTGAGCCGCCTTAGCTAACTTATCGTACTCGTGGTTGGGTTTATCTATTATGGGAACACTATGCTTATCGCTTAAAACTCTATGCTTAGTGACCATGTGAGCATTCTGAATGGTATTCCCTTGTACGCACAACTTATTTTCAAGCTTGTTCTTCAAAGTTTTTAGATTAGAAAAATCATTCAAAAGTTTTGATTCCTTGGCATGAAATTCTGCTTAAACACTTTAACATTTTCTTGAAGTTCTTGTTTTTGCTTAGCACTTTTTGAAAGCTTTTCTTGTAAGGAGTTTAACTCTTGTTTTAACACTTCTTCTCTAAAATTACTTTTTCTAATAATTGTAAGCATTTGGTTATCCAACTCCTGCCACGCAGTAGTTAGCTCAAATTTTGCACGTTGTTCATAAATGGCAACTCGTTCTTTATAGGCATTAAGTTCGAGATAACGAATCATCGGGGCACATCCGGTATTCATCAAAAACATGGTCATCGTTGACTGCAGAAGATGCATCACTTGGTACTACCTCACTTTCACTTTGTTTCATATATTGATCATATGGGACAACATTGATATTACCCACACTTTCAATATCCGACTCAATAGTTTCAGTTGATTGTACTTTGTCATGCATCTTTTGCCCATCAGCATCATCGTATAGTTTTAATACCTCAGAAATGAGTTTGTCTTTGGATGGACCAGCTTGTGGTGATGAAGAGACTTTAGGAGAGACCATTGGAGAAATGCTAGCCATGAAGATGGTTTGTGCAATAGGTTCAAGATCAACGTCCGAGTCGTATGCATCACAATCGCGACTTGAAAGGCATTCGATGATTGTGGCCTATCTCCGAATTGGTCGCTCATCCACATCTACATCATATGTCTTAGCATTCCCTTCAAAGAAACAGAACTCTTCTTCATCCAAAGCGCACCATTATCCCTGAGCTTGAACAAGCAACATCTTATCCCGAAGTACTCGCATTCTCGAGGGCGCTACGATGTGCAGTTCCTTACAATGTGTCCCTCACCTCCACAGTTGTAACACTTGATCGGCTTTGCTTGTCCCTGATTTCCATTCCTTCCCCTGTTCTGATTTGTCACATAGCCTCTACCAACTCCACCTCTTCCTTGTTCATACTGCCTTTCTTGAACTGGTTGTACTATAACCTTTCCATCTCTGACAACTGCATGATTGTGAAGGTTGGATGTTGTTCTGATCTCATTGTTACTGTGAAGACTGTTGGTATGTGGACTGAGAGTCAAGTTTTGTTTAACCATAAGAGCTAGTTGATTAATGAAATGACCCACGGTACGCATCGGCCTTGTTTGAACATTGATCGAATGAGTTTGTGATTACCATTACCCATGGGTATGACTTGTGAAGCTTTAGTGGTAATCCCAATGCTTGAGTAGAAGCGCGTTGAATCATTTGATGTGCTTGTCTCTCCTGGATTTGTTTTGAATTGTTCAAGAATCCTATTTTCAAACATGGCATGTCTCTCATTCTGAAGAAGGAAGGAATAGAGTTGCTCATAGTTTGTATTCTTCAATCCTTTGGTTAGCTTCACAGAGGTGACAAACTTGTGCCATTTGGGATTCATGTTGATCACAAACTTTGAGTTCAACTGAATGTTTGGCATAGTCATTCTGATGTTCCTCATGTCATAAACAAGCTTGTGGAATCTCACGTAATACTCATAGACACTCTCATCTGGTTTCATCTTGAAGTGCTCAAATTCATCATAGAGTTGTGATTCTCTGTCTTCCATAGTTAATTCAGAACCAGAAAGAAGCATCTTGACATTATCCCTGTTAGGAATTGGAAATTCCATAAGTAAAGTGTCGGTCACCCCAAATATTATCTAGCATAAGTTAGCTCGTAGACATATCGTTTGTTACGTTATTTATCAGTTTATTAGTTAGTTAGTAGTTTAGTTTAGCGTAGTGTAACACCGTGGAGGAAGGACGGGTCTTTACCCACTGTATACCTGATCCACAGGCCGATAGGAGGTCGTTGAGTCTGTAACTATAAATACCCCTTCCATCCATGGAAGGGGTGGAGCTTTTCTTTAATCTAACCTTACACATTTTTGAACCAAGTCTCTAGCAAGAAACTCCCTCTTATCTCTAACTCTCTAACTATGGCAAACATGTATTTTGATCATCCAAGACCACCCGAATCATCAACACAATAAATATATCGATCCTACAAATGGTACCAGAGCTAGGTTATTGTGTTGTGTTGATTTTTGGTGGTTTTTATACCTTGTTAAATCTGTTTTGGTAGTTTTGATGGGCGAAAAATCTGTTTTTCGAGTATTGTGGCATAACAGTTTCTTAACACTTTTTGTATCCTTTTTCTTTTGGTTACGAAAATGTTTTCTGTATGTTACTAATGGGTTTTATGAAACTGTTGTGTATCTCAAATGGTTAAACTGGTTTGTGGTCAATTTCTTGTTAGCGAGTTGGTTAAACTAGGTCTTATTAATCTGGTCAAGTTTTTAGTCTCAAATGTTAAGTCTTTTGGTCTCAAATGTTTAGTCAAATGTTTAGTCTATTTATGGTATTAGTATGGTCATAATGGGTCAAATAAAAGCAATTTTTATCACTTTTTCTGGGTTTGTTTGAAGCTGATCGAAAAAATTTATCGGAAAACTCATCGGAAAATGTTATAAATCTTGCTAGCGACTTATGTCAAGAAATGGACCTAGCGACTTGCTATTCGATTTTGGTAGCGACTTGATATTTATCAAGTAGCGAGTTGATATTACATAAGCATAGCGACTTGTGGAAGCGAGTTGTGGTTTTCATTTGATTATTGAGTCAAATGAGCTAGCGACTTGACAAGATATAACATGATGAAAAAGAAAGCAATATAGCGACTTGACTCATTTCATTTGTAGCGACTTGAAATGATTAAAGCTAAGCTAGCGACTTGACCACAAAATCTATACCATCACAGCCAATACCAACATTACAACCTCATGCTAACCATCATCAGTAAAGTACTAAACCGACCTCATCATATCATACACCATCTTTTACATATTAAGATATCAAAGATCTCAGTTGCTCATTCGTGGTTCTCAAAATGAAAACATCCAAGACTATCAAGAGCCTCAAACACGAAATAAAACTAATCCATCTTCGATCTTTCCGAAGTATTCACTCCATTTTATGTCCGAATATTAAATGAAATACAAAACCATCAGTTTCTTGTATTTTTTTCAATCGGTTCAATAAAAAATGAAAGCTAACATGTATATGATCTCAGCTTTGATCCCTTGTGTGCGGTTCATTGAACACATAGATCTATAAAGATCTATACACAAAACATCTTGTGCTTCATGGATCTAAAACGATTTTTTTGTTATTTATGTTCGAATCTAAGAAATGAAATTAACAAGAATGTTAACTCAACTCTTTTATTCGTTTATAACTAACAAATCTCAAACAAAGACACATAACATAAATATCACCTACCTGAGACCATGTCCTAATCATCTCAAACCATCCCTGTGGTTGTGATGTCCGTGCCTAAAGCCATCTCTGTGGCGAGGCCGTTGTGATTAACAAAGGTATCTTACGGATTGGTTGCTTGACTTATTAAGATCCTCCTGCCCTTTGACACGCTTTGTTATGAGATATAGATGGGGAAACATTAATATAAGTTTGAAGAGATGTTATTATTTCTGATATGATTCGTGAAGGTGAAAGGGGGCGGAATTATTTTGAGTGAAGTATTAGGGTATGGTAATTTATTTTTGTCTGCACACATATGTGAGAGGGTTTATTAGGGTTGTGTTAAGCGTGAGGTATGTGAGTTTTATACCCGAGTAATTAGGGCATCTCTTATTTTGGATCCGGTATGATTAATGGGCCGATATGATTCTGGAATTGGGCTATGTACTAGTTGGTAAGAGTTGTGATTGGACCAGATGAGGTTTGTAGATTAATGGATCGATTGTAGGTACTGGGATTTATCTATCAATCTAACAAATAAGGAAAGACTTGGAACGATATATGCACTTGGGACGATTGTATTGAGTGACTTATTAACTTGTGATGAATATGAAAATATTGATATCCTTATTCTTGTGATACAAATTATTTTGGATACAATATTTTAACATGTGTGGTATAACAAAGACTTAACCCGAATGTTGGTTTGTATCGAGATGTTCTGTTTGATTTCGGACCGGGAATTATTCTTGATGGATTGTGCCCAAGATGTATATGATGTCTTGTGATGTCTTAATGAGATTTGATCATGATTATTGAAGATGTAAGTTGTCAAAGAGACAAGATGATGATGAGATAAGTTGAGATTTGGTATGATAATAAGTGTTGATGGGATGTGATAATTTTTGATGGTCAATGTATATGTCTTGTGATATATTGGAATCAGATCGAGTTATTTCGTTAAATCTATAGACTGTTGGAATTTATGAGATGCTCTTTGAGTAAAGTTACATTGACCAGATCGGGCTTGTAATAACATGTGGTTGCTTGGACGGTATTTCTTATTTGGATTTAAAGTGAGGTTGTCCGGGCAAGTTTACTTATTTCGTCTTCTTTCTTTCTATCCTTCCACGAAGATGACTTGTTTGGGCATTTATAGAGGGTGATAAAGACTTGGCTATTTAGTTACGGTTGTGATTCTTTCTCAATTTACCCACAACGTAACTATCACTTCGGTGTCTCACGCAGTTGAGAATTTGTCAAGAGGTTTTGTACATTGGGTACACCGTTTCTTTTTCATGAGGATTAGTACAAGCTTAAGTAACAAATCTGGGGAATTTTACTTCTTGTTCAAATTTGGTATATCGGGTTTACTTCACCATATGGTCACTGCAATTGCCGACAGAATCTGAGAATGATGTGTTTACCAAAGTGCTTACTGGATGGGTGATGATGTTGTTGATGTTGGTTAATGAACAGTTGATGAACCGCTGCATGTTCTCCTAAAAACAGATATTCACCGAAACCAAATTTGTCATAACACGTTCAAGATGACATTGTTTACGGTTTTGTCTTGATTTTGTAAAATCCCTCGAAAGAATCTATTTCTCGGTTTAAATCATAGACTTGTAAAATCCCGTGACAATGGAAACACCCTGGTAAGTGTTAGGTGCATTTCCGGATCTATCTTACGGTTTATTCTTGGTTTTGTAAAATCCCGCGAAAGAAACTATTTTTTGGTTTAAACCATAGAGTTGTAAAATCCCGTCATCGATGGAACCATTCGGAGAAAAGGAAAGTGTATGTCGGGATCTTATCGATCTTTGGTGCTACGGTTTCTGTTTAGAAGAAGGGATAAAAGGGTGTACTTCATGAATTGGATGTGTGTTTGGATATTCGTCATGGCGGTTTGGTTATTACATGGTTTTCTGAGGTTACGTGCTTTTAACCATGGTCGGGATGAAACCATTATCAAAGTTCATTTAAATGTCAAAGAAGGCTAGATTTGAGCAGAAGATGTGACAAATGCGTTAATTCAGTATTATTTATTTGAGGTTGAAGTGAAATATCACGGGCGAGTGTACTTAGTATCTGAAGGTATCGGGGATGGTTGGATGAAGATACTTCGAGATCCTTGTTCGAGCTTTATCAAAAACGAAGACTTGGAAATCTAGTTATTGGTTGGTGTCTTTTACCTTTTCTTTTACCACTTGGGGGAATTGGGCTCATACCACCACAAAATAACTATCACTTTAAGGAGTTACGTTGTAGTGCTCAGTATCACATTCAATTGTGGATTTTCAAGAGGTAATGTACGTCTTATACTTGATGGTTGGTTGGTTGAAGAGTATAGAGTACATAGAGAGTACTTAGAGATACTAATGGAAATCGGCACCGCTCTTTGTTACATATGTGCAAGTTTAAGTCACGAGTTTGGGGGTAGTTTACTTCACGGTCAAATTCATCATATTGGGTTTTCTCCATCAGCTGTCACGACAAAGAGCCTACAGAATGATAATGGGGATGATTACATGTTTTGCCAAGAGAGCTGAAAAGAGAGAGATTATGACGTATGAACACAACAGTTCATGCCTCGTTCCTCAAAGAAAAGAAATTATGCGTGTCGGCGCTTTATCTTCAAAAGAATAGAAATCTTCTTATTATGACCATTCTCATCAACATGCTTCATACTTTTCCATGCGCTTGATCATCAAGTGAACTGGCTACCATGATTGTTTTCTCATTACACTTGCTCGATTATAATGAAGATGGCGACATCATGTGCTGATTTTGCGGGAGAGAAGTGTGAATAGAACATTCGGATGATTTTCACTTATTCAATCAAGAATGGCAACTCCGTATGCAATTCTTGAGGGGGAGAATAAGTGTGAATTTAATGCATGGTTGATTGATTTCTGAGAATATATGGTCATACGGCTCCTAACTCATGTAAGAACCGAGCTTCTTCTTATCGGGTCATCTTCACATGGAGTTTTTCTTCTTAGAGCCGTTGGTTGACATCTTCACTCGGATTGATGAGTTTATCGACAAAGTGCTTCCGGTTAATGCTTCACGTATACATCAACATGATGATTCCGAACAATCTATCTGTTCTTGTTTGACGTGATTGGTAGTTTGGTGTTACCATCTTGTGTGTTCGTTGCGGCCTGATTGCTGATTTCCTTGATGAACATCTTTCTGTTCTTGTTTGATTGGGAGGGATTTTAGTTAAGGGGATTTGCAAGATGTAAGTTAATTGGGATGCTTTTTGGTGAGATGCTTTTTGGTGTGAGTTGAAGATGTTAACTATCTATTCCCCAACTGAACAATCTTGAAGAAGGTCGAGTCTACAGTCTATTCTACATTTTCTTATAGATGTTAGAAGACTAAAGACGGGTTGCATTTAACGATCTAAAGACTTCTTCTTATTCCGGGAATTTATTGAAAAGATTGTTGGTTTAGGGGAGAGCACTAATTGGGTGAGGGTGAAATGTATGATTTAATCCCCAATTAGACTTGCTCACACTGTACTTCAGCAAGTTGATTCTCACAAAGACTTCAAGCGTTCTTCTCAACATATTTCTAGTATTTGGGCTTAATATGTTGCTGATTCTGAAGTGTCAAAACCAGCAAGGGGGAAGGAGACACGTATCTAAACGCGAGTAAACTTGATGAACTTAATTCTTCTAAGTGATTGAAGATATCCAGGGAAGACAAATGTTATTACCGCAGAGAAACTCAAGGTTTGACTCATGGCGAGTAAACTTGATGAACTTAATTCTTCTAAGTGATTGAAGATATCTCGGGAAAACAAATGTCATGACCGCAGAGAAACTCAAGGTTTTACTCATCAAGGCGTTTAGTGTTCTTATTCCAACTACGTGGGGAAAGAGATGTAAGAGTTAGTTTCTGATGATAAAAGAGGTACACAAGTGTGTGATGATTTCGATGTTATCGCAATCATCGGGGGAGAGAGGATTGTGTACATTGGGGACGCTCAGCTGTTTCACTTGAGTGCTTAATCGTGATTGATATATAATCACTTATTCGAGTTGAAATCCGAGAGATAGTCCTCCTTGCAGAGATAATCGATTCGGCCTGCTTCTTCAGTGTTATCGGTTATTCTCTCTTTGGGCATTCGGGTTCTTGAGCTTCATGCACTGTCTTCAGGGGAGAGAAAAGTATACATCGGGGTTATTCTTTGGCTATTGGACTTAATCTACTACTTTGATGGTATAAGTTTCTTTGTCTTCGGGTATGTGTATTCGGGTTCGTGAGCTCTAGTCTAAGAGACAGACTGCATCAATTCATCTACTTGGGGGAAGTGTTCTCTTGACACCTTTTGGAATGGATTGCGTCAGGACTTGAGTGGTAACGAAATTTGAGAAGAGTTATTTATGTGTGGGATGATATGTTGCTGTTCTTGTTGATGATATAACCTCGAACGAAGAATCACGGTGATTATTCTTGAAAGGGGCAGCGGGATTTATGATAATGGTGTGCTTCAATGTGCACCTGGCTAAGGCAAGCTTGAAATAGAGCTTGAATCGCCTAAAGGATTTTTGGTTTGGGGAAGCGCCAAAGTCTCACTTTCGTTGGTTCAATTTCTTTCTTCGATTCAAGAGCCCCGGAAGCTTTGGTGGTGAATGTTTAAGAGTTGATGACTTCTATCTTCTATGACGTGCTACTCGATATCCTTATCTCGACTCGATCATCATCTTCTTTTACTATATCATCTTCTCTATCTTTGTATATATTTATTAAAAACAAAATACAAAAATATAAAACCAACAAAAGAAAATAGAAAATTATAAAACCTTCAAAACCCATAAAAATCGAAAAATTTCAAAAATGCCAAAAATATGTTTTTCTATGACATGTCTTCTGGTATCGATAACATCTGCGGTCTTAGAAATGTCATTCAATAATGGCACGGGACCATAGATGAAGTTCGAGCAGGAGGTGTAAATATTCTTTTTCAAAACATGTCTCAAACTATGGCTTATAGTTACTTCAGACTGTAACCCGCGCTTAAAACATGGCTTGCTATTATTTCAGATAGCAACCCGCTCTTTTATAGAAAGGAAAGTGCTACGCTAAACAATTTTCAAATATTTTGTGCACTTATCCTAAAACAAAATGAGGAAAGTATGTCGAAGGACTGCTGTTCCTACACAAATGTTTTTCCGTCTAAAATTCTTCAGAAAAATATTTGTTGTTTTCCAAAAATGGTGGTAAAATGAGTTGCTTTAACAACAATCAGATTCAGAGTTTTTACAAAATTTGCAAACTCAATCAATGACTTCAACACTTTTAACCTTTTCAGAAAAATAAGTCATTGATTGAGGGGGAGAATGTTTTCAAATCTATATCATCTAACGAGCTTTCTTAATTATCCTACATGCTTAATTAAAAAAAATGATATTTGCCTGTGTCGAAGGACTAGGAATTTAGGATATGATTGTTAGGATTAGATGATTAGAGTTTGATTAACACATAAACCCCATGCCTTATATGATCTGATTGTTATGTTGAATTGACTTTAATTAGTCGATTGTTGTTATGGGTGATGTCGACCACCATATATCTGTATGTGTGTTCACTAACGTATGCAGATATCATGGATATAAGAATGTTCCTGATCCGGATCCCACTAATGAAGATGATTGGATGCCGAAAGGAAAGGGTAACTATTTCTTGGGTTGACAAATGAAGAAACGGAGCTTAATTGGACTTCATTGGAGAGTTGGCATAAATGCAACGTAAGAGGTCTTACTGCATCAGCAGATGGTTTTCTTCTAAGTGATTGAAGAAATGGAGCTTAATATGACCTCAGTTGGCATTCAAAATGCAACGTAAGAAGAAGTCTCACTGCATCTGCAGACGGTTTTCTTCCAAGCCCTGCATCAAAAACGGAAGCTTCTCAACCACCTAATGTATCTTTGTGCAGGATATCATTTTTAAACAATTTTGAAAAAATTTGATTAAATTGTTTTGAAAATGGAAAATATTGTTTTTGAAAATTAATTGGACTTAATTTTGAAAATCACCGGACTTCTATTTATCAAAACTTAAGTCACTCAATCATCGACTACGGTCATCGATTGAGGGGGAGAGTGATTTAAAATAAAATATTTTCAAATGATATTTCTTCATAAAAGGTCCGTTTGTACAATAATATGTGGTGATCTAAAGATTTAATGTTATGTCATGGTATGATTTTTCTTTTGAATCAAGGTCTTTCAAAATGAAATTTTTTCTGTTCTTGTTTGATTGTGAAATTATTTTATTTTACTTAAAGATCTCTTAAAAACTATCATACCTGACACTAACAATCTTTAATGTTTTAAATTGGTCCTCTTCAGTCATTTTTCAAAATTAGATCTTGCCACGTCTTTCCCCAAACTTTTCTAAATGATTTAAATCAGATGGGATCACAAATCTCAAATGGTTTGATATTTTTGATCGGGGGAGAGATCGTGATTTAAATCTCAAATCTGTTTTAATGGAGTTGGTTTTAGTCCTTTAAAGGCACTCCTGCCTCCATGTGCCAAACAATTTCAAATATACAATGCACATGTTGAGGAGGAGCATTTAACATAAACCATATGAGTATTTAAACCAGGCCACATATTCTCCCATGTTTTGTAAACCTTATTAAATCACTTGGGATCCAAAATCTCAAAGGGTTTGATATTTTTGATCGGGGGAGAATTTGTGATTTAATAATGAAATTTGATAAAAGGTGATCATTTTGATTCAAATGTGCAGGCTGCTCTCTCATATGTGCTAAACGCTTTCGAATCTCGAAGCACATATTGAGGGGAGCATTTCAAAAGAAAATAAACTATCGAGGTACACAAGCTTTTATGTTTTAACATGAAGTACCTTGATTGAGTTTTCAAATGGTTTTCTTAATGGCTTTTGTGTTCGTGGATGTGCTTCAAAAGAACTCTTTCCTCTATGTGATAAAATGATTTCAAATATCCTATGCACATATTGAGGGGGAGAATTTACCAAAGAAAATCAAATGACTTTTTCTATGAAAATTGTGATCAAAGAAAATATGTCAAAGTCCTCTTGCCTCCATGTGCTAAACAATTTCTAAATCATATGCACATGTTGAGGGGGAGGTTTTCTAAATGATCAAAACAATTAAGGTACAAAATGCTTTGATTTCATATCACAAGTACCTTGATTGATTTTCCAAATGATTTTTCAATTGGTTTCAAGGATGGTTAGGTTAGGTATTTGTTCCTTAACAATACCAAAAGACCGACCAATTTACTTTATGCATGGTGTTATAAGGATGGTTAGGTTAGGTATTTGTTCCCACGATCCGCCAGAACCGGAGGGATCTACCCAGGGATAATCCACTAGATAGTGTAGAGTCCTTAGGTATGATGAAAAAAGGAGAAAAATGAGAAATGGGAAGAGTGCGGACTGAGACAGAGCTAGTACTGGAATAAACCCAACAAGGTTCTAGTTATGAAGTATCGGTAAGCACTGAAGGGGTTGAAGAATGAAAAAGAAATGAATGTGAAAAAGGGTGAAAAGAAATAGCCCTCCAATAATTCAACCTTAGGGCAGAAATCGGGTTCAATTCATATGCTACTGGTGTTTACTAAGGTAACACTGGTATTGAAGACAAGACGTCATGGACCCAGTGACGCACTGCACTAACCTTCCCAAGCTACTCAAGTTCCTCTTAAAAGGGCTTGTTTCATTCTCACGGGGAACCTACATTATCTATCGACTCTCTCTTAGAGATTGTTGATATTGAAGAATGAGACCCTCTCCCTAGTCTCCGGCATAGGAACCAAATGTGCACAATTGAGTCTAGAGCCAAGAGATCGTCCACAATATCTCATTAGGACACTAAATTAATGAAGACTTGTTGTTTCACACAATGTGGAAAGTAAGTATATATTAAGAGTCCTACGCATTATCCTTGTCGTATTGCCAGAACATCTGAGTGATATGTAAAGTATTCACGATGAAGATGGAAATCCTTCTAGAGCCAACATCAAACAAGCTCTTGGTGGGTGACATGTGAGATCTTCTCGTAAGATCAAGCTTGTGACAACTGGATAGAAGCGATGGGGAGATTCAATCTTAAATCAACCTTTGTCCAGGAATGGAATTGACGAATACTTTTGGAAAAACCGTTCGATGTGCAAATCTTCTTTTCTCTAGCACATCGAATGTGTATTCATTTTCAAACACAAAAAGTATCTCTGATTGAAAAAATACTTTTGGAAAAACCGTTCGGTGTGCAAATCTTCTTTTCTTTAGCACATCGAATGTGTACTCTTTTCAAATACAAAAAGTATTTTAATTTGAAAATTGATCTTTCTCATAAAACCTTCGTCGTATTGCAAAACTCTTTCTTCAAGCAATACGTGATTGTTTTTCAAATAATTTTTCATCAATCAGTGAATCTCAATTCGCTGGTTCACTCACTCCGTGTTGTCTTCTTTGAGACGTTCCGGTTTGAGAACAGCTAGAGCAGCTGCGAAACCCTGTCAAGGAGATTCCTCGAATCCTACGATCATAGGCGTACTTGTACCGATCAGCGGGAACCGTGGGCCGTTACCTCAATTCAACGAAAGTGATCAAAGACACTTTCGTGTGTTTTATTGCTAACTATAGTTTGCAGGTACATTTGGATGGTTGCGGTGATCGAATTGAGAGTCAATCCAAAGCCGCATGCTCACGGCATCCACACTTAATTGAAGAAATCATGACTGGTGCATATCTACATAACCTGGCTCGATATTTCATATTATGCTTCGCTTCGCAAATATCATGAACAAGTAAGGCTTCCGCTACTCTGATGGAAAGATGTCATGATCCAGAAAGTGTGAGCATGTCGGTCCAAAAGTCACAACTTCACATGATGGCAACACAATAAAGGGTGATCCAGAGATTTACTATGGCTGATGATCTCAAAGAATGCTCCAAGATCATCAAAGATGTGGATCAGTTCAAAGACCTCCACTGAAAGTACAAAGCACTTGGACTTTGAAGTTGCACTACAAAAGCACCAAGATTGTGGAATTGAAGAATTCAAGTCTACGAGCTCAAGAACAAAGTCAAGAATAGAATGCTAGGATTCGAAATGTAAAACATGGGGTGACCTCCCTTAGGGGGAGATTGTTAGGAATTGGAAATTCCATAAGTAAAGTGTCGGTCACCCCAAATATTATCTAGCATAAGTTAGCTCGTAGACATATCATTTGTTACGTTATTTATCAGTTTATTAGTTAGTTAGTAGTTTAGTTTAGCGTAGTGTAACACCGTGGAGGAAGGACGGGTCTTTACCCACTATATACCTGATCCACAGGCCGATAGGAGGTCATTGAGTCTGTAACTATAAATACCCCTTCCATCCATGGAAGGGGTGGAGCTTTTCTTTAATCTAACCTAACACATTTGTGAACCAAGTCTCTAGCAAGAAACTCCCTCTCATCTCTAACTCTCTAACTATGGCAAACATGTATTTTGATCATCCAAGACCACCCGAATCATCAACACAATAAATATATCGATCCTACAATCCCACACAGCCTTGGCTTCAGTGTTGTGATTGATCAGCTTGTAGATATCTTTTGGAAGACCTTGAAGTATGATGTTAGAAGCCCTGATATCAGCATCGAATCTCTTTTTCTCTTTATCATTAAGTTCATCATACATCTTTGGTCTGTCTAATCCATAGATCATAGTTCCATCTGCAGCTGTATCAATTAAGTCTCTTGTAGTCTCAACCTGATAAGGTCCTTCATCGATTGACTTGAGAATGTTGACTCCGTTTTCCTTTCCCAAACAGTACAATCGGATTCGTTGTGCCCATGAATCAGAATCAGTTCTGTCAAGCATAGGTGGACGAGTATCTGACCCTGCTGCTTGAACGTCCTCAGCTACAGAAGAAACAATAGTAGGAACGATGTTTGCCATGATTACAAGTTCTACGGGATTTTAGAATTCTTTGATTAAACTGGGAAATTGATTCTTTCACGGGATTATACTAAACCAAAAGAACAACTGTAAGAATGTATCACGAAGAAGTGACAATTCTAAATTAGACAAGTAGCAAAACACACAACTCGCTTAGTTATCAACTCGCTAAACAACCAACTCGCTCAAGGAGACAACTCGCTTAAGGAATCAACTCGCTAAATAGCCAAGTCGCATTTGCATCAACTCGCAACACTGTCAACACGCTTAATGGAACAAGTCGCTAAATTGCCAACTCGCTTTAGTATCAACTCGCAAGACACACAACTCGCTTAATGAAACAACTAGCTTAGAACCCAAGTCGCATGAAAATCAACTCGCTAAATAGCCAAGTCGCATATACTAACTCGCATACAGGAACAAAGCAACTCGCTTTGAAGAAAAACAAGTCCGAGACTCAACTCACTTCGTCCTATGTTTACAAATAACCACTTTATCAATAAAAAACAACCAAACCACAATGATTTAAGCCTTCCAATTCAAAACATAAACACATATGATGATCCTAAACACAAAAGTACAAGCAAAATTCAAACTTTAACACTAGAATTTGTCCAAATGAATCAAACTCTCCTAAACCCTTAATACCCCAAAAACCTTATGAAATCCACCAAAACAAAGAGCATGAAAGATGAGTGTTCAAACCATGGCTCTTGTTACCATTTGTAACATATAGGATTTCACAAACACACTAAACCATAATCACTATGGGGCGTACAATATGTTTAGAGAGAGAGAGTTCTAGAGAGAGAAATGGAAGAGAGTTGGGAACTTTAGTGAGAGAAAGAAAAATCTTATTATGAGCTCCAACTCTCTACCTTGGGAGGTAGAGAGTATTTATAGTACTTACATAAAACGCCACCTGACGGGCGTGGATCAGGCATACAGTGGGTAAAGACCCGTCCGTCCTCCACGGTGTTACAAAACTAAATACTACTAAAAACATTAAGTAACTACGACTACGAGCTTTCTAACGAATACATATACTTGAGGTGACCGACACTTTAACTACTGGATTTTCCAAATCCTAACAGACTCCATTTTCCTTTCCTAGACAGTACAACCTAATTCGTTGAGCCCATGAGTCATAGTCAGTTCTGTCAAGCATGGGTGGACGAGTGTCTGAACCAGCTGCTTGAACGTCCTCAGCTACAATAGAGATGATTGTAGGCACGTTGGTAGACATGTTTACAGATTTTACGGGATTTTATAACTCTATGATTAAACCGGGATATAGATTCTTTCACGGGATTTTACTAAATCAAGAGAAAACCATATTAGAAACAAATATTTAACCAAGTTGCAGTAACCTTTTAACCAAGTCGCTAAGACCCAAGTCGCTGAGCACAAGTCGCTAAAGCACCAAATCGCTAAGTAGACAAGTCGCTAAAGAACAACTCGTTAAATATCCAAGTCGCTAAGGATCAAGTCGCTGAACACAAGTCGCTACTACACCAAATCGCTAAGTATACAAGTCGATAAAGAACAACTCGCTAAGTATCCAAGTCGCTAAGGATCAAGTCGCTGAACATAAGTCGCTACTACACCAAATCGCTAAGCAGACAAGTCGCTAAAGAACAACTCGCCAAGAACAATAAAGCCAAATCGCTAGAAATAATAGAAACAAGTCGCTAACCCAACCAAGTCGCTAGCCGAAGTGGAACCTCCAATAACTTATACTGTTTGTCGGCTTGTCTCAATAGGCAAGTCGCTAAGCTCAAATTGCTATGGCTTTAACTACAAGTCGCTACAAATTACCAAAGCAAGTCGCTATGAAGAATGTTTATCCGAGACTCAAGTCGCTAGGTTGAAAAACTTCAAAACCACATTTTTCAATCCAAAACAAGCCCAACCACAGTAATTCAAGCTTTCCAAATCAAAACCCAAGCACATACAAGGATTCTAAACACAAAAGTACACTCAAAATTCAAACTTTAACAGAAGAAATGATCCAAATGATGCAAAAACTACTAAACTTTTTCAAACCCAAAAACCATATAAAACCACTAGAAATCCAAGGATATGTAAGAGAGATGATCAAACCATGGCTCTTGATACCATTTGTAACATATTGGATTTCACAAACACATTAAACCATGATCACAAGGGGCATATACAGTAAGGTTTTTAGAGAGAGAAATAGTTAGAGGTTTGGGAACTTAGTAAGAGAAAATGAAAGTATTATTATGAGCTCCAACTCTCTACCTTGGGAGGTAGAGATTATTTATAGTCTTACATAAAACGCCACCTACGGGCTGTGGATCAGGCATACAGTGGGTAAAGACTCTTCCGTCCTCCACGGTGTTACTTAACTAAATACTACTTAACAGTAAATAAATACAACTACGAGCTTTCTAACGATTACATATACTTGAGATGACCGACACTTTAACAACTGGATTTACTAAATCCTAACAGATATCTTCAGTGGCTAAAGGCTCAGCCCACCATGTATCTTACGTGCGTCTTTAGGTTTGGACTATAGCCAATTTCGTCATTGGGCTTACTGTTGGTCCAGGGTTCGTAATTATTTTATCGTTATTAGGCCTGGGCCCAATATGTGTATAGTGTGTATTGGGCCTAGTGGGCCTTTTATGCATACTATACGTCATCAAGTCCCCCCAGTCTAGTGTGTGCACTGCATGTGGATATTGTCGCGTGCGGTGAATGTTACTAGACTTGAGTTAACTGAGCACCTTCCCTTTCCATGCCTTTTTTGAAATGTTCTTCTGATGTTCCTCTCTTTTAGGGACTGCTACGTCATCAAGTCCCCCAGTCTAGTATGTGCACTGCGTGCGGATATTGTCGCGTGCGGTGGATATTACTTAGACTAATTTTTGCAGAACGTTTCCTCTTCCGTACTCTTGAAGCATTTTTCTGACGCTCCCTTTTCTTAGAAATTGTTTTTTACAACGTGGACGGTTAATGACTTTTCGTGCTCTAGTTGATTGGAATCTGTTGGCCACTGGTCTTCCACCATCCTTGTCCCCGTGTTTTAGATTTAGGTCGTTGGACCAGATTGTTTTTGGACACGTGTCACCCCTTAGGGTTTTTCTTGGGGGATCACCGTTCCGCTTGTATAAATACTATTTATTTTTGCTTTAGCCCGTTTTTTCTTTTTACTTTTCTTTTGTTGCAAACGCTACTTCCTCTTTCTTTGATCCAATTTACCTTCGATCGTATTCGCCTTCCAAGTTCCTCGTCCAGGTTAGGTTCTTAATTCTTTTTCTTTTTCCGTTATGGGTACTTTTGCATCTGTAAAATCTAAACTATCGCAAAAGGTGCTTCATCATTTCTGTATTGGTTATTCGATTCCGCAATTTGTTCATCCGGAATTGCCTGAACCTGACCAAACTATTTGGGAAGAACCGAATGGGAAGATTGGTGTATATACCCATTTTTTCGAGTTTGCTAATTTTCGCCTCGCCTTGTCTTTTTTTCTTGTTTCAATTCTTGACTACTATCGCATCCATATATCGTAGCTTAAGGTCATTGGTGCTGCTAAAGTTTCTCAATTTGAGATTCTTTATTTTGCCCTCAGCATCAAACCCTCAGTTGGTCAATTTAGGTGTTTTTATGTTTTGTCTCAGAAACATGGCTGGCTTTCTTTTAGTAAACGAGTTAATAGCTTTGGCGTTTGCTATACTAAACCCCTTGATTCTCTTAAAAGTTGGAATGACCATTTCTTCTGGGTTGACTCGTTTGCTTGTCGTACTATTCATCCTTTCTTTGTTGGGAAGAACATTCCTAAGGATGTTATTCCTAAGGATACTGAGTTTGATGGTGGGCGTGTTGCTTCCCTTGTTGCCAATGCTTCTCCTTTCCTTAAATTTCCAGAACCTTTCCTTTGTTTAGTTTGGTTAAGTCGTAATTATTCTTTGGGCAAGGATTCTTACCCTGTGTTCTATGATCAAGAGAATCAGGGTGGGTATACCATATTTATGTTTCTTCGTCTGCTAATTCATTTTTATTGGCCTGACCTGTGTTTCTTCTTCTTCTATTTTCTGCAGTGATGGATTTTCTATCTTTGGTTAGGATGAAGGATCCTATGAAGTTAATTGTTGATACCCGATCGCTGGAGGAAAATGAGCTCCCTTTGCTAAAATTGACCGAAGGCCGAACTGTTTCTCTTACCCCTCCCTCTTCTGGTGACGATAGAAATGTAGTTGCCTGTTCGGAAGCCGGGGCTTCTCGGTCGTATAATGACTTTGTTGATGTTGTGTGACCTGACTATTCTGCTTCTGAGGCTGGTCTTTTAGTGTCTAATAGTGATGTGACTTCCGGTTCTAGGAGAAAGAGAAGGAAGGCTTGCCATCCTCCTAAAAGAGTGAGGAGCGACCTCCATGATTCTGGTAGAGCCTCTACTGGTGGCAAGTCTTCAGAATCTATTCAGAAGTTGTTATCTCAAAGTATGCACACTCTTGAATTTTGTTTGAATGCTTTGCCCACTCATTCTTCTTCTTCTCCATTATCAATTACTCCTATTCATGAAGCTGGGACGTCTAGTGAATCTGATTCTAGTTTGCTCCATCTTGATGGTTCTTCCCCTAGGTTTGTTATTTATGTTTTTGTCTTTTTGTGATTCCTTTACTTTTCTTCCTCATGTTCACTTGTTGTTCTTTATTTGTTTATTGGCAGCTCTCCTGTGCCGGTTATGACAGATGTTGTTATTACTACTGTCCTTCCTGTTGAGAAGGAGAAAGATCAAGCAGGTGTTCCTTCCTCCCTTCCAGACAGTTTTCGTCCTGTCAGTAGTGTTCATCCAATTCTTGACGACCTTTCCGATTTTGATATCTCTGCTGGGGATATTCGTACTGTTGATGATTCGGACTCCAGTTCTTCGGCTAATGTTCATGTTCCAAAATGGAATGTTACCAAGAATTCGCTTCTTGATGATGTTGATGAATGCCGCGTTATGGTGGACGAGTTTGCCCCTCCTAACTTCTTTTCCTTCGTTCGTGAAATGGGGTACGAGCGTCTCCTTGCTAAGTTTAATGTTGCTACGGCACGACAGGTGTGCTTTAGTTCTGAGGTCCGTATTCGTTTGGAATATAATATGATGGAGCAAAAACGCTTATTATCTTTGTTGGCGAGTAAGGATAAGGAGATTTCAGTTCTTAAGGCTAAGGCTGCTGAAGCTACTTCTTCTGGGCCGTCTTCCGCTGTTACATCTGTTAATACAAATAAGCCGTAAAAATGTTTATTTATATTTTACTATCTTCTAATTTTTTGTCGATAATAAACGTAAAATAATTTTAACGAAACAAATAAAATACGTAAATTGTTTGAGCCAATAGTTTTCTAACACTCTTACATTTTCACATAAAACACTAAAACATGTATAAGTGATTTTATGATTTAGTAATACATATGTACAACAACTAGTGTTTACATATTGGGAAAATATATACATAACTAGTATGTATTATATAATGGGTAAATAACTTCAACCCATGGAGCATATCCATAACCCATGGTATTAACCCATACCCACTTGACTAGATACATTGCACTCATTAGATACATTGTATCTAAAGAAATACCCATGGATCAACCCATTACCCATGACCCATGACCAAAATACCCATGGGCAAAGAGGGGCGTCCCACGGATCCCTAGCTTTACGCTAGACGGATCCCTTAAGGGAGGGATCCGTGGGATCCGGGGAACAGTAGCATTTTTCTCTCTATAAATAGTGAGCCATTTCTTCATTGTTTCTTACCCCTTCCTCACATACTTTCTCCTTGAGTTAAAAACTCTCTAACCCCAGATCCAAGTGATCTATATATGTAGTTTTGTTTTTGTGTGTGATCCTCTAGGATCCTCTTAAAGGCGAGATCACCACATTTGAAGTCAAGCAAGCTCAATTCCATGAGTTGCCATGCTTCCTCATCATCAAGACTACTGAAGTCCTCTTGTTGATGGTTCTTTTCTTTTTACTAAGAAGTGTAGTGTTGAAGAAATTAGTGAAAGATGTCTCAAGAGTTAAGACGAAGACATTAGTGAAGGGTGTCGATCGTCCGTATTGTAGGCATTAGTGAAAGGTGCCTAGAAGTCAAGTCACAAGACATTAGTGAAGGGTGTCTTGAAGATCTAGTCAAAGGCATTAGTGAAAGGTGCCTATGATGTACATTCGATATGGTGTGATTCGATGTACAAGAGAGATTAGTATTGGGTCAAAGGATATTGTTATCCTTGTTGATATTATAAGGAGTAGATACCCTTTGGGATTAGGTGTTGTGTGGTGTTGGGTAGTAGTTCCTCCATTGTAATGGAACTCGGTACTTAGCCTAGTACCGGATAAAGGGTAGGCGACGTTGTGGTAGGTGTGGTTTACCTTGGTGTGAAAGAACCCGGTGGTTAGCCTAGTACCGGAAAAAGAGTAGGCAACATTGTGAAGGTTTCTCCACCATAAGGATTCGGTGTTGTGTAGTGATTACGAACTCTCGAGTAGGTGACTCGGGGAGTGGAGTAGGGCAAGGAAGGTGTCCTTGTAGCCGAACCACTATAAATACTCGCATTGTGGTTTTGTGCTTCTTACTCTTTATCTTTTCACTACATAGTTATATTTCTATATGTTTGTTTATCAACATCCAACACACATCCAAATAGATTGACATAAGTCAATCTAAATAGTTTAAAATGAAGTTTTAATTGGTAAAACTATTCAACCCCCCCCCCTTCTAGTTTCTCACAATTGGCATCAGAGCTTCGTTACCAAGTTTCTTAAAGTATATTGTACTTTAAAAACTTGATACGATCCATGGTTAATTGAAAACTACAAAGAAATTTTTTTTTCTTAAAAACAAACACCATGTCTTTTAAACCTGTTTGTTTGGATGTTGATGACAACATTTTTCTTATTATTTATTCTTCATTTAATTGCACTAATCCTCTTTGTCATGTTGCTTAGTTAAAGCTCATACCTACCAAGTCATAGGAATCACTTGGTAACAAGAATACCTTCCCTAAGAAAGTATCTTAAGCACAAAGGAGCCGGAATTGTCTTCTGACATTTGTTGTGTCACTTGTAAAGACATTCCTAAGTGCAGTAGAGGTATGACTTTTCACTTATCTTTAAATAACATTAGCTTGATAAATAAGTATGTTTACATAGGTATTTATATGATTATCTTTTGTACATATACATGTATTACATGTAGCTTTACTAGGAAGCCTTTTCTCACATACGTGTTACTTTTTCATCTAAAGTCGTGGTATATAAAAAGTGTTCTTTATTTCACTTAATTCCAAAATCATATCTTTCTAATAATAAAACAAAACACAAATCTCAAAAATTCCTCCTTACCCATAAATAAACCCATCGTCATCCACTCTATCAAATCCCCACTTTTTCAAATCTTCCACTTTCAAAAATTACCTCTCACTCATAACTTCATCTTCCTCTTCATCTCATCTCATCTCAAACCAAGACCAAGAAGGTTCATCATCAACATGGTTTACATCGCCCTCGTGCTCATCGCCTTAACACTCATCGCTCTTGTGTTCCCTATGATGAAGTTCACATACGGAGACATTTACTTTTTGTTGTTAATCTACATTGGGGTTATATACCCAATCCTTTGTATCATTCTTAGCATTGAAATGAAATATTATAAATAGTCTAGTTTATCTAGGTTATTATTATCATAATGTGTATATCATTTCTTTTGATTTATATTTTTCGTATTCTTTCGTGATACATTAGAAACCATGAATGCATGCTAAAAGAAAATGTAGGCTAAAATACATATCTTGGTATAAAACTATTAAACTTATGTTTTTATCAAAAATCTGCTTCTGTTACTATAGATCCACGGATCCCGGCAAGTATACTAGCCGGATCCCTTATAGAAGGGAACCGTCCTTCTGGATAACAGATTTTTCATGCAAAATAAAAACCACTTTCTTCCTAAAAAGAAATGTTCTACTAGAATGTCAAACATTAAGTGAGATAAATGTCATTGTTAATAAACATCTTGTAAAAACGTTAGGTAATCATTGTCTTACCCGTAATACGTCACATCCTATTAACTTGTCTTTCCTATAGGTTTCGCTATGTCGCATGAATATGAGTTTGATTTTTCACTCACTAGCGTCTACACTCCTAACATCTCCCTTGAGCCCAACACACCTGGCAATCATGTATGTGGGTTCAATAATCTCGAAACCCGTCACTTCCACGAAGGACATACTGTCGACACTCCTCTACAATATGAAGAAGGTATCAATACCTCCTTCCGAACCATAGGATTGGAATGTCTTCTCGAAATTAACGAGAAAATATGTCCAAGGTTTGTATTGGAATTCTTCCGTCAAGTCGAACTCGTTTGTAACAAGGATCGCTCTCTATCTCTTTGGTTTTGGATCAAAAATCAAAAGTTTGTTTTAACCCTTGGGCAATTTGCTCAAATTCTCCGAATTCCAGATCATGGACAATGTGCCTTCACCGAAGATTGGTCTCTTGATTCTCTCTTCAACTTTCGTGAAGAAAATAGTCCATATTGTTCACACATACCTTCCCCGCAAGACTTGGCTCGCATAATATGCAAACCTCGACCCTATTACTCCGATCCAAACATTATCTATACAAAGGATATCCGAGAAGAGTACAAGGCTCTCGCACTCATCCTACGGGAAAATGTTTGGAGTCTTAGGGGAAATCGAGAAATCCTTCCCGCTTGTTGTGCTCACATAATGCATTGGTTGCTAACACAACAACCTTACAATCTTGCCTACTTCTTCGCAAGGCGAATTGTTAATCTTCAAGGCTCCAAGAACAAACTCATCCCTTATGGAATGTTCTTGACGCGCCTTTATCATAACATCATGTACTTCCATCCTCAATTTCAAAGTCCGTTGTACGTACTTGTGAACAAGATGATGGAACCTGTAAACACATCTCTCATGAAGACTTTCTTCATTCCTGAAACGGCAAACACTCATCAACCATTTGATGATCCTTCTAGCGAAAACGCTCAAGGAACTTAGTAATCTTTTAAAGAGGATCAATCCTTAGTATTCATGCTTTATCAATGTAATCCAATTTCTTTCATGAAATAAAACATTCTACATTTGATATCTTAGCATTAGAACCTCTTTTGAAATATAATGCATTGTCAAAATCATTGCATACCTTTAGTAAAGGTTATGCATAGCAGATAGACGGATCCCAAAGGTTGTGCTAGACGGATCCCTACTCTTAGGGAACCGTGGGATCCGGCAAACAGAAAATGCAATTGCAATCATTGTATTTCAAACATGTTCTTATAACACTTCACACTAAGCTAAACATAGTGCCTTAAGGCAAATTGAGTCCTTATCAAGTTAAGTAGATCCTTCGTACTCACACATAACTTATCTAGATCACACTCAAGACACTTGTAGATCTATCGTTTCACTTAAACCCATTACTCTTCCGCTCTCAAAGCTCACTCATATGATCCCTCACATCTAACTTTGGAAATATTCCAATTATGGCAAAATTAATCATCCTTACTTCAAGATTGATCAAAATTGATCAAATTCTAATTTTTCCATCTTAAAGCCTTTAGGATATTTTCCAAAACATTATCCTAAGTCACTATCTGATCTCTAGGATCATTTAGCTCCATTTGACACTCTCATAATCTTTAGTGTCATCCTTGTTCATTCATTGGTACTTATGAAAGTTCCAATTTCTACCATAAAAGGCAATCATTAGCTACATCACTCATTACCCTTATGTATTTAAGCACCTCTTCATTTAAGACATTTAGATGAACTGAAACACTCAAGAAGAAATAGGCATTAGACCTTACAAACATCATTGCTAACTTTTCTTAGCTGCTGAGAGACGGATCCCTAGGATTAGCCTAGGCGGATCCCTCATTTGAGGGAACCGCAGGATCCGTATGGCAGGTTTATGTCAACTCTAGCTAAAACAATCATTTCAAGCTCATCTTGCTAAATTAAACACTCCATATAATCTTAAATGAGTTCCTAGAATCAGTACAACCCTGAAGTTGACTCTTGTGCATGTTAATCATCACATTCCAATGAATTTTAGTGGCTTAAGTCTTGAATGCACTTGCCAAATCTCTTGCTTTATAAACCACATTGTTAGGACTCCTAAAATCATCATCTTCATCCACATTTTCAGCACTTAGAAATCTTTACAAACCTCTTGAAATCATCTCATCATGAGGAAAACTCAAAGTAGTAACTCATCAACCAAAGAACCACCCAAGAAAATTGCTCGTGTTGTACACGAAATCTCTTCAACCGAATCATCTCCGGTCAAATCCACAAATGCAAGGATTTCTCCTCCACCAATCAAGCCAATCCCTAAAAAGATAGTACCCACAAAACTACCTATGCCAAACACCACCATACCTCCTAGGCCAAACAATCCCATCTCCACCAAACCATCACCATTGGTTCCTAGAGCTATCTCATTCACAACTCCACTGTCATCACCACACCTCTACAATTTAGAGGATTTGCCTCCTAGGCCGTCTCATCCTCCTTCACCGACAACATTCTCCTCATTAGGAGGAATAATGATACAAAATCAAGGTGTTGAGTCAACACTAGCTTCGGCTTCCTTTTCACCGTCACCATCATATAATCCCATTTGTATTATGAGAAATGATCAAAGTCAACCACCCGACCATATGGAAGTTGACACTTCTCTACCACCACCATCATTCTTGGTCGAGCCATCTTCAAATGTGCCTCCACCAATCCCTACGTCATTTGAGGCTCTACAACCCGCTTCACTTGATCCGTCTCATCAAGCAATTTCATTTCTTCCACCACCACTACCTAGCCATGACTAAGATTGTTATCATTGTCAACTTGTTAAAAGTTTGATACATGAAGTACGAGAACATCAACGTTTCATGTTCTATCACCTCCTCGAACGTTTCACGACGAGATTAAACCTAAACAAACTTGAGCTAGAGGATTTTAGTGGTGTTCTAGTATCAAGCGTTACTTAAATAAGTCTAGTAATTCCAAGTCATGTATCGATTATTTTCTTAGTTTTTAGAGTCATGTATATCATACCTCTAGTTTTATTAAATGAAATTACATGCTACTTGCTATATTTCTGAGTATATGATTATGTTGTATAATACATATCTCACTTTGATGTTAACATTATTTTTTATATCACCATTGCTGAATTTAGTCATCAGCCAGACGGATCCCTGAAATTTGCCTAGACGGATCCCTACAAGGAGGGAACCGTGGGATCCGTGAGACAGAAAACTATTTTTCTACTAACTTGAGTCATATTTGCAGGAAATTATGCATTATACTTGTTTTCTAATCTTTGTTTTGTAGTTATTCAATTTACACATGAAGACTTTGACACCCTAAAGCTAGGGGAGCTTTGTGTCAAAGCAATACATTGCAAAATCACTTGCAATATTATGATTACATTTCATGACGTCCCTTTGCAAAGTTGCAATCATCAAGGGGGAGCATATTCGTCACATAGACGAAATCTTTCGCAAACTTAGTTGCAAATGAACTAGCTTAGTATTATTTTTTTCCTGACGCCCTCACATAGGGATGGACTCGTCAAGAGGGAGTTAAGACGGGATCCTTTCCCGTTACTTGCTCTCTACTTTTTCTTACTTTTCTATTTTTCACGTGTTGTTCTTAAAACAGTGTGGTAGTTTCCTTTTGAAGCTCTTTTTTTGTTTAGACAAAAAGGGAGAGAAGAAAGTAAAAACTACAAATTCAAACCTTTACGAATTTCAGCTTTTCCTTAAAATAATTGTATGTTTTGTCATCAACAAAAAGGGGGAGATTGTTAATACAAATAAGCAATAAAAACGTTTATTTATATTTTACGATCTTCTAATGTTTTGTCGATAACAAACGTAAAGTCATTTTAACGAAACAAATAAAATACGTAAATTGTTTGAGCCAATAGTTTTCTAACACACTTACGTTTTCACATAAAACACTAAAACATGTATAAGTGATTTTATGATTTAGTAATACATATGTACAACAACTAGTGTTTACATATTGGGCAAATATATATATAACTAGTATGTATTATATAATGGGTAAATAACTTCAACCCATGGAGCATATCCATAACCCATGGTATTGACCCATTCCCACTTGACTAGATACATTGCACTCATTAGATACATTGTATCTAAAGAAATACCCATGGATCAACCCATTACCCATGACCCATGACCCATGACCAAAATACCCATGGGTAAAGAGGAGCGTCCCACGGATCCCTAGCTTTACGCTAGACGGATCCCTTAAGGGAGGGATCCGGGGAACAGTAGCATTTTTCTCTCTATAAATAGTGAGCCATTTCTTCATTGTTTCTTACCCCTTCCTCACATACTTTCTCCTTGAGTTAAAAACTCTCTAACCCCAGATCCAAGTGATCTATGTATGTAGTTTGTTTTTGTATGTGATTCTCTAGGTTCCTCTTAAAGGCGAGATCACCACCTTTGAAGTCAAGCAAGTTCAAGTCCATGAGTTGCCATGCTTCCTCATCATCAAGACTACTGAAGTCCTCTTGTTGATGGTTCTTTTCTTTCTACTAAGAAGTGTAATGTTGAAGAAATTAGTAAAAGATGTCTCAAGTGTCAAGACGAAGACATTAGTGAAGGGTGTCGATCGTCCGTATTATAGGCATTAGTGAAGGGTGCCTAGAAGTCAAGTCACAAGACATTAGTGAAGGGTGTCTTGAAGATCTAGTCAAAGGCATTAGTGAAAGGTGCCTATGATGTACATTTGATATGGTGTGATTCGATGTACAAGATAGATTAGTATTGGGTCAAAGGATATTGTTATCCTTGTTGATATTATAAGGAGTAGATCTCCTTTGGGATTAGGTGTTCTGTAGTGTTGGGTAGTAGTTCCTCCATTGTAATGGAACTTGGTACTTAGCCTAGTACCGGTAAAAGGGTAGGCGACGTTGTGGTAGGTGTGGTTCACCTTGGTGTGAAAGAACCCGGTGGTTAGCCTAGTACCGGAAAAAGAGTAGGCAACGTTGTGAAGGTTTCTCCACCATAAGGAGTCGGTGTTGTGTAGTGATTATGAACTCTCGAGTAGGTGACTCGGGGAGTGGAGTAGGGCAAGGAAGGTGTCCTTGTAGCCGAACCACTATAAATACTCGCGTTGTGGTTTTGTGCTTCTTACTCTTTATCTTTTCACTACATAGTTATATTTCTATATGTTTGTTTATCAACATCCAACACACATACAAATAGATTAACATAAGTCAATCTAAATAGTTTAAAAGGAAGTTTTAATTGGTAAATCTATTCAACCCCCCCCCTTCTAGTTTTCCACAACATCCTCAGCAGCTTCTGCTACGGAACTTATGTTGTTGAAGAGTCAAAATTCTAGTCTTGAGCAAGAACGAAATTCTCTTTGGGTTGAGGTAGCAGCACTTCGATCATCTTTTGATGGGAAAGATTCTGAGTCGTCTACTTTGAGAGATGAATTTGCTGTTCTCAAGTCAATTCCAATCTTTCCGGACAGGTATGCGTTCGTGCCTTTTTTGGTTAGTTGTTCCGCTTATTTGCTTTTCCGCTGTCTTCTGACTTTGTTTTATTTGCAGATACGTACCTTGGAAGAGTCATGTTCTGAGCTACGCAGCCGGGTTCATTCTCTTATTCCTTTGAAGGAAGAATTTTGCAAGATTCAGGATGCTAAGTCAGCCGCACTTATGGAGAAAGTTGATTCGGCTGTTGCTGACATATATGCGCTGGCTAGTCATCTTGATGAGGAGTTTTGTCCTTGTTTCCTTACTTTAATATCTAGCCGTCGTTGGTTGTTGACTAACGGCATGAGCCTTGCTGTGTTTAAGTGTTTGAATTCTCCGGAGTATACTGCAGCAATGGCAGAAGTTAGCAGCCGTGCTATCGATAAAGGTATGCAAGAAGGTTTAGCGGCGAGTATCATTCATGGTAAGGAGAAAAGAGAGCTTGTTGATCTCGCTGCATATGACCCTTCTGCAGAGGCCCATTATCTTTCCGCCGTAAAAGCCCTTGAAAATGTGGAGTTTTCCTTACTTTCCGCTCTTAAGTCTAGCAAGGATGTTGGTATTGCGGAGATTATGGATCTCCTTCGTGTTGAGGGATCTTCTGCGGATGCTCCTATGATTGCTGGGTTACAGCTGGATCTTGAGCAACTTATGGTTCCTGTTTATGATAAGGATGATAATGCTATTGTTGGCACTAGTTATTTTTCTCATTCTTTAGGAGTAGTTCAAGAGAGTTGATCAGGTTAGGAAGCGTCTTGCAGCTCATCGAATATCTGTTGCCGATGTTTATAATTCTTCCATTGATCCTTTGTCCGCCCGTAATGTTATGGGTGTGGAAGTACCTTCGACTGGTGAGTTAGCTTTGGCGTGTACTACTTCTTTGCCACTTGTAATTCTTCCTGCCAGTTCCTCTGATATCTCTGTGAGGCCCCTTTCCATTGATGATTATGATGTTGGGGGTCTAGTGCTCTTATTGATGTTGTGGATGATCCGCATCCTGAGGTTAGTGAGATCCCTTCTGTTCTGTTCGAGCCTGAAGCTAGTGCGGTTGCCTTGGTGTTTTTCTTATTTTTCCTGGATGTTTTGTACTCCTTTGTAACAATGTCTATCTTTCCTTCTCTTGTAATGCCCCTGGTAGCTGCGTGCAGCTTTTTGTTTTTATTTCTGCACGTTGTCCTTTTACTTTGTGCTTATGCTACTACCTTTTCTGTATGCATGTTCTGAGACTTTTATGTATGTTGTTTTTCATTTTTACGTTGCTATTTTAACGTTATACGGATATGAACGTTGTTAATAGTCTTTTGCGCACATATCTCTTTTTATTTGTGCGATGCTATTGCTTAACGTTATACGGATATGCACGTTTGTAATAGTCTTTGGATAATTTTGGGCTATCCTCCCAGTACTGGGCTTGCAATACCTCTTATGTACTTTGGTAATTACGTTGTTCACCTGTTGGTTATTCGTGATAACTCTTTGTTATTCGGAAATAACATATTTGGGTCGTGCTCAATTTTGTGCTTGCGCGTCTTATGTACTTAATTAACATGAAATTATTTGGAAAAATAAAATAATGAAGGTAGCTAATCTTCACTTTTTATTAAGTTTGACATATTTTTAAATACATTACAAAAATTAGTAAATTCAAATACATTGTACATTTTCCTATTACCAGTTTTTCTTACCCTTTTCACTTTTATTTTTATGGCCGCTGGAGCCTTGCTTCCTTCGGAACTTTGGTGATGACGGACATCACTTTTCGTTGATGATTCGCTTCTTGGAAGGTTTCCTCATCTATTTTGTTCTTGCGGAAGTCTATTTTGACGGTTGTCCGCAATGGGTTGTCTTACTTGTGATAGCTATAATTTTCTTTCTTGAAGAATTGTTCTGGCTGAACGTGTTGTTGCTACCTTTATTATCTTTTCGCCAGCTTTCCTGGTGTGGGTAACGTCTTTGTAAGTATTCTTGCTCCCTTTATGGGCTATAATCCTTTCCTTGTCTACTACCCTTTTCTTTGGGGGAATCTCCCGTCACTCTCTTCTGACGGTGATTCCCCGAGGAGCTACAAGGCTTGTCATTTTTCCTTGAAGGGCTGTAATGCTCGCCAAGCATGCTTTTACTTTTGTAGCGACGAGCTTGCGATGCTGTAGGTCATACAGCAAGTGCGGTAGACCTTTCAAGGATCTTTTCCGGATAGTTCCGTCTTTTTGAAAGTGTAGCCTGTAAGGGTAGCTTTTATACACATATCCCGGCACCTGCAAGCTGGTCATCTTTACCTCACATTCAGTCTATCCAACCTGATTTACTTGGGCAGGTAGGCGTGTGCTTGTCTGGGGGCCGGGATGCAACGACAATAGGATGAAGGTGTAATTTGCATCCTTTATTGCTTATCGTTGTAAGGGAAGCTTCTTGATAGTTAGGGACTGTTTGATATAACTCATTGCCCCTATCGTTCTTTCTTATCATTACCTAAGGACCCATCCTTTTCCACGCTCCATCACTCCCTCCCTTACCATTTCACTTCCCCGTGACTCCTTTCCCTGGCCGCCTCCGCAGTTGACCCGTGAGCACCTGTATGATCTTATTTCCCAACGGCTACTGGGAGTCTAATCGACAGTACTACTCCGGTCGCGGGTGCCGCTGTGTTAATTGGCAAGGTATTTGAAAATGCCATAGGAGTAGGTTTGAGTGAAGGGATGTTATGAGGTGTTGTGGTGGTGGGTGATTAGTCGCCATTTTAGAACGACTAAGCATTATTAGCAGTCATTTAAGAACATATTTTTGTTTTCGCCATGTTTCCTTTTGTATTTTTCTTATGAGGGTGATGAGGGTTTAGGCTATGTGGGGTTTTGCTATTGTCGTGTGGATGACATGTTGCCATGGGACACTTGTTGTATTTTTTCTTTCCTATGTGCCATCGTACTCTTTTTCTGAATAACATCTTCAGCTCCTTGCAGAATGAGTTTCTTCAGACTTTTCTTGTTAGTATGTTTGATTATGGAGGACAACGGTTATTGTTTTGCTTTTTATGCATTCCCTCCTTTTTTACTTCACCTATTTATAGCGAAGATTTTATTGTTTTTGCATGTGCTAGCATTTGCCTTTTTCTACTATTTTGTAGGTTAGCACGTGTCTAGGCTTGTAGACTGGGCGCCTGTCGTTCCTGTTAGATTTGACACAATATTTCTTGGGGAGGAACGTAAATCTGTACTTGCAGATGTTCTCTCCTTTTTGTTTATCTGGATAAGGTTTATCCTTTTGCTTCCGCCCTTGCTTGTTTATTTTCGAGGACTTTCCTTCCCAAGGTTGTATCCTCTCCTTAGTTTTGTTATTTCCCGCATTGTATTTTTTATGTCGTGTATGCCGCGACTTCTTGTGTGTTTCCTTTGGGGCATTACTTCCTCCGAAGTTAATTCTTTTTGGGTCGCAGGTCTTTGTTCCTTTTTATTCTCTGGGAATGATTTCCGTATGGTTCTTCCGCATATATCCATAGCGTGTTTCAACCTTTATTTTGGCTCCTTTTCGCATGATCTTCCGCGATCCGATTGTTTTGAAGTAGTAGGGCGCTTTTTCAACGTTCGTACTTGCTTCCTGAGTCTTTTTCCATTGAAGTTTATAGGGTCAGGATCTACGTTCGCTCTGTTAGGGATGTCCTGATCCGTATTTATTTTATTGGCGTTCCTGCTTTTCTTCTTCTATTGGATTTTTAGTTTCGTCTTTTCCTAGATGTGTGTGCGGTTCCATTTATTCTACTTTGAGTGTTTTTTTTCAGCGGTTGGTTTTTCCCGCTACTCTTCAACCTCTATCATCGGCCCTTTCTTCCTTTCTTCCCTTTGCTTTTTCAAATGCAGACATTCTTCTGTGGTGTGTCTTGCTTTCCAGTGAAATTCTCATAACTTTCCTTCAGTTCCTCCCTCGACTTCAGTGGTTGGGAAAAGGTTTGTGGACCTTGCTTTCCTTTGTGCCGATATTTCCCCGAAAGGTTTTCGTGGGTTGCGGAAACCCTGTTGCCTTTCTCTTAATCTTGGTTTATTCTTAAATTCCCTTTTGAAGCTTTGTCGATGCTTGACTGCTGTTCGTTCCATTGGTCTTTGTACCCAGTGCCTTTTTCTTTCGCGACTTCCTGTGGCTATTTCCCCTCTTAGGAAAGAGGTAGTTGTATTCATTACTTCGCTCATCGACTTTGGGATTCTGTCGTGTAACCGCTTAATCAGCTCCAGATTGGTGATTGCATGCATGAATCCTGAGACTTTCATAATTTATGGGGCTCCCTTTATGTCCCTGGTTTCTTCCTTAAACCTTCTTACAAAGTCTTCCGTTAGCTCTCCGTCCCTTTGCTTGATATGATGAAGTTCTACAGGATCTTTGATACATTTCTTTTGGTGGAGAAAGATAGTCAAGAAAACCTCCTTTAGTTTATCATAGCTGTCTATTGACTCGGGTGGGAGGTCATCAAACCATAACCTAGCAGATCCAGTTAGTGTGGAATTGAACATGTGACGCCAAGTTGGCATGGCCCATCACTCCACCTTTTCCGCTGCCTGGGAGATTTTAAGATGATCCTTTGGGTCTCCACTCCCATCATATGTTTTCACGTTGGTTGGCATTCGCGTTTTCGTCGGCATCTCAAAGTAGCGGATACGTGGAGTGAACGGATGAGTCTCCTTGCAGACCCAGGGTCTGGCCAGGTCATAGTCGTTAATATCACGTGGTTTCCGCTTTCTGACTTCAGACCTCCGACATCCACTTTTGTTAGACCCATCGCCTGAGCAGCTGTCCACTTTCCGTGATCGAGCTCTTTTGATTCTGTGCCTTCTGAATCCTGGTCTTACCGGTTGTGATTGGGAGTCTTTGTGGCTGCTCTCCTCTTTTCATTCAGTAACATGGCGGACTGGCTGCCTGTGATCTTTGGGGTACACGGAAATACTTTCTTCTTTGTCTCCGAGCCGGTGGAACACACTTTTGCGCAGCCTTTTGAACACTGTTTCCCATCCGTCTTCTTTCCCTTTGGGTGACCTAGATCGGGTGTGTCTTCGGCCGCTACCACTCTGCGTGTTCCGCTGCTTTATTGACTCGAGTTGTTTCTGCAAGTCTCTCCTTTGTATTTCCGATTTATGATGATGTGGGGCTTCACGGTAATCCTTCCGGATTTTCACCTTTTTGGCTCTTTCTTCCCGTTTCTGAACTTTCTCTGTCACAATAGGTAAGATCTGGTCGAAGTACTTATCACAATACTTCTGGAGGGTTGCGTCGGACGCATGCCCCTCAAGATCTGTCGAGATCATGTGGTTTTCTCTTTCCACTGTACTCCGCAATGTGGACACGAAGGCGGGAGTTGGTCCGAACCGAGTGCATATGGTGAGAATTTCTGGAACGCAGTTGTACATTGGGTCCCAGGGATGGCGCCAGCTTGTTAGTACAAAAAGTGTGATGAGTTGTAATGGGTATGAGTGCAGCTTGCCGGACTGGGCCAACAAGCTTCTAATGGGCTGATCTTGTACTAATCCAAGTAGTTTGATTGATTTCCCTGCACAAGAAGAGTAAACCGTTAGCCTTACCGTGGGGACGGACCCCACGATTAGACTCCGGTGTGAGAATAAGTACACATTCTTGATAGGGAAATAAGAATATGTTTGTGTAATTATGAGAGAGAAAGTTGTACCTTGTATGGGGATTAGAGCCCCTTTAATAGGCGAGGCTTACCGCTAGGGTTTCCTAGATACTCGCACATAATGATTAGTCGCTGGAGCCGGACCCTTGTCGGGAAAGGTTCCGTGTTAATCGCAGATGCGGACACAAGATATCTTCAGTGGCTGAAGGCTCAACCCGCCATGTATCTTGATTGCGTCTTTAGGTCTGGACTATAGCCAATTTCGTCATTGGGCTTACTGTTGGTCTAGGGTTCGTAGTTATTTTATCGTTATTGGGCCTGAGCCCAGTATGTATATAGTGTGTATTGGTCCTAGTGGGCCTGTTATGCATACTATACGTCATCAGTGATGGCTAGCTAAGAATAGATATCTACACCGACCTAGACCATGGTAGCTTGTGTTCTAGGCCTTGCTACGACCGTCTTTGGCTATCTAAGCGATGTTTGGAATGCTTGTTCTGTGGAAGCTTGGCTATGAGGCATGGTTGAAGGATCATATTTAAACTCTCATAATATTATGCGGACCTATTTTATAAATCATGTTGGGCCTTATATTTAACTATTTTGGGATGATTGTATTTGGATAATTAAATTTGGGATTGGTTTTTGAACTATAATATGACTATCTTGGTTGCTATACTTGTGTGATGTACCAATCCAGTAACGCCCCGAAAACTTGTTTAAGTCTTCCGCTGTACCGATATTTGGGGGTGTTACAACTGTCAAAGAGCTTTCACGCAAGACTCTGAAATGGGAGAATTCTCCATCCCTGACCAATTCATCCAGGAATTACATGAGCTTCAGTTCTCAGGAGACAAGAATGAAGATGTCTGATAACATCAAATAGTCCTGAATATTAAGTGTTAATTTCCCCCGATAATGCTCGTATTTTATATCATTTATATGGATTTACGCTTGTTTTCCTCTATATTTCACTATCAGGTAAATTACGAGCATTGGAGCTAAAGTGACACAGATTTAGAGATTTATTAAAGATATATCATAGTATGCTCATTTTGAAGTAGTTACGGCGTAACTCCTCTCTCACATTACGACATAACTAAAGCGTGGCTCAGAAAACCAACTCAACAGAAGATTATGCGTAACTCTCCCAAAGATTACGGCGTAACCAACTAGGTCAAATGAGGTTCCGTGCCGCCGTAATTGGGAAATTCCTTTTTCCTACTGATTTTGTGGTTATTGACATGGGGAAACGGGAGACTTACAACTTAATTATTGGAAGGCCTTTTCTGGCAACTTGTCGACCACATATAAAGGTCTTTGAAAAACAAATTTCTTTGGGAACTAAAAATGAACGAATCACTTTCAGCATGAAAGAACAATTGAATCCAAGGTTAGAAACTTCAAATAAAGTTGATGTTGTCAACATTCTGTCGCTCGACCCACCTCTATGTTATAATCTTAGTACTAACAATCGTGAAGAGAATTTTGATAGTTGTGAACAGGAACAGGGAAAGATCTTCCCGATTGAAGGGATTAAGGAAGCTCAGGATCCTAACAAACATTACTACACCCCTATATGGACAGAATATAACGAATCAATGAAAGCATGGCCCTCGTGTAACCCCTTTCGTGAGTTTTGAGATGGAAGGGTGGATGAATGGACGTGCCCTCACGAGATTGAGAGACACGATTTAAAATTCAGAAAATTGTCCTTTGAAAACTGGTGCAAGGTAAGATTTGGAGACTCGAAAATCAATACAAGATTAGTAAAACAACTAAAATGCAATTACGATAAATATCACCTTATTGATATAATGACCAATGATGAAAGATCAAACATAAGTGCAACAATTGATCCTATAGCAGAAGGTGATGACTACGGAAAGTCATGTTTATCGTTTAATGAGTGGCTCATAAAAATTTGAACATCTAGTATCTAACACGTGGAAAAAAGGTTTTTATCGAATGGATGAATGATTGCCGCCTAATAATGGAGGAAGTTGGCCAAATCCAAAGGCCACCATAAAGCCTCAAGGCTCTGAGTCTAACTTAAAGACTCGTAAATAAATAAAAGTGCTCTTTCGGGAGACAACCCGAATTATCCCTTTCATTTGTTTTATTTCCTTTTTGTTGGGTTTAGGGTTTTTGACCATTTTTGCAGGAAAACGAAGAAAGGTTGTTGCTGCAGCATTCTAATCCGACAAGAGTTATGGCGTAACTCACTATCTTAGTTACGCCGTAACTGGCCTTTGTGTAGTAGAACTTGTCAGAAGCATTACCAATTACTTGTAACCCAAAGAATGGTTACCCAGTAGCCAACCTTTGTCGTTTGCTTAAACTGGTACGGTAAATCCTTATGGGAGTTACGATGTAACAATCCTCTGTAACACTTCTTTCATTTTAAACACAATAACCTTGTATTAGTTTTCAAATGAACTTTGTGGGTTTGTTTCCTGTAAGCCCTCACGAGACTACACTCGTCCACTTGGGACACCAAGTGGTTTAAAAGGCTCGTTGCATACGCTAAATGCAACCGTGATTCCTACGAAAGTGAGTTAGATTTCTTTTTCATTTTTTCTTTTTAGAATTATGCTTGTCGGTAGTGTGATTTCAGGGGATTGATGTTTGCTCGTGGATGCTTATGCGCAAGTACGACTCTTTCATGGGCCTTCTTTCTTTTGGAGCAAATTTGGGAAGTTCTCGCTTTATTTCTACTTTTCTCTTCACCTTTATTTAACGCTTAGTACAAAAGGGACTTTGTACAATTCAAGTGGGGGGGATGGGAGTAGCATTATCTCTTGAACTTTATTGCCCTCGTTTTTCTAGTTTATTTTGAAAAATTATGCCATTTTTAAAATTTTGACATGTTTTTCTTCACCTTTATTTAACGCTTAGTACAAAAGGGACTTTGTACAATTCAAGTGGGGGGATGGGAGTAGAATTATCTCTTGAACTTTATTGCCCTCGTTTTTCTAGTTTATTTTGAAAAATTATGCCATTTTTAAAATTTTGACATGTTTTTCTTAACCTAACTAGATTAGACCTTAGACGAGCACATTATAACCCTTGATATTAAATGGTGAGATTAGCCTTATCCGTTTCCAAATATTTACCCCAAATCCACCAAATTATGAGTATGCCGGTAGCTTGTAAACTTTAGAACTTGGCCTTTACATCATTTCGAGACCATAGACGAGGTATGTTGAGTTAGCTCGATGAATTTAGACTTTTCAGTTTAAGAAGGCAGTATTATAGGATTGTCACCCAAATAGCCTACCATTGTGTGTCTATCGATTAGTCACCTCAACTTCTAACCCCATGTTAAACCATTTTGTTGCACTCACCTTTAGTGCAAGATACCCCTAGATACACCCTTATGAGTCATTCCTTTCATTTTGTTCACCCAACATATTGTTTCTATACACCATTACACCCTAACCTACCCTCAGTCTTTATTTGTAATTGGAAAATCATTATTTGCCTAAGTTCAAGGTTCAAGTGGAAAGGTTCGGGAATCACGCTCTCGTCGACGACATATCCTTAAAGATCATTGAAGACCCCCCAAATTCCCATATTGTTCATCTCAAGTGGGGGGATGTTATGTTATTATGTTATGTTAAAAAAAATGATGATGTGAGTCGGAAAAAAAATAAATAAAAAAATATTTTTGTTTTGTTATTTAGTGATTGTAAAAGTGCGATGTTATAAGCACTATTGTTATGAGATTAATATAGATTTATTATCGAGGAGGCCACCTCGGTCACATTTGAAGAATGAAGTTGGAAGTGTGCCCATCATGACATCCTCTAATGGCACATCTACCTGATTATATCATGATCCGGTTTCTTGACTTCGAAACTTGAACTTTGGGCAGACGGTAAGTGGTGATGACCTAGTTGTAGATTTAGACTATTTGCTAGTTTTTATTTTACACCAAATTTATCGCATGTCTTATCCTACCCTTTAGTCATGAAGCGTGTCTAGGTGATGCAGCGAGCAATCTTTGGTGTCTTGGCCATGGATTTGGTCATGTATCATTGATTTTTTCCACAAATTACCCTTAAACCTTTGTCGTGTCTACCCATATTGCCTTCGAGAATTGTTTTGTCCTTAACTCTAGTGGTGGAGATTTGTGTAACCGCCAAGCTAATGATAGAATACATGCTATGACTGTGCAATGAGTGATCACCCCGAAATTGACACTTAGAATAGTTGAGAGATTTGAGTGTTTTGTTCCCATTTCGTGAGGTGTTCGGCTTTGTTTTATTCTATCATTGATTTTGTCCACTTCGCCGTGACATATAGTAATGACAAATCACCCTTAAACCTTTGTCGTGTCTACCCATATTGCCTTCGAGAATTGTTTTGTCCTTAACTCTAGTGGTGGAGATTTGTGTAACCGCCAAGCTAATGATAGAATACATGCTATGACTCTGCAATGAGTGATCACCCCGAAATTAACACTTAGAATAGTTGAGAGATTTGAGTGTTTTGTTCCCATTTCGTGAGGTGTTCGGCTTTGTTTTATTCTAGCATAAGGGATTTGTAAGCTTATATTTTCGCAGGTAATGGGAGATATCTTTTTAGGAATCTATCTAATAAGGTCTACTTGAGGGCAAGAAGAGTTCAAGTGGGGGGATATTTGATAACATCAAATAGTCCTGAATATTAAGTGTCAATTTCCCCCGATAATGCTCGTATTTTATATAATTTATATGAATTTACGCTTGTTTTCCTCTATATTTCACTTTCAGGTAAATTACGAGCATTGGAGCTAAAGAGACGGCTTGGTTGGAGATTTATTGAAGATATATCATAGTATGCTCATTTTGAAGCGCTACGGGCGTAACTCCTCTCTCTCACATTACAACCGTAACTAAAGCGTGGCTCGAAAACCAACTCAAAGAATATTACGGCGAACTCTCCCAAAGATTACGCGTAACCAACTAGGTCAATGAGGTTCCGCTACCGTAAGCTACTGTAGTAACTATTGTATCAATTACAACGTAACCAAGATTTATTGAAGATACGGCGTAACTCCTTCCATAGTTACGCCATAACCAGCATTTTTAGTGCAAATTACGAAGAATTGTATGCTACGGCGTAACTCTTAACATTAGTTACGCCGTAACCAGATCTGGCCTATAAATACCCCACGATTTCCAGCATTTCAAAGCATCTCATTTCACACACAACACAAAGTGATCGTGAGTAGAAGTCGAAGGAAGATCTAGATGAGCATACGGAGCTATCTCCAAGGGAGAAATCACTCCCCTACGATAAGCATTAGCATTTTATCTTTTCTTTAATTTCAAATCATGTATTCGGTAATGTTAAACATTGAATCGATTATTATAGTTAATATGAGCGGCTAAGCACCTCTGGTGCTGGCCTAGTTATGATTCCTTAATGTTTTGTTTGCGTTTACATTGCTTCTGTATAATTATTTCTAAGTGTATGCATGCATAGTTTGTTGGTAGCTACCCTTGTTTCGGTAGTTTTGAATGGCGGTAGTGGCTAGTTACTTAGGAGATATGACCAACTGACCCTAAGTAGGTAGACTGAGTGGGAAGGGTAAGATATGACCAAATGACGACCCTTTCTGCTTGTGCGATTTGACCAACTGATCACCTACCGTTTGGATGAACTTAAGAAGTAGGGGTGAGTGTTTAGTTGCTAGCCGGGCACTCAATGTTATGAATCTAGAATGTAGCGGTACTTAAGGACTTGGCTTAGGGGACTAAGAACAACTGGACTTATGACGGGTCACCGATTTCTCCAAAGGAGACCCTTTTTATAGATAGGTTAGACGAATCCCGACCAAATGTTGTCCTAGCGACTTTGACCCCACCTGAAGTAATTAGAAGTAATTAAACGTAAACACTACTACTTAGGATGAGTAACTAGGTTAGCACCCCTCTCCTCTATTGATCACAACCCTCGCCTTTATTTGCTTTAGTAGTTAATTATATCAAAATCATATTAAAATCAGACACCTAGACTTAGTTTAAATCCGACACATAGCTCTTGGGATCGACCTCGGTTTTACCGACATTACTACACTACACCACCACTGGTACGCCATTAGTGCATTAGGGTAGACCATAGGTATAACGAGTAATTATAAATATTAAAACATGTTGATAAAACTTGCATCAATGTCCAAGATCATGTGGAAGAAGTACTTTACTTGTCGCTCTTTTAGCATCGGAATGTCCTAGTTATACATTACGGTAAAAAATCATATGACTCTTACGGGAATAGCTAAAAGGTGGTTTAATAGACTCCCTACCGAGTGCAAGGGAACATGGGATCGATTAAGAAAAGATTTTGTTCAACAATTTTTACGTCCAAGATTGCTAAGCTTCTCAAGAAAATCTATCAGTTCGTTAAAGGGAAAGAAGAAACATTGTATCAAGCATGGGAAAGGTACAATGAGCTTCTATCGCTCCCTACTCATGACTGAGCAGCACCAAATTGTCTATGTTTTCTATAGAGGCATTAATGCCGAGACCAGTCAACTCCTAGATTCAAGATAGACCTATTCCAAGCATGACACCCGACCAGGGTTTGGAGTCTATTTGACGGATATATGATCATTGCTACAAATGGCATGTGGAAACCCGCTATGGACCAAAAGATCATTTCGAGCACAAGGTAATGAAAACTTTGACTAAGAAGGAAAATGACTATGGTGCAATGTTTGAAAAGAGGAGACTGGAAAGGGCTAGTGAAAATGAGGCTTGTATGGTAGAAGAAGTAAAAAGTTTATTTAGGACCAAGGTTGAAAATAACTTGGAAAAGATGATTCTTGATCACATTGAAGAATCAAAGGAACGTGACGAGACGATAGAAACAATGATGAGGAAATTCGTAGAGAGCACGGTATCTTCGCTTAAGATTCATGAAGATCGGATCAAGGGCCTGGAAAAGAATGTGGACTTATGCTCAAAATCCATTACGAATTATCTTGTTAAGTGGGATGAAGAAATTGTCACTTCAGTTGAGACCGTTTCTGAGGAGCCAACTACCTTCTATGAGAAGGTCAAAAGAAGAATCAGCAAGGAGAAACTCCTACTTCATGATATTGGAGCTCTTCCGGTAAACATCCCTCTAATTAATTCCCTTAGAACTAATCCTAACAATATTTTGCAGGAATTAAGTAATGAGAAGAATGTTCTCGATGAAATGGTGTCAGTTTGACTAAACGAAGGTGTTCGCAATTCTAAGAAATGAAGCGCCACAAAGAAAAAGATCGTGTTGTTTCTCTCCTTGCTTGATTGGGAATCTTAACACGTGTAACGCCCTAGCTGATCTTGGAGCAAGCATTAGCATAATGCCTCATTCAATGTTCTTACGCATGGGAATCAGAAGTCTTAAGCCGGAAAAAATGAAAATAGAAATGGCGGATCGATCCATGCTATCACCTTTGGGGGTTGTAGTAAATGTATTGGTAAAAATTAACAAGTTCCTCTTCCCGGTAGACTTCGTTATCCTGGATATTCCCGAAGATAACAGGATACCTATCATTCTAGGTACTCGCTACTGCCCATACGAAAGTTGATGTCTTTGCTCGGAAGATGACACTTGAAGCTAATGGGAAAATTGCTACATTCAGATCAAATGAACTTCTGTCCATCCCTCAAAAGGTTTACGCAATTGACCCTAACGGCGATTTTGGTGATGCGTTGACGATGTCGCTTCGGGAAAAGATTTTGATGTGTTTATTAACTTTGAAGAAGAGGATAGTTTTGGAATCAGTGCCGACAATTTTTCTAGTGACATCGACATGGTCCATTGGCACAGCATTCTCGAGGAGACTTTTTTCACGATCGACCAACCTAATTTTATGGGATGGGAACTTCGAATCCATCATAGGAACCCCTATAACCTAAAAATTTCATGTAAGATTGGGTTCATTGACTTCCATCCCTTCATTGACACAAAATCCCCGGTAAACATCATATCAAAAGAATGTTACAACCAAGTTATGGTAAAAGAATTGGAGTATAAAGGGAACAATTTTCTAGGGATTGCAACAAATGTTCATGTCTTTGTTGGAACGCATTCATTCTTGGTCGATTTTGTGGTATTAGATGACACTAGCGAGTTCATGGAGGATGGACTCTAGGGGTAATTTTCGAAACCCTTTAAAGAACTATCAGCGGGCTAGATAGGAATGAAAAGGAAGGGCTAGTGTGGTTGAAAATTGGCTTGATAAAATAGTTTTCAAAATGCCAAGAACTGTTAAGAACTTTAGAGATGGAAAAGAAGCAATTAAGTCATGCTCGGCCACTACTTGACGTAAGTGACGAAGATAAGGCCAAAGGGATTAACCACCCATACCAAAAGATCAAAAATTTCTATTTGGAGTGTTTAGAGCTTGGCACGAATTTTAAGCGGGGCGAGAATCTCATCATTGGATTAGTGGAGATTGCCATATCCAAAGAAATGACAAACAAACATTTTAGCCCATGGCTTTGAGTCTAACTTAAAGACTTCGATAATAAAGAAAAGTGCTCTTTAGGAGACAACCCGAATTATCCTTTTTATTCATTTCTTTTATTTCTATTTTTGTTGGGTTTTGTGTTTTAACCATTTTTGCGTGAATCGGAGAAGATTGCATCGGTTGCTTAAATGGGGACGACTGTCCATCGATTGCAGGCGTAACTCATCCCAATGATTACCGTAACACATCACTAGTAGCGATTCTCCGAGCATTACGATTACGCGTAATCGTTCTATGGTTACGCCACGTAGCTACCCTCAATGTAACGTCGCCAAGGGTTTTCCATAGTTCTGTAACTCCTTCAAGGAGTTACGACGTAACTATCCTCTAGTTCAAATTCTTTCTATAATAACACAATAACCTTGTATTAGTTTTAAATGAACTTTGTGGGTATGTTCCCTATAAGCCCTCACGAGACTACACTCTTCCACCTGGGACACCAAGTGGTTTAAAAGGCTTGTTGCATACGCTAAATGCAACCGTGATTCCTCTTAAAGTGAGTTAGATTTCTTTTCATTTTCTTTTTTCTTTTTAGAATTATGCTTGTTGGTAGTGTGATTTCGTGGAAAGAACTTTGCTTTCGTGCATGGCTAAGCGAAGCACAATTCTCTATCATTGGCCTTCTTTATTTTTGGAGCAAATTTCGGGAAGTTCTGCTTTAATTCTACTTTTCTCTCCACCTTTATTTAACGTTTAGTACAAAAGGGACTTTGTACATTTCAAGTGGGGGCGGGAGTAGAATTATCTCTTGAACTTTATTTTGCCCTCGTTTTCTAGTTTATTTTGAAAAATTATGCCATTTTTAATATTTTGACATATTTTTCTTAACCTAACTAGAGTAGACCTTAGCCGAGCACATTATAACCCTTGATATTATATGGTGAGATTAGCCTTATCGCTTCCAAATATTTACATCCACCAAATTATGAGTGTGTCGGTAGCTTGTAAACTTTAGAACTTGGCCTTTGCATCATTTCTAGACCATAGACGAGGTATGTTGAGTTAGCTAATGTATTGGGCATATTCAATTTAAGAAGGCAATATTATAGGATTATCACCCAAACATACTATCATTGTATGTCTATCGATTAGTCACCTCGACTTTTCAGGCCCCGTGTTAAAAGCCTTTTGTTGCACTCACCTTTAGTGAAAGACACCCCTAGATACACCCATCTAAGCCAGTCCTTTCATTTTGTTCACCCAATATATATTGTTTCGATACACTGGGTTCACCTTAGCCTCACCGTGTAGTCTCAATTTGTAATCGGGAAGTCATTGTTTGCCTAAGTTCAAGGTTCAAGTAGAGAGGTTCGAAAATCAGCTTTGTCAAAGACATATATTTGATGATCATTGAAGACCCCCCAGATTCTCATTTTATGGTCATCTCAATTGGGGGGATGTTATGTTTTGTTATGATGTTTAAAAAAAAGAAAAAAAAAGAAAAAAAAAAGTTGTAGTTTATTTGTTTATTGTAAAGTGCAAAGTTATAAGCACTATATTTGGAGCTCATCAAAGATTTAGTATCGAGGAGGCCACCTCGGTCACATTTGAAGAATGAAGTTGGCAATTATTGCGCCAACAATTGAAGAACATGTAATGTGCCCATCATGACGTCCGCTAATGGCATATCTACTTGGTATATCATGATCCGGTTTCTTAGCCTTGAAACTTGAACTTTGGATGAACGGTAAGCGGTGATGACTTGGTTATAGGTTTAGACTATTTGCTTGATTATTTTCTACTTTACACCAATTATATTCCATGTCTTATCCTACCCTTTAGTCATGAAGCGTGTCTAGGTGATGAAGCGAGCAATCTTTGGTATCTTGGCCATGGATTTGGTTATGTATCATTGATTTTGTCCACTTTGCCGTAACATATTAGTAATGACGATTCACCCTTAACCCATGTCGTGTCTACCCATATTGCCTTCAAGAATTGTTTAGTCCTTAACTCTAGTGGTGGAGATTTGCATAACCGCCAAGCTTATGATAGAATACATGCTATGACCGTGCTTTGAGTGATCACCCCGAAATTGACACTTAGATTAGTTGAGAGATTTTGAATGTTTTGTTCCCATTTTGTGAGGTGTTCGGCTTTGATTTATTCTAGCATAATGGATTTTTAAACTCCCGATATTTTCCGTGTAATGGGAGATATCTTTTTAGAAATTTATCTAATAAGGTCTACTTGAGGGCAAGTAGAGTTCAAGTGGGGGATATTTGATAACATTAAATAGTCCTGAATATTAAGTGTCAATTTCCCACGATAATGCTTGTATTTTATATAATTTGTATGTATTTATGCTTGTTTTCCTCTATATTTCACTTTGGGTAAATTCCATTTTTGAGCATTGGAGCTAAAGAGAGCGCTTAGATTTTGGAGATTTTATAAGAGATTTACAGGCTCCATCGTGGAAGAAGCCACGGCTTCCCACTCTCACACAGAAGGTGCGTGACTCCTCGTATAAGGCCAACTCTCGAAGAATGTGACACGCAGGCTTAACTCCCAACAAAGGATTTACGCCAGAACCCATTAGGTCAAAAAGACGCTCCATCACGCTATCAGCCTACTGTAACTCCTTCCAATGATTATGGCGTAATCATGTCATTTGTAAACCTGTATTGAAGATACAACATAACTCATCTCATGTGTTACCAGTAACTAGTTTTTACGAGAAGCATTATTATGGAATTATATAGGCCATGCCAGAACTCTTAACTTAAAACCAGAACTAGATCACGCTTATAAATACAAGTCCTAATTTCTGCATTTCACATCATTCACTCCACACCATAAAGCGTAGAACGCGGAGTCGGGTCCAAAGGCAGATCTTGAAGTGCATAATGAGCCATCTCCAAGGGAGAAATCACTCACTAATGATAAGCATTAGTGATTATCTTTTCTTTTACTTTCAATTCATGTATTTCAATATGTCAAACATTGAATTGGTTGTTTCTTTTAATATGATCGGCTAAGCACCTTTGGTGCTAGCCTAGTTATGATTCCATAATTGTTTTGTTTACGCTACATTGCTTCCGTATAATTGTTTCTAGAGTACGCATGCATAGTTCGTTGGTAGCTACCCTAGTTTCGTAGTTTTGAATGGCTAAAAGTAGTGTCTAGTTGCTTAGGAGAATTGACCGGTGGCCCTAAGTAGGTATTGAGTGGGAAGGGAAAGAATTGACCAATGACAACCCTCTTCGCTATGAACTGACCAAATGATCAATTGCTTGGATCCTAAGAAGTTAGGATGAGTGCCTAAGATGCTAGCTTCAGGCACTCATTGTTACGAATCTTGCATGTAACGGAACTTAATGACTTGGCTTAGGGGACTAAAAACAACTGGACTTTCAAGGGTAGTAACTTGATCTCCTGTGGAAGCCTTTGTTTATAGGTTAGGACAAACTACCAAATGTTGTCCTAGCGACTCTAAACCCCACTTGAATCAATTGGAAGTAGTTAGGACGTGAAACATAACATGATAGGATGAGTAACTAGGTTAGCATACTTTACCCCTATTGATCACAACTCTACCTTTTATTTGCTTTCTTTCATTTCTTGTTTTATTAGTTAATTAATTATTTCATACTTAAACCAAAGTGACACCTAGACTTAATTAGAATCCGGCCACATAGCTCTTGGGCCGACCTCGGTTTTATCGATTACTACACTACACACCGACCAAGTAATAATCACCGTAGTGCATAAGGTGGACCATAGGTAAATGAGACATTTAAATATTAAAACCCGATCAAGAAACCCGCATCATAGTACTAATGGTCAAGAAAACGGGTCAAATGATGTCTAATGCATTATATTACTAATGGTTATGGTTTGTATGATAAACGGATGATCTTTGGTAATGGTTATAACATGGAAATGGTGTCCAAGTAGGTGGTGTTGTGTGTGGAGTTTACGCACCTTCCTTGCCGTTGTTCTATCTCGATGGCTCGATATGCGTGATCCAATATATTGATAATGGGCGTATTGGTGGTTATGTAGGATTTGGCGATCACATTAGGATGATACGATGTATTGACCTTTGGTCCAATATGGTGTTCTCATTATACGGATACGACGTATTGGGGGTCACTGTATGGTTGTTTGATTGTCTTATAGTTTTAATGTAAAGGAGTTTCAAAGTTTTCGGTATATGTTCTTCTAGTATTGTCAAGTGTCAAATGTCATTGATTCCCTCGTGCTTAACCTAAGAGTTTAATGAGTTTTGTTGTAGTTAGTGTATTCGCCAAAAGTGTTTAAATTCCACCAAATCGACACGGTGTAACAAATTGGTATTAGAGCTTCGATGAAAATGAATCATGTGGAAAACTAGAATGGGGGGTTGAATAGTTTTGCCAATTAAAACTTCCTTTTAATTATTTAGATCGACTTATGTCAATCTATTTGGATGTGTGTGTTGGATGTTGATAAACAAGCATATAAAGGTAAGTAATGAAAAGATAAAGAGTGTTAAGCACAAAACCACAAGGCGAGTATTTATAGTGGTTCGGCTACAAGGACACCTTCCTTGCCCTACTCACTCCCCGAGTCACTACCGAGTTCAGAACACTACACCCAATCTCCTTATGGGGAGAAGCCTTCACAACGTCGCCACCCTTTTTCGGTGCTAGGCTAACCACCGGTTCTTTTCACTCCAAGGGAACCACACCTACACAACGTCAACTACCCTTTATAAGGTACTAGGCTAAGTACCTAGTTCTTTCACTCCAAAGTGAACTACACCTTCACAACGTCGCCTACCCCTTTATTAGGTACTAGGCTAAGCACCTAGTTCCATTGCAATGGAGGAACTACTACCACACTACACCAACGACTAATCCCAAAGGAGATCTACTCTTTACAACATCATCAAGGATATCAATATCCTTGGATCTAATACTAGTCTATCTTGTACATCTAAACACACCATATCGAATGTACATCTAAGGCACCTTTCACTAATGCCTTTGACTAGATCTACAAGACACCTTTCACTAATGTCTTGTGTCTTGACTTCTAAGCACCTTTCACGCTTTAGTCTTGACTTCTAAGCACCTTTCACTAATGCTTCTAGTCTTGACTTCTAAGCACCTACCATAAAAAGCTATGATATAGACGATAAATACCCTTCACTAATATCTTCGTCTTGACTCTTGAGACATCTTTCACTAATGTCTTCAACACTACACTTCTTTGAAGAAAGAAAGGAATCATCAACAAGAAGACTTTAGTAGCCTTGATGATGAGGAAGCATGGCAACTCATGGACTTGAGCTTGCTCGACTTCAAAGGTGGTGATCTTGCCTTTAAGAGGAACCTAAAAGATTACACAAAAACAAAACTACAAACATAGATCTCTTTGGATCTGAGGTTAGTGATTTTAAACTCGGGAGAAAGTGTGTTAGAAAGGGTTTGAGAAATAATGAAGAAATGGCTCAATATTTATAGAAGAAAACTCCATCGTTCCCGGATCCCACGGATCCCTTCCATAAGGGATCCGGTTTAGCTGCTAAGCTAGGGATCCGTGGGACGCTCCCCTTTACCCATGGGTAGTTTGGTTATGGGTCATGGGTCATGGGTTGAACCATGGATCTTTAGCTAGATACAATGTATCTTTGAGTGCAATGCACTTGGTCACTGGGGTATGGGTTGATCCATGGGTTATGGATATTATCCATGTATGATATAAGCATGATGTCATGCAATGGGTTATGGGTCAAGCTCCATGGGTCATGGGCTTTGGGTTGTACCCAACTACATTTAATGTATTTGCCCAATGGGTTATGATACTTAAGTTTCTACCCATTTATATTACCCAATATACTACATACTAGTTATGTGTATATTTTACCCAAATATGTAAACACTAGTTGTTGTACATATGTAATATTAAATCATAAAATCACTTATACTTTGTTTTAGTGTTTTATGTGAAAATGTGAATATGTTAGAAACTATTAGTTCAAACCATTTACGAATTTTATTTGTTTCGTTAAAATGATTTTACGTTTGTTATCGAAAAACATTAGAAAATCGTGAAAAATATAAATAAATATTTTTACAGCTTATTTGTATTAACAATCTCCCCATTTTTTTTGATGACAAAACATAAAATTATTTAATAAAAAGCTAAAATTCTATAAAAGTTCAATGTATTTTTACTTTTCCCCCTCTTTGTCGAAACAAAAAGAGCTGAAGAAAGCAACACATTGTTTTTAAGAAAAACATGTGAAAGAAATAAAGAGAGATAGAGAGCAAGTAACGGAAAGGATCTGCCTTTACTCCCTTGACGCAGTCCATCCCTATGTAAGGGCCAAGAAAGTTGATACTAATCTAGTTTGTTTGCAAGTAAGTTTGCAAGAGATTTCGCCTATTGACTAAATAGTTGCTCCTGGATGATTGCAATTTTGGTGCGGGATGTCACGTAAATGTAAACCTAGTATTGCGTAATTTGTAATGTATTGCTTCTACAAAAGCTCCCCCTAGCTTTAGGATTTCAAAGTTCCCATGTGTAAATTGAATAACTACAAAAAAAAGGTATGAAAGTAAAGTATAATTCACCGCAAAATGTGGTCCAAGTTAGTAGAAAAT
>OU343219.1:168614033-168771414 GCA_910596185.1 Chrysanthemum makinoi | reverse complement strand
TTTATTAGAGCAGTCATTTAAGAACATATTTTTGTTTTCGCCATGTTTCCTTTTGTATTTTTCTTATGAGGGTGATGAGGGTTTAGGCTGGTGGGGTTTTGCTACATGCGTATGGATGATTATTTTGCCTACGGGACACTTGTTGTATTTTTCTTTCCTATGTGCCATCAGACTTTTTCCTAAATAACATCTTGCCTCCTTTGCGAATGAGTTTCTTCCGACTTTTCTTTGTTAGTATGTTTGATTATGGAGGACAACGGTTGTTTTGCTTTTTATGCATTCCTCCTTTTTTACTTCACCTATTTATAGCTTAAGATTTTATTGTTTTTGCATGTGCTAGCATTTGCCTTTTTTCTACTATTTTGTAGGTTAGCATCGTGTCTAGGCTTGTAGACTGGGCTCGCCGTTCCTGTTAGATTTGACACAATATTTTTGGGAGGAACGAATCGACTTGCGATGTTCTTCCTTTTTGTTTATCTGGATAAGGTTTATCCTTTTGCTTCCGCCCTTGCTTGTTTATTTTCGAGGACTTTCCTTCCCAAGGTTGTATCCTCTCCTTAGTTTTGTTATTTCCCGCATTGTATTTTTTATGTCGTATGCCGCTTAATTTCTGTGTGTTTCAGCATTACTTCCTCCTAGTTAATTTTAGTCGCGGTGTCTTGTTCCTTTTTATTCTCCGAATGATTTGTATGGTTCTTCCGCATATATCCATAGCGTTTCAACCTTTATTTTGGCTCCTTTTCGATGATCTTCCGCGATCCGATTGTTTTGAAGTAGTGGCGCTTTTTCAACGCTCGAATTTGCTTTCCGGTCTTTTTCCATTGAAGTTTATGTGGGTCGATCTACGTTCGCTTCCGTTAGGGATGTCCGATCCGTATTTATTTTATTGGCGTCCTCGCTTTCTTTCTTCTATTGGATTTTAGTTTCGTCTTTTCCTAGATGTGTTGTTCCATTTTATTCTATTTGAGTTTTTTTCGAGCGCCCTCTCATTAACCTCGACGGCTTCCTTTGCTTTTCAAATGCGTATTCTTCAGTGTGTCTTGCCCAAAGAAATTCTGGGAACCTTCGCTTTCGACAAAGGTTTGTGGACCTTGCTTTTTTTTCGATATTTCCCGAAGGAGGTGGGTTATGGAACCCTGTTGCCTTTCTTAATCTTGGTTTATTCTTAAATTTTTCTTTGTCGATGTTTGATCATTGCTCGCTCCATTGGTCTTTGTACCAAAGGCCTTTTTTCGCTGACTACTGGCTATTTCCTCTTAGGAAGGAGGGTAGTTCATTCATTATTGCCACTTTGGGATTCTCTCATGTAACCGCTAATCAGCCCAGATGGTGATTGCATGCATGAATCCTGAGACTTTCATAATTTATGGGGCTCCCTTTATGTCCCTGGTTTCTTCCTTAAACCTTCTTACAAAGTCTTCCGTTAGCTCTCCGTCCCTTTGCTTGATATGATGAAGTTCTACAGGATCTTTGATACATTTCTTTTGGTGGAGAAAGATAGTCAAGAAAACCTCCTTTAGTTTATCATAGCTGTCTATTGACTCGGGTGGGAGGTCATCAAACCATAACCTAGGCATCCGAGTGTGTGGAATTGAACATGTGACGCCAAGTTGGGCATGGCCCATCACTCCACCTTTTCACGCCTGGAGATTTTAAGATGATCCTTTGGGTCTCCACTCCCATCATGTTTTCACGCTGGTTGGCATTCGCTGGCCGGCATCTCAAAGTAGCGGATACGCGGGAGTGAACGGATGAGTCTCCTTGCGCACTCCGTGGTCCAGCTCGTGTCATAGTCGTTAATATCACGTGTTTCCGCTTCGACTTCGCACCTCCGACATCCACTTTTGTTAGACCCATCGCTCGAAAGTACTGGCCCACTTTCCGTGATCGAGCTCTTTTGATTCTCAGGCTTCAATCCTCGGTCTTACCGTTGTGATTGGGGAGTCTTTGTGGTCGCTTCCTCTTTTCATTCGAACATGGCTGATGGTCGCCAGGATCTGGGGTACACGGAAATACTTTTTCTTTGTCTCCGGTGCCGTGGAACACACTTTTTGCGACCTTTTGAACACTGTTTCTTCCGCCTTCTTTCCCTTTGGGTGACCTAGATCGGGTGTGTTCGCCATACCACTCGCTGTTCACGCTTTATTGACTCGAGTTGTTTCGCAGTCTCTCCTTTGTATTTCCGAGATTTATGATGATGGGCTTCACGGTAATCCTCCGGATTTTCACCTTTTGGCTCTTTCTTCCCGCTTCAACTTTCTCGTCACAATAAGATCCGGTCGGTACTTATCACAATACTTCGAGGGTTCGTCGGACGCATTTCAAGATCTGTCGAGATCATGGTTTCTCTTTCCACCGTGATCTCGCAATGTGGACACGGCGGGAGTTATCCGAACCGAAAGAGTGCATATGGTGAGAATTTCGGAACGCAGCTTGTATATTGGGTCCCGTGGATGGCCAAAATTTGTTAGTACAAAAAGTGTGATGAGTTGTAATGGGTATGAGTGCAGTTTTGCCTGGATCACAACAAGCTTCTAATGGGTCGATCTTGTACTAATCCAAGTAGTTTGATTGAATTCCCTACACAAGAAAGAGTAAACCGTTAGCCTTACCGCGGGGACGGACCCCAACGATTAGACTCCGTGTGAGAATAAGTACACATTCTTGATAGGGAAATAAGAATATGTTTGTGTAATTATGAGAGAGAAAGTTGTACCTTGTATGATTGCCCTTTAATAGGCCAGGCTTACCGCTAGGGTTTCCTAGATACTCGCACATAATGATTAGTCGCTGGAGCCGGACCCTTGTCGGGAAAGGTTCCGTGTTAATCGCAGATGCGGACACAAGATATCTTCAGATGGTGAAGGCTCAACCCGCCATGTATCTTGATTGCGTCTTTAGGTTCGGACTATAGCCACCATTGGGCTTACTGCTGGTCTAGGGTTCAGTAGTTATTTTATCGTTATTGGCCTGAGCCAGATGTATATAGTGTATTGGTCCTGGGCCTTATGCATACTATACGTCATCGTGATTAGCTAAGAATAGATATCTACTCCGACCTAGACCAGGATAGCTTGTGTTCTAGGCCTTGCTACGACCGTGTCGGGCTATCTGCGCATGTTTGGAATGCTTGTTCCAGGGAAGCTTGGCTATGAGGCATGGTTGAAGGATCATATTTAAACTCTCATAATATTATATGGACCTATTTTATAAATCATGTTGGGCCTTATATTTAACTATTTTGGGATGATTGTATTTGGATAATTAAATTTGGGATTGGTTTTGAACTATAATATGACTATCTTGTTTGCTATACTTGTGTGATGTACCAATCCAAGAATCGAAAACTTGTTTAAGTCTTCCACTGTAATCGATATTTGGGGTGTTAACCTGCCAAAGAGCTTTCACGAAGACTCAAATGGGAGAATTCTCCATCCCGACCAATTCATCCAGAATTACATGAGCTTTCTCGAGACAAGAATGAAGATGTTCGATAACATCAAATAGTCCCGAATATTAATTTCCTATAATGTTCCCTCAGATTTTATATCATTTATATGGATTTACGCTTGTTTTCCTCTATATTTCACTATCAGGTAAATTACGAGCATTGGAGCTAAAGTGACATAGATTTAGAGATTTATTAAAGATATATCATAGTATGCTCATTTTGAAGTAGTTACGGCGTAACTCCTCTCTCACATTACGACATAACTAAAGCGTGGCTCAGAAAACCAACTCAACAAGATTATGCTAACTCTCCCAAAGATTACGCGAACCAACTAGGTCAAATGAGGTTCGCGTCACGTAATTGGGAAATTCCTTTTTCCACCGATTTTGTGGTTATTGACATGGGGAAACGAGAGACTTACAACTTAATTATTGGAAGGCCTTTTCTGGCAACTTGTCGACCACATATAAAGGTCTTTGAAAAACAAATTTCTTTGGGAACTAAAAATGAACTAATCACTTTCAAGATGAAAGAACAATTGAATCCAAGGTTAGAAACTTCAAATAAAGTTGATGTTGTCAACATTCTCGTCGCCGACCCACCTCTATGTTATAATCTTAGTACTAACAATCGTGGAGAGAATTTTGATAGTTGTGAACAGAACAGGAAAGATCTTCCGATGAAGGGATTAAGGAAGTCGATCCTAACAAACATTACTACACCCCTATATGGACAGAATATAACGAATCAATGAAAGCATGGCCCTCGTGTAACCCCTTTCGTGAGTTTTGAGATGGAAGGGTGGATGAATGGACGTGCCCTCACGAGATTGAGAGACACGATTTAAAATTCAGAAAATTGTCCTTTGAAAACTGGTGCAAGGTAAGATTTGGAGACTCGAAAATCAATACAAGATTAGTAAAACAACTAAAATGCAATTACGATAAATATCACCTTATTGATATAATGACCAATGATGAAAGATCAAACATAAGTGCAACAATTGATCCTATAGCAGAAGGTGATGACTACGGAAAGTCATGTTTATCGTTTAATGAGTGGCTCTCGCAAAAAATTTGAACATCTAGTATCGGGAACACAATGCAGAAAAAGGTTTTATCGAATGGATGAATGATTGCCGCCTAATAATGGAGGAAGTTGGCCAAATCCAAAGGCCACCATAAAGCCTCAAGGCTGAAGTCTAACTTAAAGACTCGTAAATAAATAAAAGTGCTCTTTCGGGAGACAACCCGAATTATCCCTTTCTTTTGTTTTATTTCCTTTTTGTTGGGTTTAGGGTTTTTGACCATTTTTGCAGGAAAACGAAGAAAGGTTGTTGCTGCAGCATTCTAATCCGACAAGAGTTATGGCGTAACTCACTATCTTAGTTACGCCGTAACTGGCCTTTGTGTAGTAGAACTTGTCAGAAGCATTACCAATTACGGTGTAACCCAGCAATGGTTACGCCGTAGCCACCCTTGTCAGGTTTCTTTGTTAGCTGCGAATCCTTATGGGAGTTACGATGTAACAATCCTCCTCAGAACACTTCTTTCATTTTAAACACAATAACCTTGTATTAGTTTTCAAATGAACTTTGTGGTTTGTTTCAGAAGCCCTCACGAGACTATACACTCGCCCACTTGGGACACCAAGTGGTTTAAAAGGCTCGTTGCATACGCTAAATGCAACCGTGATTCCTACGAAAGTGAGTTAGATTTCTTTTTCATTTTTTTCTTTTAGAATTATGCTTGCTCGGTGTGATTTCTGTGGATTGATGTTTGCTCGTGGATTTTAAGGCACGACTCTTTTCATGGGCCTTTTCTTTTTGGAGCAAATTTCATGGAAGTTCTCGCTCTAATTCTACTTTTCTCTTCACCTTTATTTAACGCTTAGTACAAAGGGACTTTGTACAATTCAAGTGGGGGGATGGGGTAGCATTATCTCTTGAACTTTATTTTGCCCGTTTTTCTAGTTTATTTTGAAAAATTATGCCATTTTTAAAATTTTGACATGTTTTTCTTCACCTTTATTTAACGCTTAGTACAAAAGGGACTTTGTACAATTCAAGTGGGGGATGGGAGTAGAATTATCTCTTGAACTTTATTTTCCCTCGTTTTTCTAGTTTATTTTGAAAAATTATGCCATTTTTAAAATTTTGACATGTTTTTCTTAACCTAACTAGATTAGACCTTAGCCGAGCACATATAACCCTTGATATTATATGGTGAGATTAGCCTTATCCGTTTCCAAATATTTACCCCAAATCCACCAAATTATGAGTATGCCGGTAGCTTGTAAACTTTAGAACTTGGCCTTTACATCATTTCGAGACCATAGACGAGGTATGTTGAGTTAGCTCGATGAATTTAGACTTTTCAGTTTAAGAAGGCAGTATTATAGGATTGTCACCCAAATAGCCTACCATTGTGTGTCTATCGATTAGTCACCTCAACTTCTCGACCCCATGTTAAACCCTTTGTTGCACTCACCTTTAGTGCAAGATACCCCTAGATACACCCTTCTGAGTCATTCCTTTCATTTTGTTCACCCAACATATTGTTTCTATACACCATTACACCCTAACCTACCCTGTAGTCTTTATTTGTAATTAGGAAATCATTATTTGCCTAAGTTCAAGGTTCAAGTGGAAAGGTTCGGGAATCACGCTCTCGTCGACGACATATCCTTAAAGATCATTGAAGACCCCCCAAATTCCCATATTGTTCATCTCAAGTGGGGGGATGTTATGTTATTATGTTATGTTAAAAAAAATGATGATGTGAGTCGGAAAAAAAATAAATAAAAAAATATTTTTGTTTTGTTATTTAGTGATTGTAAAAGTGCGATGTTATAAGCACTATTGTTATGAGATTAATATAGATTTAGTATCGAGGAGGCCACCTCGGTCACATTTGAAGAATGAAGTTGAAGTGTGCCCATCATGACATCCTCTAATGGCACATCTACCCGATTATATCATGATCCGTTTCTTGACTTGAAACTTGAACTTTGGGTGAACGGTAAGTGGTGATGACCTAGTTGTAGATTTAGACTATTTGCTAGTTTTTATTTTACACCAAATTTATCGCATGTCTTATCCTACCCTTTAGTCATGAAGCGTGTCTAGGTGATGCAATGAGCAATCTTTGGTGTCTTGGCCATGGATTTGGTCATGTATCATTGATTTTTTCCACAAATTACCCTTAAACCTTTGTCGTGTCTACCCATATTGCCTTCGAGAATTGTTTAGCCCTTAACTCTAGTGGTGGAGATTTGTGTAACCGCCAAGCTTATGATAGAATACATGCTATGATCAGTGCAAATGAGTGATCACCCTGGAATTGACACTTAGAATAGTTGAGAGATTTGAGTGTTTTGTTCCCATTTCGTGAGGTGTTCGGCTTTGTTTTATTCTATCATTGATTTTGTCCACTTCAGTGACATATAGTAATGACAAATCACCCTTAAACCTTTGTCGTGTCTACCCATATTGCCTTCGAGAATTGTTTAGCCCTTAACTCTAGTGGTGGAGATTTGTGTAACCGCCAAGCTTATGATAGAATACATGCTATGACTCAAGATTGAGTGATCACCACCAAAATTGACACTTAGAATAGTTGAGAGATTTGAGTGTTTGTTCCCCTTTCGTGAGGTGTTCGGCTTTGTTTTATTCTAGCATAAGGGATTTGTAAGCTTATATTTTCGCAGGTAATGGGAGATATCTTTTTAGGAATCTATCTAATAAGGTCTACTTGAGGGCAAGAAGAGTTCAGTGGGGATATTTGATAACATCAAATAGTCTGAATATTAAGTGTCAATTTCCTATAATGCTCGTGTATTTTATATAATTTATATGAATTTACGCTTGTTTTCCACCTCTATATTTCACTTTCAGGTAAATTACGATCATTGGAGCTAAAGAGACGCGGATTTGGAGATTTATTGAAGATATATCATAGTATGCTCATTTGAAGCGATTACGGCGTAACTCCTCTCTCACATTACACCGTAACTAAAGCGTGGCTCAAAACCAACTCAACGAGAATATTACGGCAGTAACCTCCCAAAGATTACGGCGTAACCAACTAGGTCAAATGAGGTTCCGCGCTGCTGTAAGCTACGCCGTAACTATTGTATCAATTACGGCGTAACCAAGATTTATTGAAGATACGGCGTAACTCCTTCCATAGTTACGCCATAACCAGCATTTTTAGTGCAAATTACGAAGAATTGTATGCTACGGCGTAACTCTTAACATTAGTTACGCCGTAACCAGATCTGGCCTATAAATACCCCACGATTTCCAGCATTTCAAAGCATCTCATTTCACACACAACACAAAGTGATCGTGAGTAGAAGTCGAAGGAAGATCTAGATGAGCATACGGAGCTATCTCCAAGGGAGAAATCACTCCCCTACTATAAGCATTAGCATTTTATCTTTTCTTTAATTTCAAATCATGTATTCGGTAATGTTAAACATTGAATCGATTATTATAGTTAATATGAGCGGCTAAGCACCTCTGGTGCTGGCCTAGTTATGATTCCTTAATGTTTTGTTTGCGTTTACATTGCTTCAGTATAATTATTTCTAAGTGTATGCATGCATAGTTTGTTGGTAGCTACCCTTGTTTCGGTAGTTTTGAATGGCGGTAGTGGCTAGTTACTTAGGAGATATGACCAATTGACCCTAAGTAGGTAGGACTGAGAAGGAAGGGTAAGATATGACCAAATGACGACCCTTCTTCGCTTGTGCGATTTGACCAACTGATCACCTACCGTTTGGATGAACTTAAGAAGTAGGGGTGAGTGTTTAAGTTGCTAGCCGGGCACTCACCGTTATGAATCTAGAATGTAGCGGTACTTAAGGACTTGGCTTAGGGGACTAAGAACAACTGGACTTATGACGGGTCACCTGATTTCTCCAGTGAGACCCTTTGCTGATAGGTTAGGACGAACTGACCAAATGTTGTCCTAGCGACTTTGACCCCACCTGAAGTAATTGGAAGTAATTAAACGTGAACACTACTATTTAGGATGAGTAACTAGGTTAGCACCCCTCTCCTCTATTGATCACAACCCTCGCCTTTATTTGCTTTAGTAGTTAATTATATAAAAATCATATTAAAATCTGTGACACCTAGACTTAGTTTAAATCCGCACACATAGCTCTTGGGACGACCTCGGTTTTACCGATTACTACACTACACACGACCAGGTACACTGCCCGTTAGTGCATTAGGGTAGACCATAGGTATAACGAGTAATTATAAATATTAAAACATGTTCAGTAAAACTTGCATCAATGTCCAAGATCATGTGGAAGAAGTACTTTACTTGTCTGCTCTTTTTAGCATCCGGAATGTCCTAGTTATTCTGTTACGGTAAAAAAAATCATATGACTCTTACGGGAATAGCTAAAAGGTGGTTTAATAGACTCCCTACCGAGTGCAAGGGAACATGGGATCGATTAAGAAAAGATTTTGTTCAACAATTTTTCTGTCCTTCGAAGATTGCTAAGCTTCTCAGTAAAATCTATCAGTTCGTTCAGGGGAAAGAAGAAACATTGTATCAAGCATGGGAAAGGTACAATGAGCTTCTCTATCGTTGCCCTACTCATGACCTGAACAGGCACCAAATTGTCTATGTTTTCTATAGAGGCATTAATGCCGAGACCAGTCAACTCCTAGATTCGCATAGACCTATTCCAAGCATGACACCCGACCAGGGTTTGGAGTCTATTTGACGGATATATGATCATTGCTACAAATGGCATGTGGAAACCCGCTATGGACCAAAAGATCATTTCGAGCACAAGGTTATGAAAACTTTGACCAAGAAAGAAAATGACTATGGTGCAATGTTTGAAAAGAGGAGACTAGAAAGGGCTAGTGAAAATGAGGCTTGTATGGTAGAAGAAGTAAAAAGTTTATTTAGGACCAAGGTTGAAAATAACTTGGAAAAGATGATTCTTGATCACATTGAAGAATCAAAGGAACGTGACGAGACGATAGAAACAATGATGAGGAAATTCGTACAGAGCACGGTATCTTCGCTTAAGATTCATGAAGATCGGATCAAGGGCCTGGAAAAGAATGTGGACTTATGCTCAAAATCCATTACGAATTATCTTGTTAAGTGGGATGAAGAAATTGTCACTTCAGTTGAGACCGTTTCTGAGGAGCCAACTACCTTCTATGAGAAGGTCAAAAGAAGAATCAGCAAGGAGAAACTCCTACTTCATGATATTGGAGCTCTTCCGGTAAACATCCCTCTAATTAATTCCCTTAGAACTAATCCTAACAATATTTTGCAGGAATTAAGTAATGAGAAGAATGTTCTCGATGAAATGGTGTCAGTTTGACTAAACGAAAGGTGTTCGGCAATTCTAAGAAATGAACTGCCACAAAAAGAAAAAGATCCAGGTTGCTTCACTCTCCCTTGCTTGATTGGGAATCTTAACACGTGTAACGCCCTAGCTGATCTTGGAGCAAGCATTAGCATAATGCCTCATTCAATGTTCTTACGCATGGGAATCAGAAGTCTTAAGCCGGAAAAAATGAAAATAGAAATGGCGGATCGATCCATGCTATCACCTTTGGGGGTTGTAGTAAATGTATTGGTAAAAATTAACAAGTTCCTCTTCCCGGTAGACTTCGTTATCCTGGATATTCCCGAAGATAACAGGATACCTATCATTCTAGGTACTCGCTACTGCCCATACGAAAGTTGATGTCTTTGCTCGGAAGATGACACTTGAAGCTAATGGGAAAATTGCTACATTCAGATCAAATGAACTTCTGTCCATCCCTCAAAAGGTTTACGCAATTGACCCTAACGGCGATTTTGGTGATGCGTTGACGATGTCGCTTCGGGAAAAGATTTTGATGTGTTTATTAACTTTGAAGAAGAGGATAGTTTTGGAATCAGTGCCGACAATTTTTCTAGTGACATCGACATGGTCCATTGGCACAGTAATTCTGAGGAGACTTTTTCACGATCTGACCAACCTAATTTTTATGGGATGGGAACTCGAATCCATCATAGGAACCCCTATAACCTGAAAATTTCATGTAAGATTGGGTTCATTGACTTCCATCCCTTCATTGACACAAAATCCCCGGTAAACATCATATCAAAAGAATGTTACAACCAAGTTATGGTAAAAGAATTGGAGTATAAAGGGAACAATTTTCTAGGGATTGCAACAAATGTTCATGTCTTTGTTGGAACGCATTCATTCTTGGTCGATTTTGTGGTATTAGATGACACTAGCGAGTTCATGGAGGATGGACTCTCCGGGGTAATTTTCGGGAAACCCTTTAAAGAACTATCTGGGCTAGATAGGAATGAAAAGGAAGGGCTAGTGTGGTTGAAAATTGGCGACGATAAAATAGTTTTCAAAATGCCAAGAACTGTTAAGAACTTTAAGAGATGGAAAAAGAAGCAATTAAGCCATGCTCGGCCACTACTTGACGTAAGTGACGAAGATAAGGCCAAAGGGATTAACCACCCATACCAAAAGATCAAAAATTTCTATTTGGAGTGTTTAGAGCTTGGCACGAATTTTAAACGGGACGAGAATCTCATCAGTTGGATTAACGTGGAGATTGCCATATCCACGAAATGACAAACAAACATTTTTAGCCCATGGCTTTGAGTCTAACTTAAAGACTCGATAATAAAGAAAAGTGCTCTTTCGGGAGACAACCCGAATTATCTTTTTTATTTCTTTTATTTCTATTTTTGTTGGGTTTTGTGTTTTTAACCATTTTTGCAGGAATCGGAGAAGATTGCATCAGTAACTTAAATGGGGACCTGACCTGTCCATCAGTTACGGCGTAACTCATCCCAATGATTACGCCGTAACACATCACTAGTAGCGATTCTCTCCAGAGCATTACCGATTACGGCGTAATCCCGTTCTATGGTTACGCCGTAGCTACCCTCAAGTAACGTCTGCCAGGTTTTTCCATAGTTACTGCGTAACTCCTTCAAGGAGTTACGACGTAACTATCCTCTAGTTCAAATTCTTTCTATAATAACACAATAACCTTGTATTAGTTTTTAAATGAACTTTGTGGGTATGTTCCCTATAAGCCCTCACGAGACTACACTCTTCCACCTGGGACACCAAGTGGTTTAAAAGGCTTGTTGCATACGCTAAATGCAACCGTGATTCCTACGAAAGTGAGTTAGATTTCTTTTCATTTTTCTTTTTCTTTTTTAGAATTATGCTTGTTGGTAGTGTGATTTCAGGGAAAGAACTTTGCTCGTGCATGCTTAAGCGAAGGCACAATTCTCTATCATTGGCCTTCTTTATTTTTGGAGCAAATTTCAGGGAAGTTCTCGCTTTAATTCTACTTACTCTTCACCTTTATTTAACGTTTAGTACAAAAGGGACTTTGTACATTTCAAGTGGGGGGACGGGAGTAGAATTATCTCTTGAACTTTATTTTGCCCTCGTTTTTCTAGTTTATTTTGAAAAATTATGCCATTTTTAATATTTTGACATATTTTTCTTAACCTAACTAGAGTAGACCTTAGCCGAGCACATTATAACCCTTGATATTATATGGTGAGATTAGCCTTATACGTTTCCAAATATTTACATCCACCAAATTATGAGTGTGTCGGTAGCTTGTAAACTTTAGAACTTGGCCTTTGCATCATTTCGAGACCGTAGACGAGGTATGTTGAGTTCGCTTAATGTATTGGGCATATTCAATTTAAGAAGGCAATATTATAGGATTATCACCCAAACATACTATCATTGTATGTCTATCGATTAGTCACCTCGACTTTTCGACCCCCATGTTAAAGCCTTTTGTTGCACTCACCTTTAGTGAAAGATACCCCTAGATACACCCATCTGAGCCATTCCTTTCATTTTGTTCACCCAATATATATTGTTTCGATACACCAGTTCACCTTAGCCTACCGTGTAGTCTCAATTTGTGATCGGGAAGTCATTGTTTGCCTAAGTTCAAGGTTCAAGTAGAGAGGTTCGAAAATCACGCTTTCGTCAAAGACATATATTTGATGATCATTGAAGACCCCCCAGATTCTCATTTTATGGTCATCTCAATTGGGGGGATGTTATGTTTTGTTATGATGTTTAAAAAAAAGAAAAAAAAAGAAAAAAAAAAGTTGTAGTTTATTTGTTTATTGTAAAGTGCAAAGTTATAAGCACTATATTTGGAGCTCATCAAAGATTTAGTATCGAGGAGGCCACCTCGGTCACATTTGAAGAATGAAGTTGGCAATTATTGCGCCAACAATTGAAGAACATGTAATGTGCCCATCATGACGTCCGCTAATGGCATATCTACTTGGTATATCATGATCCGGTTTCTTAGCCTTGAAACTTGAACTTTGGATGAACGGTAAGCGGTGATGACTTGGTTATAGGTTTAGACTATTTGCTTGATTATTTTCTACTTTACACCAATTATATTCCATGTCTTATCCTACCCTTTAGTCATGAAGCGTGTCTAGGTGATGAAGCGAGCAATCTTTGGTATCTTGGCCATGGATTTGGTTATGTATCATTGATTTTGTCCACTTTGCCGTAACATATTAGTAATGACGATTCACCCTTAACCCATGTCGTGTCTACCCATATTGCCTTCAAGAATTGTTTAGTCCTTAACTCTAGTGGTGGAGATTTGCATAACCGCCAAGCTTATGATAGAATACATGCTATGACTGTGCTTTGAGTGATCACCCCGAAATTGACACTTAGATTAGTTGAGAGATTTTGAATGTTTTGTTCCCATTTTGTGAGGTGTTCGGCTTTGATTTATTCTAGCATAATGGATTTTTAAACTGATATTTTCCAGGTAATGGGAGATATCTTTTTAGAAATTTATCTAATAAGGTCTACTTGAGGGCAAGTAGAGTTCAAGTGGGGGGATATTTGATAACATTAAATAGTCCTGAATATTAAGTGTCAATTTCCCCCGATAATGCTTGTATTTTATATAATTTGTATGTATTTATGCTTGTTTTCCTCTATATTTCACTTTCAGGTAAATTACGAGCATTGGAGCTAAAGAGACGCGGATTTGGAGATTTTATAAGAGATTTCTGATAGTATGCCCACTGTGAAGAAGCTACGGCGTAACTCCACTCTCACATTACGCCGTAGCTAGTGCGTGACTCAGAAGGCCAACTCAGCAACAGATTACGGCTTAACTCCCAACAAAGGATTACGCCGTAACCCATTAGGTCAAAAGACGTTCCACGCCGCTATCAGCTACGCCGTAACTCCTTCCAATGATTATGGCGTAATCATGTCATTTGTAAACCTGTATTGAAGATACAACATAACTCATCTCATGTGTTACGCCGTAACTAGCTTTACGAGAAGCATTATTATGGAATTATATAGGTTACGGCGTAACTCTCAACTTAAGTTACGCCGTAACTAGATCACGCCTATAAATACAAGCCCTAATTTCTGCATTTCACATCATTCACTCCACACCATAAAGCAGAGAACGTGAGTCGGGGTCCAAAGGCAGATCTTGAAGTGCATACGGAGCCATCTCCAAGGGAGAAATCACTCACTAATGATAAGCATTAGTGATTATCTTTTCTTTTACTTTCAATTCATGTATTTCAATATGTCAAACATTGAATTGGTTGTTTCTTTTAATATGATCGGCTAAGCACCTTTGGTGCTAGCCTAGTTATGATTCCATAATTGTTTTGTTTACGTTTACATTGCTTCCGTATAATTGTTTCTAGAGTACGCATGCATAGTTCGTTGGTAGCTACCCTAGTTTCGGTAGTTTTGAATGGCGGTAGTGTCTAGTTGCTTAGGAGAATTGACCAGGTGGCCCTAAGTAGGTATATTGAGTGGGAAGGGAAAGAATTGACCAACTGACAACCCTTCTTCGCTTGCGCGAACTGACCAAATGATCACCTGCCGTTTGGATGAACTTAAGAAGTTAGGGATGAGTGCCTAAGATGCTAGCGCCCAGGCACTCATTGTTACGAATCTTGCATGTAGCGGAACTTAATGACTTGGCTTAGGGGACTAAAAAAAACTAGACTTTCAAGGGTAGTAACTTGATCTCCGGTGGAAGCCTTTGCTGATAGGTTAGGACAAACTGACCAAATGTTGTCCTAGCGACTTAAACCCCCACTTGAATCAATTGGAAGTAGTTAGACGTGAACATAACATGATAGGATGAGTAACTAGGTTAGCATACTTTACCCCTATTGATCACAACTCTACCTTTATTTGCTTTCTTTCATTTCTTGTTTTATTAGTTAATTAATTATTTCGATACTTAAAACCAGTGACACCTAGACTTAATTAGAATCCGCTCACATAGCTCTTGGGCCGACCTCGGTTTTATCGATTACTACACTACACACGACCGGGTACACTGCCCGTAAGTGCATAAGGTGGACCATAGGTAAATGAGACATTTAAATATTAAAACCTGATCAGTAAAACCTGCATCATAGTACTAATGGTCAGTAAAACGGGTCAAATGATGTCTAATGCATTATATTACTAATGGTTATGGTTTGTATGATAAACGGATGATCTTTGGTAACGGTTATAACATGGAAATGGTGTCCAAGTAGGTGGTGTTGTGTGTGGAGTTTACGCAGCTTCCTTGCTGTTGTTCTATCTCAGATGGCCCGATATGGCGTATCCAATATATTGGATACGGCGTATTGGGTGGTTATGGTGATTTGGCGTATCACATTAGGATGATACGATGTATTGACCTTTGGTCCAATATGGTGTCTCTCATTATATGGATACGACGTATTGGGGGTCACAGAAGGGTTGTTTGATTGTCTTATAGTTTTATGTAAAGGAGTTTCAAAGTTTTCTGAGTATATGTTCTTCTAAGTATTGTCAAGTGTCAAATGTCATTGATTCCTGTCGTTTAACGAAGAGTTTAAGTGAGTTTGTTGTAGTTAGTGTATTTCCGCGTCAAAAGTGTTTAAATTCCAGTCAAATCGGACACGGGGTGTAACAAATTGGTATTAGAGCTTCGATTTAAATGAATCATGTGGAAAACTAGAAGGGGGGGTTGAATAGTTTTGCCAATTAAAACTTCCTTTTAATCTATTTAGATCGACTTATGTCAATCTATTTGGATGTGTGTGTTGGATGTTGATAAACAAGCATATAAAGGTAAGTAATGAAAAGATAAGAGTAAGAAGCACAAAACCACAACGCGAGTATTTATAGTGGTTCGGCTACAAGGACACCTTCCTTGCCCTACTCCACTCCCTGAGTCACCTACTCGAGAGTTCGTAAACACTACACCAATCTCCTTATGGGGGAGAAGCCTTCACAACGTCGCCTACCCTTTTTCCGGTGCTAGGCTAACCACCGGGTTCTTTCACTCCAAGGTGAACCACACCTACACAACGTCAACTACCCTTTATAAGGTACTAGGCTAAGTACCTAGTTCTTTCACTCCAAAGTGAACTACACCTTCACAACGTCGCCTACCCTTTATTAGGTACTAGGCTAAGCACCTAGTTCCATTGCAATGGAGGAACTACTACCACACTACACCAACGACTAATCCCAAAGGAGATCTACTCCTTTACAACATCATCAAGGATATCAATATCCTTGGATCTAATACTAGTCTATCTTGTACATCGAAACACACCATATCGAATGTACATCTAAGGCACCTTTCACTAATGCCTTTGACTAGATCTACAAGACACCTTTCACTAATGTCTTGTGTCTTGACTTCTAAGCACCTTTCACTAATGCTTCTAGTCTTGACTTCTAAGCACCTTTCACTAATGCTTCTAATCTTGACTTCTAAGCACCTACCACAAGTGCTTATGATATAGACGATAGATACCCTTCACTAATATCTTCGTCTTGACTCTTGAGACATCTTTCACTAATGTCTTCAACACTACACTTCTTTGAAGAAAGAAAGGAATCATCAACAAGAAGACTTTAGTAGCCTTGATGATGAGGAAGCATGGCAACTCATGGACTTGAGCTTGCTCGACTTCAAAGGTGGTGATCTTGCCTTTAAGAAGAACCTAAAAGATTACACAAAAACAAAACTACAAACATAGATCTCTTGGATCTGAGGTTAGTGAGTTTTAAACTCAGGGAGAAAGTGTGTTAGAAAGGGGTGAGAAATAATGAAGAAATGGCTCACTATTTATAGAAGAAAAACTCTACTGTTCCCCGGATCCCACGGATCCCTTCCATAAGGGATCCGTCTAGCGTTAAGCTAGGGATCCGTGGGACGCTCCCTTTTACCCATGGGTAGTTTGGTTATGGGTCATGGGTCATGGGTTGAACCATGGATCTTTAGCTAGATACAATGTATCTTTTGAGTGCAATGCACTTGGTCACTTGGGTATGGGTTGATCCATGGGTTATGGATATTATCCATGTATGATATAAGCATGATGTCATGCAATGGGTTATGGGTCAAGCTCCATGGGTCATGGGCTTTGGGTTGTACCCAACTACATTTAATGTATTTGCCCAATGGGTTATGATACTTAAGTTTCTACCCATTTATATTACCCAATATACTACATACTAGTTATGTGTATATTTTACCCAAATATGTAAACACTAGTTGTTGTACATATGTAATATTAAATCATAAAATCACTTATACTTGTTTTAGTGTTTTATGTGAAAATGTGAATATGTTAGAAACTATTAGTTCAAACCATTTACGTATTTTATTTGTTTCGTTAAAATGATTTTACGTTTGTTATCGACAAAACATTAGAAAATCGTAAAATATAAATAAATATTTTTACAGCTTATTTGTATTAACAATCTCCCCCTTTTTGTTGATGACAAAACATAAAATTATTTTAAGGAAAAGCTAAAATTCATAAAAGTTTGAATTTGTAGTTTTACTTTCTTCTCCCCCTTTTTGTCGAAACAAAAAGAGCTTCGAAAGAAAGCAACACATTGTTTTTAAGAAAAACATGTGAAAGAAATAAAAGGAGATAGAGAGCAAGTAACGGAAAGGATCTCGTCTTTACTCCCCCTTGACGAGTCCATCCCTATGTAAGGGCGTCAAGAAAGTGATACTAATCTAGTTTGTTTGCAAGTAAGTTTGCAAGAGATTTCGTCTAAGTGACAAATGTGCTCCCCCTTGATGATTGCAATTTTGCAAGGGGATGTCACGAAATGTAAACCTAGTATTGCAAGTAATTTGCAATGTATTGCTTCGACATAAAGCTCCCCTAGCTTTAGGATGTCAAAGTCTTCATGTGTAAATTGAATAACTACAAAAAAAGGTTAGAAAGCAAGTATAGTTCACAATTTCCTGCAAATGTGGTCCAAGTTAGTAGAAAATAGCTTTCTGTCTCACGGATCCCACGGTTCCCTCCTAGTAGGGATCCGTCTAGGCAATCTCGAGGGATCCGCATGCACCGATGATCAATTTCAAAATGGTGATATAACAAGTAATATTATCACAAAAATGAGATATGAATACAATGTAATCATATGCTCGTAAAACATAACAAGTAGCATGTAATTTCATTTAACAAAACTAGAGTTATGATATACATGACTCTAAAAACTAAGAGAACTAGAAAATACATTACTAGTAATTTCTAGACCAACTATCGCTTGATGCTAGGAAACCACTAAATCTTCTAGCTCAAGTTTTGTTTAGGTTTAATCTCGTCGAAACGTTCGAGGAGATGATAGAACATGAAACGTTGATCTTCTCGTACTTCATGTATCAAACTTTCAACATGTTGACAATGATAGCAATCTTTGTCATGGCTAGGTAGTGGTGGTGGAAGAAATGAAATGGCTTGATGCGAAGGATCAAGTGAAGCGGCTTGTGGAGCTTCAAACGATGGAGGGATTGGTGGAGGGGCATTTGAGAATGGCTCGACCAAGAATGATGGTGGTGGTAGAGAAGTGTCAACTTCCATATGGTCGGGTGGTTGACTTTGATGATTTCTCATAATCCAAATGGGATTATATGATGGAAATGGCGAAAAGGAAGCCGGAGCAAGTGTTGACTCAACACCTTGATTTTGTACCATTATTCCTCCTAATGAGGAGAATGTTGTCGGCGGAGGTGGATGAGACGGCCTAGGAGGCAAATCCTCTAAATTGTAGAGGTGTGGTGATGATAGTGGGGATGTAAAAGAGATAGCTCTAGGAACCAATGGTGATGGTTTAGTGGAGATGATATTGTTTGGCCTAGGAGGTATGGTGGTGTTAGGCATAGGTAGTTTTGTGGGTACTATCCTTTTAGGAATTGGTTTGATTGGTTGAGTAAAGATCCTATCATTTGTTGGCTTGACCGGAGATGATTCGGTTGAAGAAATTTCGTGTATAACACGAGCCTTTTTCTTGGGTGGTTCTTTGGTGGATAAGTTACTACTTGGGGTTTTTCTCATGATGAAATGATTTCAAGAGGTTTGTAAGGGTTTCTAAAATGCTGAAAGTTAGGATGAAGGTGATGACTGTGGAGGTCCTAACAAAGTGGTTTATAAACCAAGAGATTTGGCAAGTGCATTTAAGCCTTAAGCCACTAGGATTCATTGGAATGTGATGATTAACATGCACAAGAGTCAACTTCAGAGTTTGCACTGATCTAGGAACTCATTTAAGATGAGATGGAGTGTTTGAGTTAGGAAGATGAGTTGAATGATTGTTTTAGCAAGATTTGACATAAACTGTCATCCGGATCCCACGGTTCCCTCCTCAGAGGGATCCGTCTAGGCTAATCCTAGGGATCCGGCTCTCAGCAGCTATGAAAGAGTGGAAATGATATTTCTAAGATCTAGGATCTATATTATCTTGAGTGTTTCAGTCCTCCTAAGTGTCTTAAATGAAGGGGTGCTTAGATACTTGAAGGTAATGAGTGATGTAGCTAATGATTATCTTTTATGGAAGGATTTGGAACTTTCATGAGTACCAATGGATGAGCAAGGATGACACTAAAGATGAGAGTGTCAATTGAAGCTAAATGATCATAGAGATCAGTTTGTGACTTAGGATAGTGTTTTGGAAAATATCCTAGAAGCTTTGAGATGGGAAAAAACTAGAGTTTGATCAACTTTGATCAATTTTGAGGTAAGGATGATTTATGATCAATTTTGCCATAATCGAAATATTTCCAAGGCTAAATGTGAGGGATCAAGTGAAAAATGAAGTGTGAGTTTAAGAGCGGAAAAGTAATGGATTTAAAGATGAAACGATAGGTCTACAAGCGTCTTAGAGTGTGATCTAGGTGAGTTATGTGTGAGTAGGAAGGATCTACCTATCTTTGATAAGGAATTAATTTGCCTTAAGACACTATGTTTAGCATAGTATGAGGTGTTCAAAGGATATGTTTGAAATATAATGCTTGCAATTGCATTTTCTGTTTGCCGGATCCCACGGTTCCCTAAGTGTAGGGATCCGTCTAGCACAAACATTGGGATCCGTCTATCTGCTCAGCAGAACCTTTACTAAAGGTATGCAATGATCTTGACAATGCATTATATTCCAAGGTTAGCTTAAAGGGGTTCTAACACTAAGATATCAAATGTAAGATGTTTTATTTCATGAAGGAAATAGGATTACATTGATAAAGCACGAGTACAAGAGGATTGATCCTATTTGAAATACTACTACGTTCCTTGAGTGTTTTCGCTAGGAGGATCATTACGTGATTGATGAGTGTTGGTGGAATCAAGAATGAAGAAAGTCTTCATGAGAGATATGTTTAGCGGTTCCATCATCTTGTTCACAAGTACGTACAACGGACTTTGAAATTGAGGATGGAAGTGCATAACGTTGTGATAGAGGCGCGTCAAGAATATTCCATTAGGGATGAGTTTATTCTTGGAGCCTTGAAGATTTGCAATTCGCCTTACGAAGAAGTAGGCGAGATTGTATGGTTGTTGTGTTAGCAAACAGTACAACATGTGAGCACAACAAGCGGGAAGGATTTCTCGATTTCCCCTAAGACTCCAAACATTCTCACGTAGGATGAGTGCAAGAGGCTTGTACTCTTCTCGGATGTCCCGTGTGAAGATAATGTTTGGATCAGAGTAATATGATCGAGGTTTGCATAATATGCGATTTAAATCTTCCGGGGAGGGTATGTGTGAACAATATGGACTATTTTCTTCATGAAAGTTGAAGAGAAAATCAAGAGACCAATCTTCGGTGAAGGCACATTGTCCATGATTTGGAATCCGGTGGATGTGAGCAAAATGCCCAAGGGTTAAAGTAAACTTTTGGTTTTTGATATAAAACCAAAGAGATAGAGAGCGATCCTCGATTTTAACGAAGTTCAACTTGACGGAAAAATTCCATTATGAACCTTGGACATATCTTCTCATTGATTTCAAGAAGACAATCTAGTCCTATGGCTCGGAAGGAGGTATTGATACCTTCTTCGAATTGTAGAGAGGTGTCTATAATACGTCCTTCGTGGAAGTGACGGTTTTCGAGATTATTGAACCCACGGACATGGTTGCCAGGTGTGTTGGGTTCAAAGGAGATGTTCGGAGTGTAGACGCTAGTGAGTGAAAAATCAAACTCATATTCATGGGTCATGGTTTAACCTATAGAAATGATGGGTTAATAAAAGTAATGTTTGTGGTCAACCTATGATTATCTAACGTTTTTATTATATTTTTATTAACAATGGTTTTTAACAAGAAAGACACTTAACTCACTTATGGTTTTGACATACTTAGTGGGGTATTACTTTTAGAAGAAAATTGGTTTTTAATTTGCATGAAAAACTGTTTTCCAGTAGGACGGATCCCACGGTTCCTTTACAAAAGGGATCCGACTAGTATAACTTCCGGGATCCGTAGATCTGTACTCACAGAAACAGATTTTATGAAAAGCATAGGTTTTTAGATCTCATAGTTTTTATACCAAGATATGTGTTTTAACCTACATTTTCTTTTAACATGCATACATGACTTCTAATGTATCACGAAAGAAAGACATAACACAAAGAAAATTGATAAACACATAATAACCTAGATAACTAGACTATTAGTAATATTTTATTTCAATACTAAGAATGATACAAAGGAGTGGGTATATAATCCCAATGTAGATTAACAACACAAAGTAAATGTCTCCGTATGTGAACTTCATCATAGGGAACACAAGTGCGATGAGTGTTAAGGCGATGAGCACGAGGGCGATGTAAACCATGTTGAAGATGATCCTTCTTGGTTTCGGTCGAGACGAGAATGGAGAGGAAGATGAAGTTTTGAATGAGAGAAATTTTGAAATTGGAAGATTTGAAAAAGTGACGATAGAGTGATTGATGGTGGGAGTATTTATAGGAAAGGAGGAATTTTTTAGATTCGTGTTTTGTTTTATTATTGGATTAAAAGAAATAAAACATATGACAAAAATTAACACGTATGTGAGAAAAAGGCTTCCTAATGAAGCTTCATGTAATACATGTAAAATCACAAAAGATAATCATAAAAATACCTAAATAGGCATACTTAATTATCAAGCAAAATAAAAAGAAATTCATACCTCTAGCGCACTTAGGAATGTCTTTACAAATGACACAATAGATGTCACTTAGACGATTCCCGCTCCTTTGCGTTTAAGATACCTTCTTAAGGAAGGTATTCTTGTTACCAAGCGATTCCTATAGCTTGGTGGGTATGAGCTTTGACTAATCAACATGACAAAGAAGATTAGTGCAATTAAATGAAACAAGAAAAAAAAATGTTGTTATCAAATCAACATCCAATTAACCATATAGTTTTAAAAGACATGGTGTTTGTTTTTATGAAAAACCTTCTTTGTAGTTTTCAATTAACCATGGATCGTATCAAGTTTTTAAAGTACAATATACTTCAAGAAACTTGGTAACGAAGCTCTAATGCCAATTGTGGAAAACTAGAAGGGGGGTTGAATAGTTTTGCCAATTAAAACTTCCTTTTAATCTATTTAGATCGACTTATGTCAATCTATTTGGATGTGTGTGTTGGATGTTGATAAACACGCATATAAAGGTAAGTAATGAAAAGATAAGAGTAAGAAGCACAAAACCACAACGCGAGTATTTATAGTGGTTCGGCTACAAGGACACCTTCCTTGCCCTACTCCATTTCCCGAGTCACCTACTCGAGAGTTCGTAAACACTACACCAATCTCCTTATGGCGGAGAAGCCTTCACAACGTCGCCTACCCTTTTTCCGGTGCTAGGCTAACCACCGGGTTCTTTCACTCCAAGGTGAACCACACCTACACAACGTCGCCTACCCTTTATAAGGTACTAGGCTAAGTACCTAGTTCTTTCACTCCAAGGTGAACTACACCTTCACAACGTCGCCTACCCTTTATTAGGTACTAGGCTAAGCACCTAGTTCCATTGCAATGGAGGAACTACTACCACACTACACCAACGACTAATCCCAAAGGAGATCTACTCTTTTACAACATCATCAAGGATATCAATATCCTTGGATCTAATACTAGTCTATCTTGTACATCGAAACACACCATATCGAATGTACATCTAAGGCACCTTTCACTAATGCCTTTGACTAGATCTACAAGACACCTTTCACTAATGTCTTGTGTCTTGACTTCTAAGCACCTTTCACTAATGCTTCTAGTCTTGACTTCTAAGCACCTTTCACTAATGCTTCTAATCTTGACTTCTAAGCACCTACCACAAGTGCTTATGATATAGATGATAGATACCCTTCACTAATATCTTCGTCTTGACTCTTGAGACATCTTTCACTAATGACTCTTGAGACATCTTTCACTAATGTCTTCAACACTACACTTCTTTGAAGAAAGAAAGGAATCATCAACAAGAAGACTTTAGTAGCCTTGATGATGAGGAAGCATGGCAAATCATGGACTTGAGCTTGCTCGACTTCAAAGGTGGTGATCTTGCCTTTAAGAAGAACCTAAAAGATCACACAAAAACAAAACTACAAACATAGATCTCTTGGATCTGAGGTTAGTGAGTTTTAAACTCAGGGAGAAAGTGTGTTAGAAAGGGGTGAGAAATAATGAAGAAATGGCTCACTATTTATAGAAGAAAAACTTTACTGTTCCCCGGATCCCACGGATCCCTTCCACAAGGGATCCGTCTAGCGTTAAGCTAGGGATCCGTGGGGCGCTCCCTTTTACCCATGGGTATTTTGGTTATGGGTCATGGGTCATGGGTTGAACCATGGATCTTTAGCTAGATACAATGTATCTTTTGAGTGCAATGCACTTGGTCACTTGGGTATGGGTTGATCCATGGGTTATGGATATTATCCATGTATGATATAAGCATGATGTCATGCAATGGGTTATGGGACAAGCTCCATGGGTCATGGGCTTTGGGTTGTACCCAACTACATTCAATGTATTTGCCCAATGGGTTATGATACTTAAGTTTCTACCCATTTATATTACCCAATATACTACATACTAGTTATGTGTATATTTTACCCAAATATGTAAACACTAGTTGTTGTACATATGTAATATTAAATCATAAAATCACTTATACTTGTTTTAGTGTTTTATGTGAAAATGTGAATATGTTAGAAACTATTAGTTCAAACCATTTACGTATTTTATTTGTTTCGTTAAAATGATTTTACGTTTGTTATCGACAAAACATTAGAAGATCAAAAAATATAAATAAACGTTTTTACGGCTTATTTGTATTAACAAATCAGGTTTCCACTTTAAGTTGCCTAGACTTAACCACTATTAGATGTATTGTATGAAAGAGTAGGTAACGCGGGAGAGTAAATGCTTAAGTTTAGAAGTGAACTATGAGATAGGTTATATGAATCTAAGCTGATTAATGATGAATGTTTTTTTGTGTAATTAAGTATGTAATATGAGTCCGTGGAGGACTTGTAGTGTTTAAGGGATTAGTCAGCAGTACACCTCGGTTAGTGTCGATGATCATATTGTGATTATATGAGCGCGTGTTCGAGTAGAGATAATAGAATGTGAACACTAATGGTAAGTGGTATTAGAGATGGGCTAGTAACGAAATTAAAGTTTTGACGCTTAAGGTGTACTAAAGTATAACGTATAAAGATAAGATGGGTTTGATACACTAACAGTTAAGTGTTTGTTAGAATGAGATTAAGGAATGATAATATGAAATGATATATGGTCCGTAAGGTATTAATAACCAATATAGGGTCTCACTATATTTAGTGGTTAACGATTGACGTTAATATAGTATAGAGATGGGTTAATGGTAAGCTAAGGTATATGAGGTTTAAGTATGAACGTGATTGTATAATAATGATAAATGATGTCATGGTATGTGGCAATAAAAGCAAGATTCAATTGACACATTGATTACTAAGTGTTTAATAATATAAAAGTTATAGAATAAAAGTAAAGTATGATGGCATGTAAAAGACAAGATAGAACGATATTGCTTAAGTGCATAGATAATTAAAGAGATGAGTTAAGGGATGAGAATGAGAATGTGGTGAGTTAAGTGTGTGAGTAAGAATGTAATGATGTGTAATGAAAACTAAAACATAACAAGAATGTGTAAATGACTTAAAGCGTGTAAGAAGAATGAATGATTCTAATGAATGTGTTATTAAATTAACCTATGTAAGGTTTAATTGTGGGAAGAGTCAGGTAGACTAAAGGGTGATGTAAAAATGTGGAAATGATTAATGCGGGTTAAGAATGTAAAATGTAAAGAAAAGTGGAAACATAAAGAAAATATGTAAATGTAATAAGTGGGTTTTGTATACCCTATGACACTCGTTTAAACTAAATAAATGAATGAGATAATATGTGTATGTGTGTTAAAATGTTAATGACTTGGATCCGTGATAGAAATATGAAAGGTTAAAGATGGCATCCCTCGGGATGGCCGAGCTAATGCTGACAAAGATGGTATCCTTCGGGATGGCCGAGTAAGTGAATGATAAAGAATCCTTCAGGATGTGTTAAAGATCCTTTGGGATAAACAGTATTGACTTCAACGACAAGGGGTTGCCTACATCCTTGGCATATAAAATATCCCCAAAGTGAATGTGATATCGGTATTGATCCAAGTCTAAAAAGTTAAAAGGTAGTGTGAAGAATAAAAAGCACGAGAAGATTTAAAAGCCAAATATGTAATGGATAGGTACGAGTGTTATGTCAACACTCGGAAGTGTATAAGTAGGACGGTTTATGATTTCCTTATTTGAATGGATTGGGACGCTTTTTTGTTTAAATAGAGAAGTTGTAAATCGTCGGACCATGAGTTTATGTTTCTTGAATTACAATGATTGGGACGCCTCTCCATGTAAATTAGAAAGTGTAAATAAGTGGTCTTATGCGTTCCCGACATGGAATGAGTAGGGTGAAGGGGTAGAAAAGGGAGTCTAGAAATAGCTAGAAGTCATAAGAACTAAGATAGGTAGATAGAGAAAGAGTTGAATATCGACCTTAGGTAGGAGACGTCATGTGAAGCCTATGATTTAGGTGTCTAAGGTGTGAGCTGAAATGATTAAGGAAATGCAAATGATGTTATAAATTGCTTTGTGACATGTCGTAACATGAGAAGCCCGTGGTGGTCATAAAATGAATGAAAATCATTTTAAAGAAATAAAGATGTATATTAGTAAAAGTATTAATGGGATATCGAAATAATGTAATGGTTATGGTAAAGAGTGGGAAATATAGTAAGAATAGTGTGATCCGCTCAGGTGACATACAGTCCTTGACGGTAAATTTTGAATGGAACGAGTTAGAATGTCGTGTAATAGAAATAGAGATGGTTAATGATATAATCATTATAATAAATGTGATTATGGATGATATGATAACCTTATTATAAGTCGTATGCTTATAGATAGTAAGCAAGAAGTAGAATGGATTTAAGGTTTGGAATGTGATATAGTATGCTTAATAATGCGAGATCATTTAGATCGTTGCAATGGAATGGTTAAATGTTTGTAAGTGCTAAGTATGGGTGTAAGTTGTGACCAAGTTTTGGTTAGTAATAGACGAGAGATTTCGAGGACGAAATCTAAATAAGGGGGTAGAATTGTTACACCTGTTTCCCGAGTACAATAGGCCCCACCCTAGAGGGAATTGACCAGGTCTGAACATGGTTGACTATGGAGATATAGTTGTATGGTATAAGTGTTGATATGGTATTAGCCTAGATACGGCATATCCAGGATAGGCTATACGGCGTATTGAGTTGAAAGGAATAGTAGAACCGACTTGTTCTAGACCAATACGGCATATTGGCTATAGTAATACGGCGTATGGATGGGGACTGTAGATATGGCGTATCCATGAGAATGGATACGGCGTATCGGACTAATTTAAGAAGAAATGATGAAAATGCCATTTTAGCTTGTTTATATGTGTTGGCTACTAGACATTTCCACACATTTCTTGTGTGTTCATGTGGTGTCGATTTAGAGAGAAAGAAAGAAGAAAAAAAGGAGCTAGTGATGATGATTGGTGATGGTTTAAGTGTCATGATTCAAGGAATGGTTCTAGCTTAATTCCTATATAAGGTATGATGTTTAATTAGTGGCTAATTGATAATTTAAGAGTTAGGGTTTATGAACACTAATTTGGGATGAAATTAAGAGGTTATAGTAATTAAGGAATTTTTATGATGGGTTAAGTTAATGATATATGGGGTTAATCATCATATATTCAAGATATGATTGTATGATAATTAGTAGTGTTTGGAGGTGAGATATGGTTGTATAAACCATTGTTATGATTATTTAGTTATGTGTTATTAAGTGTTTATGTTATGGTAATTTCACCTAGGATGCGTATATTCAGATTATAGATGTTGATGATGATGATGATGATGATGATGCCTTAATATGCTTAGCTTGGAGCTAAGGTAAGTAAAATGATGATGGCATGTTGTTATATGGATTCCTAACATATATGTGTTATGTATGTTATGTGCTAAGTAATAGGAGTCTTGAGATAAGCTTAAATGTTGCGATGAATGTGATTTAAGTTGATGTTAGGTGCTTAAGTGAGACTTAATGTGTAAGGCCCGTGAAGTAAGTGTTTGGTTATATGTGATGCTTATATGTTGTTTGAAGTATAATGGTATGTTATGATCGTTTTACTTACTAAGAGTTATCGCTTACGGTTTAAGTTACCAATTATTTGTAGGTTTTCATGAGATGATGCTATGGCTTGGAATATGCATTAAAGATTTGGTATGCCGAGGATTAGAAGGTTTTGGTAAGGAAATAGGAGCTTAGGCAGATACCAAGCTCTATGTTGATGTTGTACCCCCGTGAGTCTTTAATTAGTTTTATGTATGTTGTCGAGTGTCAAGGTTCATGTCATGGTCGTTGAAGTAAATTGGATGTCAACTAGTGTATTGTGGATAGAATTAACGTGTATGTGTAACGTTGAAAAGGGTGTTTGGTTTAATGCTTATATTTACCAAATTTGGGTTAAAACGGGTCAAATGATGTCTAATGCGTTATAGTACGAATGGTTATGCTTTGTATGATAAACGGACGATGTTTGGTAAAGGTTATAACATGGAAATGGTGTCCAAGTGGGTGGTGTTGTGTGTGGAGTTTATGCAGGTTTCCCTGATGTTCTACATAGGGGTAAGCAAATAGGCCGAGAACCGAACTAGAACCAAGAACCGAACTGGAACCGACCCAACCCGAACCTAATTTTAGAATCGCAGTCCAGATCTCGGTTCTTAGATATTGCAAGTTTTGGTTCTCGGTTCAGTTCGGTTCCGAAACTGAAGAACCACACGATTTCAATTTGTTATCATATTTAAGAATGAAAAAGATTGCAGCTATAAATATGAAATTGATAGATCGTATTAATTATTGACTAAATCAAAAGGGAACAACTTATTTATTATTTTTCAAGATCTAAAATTCAATTCAATGAACATTTTTTAAATGCTATGTTCATCATGGACCAATAATAAATAAGTAACTAATATTAGCCACTCGCTAGAGATAATAAGGCTAAAAATTTGATTAACTTAAAGATATAAATCTGTTTTAAAGACCTGATGTAAAGATAAAAACAATAATCTATAAGTTAACCAATGAACACCCTTAGAAAGATCATCTTGTTCGTTTCGACGACAAGGCTCCTCTGACCGTATTTGGGATAATCATATTTAGTGATCCGGTGAATTGAATGTGTAAGCCAATCAAGAGGATAAAAGACCACAAGAAAGAGTTAGAGTAGAAGAATTTTCGCACCCTTTGGCACCCTTAACAATTGCAAAGAACACCATTAACACTGACAACGTCGTTTCTACATTGTCTTCTACATCTAGACATCAAAAGAACCATTAAAGTCGCGGGTCTTCCGTTTTCATGAAATGTATGGGTTTTCAATCGCATATGAAATTATATTAATTATTATTATGATCCAAAATACAAAAGTTTACATTGATCAATGATCACAATAAAAACTTATAACATGCACAATATACAAGGGTCCTTTACAACACTGGTTATTAAAAATTTGCGATGCCGATCGGGTATAACCGAAATACCCGAACCAGACTCGAGAACCGAACTGGAACCGAAACATGTTTTGCAGTCTGGTTCTCGGTTCCTAAATTATGAGTATTTTGGTTCTCGGTTCTTAAGGTTCCGAGTCGGTTCTGGAACCGCGCTCACCCCTAGTTCTGCCTCAGATGGCCCGATACGGCGTATCCAATATATTAGATACGACATATTGGGTGGTTATGGTGATATGGCGTATCACTTTAGGGTGATATGGCGTATGGACCTCAGGTCTAAAACGGCGTATCTCATTATATGGATACGACGTATTGGGGTCACAAAAGGGTTGTTAGATTGTCTTATAGTTTTGTGTAACGGATTTTGAAAGTTTTCCGTGTATACGTTCTTTTGACTATTCTCAAATGTCAAATGTCATTGATTCCTGTCGTTTAACGAAGAGTTTAAGTGAGTCCGATATAGTCAGTGCATTTTCGCGTCAAAAGTTTTTAAATTCCATTCAAATCGGGCACGAGGTGTCACACACCGATATGGCATATTGGGTTGTGATACGGCGTATCAAGGATTTCTAGAGTAGGGAATAAGAAAGAATATTCCCAGCATATACGTGTGTATCTTTAAATACGTCGTATTGTTGAAGTGTGATACACCATATTCTTCATAATTCTTAACAGCTTGAATTGGGGATAAGATCTTCAATACAACGTATGGCCAGAATTTCAAATGTCGTATGCTTTCAACCGTTGACTTGGGCTTTGACCGCAGAGCTTCAGATACGGCGTATTGCTAGATTTTAATATGTCGTATGTCTTCTAATTCACCAATACTTAGTGAATTCTTCCAGGTATTGATACGGCGTATCTCCAGAAGTGGATACGTTGTATGCTATTACAGCTTGCATACATATTCTTCATTAATGCTCCAAATCCCATTGTTTTCCGTACTGAAAATGACCAAAGTCATGAATTAAGCATCAATTCAGATATAAACATATAACAAATGAGCAATAATCGTGGGATAAATGATAGTTAAATATAGCATACATTTGATGTTATCAAATATCCCCCCCCCACTTGACTGCTACTTGTCCTCAAGTAGACTCTGGATTAGGTATTAATAAAAACATCATAAACCAAAGTCCAGGAATTAAGTATCAAAGTATTTAAACATCAGCTTAAATAAAAACTAATGGTACATTATTTTGCCATTTCACCAATAATACTCCATCTGTAATAATCATAAACGCTTAGAAACTCGAATGAAATAATACACAGTGAAAGTAGTAGTACAAAAACATGTCTCAAAATACATACTTTCACATTTCCATTATGTCGTGCAATTTTCCAGACCAATGTCTCTCTAGAAAATAATCGAACGAAGAACTCATATGAACACATAAAATACTTGGGACACACGTAGCAACTAGCAACCAACCAATGAACTTTAATCTACATGGTAGGCTAAGGTGTAAGGGTGTAACGAAACATAAACATATAGGGGTTTAACAAATGAAAAGATAGGCTCAACAGGTTATTCTAGGGGTATCTTACTCTAAAGATGAGAGTAACAAAGGGTTTATATTGGTGGTTAACTAACCAATGTAGTTAGTTAATAAATAAACATATGCAAACGACATCGACCATTTGGGTGAATCCTAATAATTTGCTTTATTCACTGATTAATGTCGATTACATCAGGTTTTCCTAATACAATGCTCAATTTTATGGTCTTGAATAGATATACCAAGACAAGTTCTAAAGTCTACAACAATCCACCAGCACACTCCTATTTTCTAGAATTTTGGGCAAAATATAGGAAATGTAAAGGTTTTAAATCCTCACAAATGGAAATAAGGCTATTGTGTGCGGGGTATGCTACTAATCATCTATGAAAAACATGTGAAACCACTTGAACTATACAATGCCCTTGTTGTACAAATGAATACAAAAACATAAAGAGGGTATAATTTGAAATGGAATGCTCCCATGATATTGCTCGGTATAATCCTCCATGGTAAGAATGTGAGCAAGAAAATGTTGCAAAAAGATGTATTCATTTAAATAAGGCGTATTCCCAGAGTGTCTCACGATATACTTGGACTAGGGATAAGATCTTCAATACGGCGTATGGCCCGAGTTTATACGACGTATTCTACTCAGCTGACTTGGGATTTGACTCTACTAAATTACTTTGTATCGGTACTATCCTTGGTTAGGCCATCCAATCATGTCAAAATACGTAAACCACATAAAAACAAACTCGAGAACAATCTTGTTAATTATCGATTATAAAATAAAAATATGGAAATACATGTCAGAGTGTCGATACGCCATATCCATGGAATATTGGATACGCCATATTGACTACCTGTATAAAATTGTTTGGCCCAGATCATCGATACGTTGTATCCAATTTTCGTAGATACGCCGTATGCAATGTCTGGGCTAAACAACCATTACCAAAAATAAAACAGAATTTTAAAGGATAAGCATGGGTTGCCTCCTATGAAACGTTTGTTTTTGTTCAAGTCACGAGCCTAACTTCACCCTTATTTACTGTGTAATAGGGTGTTTTCCCCTACTTGAAATCAAGTGATACCTTGGTGATTTTTTCCCCCTCCTTACCTTACCTGGTTTGATTGATAAATCACATGACTTGAACATTCTATGTAAGGGCCTCCTTTGTTTAGGATGAACGAATATCATTAGTTCTTCCTTTGCCCCTACGGTAGTTGGGCTTTCCTTAACCTCAATAAAGGATGAGAATGGGTCTTTTGCGAGTAATCGTTCGAGTTCCTTTCCATCCCTTATATGATTATAATCAGTATCATTTTTAATATTGCAATGTCCAATGGATCATCTTCAATCTCTTTCGCTTGTGGAACAAAAAACAGACTGATAACAGGTGATTCACATACATCATTAGATGGCGTGACATCTTGGATATGATGTAGGGTCATAGGTTGCATCACGTCATCCATCTTTTCAGCATCCTGTTTATCCTGCACACTTTCACAACCTGGTGCATCAACAGTTTCAGTAAAATAATCGAACAAGAAGTAAAACTAATGGATTTATCACAGTCGAAAACTATTTTGTGATCCCCTACTTTCAAATAAATATTTTGATTAAAAATGTCTATTTTTGCACGAGCATTAGCTAAATATGGGCGTCCTAGAATAAAGGGGACTTTAGTGTCCCCGGCATATCTAATATAACAAAATCAACAGGAAAGAAAAATTTATCTATTTTTACCAAAATATTTTCCAAAATTCCCCTAAGATGTTTTACAGTTTTACCAGCTACCTCGATACTCATACAGGTAGAAGCAAGTTCACATATACCTAATTTAGTATAAGTAGAATAAGACATCAAACTCGCACTTTCTCCTAAGGTAGCTAATTCATTACCAAAAGACAAATTACTAATAACACAATGTAAAGTAAAACTTGATGGGTCTTTTTCCTTGGAGGGTATCATATATTATAGTACAGCCATACATTGCTCATCCATGGTTACCTTAGATGCTTCCTCTAGTTTTGACTTGCTTTTAATAAAGTCCTTCAAATGTTTAATGTACTTTATAGGAATTTCCTTCAAAGCCTCCACAATAGGAATGCTGACCTTTGGTTTCCTCAAGCTAGCCAAGAACCTCTTGTCTGGATCAAAATTTTTATTTTCCATCAACCTGCTAGGGAAAGGCAAGTGTGGTTGATACGCTTCGACCACTGGCTTTGGTTTTGGTAACTCATACCTCCTGCTTGCCACTTCTTCCTTGTGTGCAACATGTTTAACTAGCATAAGAACATAAGATAAACTAGAAACATCATTAGTAGAGGAAGTAAAAGAAAATTTTGGAGTGGGTTCCTTAATATTAGTTATTCTTGATGATCGACGCTCATTTATAAAATATGCATCTTCTTCATGCACCCTTGCCGAATCGATCATAAAGTTGTTCATGGTTGCTTCCAATGTGCTTCCTTTGTTATGCTTGAAAGAAGATTGTTTACTACATATCTTATAGTTTTCTTGAAGAGATTGCATCATTTCTATCTTTTTGATTAATTTGTCTATCCTAGCTGTAATGGTTGCCAAATCATTGAACCCGTCCATCTCTTCAATTTTGTTTTGTGCATCAGTATGCCATATTCAAGAATGGTCAACCATTATTTGGATAGTGGATTTAGCGTTCTCAACATTCTTCTAATGAATTGGTCCTTGAGAATCTAACATCTTTCTGGTGGGTATGTTCAATCCCTTGTAGAAGACGATCACAATCTGTACCTCAGTTAGGTCATTTTGGGGACAGTTCAAGAGTGAATCATTAAACCTATCCCATGCTTGAAGTTGTTGATCTCTTGTATCTTCTTTGCAGTTCTTAAGGGTGAACAATACTTCTTCAAAAATTTAGCCTTGAGATCGGTCCATGTAGTGACACTCCCGACAGGTAAGGTCTTAGCCCAACGATTTGCTTGGCCGGTAAGTGTCTTAGGAAAGACACGCAATATCATGTGATCTTCAGTTACGTTTGGCATGTGAAAAAAATAGCACTCTTGAGCACTTTGTCAATGTGCTCGTTAGGATCTTCCAAATCAAATCCACTAAATGTATTTACACGAAGTTCCTCGATAATTTGACCATTTAGTTTAAATGGAACATCTTCTTTAAAGATGGCCTTACAATCCCCGGGCTAGTGTTATCCCGAGTTTGAGCCATATACTCCTCAATAGTAAGCACCATCGCGATTCCTGAAATTATACAAAAACTAACAGTAGAAAATGTAATAAATAAAGAACTAAAATTAATACGAAAAATAAAATATTTTTGTTGTTACTGATCAACCAACACGCCATATACAGAAGTTGTATACGCCGTGTCCAATCTCAAATGACAATACGTGGTATCCCAATCACTCACAATACGTTTACTGAAATTAAGACCGATACGCCGTATAAAAATAAAATAATACGCCGTATAGACAATTAATAACGAGGTTTTAAGTTTTTATTTTTTTTGGAAAATTTTTAAATTAAAAACAAAGAAGATTAAAATTTAACAGATAACTGAAAAATAAAAAGAAACTAATATGGGCCTCAGAAGTAGAATACACCGTATTTAGTGATTAGCATACACCGTATCAGTGTACTGAGCAATACGTCGTATTCAATGGAAGTGAATACGCCGTATAACCAACCTGAGAAAGAAACAAAATGCAGAAAAGTCAAACACAAATAAAAATGCAATTACACTAATACAAAACTCGCTAAATTAACTAAAGTTAAACTACTCCCCGACATTTGCGCCAAAAACTTGATGTGTCGTTTATAGTTTATTTATTTTACCAAATTTTAAATTTATATTTCGCCGAACTAACCTATAGACAAACACTAACGGGCAGTATACCCGATCGATGTAGCTAGTGGGGTAAGTACGAGTCGTTCGCTGGAGTAGATAATTTATCTCAAATCAAAAACACTACTCCAGCGAATGACTCGTACTTACCCCACTAGGTAACCTAGTGAATTTTACAACTTTTAAAGGAGGTTTTGATTTGAGATAAATTATCTACTAAAAACAAGAAATCAGTGTTGCAAAAATCGGCCTAGGCGATTGATTAATCAGCATTTAATTGCTAGGCGAGGATTAACCGCCCCAATTTTCACTAATCAGTCTTATTAATCGGTTTGGTCAAAGATCGGTTAACATACCGATTAATCGAATGAAAATCGGCCAAAGCGGGCATAAATCGGTCAAAGGACAAAAATGGGATAAATCGGCCAACTCGGTTACGGATAGAAATCGGCTAAATCAGGCATAAATCGGGAAAAAAATCAGCTAGATAGGCCAAATCGGGCATGTAGTTTCAAAATTTTATAATTTTATATATAAAAAGTCCAATCCGATTAATTCCCGCCTAACCGATTAATGGCTAGGCGGTACCCGGCCGCTCAGCTACCGCCTAGCGATATTTGCAACCTTACAAGAAATATAAGTAAACTAATTAAAATACTACTAAGATTGTGATCAATAAAGAGAATGAAGTTTTGACCATGTTACTTCTAATATACTATTAGTTATTAGTTCATTTAGTGCAATGATTTAATGTAAAGTATTTATGACATCAGAAACGCACAGACAAGCATTTCTATCTAACTTAACTAAGCCATATTTCTCGGTTACCTAGTCCTATGCATGCAACATATATCCCTGAAGCAACTTATCGGTATAATCAGTTAAAAACATGCAATAAGTAGTGTCAACTAATCTATTTGATTTAGATGCGGTAACTCATTGGTTCTAGTGAAATCTACTCTTCTCATGTGGTCACTTTATTGAAGAGCACTATACTAACTTAAGTGTTTTTGCATTATCTGTCTAACCTCAGGTTCCTACTCCTCAAGTCCAAAAGTTGCCCACACACAATCCGGATTTTACCCCAATTCATGTAAACGAGTATACTATTTAAACGGTAGACACATAAATTATCTAAAACAATGCATCAAATCTTAAATAAACCAAATAACATAATCAAATAGTCATAACATGGCTAACACCCATGAGTGTTAACCCATAATGTAGGTAGCAAATACAAAAGAGATTACCAACGATTCACAAAGGAAAGACATAATATAATTGACGTGCAAACCGATTGAACACTTTTAGTATGATGATACTGAACCTTCTCCTCTTCATCTACTGGCCTTAGGGATTGATTTCTTCGGTGATCTTGGCTGGAACTTGGCTGTGGTGGTGTGAAATTATATATAAAACCCGTATGTGAGGGTTCTATTTATAATGTTCTGTCCAGGGCACCAATACGGCGTATCGGGTTGTGATACGGTGTATCTAGGATTTTTTGAGTAGGGAATAAGAAAGAATATTCCTAGCATAAACGCGTGTATCTTTAAATACGGCGTATTGCTGAAGTATGATACACTGCATTCTTCATAATTCTTGACAACTTGGATTGGGGATAAGATCTTCAATACCACGTATGGCTAGAGTTTCATACACCATATGCTTTAAAACGTTGACTTGGGCTTTGACTGCAGAGCTTCAGATACGATGTATTGCCAGAGTTTAATACGTCGTATGTCTTCTAACTCACCAATACTTAGTGAGTTCTTCCAGGTGTTGTTACGGTGTATCTTCGTCAGATACGCCATATGCTCTTCACAGCTTGCGTACATATTCTTCATTAATGCTCCAAATCCTGTTGTTTTCCGTGTCTTTAGCGAAATTTCTCCATAAATACTGAAAATGACCAAAGTAGTGAATTAAGCATCAATTCATATATAAACATATAACAAATGAGCAATAATCGTGGTATAAATAATAGGTAAATATAGCATACATTTGATGTTATCATCAACCCTTTCCAAACATTCTTCAACACTTGGAGCTTCATCATCAAGAATTGGAGCAACATCAGCTAAACTTGGTCCAACTATAACTAAAGCTAGCAAGTGCTGGAGCAATATCAGCTACTTTAAATGGTTCTACAACATCTTTTTTAGTGCATTGTTTAGGAATTCCACTTCATGAAGTAGTTGTTCTAACTCGGGATACAAATTTTTGCAGTCTCGGCCTGTTCATCAACCTCCTCCAGTTCATTAACTTGATGGTGAGGGTCTTCTTGCCAATAAACTCCAATTTCTTGTTCAACTACATCATCATCTTACATCCAAGTAGGTAACCCCCCACCCCGAACCACTGATACTAAGATCTTCCTTGGTATCACGGATAAGACCATCTAGCTCCTCAAAATCAGGTTCATCCCTAACTTGATACTAACATCATCATGACTAAGTTTTTGTATAATGGTGTCAAATGTTGAATTCATAGCTGCGACAGCCACTTCTTGGCTAACACTTTCTTGGTTTAGCTTCTCCTTCATTTTCTCATAGCCATCGTCTACCATAGGATCAATCTCGAACAACATTTTTCTGAACTCGTACTCATCACTCAACCTTTGTGACCTCTTTTGTTCTTTTTCTCATCAGACCATGGTGTTGGAATAACAAGCTCATCATCAAAATCTAGGAAAACTCATTCTCTATCATTATAGCATTCAACCTTACTAGATGAAACACGATCAGTCGAATGCTCAACATGCTTACCCTCCTTTCCTATTTCAGTAGCACCATGCCATTCTAAAAAAAATACCTCTCCATCTTTCACATCTTCCTTAACAACATCCTTTCCATCTTTCTCAGCTTCCTTAAGAACTGTTAATACAAATAATGTCTAAAAACGTTATTTATATTTTTTGACATCTCTACATTTTGATAATAACAAAATATAAAATTGTCTTACGTCAAAATTAGCGTGAACAAGTTTTTAGTCTTAATATTCCATTTATACATAAATCACTCGAGGTAAGAACAAACAAAGTTACAATTTGACAAATGATCAAAGGAATAAATTTTTGTTCAAAGACTTCACATTTTTAATGTGACAAATATTTTTTTTACATTTTACAAATTATTTTTGAATGAAAAAGAAATTTTTTATTTGAAAAAATAAGTGTAAAAATTACAACAACTATTTCCCCCAAAACAGCTCCAAACATCCCCAAATAAACCTTCACCACTAAAAACAAAAAGAGAAGCATTTTTGTCTAGTACAATACCACTAAACCCGATGGTACCATTAAATTTAACGGTGCCGTATGGCATTAACGGTATTGTCGCCTGTAACGGCTAGTTTTTCTTTGCCTATAAATAGTAGATCAGATTTCACTCCAGCTTACCAATTTTCACACAAAATTTTCTGAGTTAAATCAACCCTTTTTAATCTTGATTCTTTGATCATTTAGTTAGTTTGTTTTTGCTTAAGAGTGATCTAATCATCCAACCAAGTGATCACCTTCATTCCTCTACAAGTATAAGAGAAGAACACACTATATCGAGAAGATACAAAGTGTTATAGTATTAGTTTAGTGCACTCGTAACAGTTGTTACGTACTTGTATATTGTTATACATCAAGTTGTAAGTCATCATATCTTGTTAGATTGTGAGGAGTGTGGACCATTGTGATCGTGTAAAGATTGGGCAGATCTTGTGTAGCTTGTGTTGATAGAGTGTAGATCGGGTAGATCGAGTAGATCGTGTGAAGATCGGTTAGATATTTTAGGTTGTGTGATTTGCGATAAGATCGGGTAGATCATGAGTGAGATTGGTACTATCTAGATTAGTACTCGACATTTACCTTAGTGTCAGAAATTGTGATAAGTGACGTTGTACGATTTTCTCCACCTGAAAGGAGTTTGTTGACATAATACTTAGAACTCTCGAGTTGGATACTCGGGGAGTAGAGTATGGCGAAGAGGAGCTTTGTTACTATACCACTATAAATCTCGGTGTCTTGGTTTGATCTTTCCATCTCTCACTTTTTATATTTCATTGTATTTATTAGTTGTTTTCTTTAGCATTGTTATAATTGTGTTCATATTACAATTGATTGATTTCACGGAAACTCGAATCAAAGTTTTTCAAAACTAAATCTAAAGAATGATTTAAGAACGGTAAAACTATTCAACCCCCCTTCTAGTTTTCCATAATTGGTATCAGAGCCATGTCAACCAAGATTTTTAAAATATATTGTATTTTAAAACTTGAATCGATCAATGGATTTTAACAAATATCAAAAAGGGCAATATATGCAAAGGCCACCACTTTTTGAAAACGATTTTTTTATCTATTGGAAAACAAGATTCGAAACGTATGTGAAATCAAAAGAAAATGATCTTTGGATGTCATTACCGAGGGTGAATTTAAACGGATTGAAAGAAATCCAGAAACTAAAAGGATGAAATAGTCCCTTCTGATAAACAAAGTGATATTCTTAAAAAGAAACTAGCCAAAAATAATGAGGCTTAAATGATGATATATAATTCTTTGCCGAAAAAGGAATTTGAAAGAATTTTTATGTGTAATATGGTAAAAGAAATTAGGAAAACTTTGTTAGTCACCCATCAAGGTAATAGTTAAGTCAAAGAAAACAAGATTGATCTTCTTGTGCAAATATATGAATAATTTTTCATTCCGGAAGATGAAACTATAAATAGTGCTTTTGCTAAATTTAATACTATTATCACTAGTCTTAAAGCTCTTGATGAAGGTTACTCTAGCAAGATTATGTTAAGAAGTTTTTTAGAGCTCTACAACCTAAATGGAAAGAAAAGGTCGTCGCATTGAAAGAGTCAAAAAATTTGGCGACATTATCACTTAATGAAATTATAGGAAACTTGAAAGTTCATGAAATAATAATCAAGAAAGACTCCGATATAGTTAAAGGCAAAGGAGAGAAAGTAAGATCTCTTGATTTGAAAGCCAAGAAAAAGTCTAGTGATGAGGAAACCTCAACTTCCGGAAGTGAAGACGAAGATTATTCCTTAGCGGTTAGAGACTTTAAAAAGTTCTTTAAAATAATAGGCAGGTTTGTAAGACAACTTAGGGATGAAAAGAAGTCGTTCCAAAACAATCGGGATGACTAGAAAGGAAAAAGCGATAGAAAATGTTTTAGATGCGGGGATCCAAATCATCTCATCGGAGAATGTCTGAAGCCACCAAGAACCAAAGGGCATTTGTTGGCAGCTCTTGGAGTGATAGCGGTGAGGAAGATGAGGAAAACCCCAATGACAAAACATGTCTTATGGCTCAGGTGTCAAATGAGGTAAATTCCGACTCTTCTTATGATTATTATTCGATAGATGATAATACACTATATGATGAATACAATAAATTTTGTGATGTAACATAAAAAATCATAACTAGGAATAAGATGCTAAAAACAATTAGAATTAATTTAGAAATTGAAATTCTCGAGTTAAAAGATAAAGTTAAGAAACTTGAGAAAAACAAAGAGATTGACGTCGGATGTACGTCATGTCAAGATCTTCAAATTGAAATCAAAGAACTTAAAAAGAACGCTCTTAAAATTTCTAAGTTTGAAAAAGGAACCCAATCACTTAACGAAATACTTAGCTTTAAGAAGTATTCCGGTGTAAAATCTGCAGAACCTGAACAAACAGTTCATGACACCGTAGGTACCAACGGTACCATTAAATTTAATGGTAGCGTGGTACCGTCAGTCGGGAAATACAGATCAGTTTCAATTTTGAAAAATAATCTATGTCCTAAACCAAAACATTTAGAAGTTAACAATGTCAAAATGCCTATTGCTAGCAAAGAGGAAGTTAAACAAAGTGACGAAAATACCCTGAGTTTAAACAGTAACTAACGAGATTTTCTAATGATTGTTAGGCCGAAGGACACAATTTGCGTACCAAAAGTGAACAATGATGGCATAATTTAAAAAAAAAATATTTTCGGTAACGTAACTTGCAAATCGGGGATACCTCGGGAACATTTTTTTTGCAGTTTACTCTAAAAAGTATAAGCATATAATGTGTGTTTAAATATTTTAGACATAACTCTCAATACTTTAAATATAGCCCTCAAGGCTACGTTTAACAATTTCCTTTTTTCACCGCAATTAGGTTAAATAGACTTGCTAAAATCACGAGACGTCTGTAGATTCTAGTATTAAAATCCTTTAAAAACGTGTTTTTTATACTTATAATCCAATACGTATAACGGTTTTTTATTACCATCAATTTTATTTAATGACAATAATGAAGGTTGTTATGCTTAAAAGTCCAGAGTTCACAAGAAATTTGTAAAATTTATAAACTTATATATTAAAATTGTGCAAACGGAGAATTTTACGGTTAAGTTTATGAACATGAATTTAATATTAGCAAACATTTTTTTTAAAAGTTACGTTTAATCGTAAATTTTATTACCAATCAAAATATAGTGTTATTTTATAGTACTTAACTAGTTATAATATCCGCGCACGCGCAGGGTTTTTTCTAAAATTTTCAATAATGTAGTTGTTATTTATTAATAAACAAATAGCTTATTTTTTGTATTATGTTTAAATTATTGTTCTTAATTTTTATTTATAATTATGTTTGATGTGCGTGGTAAAAATTATACAGTATATGGTATTTTCACAAACATGGTCATCTTTATATACAAAGTTTAGCTATCACATGTTGTGTTTGTGTATCGATAATTTAGCAACATCACATTTAGTTTCCAAAATTTGCTATTATGAACCTTTTCGACTTGTAAGGTATTATGATTTCGACAAAATGGAACTTCATAAGAAATATGCCACACCTGTTTGAGTTCTTCATTCTTTCCACCAATGTTGATATAATGCCACGAGCTTAAGTTTCATTTCCACCAGCTTCTTAGTATCTTCCAACATGACCACTATCAGCCATGGTAACTGTGACCACTATTACTTTTTTCAAACTTGAAACAATAATCTAATTCATACCCACCAAAAATACATGACCCGTTTTGACCCAACCTCCAACCCTCACCAATCATATCAATTAGCTTATTTTGAATAACTAATGTTTCATTAGCACCATTGATGGTCATGTGTGAAGCTTTTATATTGCACGAAGCACGAAAAGCGTAAAAAATATAGGGGCACAGGGATAAGAGCTTTAGCTTAAAACTTCATTAAATCAATTCGATATACCAATACTCACATACACCGTCACTCAAACTATTATTTAAAATAGAGCAAATGTAGATCAAAACCAAATTAATCCTTCATGTCTTTTTAGACACAACAATCATTTTGCAAACATTCACTAAGTCATCACGATACCGTAGTAGGCCACCAATTTCATAAGGCATAGTAAATCAATTTTTCGCTGTAGTAATGCAACCATATTCATTGGGGCTAAAATCAATCATAGGTAACAATGCCTAAAAAGAGTAATGTCAACTCATCTCATGTTCAACTATTTATCGAAAACCATTCAGTAAAAAAACATAATCTAAAAATATAGTTGATTATCAACGTTATTGGTATTGCTTCTCATTTTTGTTTCATACCATGCATAAGGCTCAAATAGCTTTTAACTGCAGGTTGGTATTTTACCTGATAACGAAATGTCACAATACATTGTTGAAAACAAATAACATATAACTTACAAAATTGTGTCAATCATCATAATTTAGCTTGTTAGCATAATTTATATTGTGTAAGAAAACAACTTTCAGAATATACAGAACAATTTACCTTCACTTACAGAGTCGACACCCTTCTCATGACAATAGTTGCTAGTTTACCACTATGTTTGTAAAAAAAACACTTTTTGATTTACCACTATTTTTGTAAAACAACACTTCCTAACCATTTGAGAATATAATATCACAAAATAAACTCTATTAATCAACGCCAAAACATGTCACATAGTTGTGATATGCTGCAAGAAAAGGCATCGATATGACTTCATCATGTCAAAACTTAAATTTTAGTTATCAAAATCCATAAGGTAATCAAGAAAAAATGATATAACACATACCCTTCTATTTGAATCATGTCTCTACTCTTTAAATCTTGTCTTATTTTCACAAACTCATTATTTTATCATAGATAATTATATAGACGGTATGCACAAGAAAAAGTGATGTAATCATACTTTTCTTTCTATGTTACCCTTGTCAATTTTACTCACATCTGTGCACCTGACAAAGCACTTCAACATGTTAGTGGGATTGAAACTATACCAAAACACAATTAGCTAATGAATGCTCTCCAATTTTACTTTCTTAATAAAAGGGTTGTTTTATAAATAAAGCTTATATCAAAATGTGTATCAGTTGAGATGTAATAAAGCTTGCGGTCGGTAGACAAATAGTGGCGATAAATTGTGGCAATTGCTTAAAAATAGAAGTTGAAAGAATGAGCTCATTCAAAACTCTGCATTAATAGTATTAAAAGATTGGCTATACCTCACTTTCACCAGAACTCGCATTCACGTTCTCTTAAATAGGTGGACACGCGTAAAGGCTTACTTACAAATTAATATTTTAAACTTGTTCAACCCAAATAATTAAAAGTTAAGAGTCACCGACTTGAACTCATTTACTAAAACTGAGTTGATCTTTTCATTTACTACCCGTAAAGAGTCAAGTTGGTAAATTCTTTAAAAAGTGTTCAAACTGGAGCGGGGTTGAATGGGTCAAAAGTGTCTGTAGTGTATAAGTGTATTTAAGTGCCTACCTTCTATAAAAAAATTCGAGGTTAGTACTATAATTATATAGTTATCTTAATAGTATCTAATAAGACCATATATAAAGTTTAAGAGGGACAAAAAAAAAGAATTTGCAGCCCATCCCGACCTTGTACGTTTGGACCCGTATTAGAAATAATTTTATTCTAGCTTGGACTTGTTTCAATCCATTACCCAACCCTCTCGACCTTGAAAAAGCTTAATAGCTTCTTGTTTTTTATTGAAAGCTTTATAGTTGTTCAAGACATAAGAAGATATGTTATCTAGTGAATCAATCACATAGCAAGTTACAAAAGAAATATCTCAAAATCCAACTACGTATCAATGAGGAGTATGTTTTATTGTTTTTAATAAAACTATACTTTAGGATTAATTATGTATCAATGTGGAGTACTTTAGGCTATTGTAAACATCTAATCCAACTTTATATCATAAAAAAGAAGATTCATATATCAACTCTATTAATCCACTGGTAAAATAACCACAGTGAGCTACTCGTTCGAGTTCCAAATTATCAAACCTACTTTTGAGAATCCTTTTGGTATGGCTTTTTGAGAAAGGTTGCAACTTATGTACCGATGATTCTCACTTAACATACTTTACAACTATAAGCTAATCCAAACAGTGAGAAAACCTGATGAATAAGATGTTTAATACATATAAATATGTTTCTACATAGATGAAAAAGAAAACCTGCTGATTTGTTGAGTTTTGTTGAATGAGCAACTGCATACTTTTATTGATAGTTGTGATGAATTTGATGGAATAAAAAAATTGACGTATGAATTTTGTATATATAAGGTGTAAAGTAGGTTTAATTGTGGGCTTTTAAGAATTGTAATACAATACAAATTCGTATTTTATTAGGAAACGTAGTTTTTACTGAAATTTACATTCTAGTCCAAGAATATGGAAAAAGCTTTAAAGAAACAGAAACTTGTGCCTTACTATCTTTATTATGCAAATCAATGATTGTTGTGGTGTATTACATTACAGTCTCAAACTAACATCTTTTAATACCTTTAGAAGATTGTATATTGTGGTTAGTGTGTTGCTGTTTTATAAAACTCTCTTCCATCTCCTCCTCTCTGTAAATAAACGGATTCTACATTAGCGGCGACAAAAACATCCCCAAAATGCCCAATGTCACCCTGCAACATGAAACATAAGTCAAGGATCAGTGAAATATAATATACTATGTCTCTTACTGTTGGGTTCAGTAAATACCCAAACCCCTTAATCCATGATTTGAATAGAAAATAACCTAAGTGCTTAGGCCGTTAAACACTAACAGGTCACTGAGTGCATAGTCTCTCAGTGAGCCATCTTCAGGACGCTCAGTAAGAGACATAGAAGAAGTCTCTCCACTCGCAAGGCGTAACTTAAAGGGTGAAGATCGAGTCAAGAAGAAGATGGTGGATTCGAAGTGATGACAATAACTTCAATCCCTCAAACTCTCTCCAACTACAAACACCGAAGACAAACTGAAACAAGACAAGACTATGAAGACAAGAATGGCTGCGGACAAAACGGTTATTCTTGAAGCGATAAAGACGGAGTACTTATCTTCAAGAAGTCAACCTTCCCTAAAAGGCTCAAAGATCGAAGATTAACATGAAGAAAGTGACTTTGTCCCTTTACCTAATATAGTCTTTGTAAACAGAGACAAAATACATCGATTTTGTCTTCTACAAATTGTCGCTTGTCACTTAGGAAAGAGTTAAAACTCATACTTGTATAAATAGCATAAGAGATGGATTGAAAGGTTAAGCTTGTGAATTGTAAAAACACACATACACGCAAGCCATCTTTCACTCCTCCAAATACAACTTAATCCCCGAGATAGCTCAGTGGGTACTTGTAGTTGTGCTCAGACTTAGCCTGAGCTTAGAGAGGAGTTACAAACACTTTGTCATTTCAATCCCTAGTACTATTCCGCAAGTACTAGGGTAACGATTCTTCTCGATTCATTTCTAATAAGAATATGACGCTGAAAATTACTCTGTGTTTAATTTATATCTTTTCATCATTGATTCACTATTAGTCTTGTTTACTTAACTAAAACTGCTTTTATACTATAGTGAATATGGAACAACAAGTGGTATCGAGCAAGGTTGGTTATAAAACTGCTTTTAAGCCGCTCTAAACGCTTTTAAATCGGATCCTAAAATAAATGAAATTGATGTACCCCAACTAGTCGATAAAAGGGTGGAGCTTATTCAAATGTTGCCCCCAGACTTGAAGTTGGTAAATTCAACAAATGGAAAAGCGTATGCTTTGCTATTTGATTGGGATGGAACCTTATTATATCAAGTGTATAAATGAAGGTCCATTTATCCCAAAGACTGCTGAAGGTTTGCCTAAACTCAAGCTCAGTGGACTCGTGATGAGAGGAGAGTGGTCAACCAGACCAAAGACTCAAGAGTATCATAATATCTTGTCTTCCCGACGATATTATGGAGTCTGTTATAAGTCGTAGTATAGCTAAACAAACCTGGGATGACCTAGTTCATAGTCAGGAAGGCCCATCTGATGCCAAGGAAAATAGGATAATGGACCTGAAACTTGAGTATAACACCTTCAGGCTAAGGACTCGAAATTTTGTCTCAAACTTACACCAGGTACAAAACTCTTTTAAATGAACTATCAAATGATGGTGTTAAGTTGTCCAAACATGAAATCAATGTTGGTTTTGTCAATAGTCTCCCCGAGAAGTGGTTGAATTTCTCTCGGGACTTAGGAATGCTAACCATATCCGTAATCTTGAGCTTCCTAAGATTTATGGGAAATTTGTCTATGAGGAAAACCTCATCAACAGACGATACCCTGACTTAAAGAAGTCTCGAGAAGTCAAGAAGTCCCCCTGACCACCACCTCATCACCAATATCAACGCTTTTCTAACAATGTGGTTCAAGATTTCCAAGAAAACTCAGATGATGAGCCCGATGAGAGATCAAGTGAGGAGTACCTAAATGACCTGAACGCGAATTTCGAAAGGGCACTCCTTGCTAACTCGAAGGTTTATAAAAAGAAAAAGGTTTTTCAACTGCTAAAGCAATCAAGACACTGAATGCTTTAAGTGTCATAAAAGAGGTCATTTTGCAAAAGACTGTTTTCAAAAACAATTTCTAAACCCTCTTACAAACCATCAGGGTCTAATCAGTCTTCAGGCTTTAGCAAATTTCAATCAAAAATCTATCAGTCTCATCAAAATTTTCAAAACAAAACTGTGGATTTTGAAGCTAAATACAAGAAAGCCAAAGCTAAGCTAGCATTGCTTGAGGCCTCACCCTCAGAAACAACACAAACTGTTAAATCTGCGAGCAGGGTAAAAATAAAGGCCTTGTTGTCGAAACCTTCGACCGAGATGAAGAGCCGGTGTCATCGATGATAAAATGGTGCATGTCAAGCAGACCGATGGCCCTCTAAGAGGACAAGCTAGTCGTTGGAAAAATCATGCCGAATGGAGAATGGGTCAACATCACAATGAAGAAGGTAAACATTTTACTTTCTATGGATGATGACTCGATTGGCATCCTATATGAACTATATCAATGTTGACCTTAAGTTTGTTGAAGAGCAGCGATTAAATCTTTTTCCAAAATATAACAAGCTAAGTTTTGAACTAAATAAGTGTAGGGATGAACTACTTCTTTTAAAACAAAATAAGCTTGAGGCTATCACTTTGCAAATTCAAAACACTTAATTAGTTAAAAGAAATCGTGCTCTTCAAGATGATCTTAAGAAAGAAAAATATATCATTGCTAGTTGGATCGCTAAGAATCCAAGAGTCTTTGATGTGGGGAGCCCCCAAGAAAAAGAGAGTCATAGGTGAAGATCATCTCCCGACTCTCATAACAAAGACCGCCTCTCCAAAACATTTATGCCGTGGCATGATTACCAATGTGTTGACTATCCCCAAGCCCGTGATTGGATTAAACGGGTTAATCCCGATAGTAAGCTTCCTAGTTTCGATTCGAAGAATTTTAGAGCCCGAGAGTCAAGCTCTTAAGAGCATGCTTGGACTCCGTGATGTGCTAGCATATACAACACATTGAGTCTGAAGCAGATTCTAATGCAACTCTTCCACCCCTGAAACCTCTTCGTGGTGCCGCACCAAGCTCGAGCTTACTCCAATGCAATTCAATCCCCATTCACCAAAAGAAAGGTCCGGACTTGGTAGAACCATCCTGAAAAGACCATCAAAACCAACTCAACAAGAGTCTACTCCCACTAAGACTTCCACATCCTCGATCCCCACTGAAGCTGACCAAATTCAAAGAATCGACCGAACTTGTGAGGAAGCTAACCGATAAGATGGAATCCATCGAAAAAGTCCCTGAATCAATCAAGGAAACAAAGTCAGCTTCCTCTAGTTCCTCAAAGTCAAAAGCCACCACCAAAACCAAGCGAAAGTGTGATCTATGCCACTATACCGTCATACCACGACAATTGTTATAGAATCCTTTTTGTATGATCTGCAAAAGGATGATCACAGAACTTCGATCACTTACAATATGTAAGTTCTCTCAAGAAGCAAACTATACCAAAGTTGGTCATCAATATGCTTCAACCTCCAAATCTGCTCAAAAGCAAAGAGCAAAACCCTTTCCTCCTTGCCCACACTGTGGCTTTAATGATCATCATCCTGATGATTGTCTCATGAATACATGTTGTGAGATTTGCAGAAATCCAGCTCATGAGACATCTCAGCATGACAATGTCATCCAAGCAAGGAGAAATTCCAAGCAACCCAGAATCACTAAGTCTTCCTCAGTTTCCAAATGCAAAACATGTGGTAGCACAATGCACTCAACCACTGATCATGAGTCGATTGCAAAATTCAAAGAGACCATGAGACCCAAGCCCACCAGTAAGTGGGTCACTAAGAGAAACTAATTCAGTTTACTACTTGTGCAGAGACACGCCAGGGAGCCTATTTGGCATCTAGACAGTGGATATTCAAGAAGCATGACTGGTGTGAAGGAGTATCTGCACAAGTATGTAAAGGAACCAGGACCCAAGGTAGTATTTGGTGATAACTCATCATGTCCCACTGAAGGTTATGGTTTAGTAAACTGAAATGGAATAGTCTTCTCTAGAATAGCTTATGTCAATGGTCTCAAATACAATCTCATCAGTGTCAGTCAACTATGTGATGCTAAGTACATTGTGCAATTCAATGACAAACAAGGTACCATTTTCAATGCCAACAAAGAAGTTATTTTGATAGCTCCTAGAAGAGATGATGTTTATGTCTTAGACATGTCTACTCTTTCTCAAGATGGAACTTGTCTCTTTGCCAAAGCCACTGAAACTATCAACTGGTTATGGCACAAGAGACTCTCTCACTTAAACTTCAAAAATATCAACAACCTGGAAAAACAAAACAAGGTCCTTGGCTTACCATCACTGGTTTTTGTAACAGACAAACCATGCTCAGCCTGTGAAAAAGGCAAACATCAAAGAGCATCTTTCAAAACAAAATAAAATTTCTCCATCAAAAGTCGCTTCACCTCTTGCATATGGATCTCTTTGGACCGCGGATCAATCCTAGATCAATCCAAAGATGAGAAGTATACACTTGTCATTGTTGATGAGTTTTCAAGATACACTTGGGTATACTTTTTTCAAAAAGAGTCGCAAGTGACATAATAATGTCATTCATCGGAACATTGAAAACCGTAATGACATTACTGTTAAACAAATCGAATCGACAATGGTACCGAAGTTCGAAATGATGAGCTTGAGAATTTCTGTGATGAAAAGGGAATCTCCCAAAACTTTTCATCTCCCTACACCCCTGAACAAAATGGGGTGGCTGAAAGGAAAAACATAACTCTCATTGAGGCTGCAAGAACCATGTTAAATGGCTCAGCTCTCAAAGCATTTCGGGTACCGGCAGTCAAGACAAATTTATGTTACACACAAAATAGGTCAATCATTGTCAAAAGACATAACAAAACCCCATATGAGATATTCAAATGTAGACTTCCTGATATCAGCTACTTTCATGTGTTTGGATGTCCTGTGTTTATACATAACCACAAGGATCATCTAGGAAAATTTGATGCTAAAGCTGACGATGGATACTTTCTAGGTTACTCATTGATCTCCAAAGCCTTCAGGATATTCAACACAAGGAGACAACAAGTTGAGGAAACCTTTCATGTCACCTTTGATGAGAGTTCAGAAAGCATCAGGTTCACCAACACCTCAGTGGAGGAAATAGGAATTGATAACTCATCAAGATATCCTCCCGATGAGTATAACATCGAAATCAATTCCTCACACCAAGCCGATGCGTCGACATCTCATATTATGTCTTGCCTCACAACTTGTCACAACCAACTATCGCTGAACTCATTGATAATCAATCAGTCCCTGCTGGGATAGGTAACAATGAACCAAATGTTCAGATCCGTGACTCATGAACCCCAACTCAACAAGACATCTCAACAGATGTTCTTAATGATTTTGTGGCTCATGCTCCAACTCACTCCTCGAAGTCTCTAGTGACCTCTTCAAGCTCAAATCCTAGACCACAAAGTAAGTGGAAAAAATCTCGTGACATTGAGCTTGTAAACATCATGGTGAACCCACCGAGGGCATGCTCACTAGAAGCATGGTCGCTAAGTTAATCGCAGCTTCACCAATGAATGTCTATATGCTGATTACCTATCAGAAATAGAACCCAAAAGTGTCATTGATGCTCTAAAACATCCAAGCTGGGTTCAAGCTATGCAAGAAGAACTTCAACAGTTTGATAGAAACAAGGTTATGACCTTGGTCAAATGTCCTCAGGATGTCATTGTCGTAGGAATGAAGTGGGTCTTCGTGAATAAAACCGATGAAAACGGCACTGTCATTAAAAACAAAGCCAGACTTGTAGCCAAAGGTTACAGCCAGAAGAAGGCATTGACTATGATGAGACATTTGCTCCTGGCAAGAATGGAAGCCATCAGATCTTCCTTACATATGCAACATACATGAACTTTCTACCAAATGGATGTTAAAAGTGCATTCTTAAATGGTGATCTCAAGGAAGATGTGTATGTTTAGCAACCTCCGTGATTTGAGAGTAGTGAATTCTCTGACTATGTCTGCAAGCTTGACAAAGCCCTTTATGGACTTAAACAACCTCCCGTGAGCATGGTATGAAACTCTCTCAGCCTTCCCCGATTCAAAACAAGTTTGTCAGAGGAAAGATAGACAACACCCTGTTTGTCTATAGGACTAAACAAGATGTGATACTAGTTCAAGTGTATGTTGATGACATCATCTTTGGCTCAACAAATTACAAACTTTGCAAACAGTTTGAAAAACTGATGACAAAGAAGTTTGAAATGAGCATGATGGGTGAACTCATATACTTCCTTGGACTATAAATCAGGAAAACTGATAAAGGAATCTCCATCACCAAGAGAAGTACACCGTAAATCTCTTGAAGAAATATGAGATATCTCGATAGCCTCAGTGAAGACACCAATGGTCCCTCCTAACAACCTTGGACCCGATCTCATCGGCAAATCACCAATCAAACCCATTTTAGAGGGATTGTTGGCTCATCGATGTATCTAATCGCTACTAGACCGACATACAATTCTCAGTCTGTCTAATAGCAAGATATCAGTACAATCCAAAAGAATCCCACCTCACTGCAGCCAAAAGAATACTCAGGTACCTGAAGGGAACCCCAAGCCTTGGACTCTACTATCTAAAGTGCTCGTGGTTTGATCTCAAAGGTTACTCGATTCGATTATGCCGGCGCAACATGGACGTAAAAAGTACCTCGGGTCCTCAATTTCTTGGAGGAAAACTGGTTTGTTGGAGTGCTAAAAGCAACAATCGCTGGCTATGTCTTCAAGTGAAGTATGTGGTCGCTGCAGATGATGTGCCAATGTATTATGGATGAAAAGTCAACTCAGTGACTATGACATCCATTACAAAATAGTACCCATCTTCTGTGACAACACCAGTGCAATTGCAATCTCCAACAACCCCGTCCTTCATCAAAGAACCAAGCACATTGATATCAGATATCACTTCATCAGGGACCACATAATGAAAGGAGACATAGAACTTCATTTAATCCCTACTGAATATCAACTTGCTGATATCTTCCCCAAACCGTTGGATGAACCTACCTTCGTGAGACCGAAATGAATGGGGATGCTTGACATTGAAAGTCGGTATCTCGAAAACCAATCTCAGTGAGTCTTTCTCTAATGGTTCCACCTCCCTGAAACCTCAAAATAACCCTCTCACTGAATGAGTAAGACTCGTTCAGGGACCCTGACAGTTGATATTGAGCATTTAATGAGTAACTAAATGCTCCAAGTATCAGTTACTTAAATGTCCTAGGTTGGTAACTATGCCAATTTAATATAGGAATATATGTCTCCTTGTCTTACTGTCATCCATACCAAGGGTCCCTCAAATAACTTACCTCATCCCACTTGGCTTTAAATGCCCTCTCACATAAAATATCCTGTGGACATTTTATTACTGCAAAAAGTGCACTTTTACCGTATTAATAATCGTTTCTTGAAAAACGGGATTTTACTGCGGGTAGTGGAGGGTGGCATTAAATGTGGAAATTCAAAACGCCTAACCGACTTTACAAATCCACATATATGCACAAACTACCCCTCTAAACACTCTATAAATACCCTCACAAAATCCTTATAACACACAAAAAAAATTCTGCTAACAAAACTCTGTCAAAATCTCATTTGAAACCCAGAGATCTTTGTGTTCTTCAAATACTTTTCTGAAAAATCTTCTTCGTAAACCTTTACAAAAGTTTTTCATCACAACTTAAGAGATTCAAAAACCTTTGATTGTTCTTGTCAAATTATTCTTCTCAAAACCCTAAATTTTTTTATGGAAATGGCAATAACATAATCTCTTCAGTTTGCTTCACAGTGGGTAGGTGATCTTAACAATGTTGAATTTAAAACAAATAATGTCATAGGCAACTTTGAATATCCTCAAACTATCCTAGCCTATAAGGACATTATGAAATTTTTGTATAACTGCCCACTAAAAACTGCCTTTGTTCAGTGTCCCTCTATTCTGTACCAAAACCTCCTCAGGGAGTTCTGGGCTACAGCTAAGGCCTTTGACCCGATACCCTCTACTGATGAGAATAACCTTAGACCACTCAGGGAATATCTCATCGTTCGTCTTAACGGGGTCAACAATTCACCCCGGATTATAAAACTTTTGCACCTCAACAGGTTAGATTACAACAAGGGAGTTTATGTCGCCCATCCTCAACCCTCCACAAGGATGGGTTAAAACAAATTGTTTTGGATCCAACATTTTTGGACAAGACCCCAGTCACCAAAAGCTCATTCCCCGTGGCTTAGAGGATCCTATTCACTTTTGTGATTCAGGTCCTCGGCGGGAACCACTCATCCACTGAACAAGTTAACTCTATTCAGTTGATGATGGCATACCGCTTGATGAATGGGGTCACTGTCGACATAGGGGAGATCATTTACGTGATCTCAGAACCAAGCTACTGAGCAAAACTAGGATGAAATACGTTTCGTATCCTAGGTTTGTCTCTTGTGCTTTGCAAGTGTTACTGGGTTCAAATTATCCTCAGGAAGAAAATTTTGGTGCTTTACCTGGCATCCCGAGTCAATCAAATTTTCAAAAGGACCCATCCCTTGTCACTAATATTGAATTGACGACCCATATGGTTGCTGTAAACAACCGAGGGAATCGTTTCCTAACCCTGCCCCATAAAGAGAAAGGGGAAGTCTCGACTGGGACTAAGACCAAACCCAAGTCTCGGGGCCTTGAGGCTTCAGAACACGACCCATGAGGCAAAAGAAGCCCAGACTGATTTGCCACCCACCGGTGACCAAGCAACATCCACTCGGTGACAACGAAGGACACTGATAAATCACAATCAGTGCCTTTGGTCCCAACTACTACTCCCCAAGATCCAGAGGGAAACAAACAACCCGGGTAGGGAGCGCCTTCCACTACCAATGATGACATTAGCAAATCAAAGTCTTTGTCGAGGGCACACCGAATGATCCCAAAGACTCGAGGGAACCAAACAACCCGCCGATAGGATATCACCTTCATCGACTCGCTAAAGGCACTGGAAAACCCATCGTGTCTCGTGGGTCTCGGGGGACAAAGACTGGAGGAAAGGAACAACCCGCCAATATGGAACCCAAAACCAATCCCGACTCCAGAGAGGCAGGGAAACTCCCACCTGTCCGAGGAGTCAACGGGACAAAGACTCAGAGGGAAATATACCACCCGCTGATATGGAACCCATGACCAAACCCTTGTTGACTGTTGTTGATGTTACTGGGATACTTTTCTCTGATGATGAACCTGCTGAAAGCGAAGATTTTATTTTATCAGTAGGGGAAGAAGTGGGCCGAGGTTCAATCGAACAAGAACCTCAGCCTAATCCACAAGAGCATATTGAATTACCATTCCAGCCTGACAATAATGACTCTGAATCCTCTTCCTCCACTGATGAATTCAAAAGATTTGACAATGTTCTTCCACTAACCGAGAGGCAGCTTGTTCAGTGGATCACCAAAGCTTCAAGGAAGCTATACTCCGGGGTTACTGAAAAATTATGGGAACAACACACTGAGGCTGGTGCCAGTTATGCAGATCTGAAAGCTGAGGTACAAGCATTTGATGAAAACGATCATGAGCACAGGGATCTAATGTATGACAATCTTCACAGACTGGATGACAACTTCACTAAATTTCTCAGGCACCTTCAGGGTGTAGGCAAAAAGATAGATGAAATCGGGAATTTGTCAAAGAAGACCCAGCGCTCAACTCTAAAGTGTGAAGGCTACGAGGCTTACTTGAAACAATCCTCCACCTCACCGAACCGATCGAAATGCTCCAATATGAAAATGTTCAGGGTCTTCAATCTTCAGTCCAGTCTCTTCAAGCTACATTGGGCTCTGTGAATACTCAGGTGGCTACTTTGGCTCAGGCATCTTCTTCCTTGTCCTGGAATCTCGGGCCCAGAATGACTGCTTTGGAAGTATCTCAGGCAAATTTGGAGGCAAAGATCACTGGTATTCAAACCGATACTTCATATATCAAGGCAATGGTCACTGAGATCTATCAAGCCTTTAAGGGTCAAGCAGCTCAAGCTCCCCTAGTGTCCGAGGCAACTCTTGCTCTCACACATGTTGCGGCAACAGTTGAGGGGGAGAAGACTACTGAAGAGACTTCCTCTCACACTGAGGGTTAGCCAACACCACCGGTCTCAGAATACCTATCTCATCAATCCCACCACCAACATCAACAACAACAACACCGACAGGATCACACCAATAATAACAACAACACCCCCTGGTAGCATCTTCTTCAAGGCCAGACAAAGGAAAATGCATAATGACAACACCACCGAGCGAGAAGATTCCCTTTAAGATCGAAACATTGAGTACCGCCACACCACAACAAACTAAGTGCATACCTTACTAAGGAGGAAAGGAAAAAGAAACTTGCTGAAGAGGAAAGAAAGAGCAGAGAAGCACCGGTACAAGTAGTTGCCGAGGAAGTCGAAAACATTGGAATAGATGCTAAGAAACTTGAAAAGGGTCAGCAGAAGATTCAAGGATGCTCAGCAAAAAAATGGTCGAAATGAAAAATCGGTTGGAAGAAAAGAACAAAAGAACTGCAGCCATTAGGAAAGCAAGAATTGACCATTATAATTGGACAATGTCAAGCAGAAGACTGCCTGAGAAGATCACTGATGTAAAAATCATTCCCAGGTCTAAACCACTGGCAATGAACGTCTACAGGGGGGATGATAAAAGACATTTTGAGGTTCATGATCCCCTAAAATTCACCGACTTTGGGATCACTGAACTCGATGAACTCGGTCCAATAATTGAAAAGAAGCAAAATGCGGTGGTTAAGGAGCTGATGAAGATGCTCAGAAAAGGTATGAAAGATCGAGAGATACACCAGACAACTGGGAATTCACCTACCTTAATGCGCACCTCAAGGATCTCAACCACAATCATCCACGGCAAAAGGAAAGAGTTGAGTTCCGGCTGAGATTAAAGTGCCGGAATGGAGTGTAACAAGGAGCTTCGAAGGTGTAAAGTTCGTGAACTGCTCGGTGATTAAAGAGCTGAAGAGGGCTATTCCACATTGATGTCTATGGAAACCCAAAGATTTCAAAGATGGAGTGACATTGATCGTAGGTGTGGCCGCAATGCTAAGCTACATACCGTGGCCTCTCAAATTCAGACTTTGCAAATGTCGTTCTCAGGCTTGACTTAAATGCCAAGAAAAGAGACCATCCTGACAGGGAAACACTCATCACCAAGAAAGTCAAGCTTGAAGCACCGGGAATCCATCCGACTGACATCATTTTGATTTGTCTTTTGTACTAGTGATAGGAACCTTGTAATTTGATCAATAAACGATGTATGTTTTGTTAAAATATTCAGTGTAAGAAGAAGCCATTTGCTCACTTACACTGATCAAACACTTAGGCTATTTGTATATCCAAATAGGGGAGACTTGGGTTCAAGAAATACCCAAACCCCTTAATCCAGGATTTGAATATAAAATAACCTAAGTGCTTAGACCTTTAAACACTAACAGGTCACTGAGTGCATAGTCTCTCAGTGAGCCATCTTCAGACGCCAGAAGAGACATAGAAGAAATCTCTCCACTCGTAAGCGGAACTTAAAGGATGAAGACTGAGTCAAGAAGAAGATGATGGATTCAGTAAGTGATGACAATAACTTCATCAATCCCTCAAACTTCTCTCCAACTACAAACACGAAGACAAACCAAGACGAAGACTATGAAGACTGAAGAATGGGCGGGACAAAACGGTTATGCTTGAAGCGATAAAGACGAAGTACTTATCTTCAAGAAGTCAACCTTCCCTAAAAGGCTCAAAGATCAGATGACATGAAGAAAGTGACTTGGTCCCTTTACCTAATATAGTCTTTAAAACGAGACAAAATACATCGATTTTGTCTTCTACAAAATTGTCAGTTTGTCACTTAGGAAAGAGTTAAAACTCATACTTGTATAAATAGCATAAGAGATGGAGTGAAAGGTTAAGCTTGTGAATTGTAAAACACACATACACAAGCCATCTTTCACTCCTCCAAATACAACTTAATCCCCGAGATAGCTCGGTGGGTACTAGTTGTGCTCGACTTAGCCCGAGCTTAGAGAGGAGTTGCAAACACTTTGTCATTTCAATCCCTAGTACTGTTCCGCAAGTACTAGGGTAACGTATTCTTCTGATTCATTTCTAATAAGAATATGACGTTGAAAAGTACTCTCGTGTTTTATTTATATCTTTTCAGTCATTGATTCACTATTAGTCTTGTTTACTTAACTAAAACTGTTTTTATACTATAGTGAATAGGGAAAAACACTTACCAATGATGTTCAGTCCAAATTAAACGTTACTCTTACAAAATAGGAACAATTCGGGTTACCCTGAATTGATCAACAGCATGACCACTCATGATGATAACTGGTCTTTAGTGCCTACATGACATCTATACGGGATTCACTTGGAGTTTTTAACCATTCTCAGGAAGTTTTATCTTTAGGGAAAGCCTCTTAGATTCTTTTTTAATATATATATATATATATATATAGGGCTGACTTTGAGTCACCCATTTTGAGGCTGCTAATGGTTTCCGTGCATGAACTTTTGAGTAGTACATAGTTAGCGGTCCTTCCATCTTTAACAGCAAATAGGTACGAAGCACAATTACTCGACCACAATAAACGAACCCATTATTTGCTTTTTCTACCGGATATAAAACATTGAAGTAGCAAAAGGCTAATGTAAGAGTCACATACTTATTTTTCCTGCTTATGCAACATATGAGGCTCAATATTCTACATCTTTCTACATTAAAACTAATAGCTATAACGCAATCTTTTTCAACGACCGCTATAAGTGGTTAGATGAGTGAATCATTAAAACCTAAACCAACAATCAAGAACGGCCAGAAACCTCAATAATCCAAGGTACTTGAGAACATAACCACTGAAGGCTATTTTACTAAAGACACAGTAACTAAAACATACACAAAAGGCATTTTTCCCACAACAGGAACTAATCATTGAAATATAAACACAGGCTAAATCAATAAGCACCACTTAATATCTCAATACAAACATCACTGATACTTGTTACTGGTTAACCATAAACTTAAAATAACAATTAACCTTACACTCTTCCTCTTCTTGTTCTGACACATGGCTACATCTACCAGAAGCTGCAGCAATGGGTTGTTGTACAGTGGCGGTTTGTCATATCTTATTAATCATCCGGACACACTTTTGGTTTGATTAATCACATGTATCAGTTGTAAGACTTGGAAATGAAGAAAAAGATTGAATAAGATGTGTGTGTTTTTTTCCAGCTTATTGTGCGGATGGATTTGTGTGTTTGTAGGTGCGCTTCTTTAAAAAAATTACAAATTAACCCAAATCTTTTTAAAAATACCCGGTAAGTACATGTGTATTTGTCACTTTTTTATATATCTACCATACAAAAACGAATTCTCAAAAACATTAGACAAATTAGGAAATATTTTGGCTTTTTCTTAATTAAAACTTTTAGAGAAAAAAATAATAATAATTTAATTAATACCTAAAAGGGAAAGAATTGATTTATTTGAAATGCAAAGTTCCCACTAGGGGTTTTGTTTTATTATATAAATAAAAGATTAAAAAAAAACAAAATATAACGTTATTTTATTTTTAATTAAAAAAAAAAGTTTCGAAGTACTCGCGTATAAAGCTTACACGGGTTCATACACTTCAATTGGATTTAAAAAAACGTTTTTTCAATGTATATACATTTTTTAAAAAAGTTTTTTTTAGAATACATTTCGAAATTTTTTCGAAAAAAAAAAAAGTTTTTTTTTAGAATATATTTTTGGAATTTTTTTCGGAAAAAAAAGTTTTTTTTAGAATATATTTCGAAATTTTTTTCGGAAAAAAAAAAGTTTTTTTTTAAAAAAAGTTTCTTTTTAGAATTTTTTTCGGAAAAAAAAAAGTTTTCTTTTTAGAATATATTTCGAAATTTTTTTCAATGTATATACATTTTAAAAAAAACGTTTTTCAATGTATATACATTTTAAAAAAAATTTAGAATATATTTTGAAATTTTTCGAAAAAAGTTTTTTTAGAATATATTTTTAGAATTTTATTCGGAAAAAAAAGTTTTTTTAGAATATATTTCGAAATTTTTTTCGGAAAAAAAAAATTCCGGAAAAAAAATTATTTTTTAAAAAAAGTTTCTTTTTAGATTTTTTTTGGGAAAAAAAGAAGTTTTCTTTTTAGAATATATTTCGAATTTTATTTTAGAAAAAAAAATTATAATTTTTTTTTCTAATTTTTTTTTTCCGAATTTTTTTTTTTAGAATTTTTTTTAAAGGACTAACTAACTGAAAGGACTAACGTTGCAAATGTTGCAAAAGATCTTTGGTATAAAGGACTTACGTTGCAAACGATCGTTATAAAGGACTAACGTTGCAAACGACTTGACTAACTGAACTAACTTCGTTAGAAAAATTGACCAAAAGTGGAACCAAACTATGCATTTTGGACTAAAATCGCAACTTTTTAAACAAATGGACCAAAAGTGGAATCCAGGTACAACCACAAGGACCAAAAATGTAGTTAACTCAAAATTCTATATTGAACTCGAGTAACAGACTTACACCACGTTATACACTTGTGTAAAGAGCTGGCATACAAAACGGAGTTATACACTAGCATGTATACACTAGTAAAATAATGTTTACATTTTGATATGAGTCATATTAGTGTATAACCTCGTGTATGAAGCTTATAGATGGCCATCATTTAACGAGTAGGCTATCTTACAATACTAGTACAGAAGGACTGTTCGATTTGAGCAGTTTCGTTTAATTGTTGTCTTTTTTGTTTTGATCGGTGTAGAGTCACATTTGTTGTTTCTTGAGTTATTAGATTTTTGGTTTGATTTTTGCTCGTCCTTGATCTTAAGAAGATGACACAAAATGATTCACACTTTATTCTAGAAGTTAGCTTTTTCCAATTGAATTAGTCATATTCATGTCATCTAGCTCGTGTTTAGGTATCTTTTATTTCTTATTACATAGCTTTTGGATCATTTTTTTGAGCTAAGAATATCCATTCTACTCTTAGAATCAACTTACCCTTTGCAAAAGATATGCGGAGTATTTATTTGACTAAATTTGGCTTGTTTCATATTTCATTTTCTGTTATGAGATAACATCAGAGTTCTCACTAGTCATTAGTGTACATGTTTTATGCAAGCACCGTACAAAAACCAACAAAATTTGTTACTTAATGAAATGAGTTTGGTTATTGGTACCTGAAGTGCAAGTAATACCTCCCTCTAGATTTTTTATTTTATTTTATTTTTATTTTTATAATTTCATTTTTATTATAAAATTGTAAAATAAAATAAAAAAGACAAGAAATATAAAGTTTAATAAGTGAAAAATAAGCAAAAAAACCTAAGAAATTCAAAAACCTAGCAAACATTATCGCTAAAATCTTATTAGAGAAGTCTTTTCACAATCTTTCTATTTATTGTATTTAGATTGTATATTTGCTCTCGTGTTTTAAGGTCATGTAGTGTTTGTATTTTGTAGGTTTGCATTTCTTTTATTTCTTTTGGCCGTACCTTTCTAATAAAAAGTCTTACTTCTAAAATAAAATAATAATAATAATAATAAAATACTTAGCATGGACAATTATGTAAATTACTTTAGACTACTCGTAGTGGTTTGAATAACCACGCGTGAACATCACTTTTTACGGTCTTCTACAATCACGTACACAACCACAAATTTGCCGTTTGTTTGGTCATCCCGAGCACCAAATTATTTTCTTTCTTTCTTTTTTCTTTTTTTTCTTTTTTTCTTTTTTGGGTGTGTGTAAGTGTATTGTAGAGTATCTTTGTGTTTAAGATAGTAATGTTTGTATTGTGTGCTTGCCGTTTCTAGTATTAATAATCAATACAAGATTTAGTGGTTGATTTGGTAAAGGAGTGAATGCGAAGCTAAAATAACGAATGTAATTACTACTAGCAGGGTACCCGCGCGTTGCAGCGGCGGGTACCCTGAAATAAATTTTTTTGATGAGTAATGTATTTTAATTTATTATGTTCTTTTTAACAATAAATTTACGGATATCAAGAATTTCGTATAGCCCGTGCCCGTTCGGGCTCGAACCCATTGACCGTGTCTCGCCGCTCGAGCCCGTTGGTCCACGCCAGCTCGGGCTCAAGCCCATTTGGTCCGTTCGGGCTTGAATATTTGTATAATGTGCTTTGTTATTTGTAGTAGTGAAATTTAATGCAGGAATTGTGTTTAATTTTGTTGTAAAATATGCTCGATAATTTGTATTTCTTATGTAAGAGGTGTTTTAATAAATGTATTAATTGTATTTATTGACCAGTTAAATAATTGACTACATTAAATAGCATTAATGTGGTGTTTTGTTGTACACTATGCTTCTTGTCTTGTACGTCTGAAAATTATGTGCATTAACGTGTTGTACTCTATGTTTCTTTTCTTGTAAGTAGTAGTCATTATAGTCATTAATAACATTGACCACTTTAATACTATTAATGTTGTAAGTTTGAAAACACTATGCTTATTTTACATTGTGCTTAAATTGTTGTAATTTTCGGTGAGGAGTGTTTTTAATAGTATTAATGTTGTTTGATAAAATTTTGGTTTTAAAATGACATCACGCTTTATTTTGTTGTACAATATGCTTATTTTGTTGTAATTCTAAAAATTGGGTGCATTAAAATGTTGTAAATCATGTTTAATTTCTTGTACATCTTAAAATTAAGAGTGAGATAACTTCGTGACTTATATGTAGTATAGATTACATGTTGGGTGTAGTAGCTCCCAAAACAGGGTTAAGACAATCAATGACAGTAGCAATACCACTAGGTGGTTACCGGATATCACTTGGAATCGTGTGATCACTTTCCAAAGTAAACTATTCGACCCTAATGCCTGGGTATCACGAATATCTACTTGGGATAAGACCAAATGCAGTTAGAGAATTAGGCACAATTCTATAACCCTTTCGCTAATAAGTGTTTACGTTTTCTGTGTCATCTTCATGCATTATCAGATCTCCTATTTATAGGAGGTTACTCTTGAGCTATTCCAATGGAATTATGAGTATTAATCGGCCCATTAATAGCCTCATAATTATCCCCATTATAGCCGTTAGTGGTTACATGACCAATTAAACGTGGTCATAATGCAGCTTGTAATCGCCATTTAGCAAGACTTTCCATAAGCAAGTACTTTCCACTAGCAGTACTTTCACTTGCGTGGAAATACGTATCGATGGAAGCACTGCTATCAGATTTTCATAGCACTAGCGGTGGATACACCACTTCAGTGGAAACATCGCCTATCAGGTGGAAACACCGCTATCGTGAAAATCACAAGCAAGTACTTTCCACAAGCAGACTTTCCTCAAGCAAGATTTCCTCAAGCAAGACTTTCACCAGCAGTACTTTCTACTAGCACCACCAATACAAACCGCTATTAGAGTCAGGGTGTTCATGGACCTTATGGGTGTACACTCCGTACCTCCTAACCCATTTCAAGGTGTGAACTAATCCCACAAGTGCACTAAATTTTCCAACAATCCTCCCCAAATTTAGTTCACTTTCTTTGCATGAAAAATGAACATCAACAAAAACATGTGCATAAACGAAAATGTCCTGAGGATTGAATTTCCATCTTAGTAATTACACGTTCAAATATTCGAGAATCAGGGTGTTCTAAGAATTGAACCCTTCAACCCATTTGAATACTGAAGATAAAATACACACAAGTTTTCAAACACTTAACAGCTCCACTATACAAGCCATGTGTCCATATCCAAATTCATAAATGTTGTAAAAGCTAAAAGTCCAAAGCTTCCTGAAGCGGCAAAACTTCAACATTTACATAGGTGGTTCCTCTTTAGTCATGCTCCTGCTAAGCACTTTTTCAAAGAAAATTAACCATTAAGAAGTAAAGACTTCATCCTCCTTTCAACAGTTCTCGAGCACAACCTTGGGATGTAAATAAACATGTGCTCCAGTCCATCAATGTTCACTTTCCACATTGAACTCAGCTCCTAAGTTTCCTCAGGAGGGAGTTGGGTGTCCTAGCATTCAATGACTAAGTTGGACTTAAACCCATCCCTTTAGCAGACTTTATAACCAAGTCTCTAGCCGAACCCTTCGTCAAGTGATTAGCTAAGTTCTGTTGAGATCTAACAAACTCTATAGATACCACCCCATTCATGATAAGTTCACGAATCATGCTATGTCTGACACCTAAGTGTCTAGACTTACCATTGTACATTGGCTATAAGCCTTATCCAATGTAGTTGCACTATCACACCGGATAGAAATAGGTGCTATAGGTTTAGGCCACAATGGAATCTCAAGAAGCAAGTTTTCAACCATTCAGCTTCTTTACCAGCAGATGCTAAAGCCACAAATTCAGATTCCATTGTTGAACTGGTGATGCAAGTTTGCTTCTTGGATGCCCAAGAAATTGCACCTCCACCAAGTAGGAATACCCGACCACTGGTAGACGAATTGTCTTCAGTGTTACTGATCCAACTTGCATCAGTGTAACCTTCCAACACGATGGGTAACCAGATATGAGAGACTATAATCCATAGTTCTCTTCAAATACTTCAGTACCCTTTGAACTGCTTGCCATGCTGATGAGCACTAGATTACTAGTATACCGCTCAATTTTCCCAATGCAAAACCAATATCGGTCTTGTACAAGTCATGGCATACATCAGTGCCAATTACCCTAGAAAACTCAAGTTGAGATACAGCCTTGCCATGATTAGGCATCAGCTTCTCACAAGTATCCATAGGTGTACTCATCGAGTACAATCAAAGTAATTGAATTTCCTCAGCACCTTCTCAATATAATGAGACCGAGAGATAGAAATTCTTTTACTTTCATGTTTAATCCTTATACCAAGGATAACATCAGCCTCCCCATGTCCTTCATGGAGAACCTTGATGACAAAAATTCCTTTGTCGTCAACCGATTTTGGTCGTGCCAAAGATCAACATGTCATCAACATATAGACAAATGATGACTCCTTTACCGGATTCATCAAATTTGCTATATAAACATTTGTCAGCTTGGTTAAGAACATAACCACTAGACAAAACCACTTCATCAAATTTTTGATGCCATTGCTTGGGTGCCTGCTTAAGTCCATAAAGAGACTTAATCAGTTTACACACCTTGTTTTCATTGCCGTGCAAGATGAAGCCCGAGGTTGGTTCATATAAACCTCCTCTTCAATTCACCATTCAAGAAAGCGTCTTCACATCCATCCGATGAATAACCAGATTGTGAATGAAGCCATAGCAATCAGCAGTCTTATGGTACTGATACGAGCCACAGGGGCATAAGTATCAAAATAGTCTATTCCCGACTTTTGTTTAAAGCCCTGAATGACTAGTCTAGCCTTGAACTTTTCAATAGTTCCATCTACCTTCATTTTTCTTTTGAAAATCCATTTGCAACCCAAAGGTTTGCAACCAGGAGGTAGATCAACCAACACCCAAGTGTTGTTGCCCATGATGGAATCCATCTCATCATTGATTGCTTCTTTCCGAAAGCAATATCTCTGGGACTTCATTGCCTCTTCAAATGTTTTGGGATCATCCTCAACAATGAAGCAATAGGAGTATTGGTCCGAGACCTCATCCTCGGTACCTTCAACTAAGTATTGTTGAAACTCAGGTCCAAATGACTTTGGATTCCTGACCCTTTTGCTCTTCCTGAGCACAGGTTCAGGTTGTTGAACCACAACCTCATCAGGGACCACCGATGGTTCATCATCGGGACCTCTCGATACACCAGTGTCAAGAGTGCCATTAGGAATCCTCTGACTTGGTCTTGGGACTGATGAGAATCTATTCTCATCAAAGTCTGCATCTCTTGATTCAATAATGGAGTTAATTGAAACATATTCATTAGGTTCAATAACATAGAACCTAAAAGCCTTGGAATGCTCAGATATCCAACAAAGATGCAGTCAATGCCTCTTTCACCCAAAGTCTTTAGCTTTGGATCAGGGAGTCTGACAACAACCCTACAACCCCAGACCTTGAGATAGTTCAGGTTAGGTTTCCTTTTAGTCCAGAGTTCATAAGGGGTAACCTTGTTCCTTTTGTTAGGAACCTTATTTAATAAATAGCAAGCTGTTAACATAGCTTCACCCCAGAACCCTTGACTCAGTCCTAAATAGGACAACATGGAATTAACCATCTCCTTCAGCACCTTGTTTTTCCTTTCAGAAATACCATTTTGCTGAGGAGTATAGGGAGCAGTAGTTTCATGGATAATACCAACAGACTGAAAGTACTGAATATCCATGTACTCACCTCCCCTATCAGTCCTTAATCTTTTGATCAAAGACCCAAGTTGTAATTCAACTTCAGTTTTAAACACTTTGAATTTATCTAATGCTTCATCCTTGGTATGTAATAAATAGACATAACAAAATCTAGAAGCATCATCAATAAATGTTACAAAGTACTTCTTATTTTCCAAAGAAGGAGTGGCATGCAAATCACACAGGTCACTGTGAATAAGCTCCAAGATCTTAGTCTCACGACTAACACTCTGAAAGGGTTTCTTGGTTATCTTGGTCAACATGCAAGTTTTACACTTTTCAGTGTCCATGTCAAAAGCAGGAATTAAACCATCCCTAGACATATCTTGCATTCTTTTATAGTGAACATGACCAAGTCTAGCATGCCAAAGGGTAGAATCAGTCTGATCATATGTGGTCACAAAGGCTGAAATAACACTGTCAGTGGTAATATTAAGCCTGAACATTTGATTACATAAATAACCAAAACCAATAAAAACACCACATTTAGAGAGAACAAATTTATCAGATTCAATAACTTGTTTATATCCATGATTATTCAAAACACTACTTGAAACCAAGTTTTTCCTTATATCGGGAACATGAATAACATTAAACAAAGTTACAATCTTTCCGGAACTAAACCTAAGATCTACACAACCACGACCATGCACCAAGGCTGTTGACTCATTTCCCATGTGAAGAATAGAACCATCATTCATTGACTCATAAGTCTTGAACCAGCTTCTATCTTTACACACATGAACTGTTGCACCAGAGTCAACCCACCACGCAACATCATCATCCCGCACATAAAAAGATTCAGATACATATGTAACATAATAAATCTGAAAAGACTTATTAAACATATTCTGACCTTTCAGTGAGTTGGTAGAACCACCACTCCTCGAACCATTAGTGCCTGATCCATTGGCTTTACCGCCAATTTTAACACCCTTGCAGTCCCTTTTAATGTGACCTGTTTTGCCACATTTCCAACAAGTAGGTGTTGCCTTCTTGTTTGGATCTGCCCTTGTGTTATCATGATATTTGCGTTTGCCTTTGTTGTCATTGTATCTGGTGGAGTTGTTATGCTCCACCATATTGACAACAGATGCACCAGTAGCATTGCCACTCTTTGGCTTGTCATTGTCCTGCACCTTGAGAGATTCCTCAATGTGCGTGATGACTGCCCAACTCAACAAGAGTTAACTCCTCCTTCATATGTTTCAAGGTATGCTTGAAGTCTTTCCATGAAGGAGGGAGTTTGTCAATGACACACGAGACTTTGATAGCCTCATCCATGTTCATTTGGTGTTGTGTAAACCTTCCAAGTATTCCAAGAAGTTCATTGTATTGTTCCATAACCGGTCTTGAATCAGTCATTTTGTAATTTGTGAAATTACTAACAAGGAACTTCTTACTTGATGCATCCTCACCCATATATTTGGCATCCAAGGAATCCCACAGTTCTTTGGAAGATTCAAAGTTCGGATAAATATCAAACAAAGAATCAGACATACCATTCAGAATAAGACCTCTGCATATGTAGTCATCATTCTCCCATTTGCTCCTCCTCCGACCGCTCCACAAGAGCATCATCACCATCATCGAATGGGTGTGGTTAGTACATACACCACACTCATACTTGACAAAGAAGTGCATCTTCTTCTGCCACCTCCTAAAGTCCACCCCTTCAAACTTGTCAAGCTTAGCAAAGTTTGAAGCCATGTGTTTCATTGCAGCAGTTGCCATTGATTATCACAAAATAGTTTACTTTGATTGTTGGGTGTAGTAGCTCCCAGAACAGGGTTAAGACAATCAATGACAGTAGCAATACCACTAGGTGGTTACCGGATATCACTTGGAATCGTGTGATCACTTTCCAAAGTAAACTATTCGACCCTAATGCCTGGGTATCACGAATATCTACTTGGGATAAGACCAAATGCAGTTAGAGAATTAGGCACAATTCTATAACCCTTTCGCTAATAAGTGTTTACGTTTTCTGTGTGTCCTTCATGCATTATCAGATCTCCTATTTATAGGAGGTTACTCTTGAGCTATTCCAATGGAATTATGAGTATTAATCGGCCCATTAATAGCCTCATAATTATCCCCATTATAGCCGTTAGTGGTTACATGACCAATTAAACGTGGTCATAATGCGCTTGTAATCGCCATTTAGCAAGATACTTTCCATAAGCAGTACTTTCCACTAGCAGTACTTTCACTTGCAGTGGAAATACGCCTATCGGGAAGCACCGCTATCAGACTTTTCATAGCACTAGTAGTGGATACACCACTTCAATGGAAACATCGCCTATCGTGGAAACACCGCTTATCGCTGAAAATCACAAGCGATTTTCCACAAGCACTTTCTCAAGCATTTTCCTCAAGCAAGACTTTCACCAGCAGTACTTTCTACTAGCACCACCAATACAAACCACTATTAGAGTCAGGGTGTTCATGGACCTTATGGGTGTACACTCCGTACCTCCTAACCCATTTCAAAGTGTGAACTAATCCCACAAGTGCACTAAATTTTCCAACATTACACAACTCTTGCTTGCATGAAATTATATTCCAATCCAGTCAACCATAAAATTAGGTCAAACCTTACACGACCTACAAACATCACACACTCTGTACTCGTTCTGACATGTTTTTTTTCTTTTTAAATTTTGTTTCTGAAAACTAAGAGCTGTCATCGTCGATCAAGAATTTATCCCTCCATACTTTCCAGTTTTATATTTTTGAATCCCCACTTAAATTAAAAGAAGGGATGTATTATTCCTATCATCCCTAAAAATGAAGGGTTTGTATTTTTGATTCTTTTTGTCTCTTATTTATTTCAGTACAACACTGTTTTTTGTTAGTTTTTGTACCGTATTTTTGACAGTTTTAAGTGTTTTACTTATTAAACTTTATATTTCCTGTTTCGCATTTTCAAATTTATAGTTTTTTTATATAAACAAAATTATAAAAATAAAATAAAATAAAATAAAATGCAAAAAATAAGGAGGGTGGAAATATGAAAAATAGGGGGTAGGAATATCTTGTCCCTTAAAAGAATAGGGATGTACTATTTCTACCCTCCCTACTAGGGAGGGTTTGTACTTTTGATGCTCTTTGTCCCCCAATTTATTTCAGTACAACACAGTTTTTTGTCAGTTTCTGTTCCGTATTTTTGACAGTTTTAAGCGTTTGACTTATTAAATTTTATATTTCTTGTTCCACATTTTCAGGTTTATAGTTTTTTGATATAAACAAAATTATAAAAATAAAAATAAATAAAAAAATGCAAAAAATTATGGGGGGTGAGAATATAAAATATAAAGGGGTAGGAATATCTTGTCCCAAAAGAATATTATTATCATGTTACAATGACAGCTATTTTTACTAGTAAATGTTTATGAGGATAACCATCATATTAAGAGCATTAGGTGCTATGAAGAAGCAAACTTATTCATTCAGAGCTTACGGGGTATCACATTACTATAACAAACTTTTACAACTAACCCCCTCATTTATAACTAATTTCAACTACTCATTTGGGTCCACCACTTACAACTTTATTTTTTTTTTCAAATTTCCAAATAAACTAAATTTATTTAATTAAAAATAAAAATACAATACAACACAATAAAAAGATACGAAACGTAAAATAAAGATACGGTAAAAAACATACGCACTTTCAAATTTAAACATACGAAACGTATTAGTTTTACACTTTTGAATTCTAAAAAAAAATCAAAACACCCCCTTCTTTATTAAACGGTACAGTTCGAGCGGGATAACCAAATTCAAATTTAAAATTTAAAGTTCAAAATTAAAATACGAGCGGGATTATTTAATTTCAAATTGGTGCGGGATGATTCAAATTCAAATTCAAATTCAAAATTGCCTATATATACAACTCCACCAGAGTTGTTTATCACACACAACTCACACACAGATTCTCAACAATGTCTCGCAAAGACTTTTTCCAACAATTCCCCAATCCACAACAAGTGCCAGAAAATACCTTTCCACCAGAAGATGAAGTTTATCACACTCCACCAGAACATGTCTTTCCGGTAACCGAAAAATGTATTTGTAAACACTCCACCGGTTAACAATCCACCTGTTAACACTCCACCGGTGGACCTTCAAAACAATCCGTTTGGGTTTACTGAGGATTATCTTCGAGAACTTGAGCAGGACGATGCAAATCTTAGAGAGATACGAGAAAACGAGGCTCGCGAGGAAGCTGCTCGTTTTGAACAGGAAGCCAAGGATGTAGAATATCTTAGGCAGAACTGGTTTGACATTATGGAAGGAAAGTATTATGATGGAAAGTTTAGATCATCTTCGAGTGAGGAGGGTTATAACTCAAATGATTCTTTTTCTTAATTTGTAGTTTTATTTTCATCACTTTCGTGACAGTTTGAATTAAGTGTACTATGTATTTGGTGTTTTCTTAATTTGTAGATGTATTTGAAATAAACTTGTTTAAATGTTATGTTTTTACACTTTTAAATATGTGTCTTTAAAAAATAAATAAATAGAAATAAAAAAATCCATACAAACTAAACCCCCGCCGTGCAGACGACGAGGGTTACTATGGCGAACGACAACGAACTCAGCCGGTGTCACGGCGAGCCACAACGAGCATGCCAACTTGGCATGGCGAGCCACAACGAGCTTGACACCGGGTGCTCTAAAAGAGTATAATATGTAAAAGTTCTTACGTTATTTTGACAGTTGGTCAATAAACATTATAGTCGGAGTGAGACCAAACCATTTGGTCGGTCTTGCCATTTCGAACTGGTCTCCCCACTACATAGACCAAACTAGACGCGTCCCTTCCCCTAAAAATGAAAGTTTTGGTCTGTTAGGCGACTGAAAGAATTGAAAGTGTTTGTGTGTGCGCTTTTAAAAAAAAAATATTTTTTTTTTGTGGGATTGTTTTTGTTGTGACTGCGATTTTCTTACTACGAGTGTTTGATCTGTATTTCGTCTAGGAAAAAGAAAGCTGAATTGACGCTGATACGACGGGATTGTTTGGTCACACTTGTGGTCATCGTTAAGACTATCTTTATCAATCGGGGTTGGCTTGGCTAAGAAAACATATATATATTATATTAGAAGTAAAAGAATGAAAATGAGGTCGCTAATCGTGATTTCCAAATCCTTAGCCAACTTTGGAGTGTAACTTAATAGAGATCAAGAACAAAAAGATTTGTATGTGTTTCGATTTGTGTTTATGTGAAGGTTTTAGTAGGTTTGTATCGATTTGGGTAAGTTTGAACTAAAAGGAGGTGAAATCATGAAGTTAGTGAGAATGATAGTTACAAAAAAATGAAGAAAAAGAAAATGGATGATGAGCATGTAGAAGAAGATGGAAGATAATGATGTGAAAATGTTTTAAGAATCATTTGTTGTTGTGCTCAACTTTGTTTCAATTTTTTATTTTATAAATATTAAACACTTTAAGGGATGAATTTGCTTCACTAATGTTTGGCTATTAATACTAAATATTGATAACATTTGGATTATGGTTGCATTGGTTTTAATTTTACAAATATAAAAAATAATATTATATGTAGGTTGTTGATAAATTGGATTGATATGATTGACGGGTTGGATGAGGTTGTGAATAAAGATAGTCTAACACCACTGGTCTTTGTATAAAGTATAGTTTCTTTCATGCAATAGTATCAAGGACCACAAAAGATGAAACTTGGTTTTATTCTACAGTCTGTTAAAACTATAAACTCAGATATTTAACATGAAACTTGCCTTTATTCTACAGTCTGTTAAATTTAGGGTATAGTTTCTTTCATGCAAATAGTATGAAGGACCACAAAACGGAGTAAAAACAAATGGCCCTCATTTTGAGGTCCATAGACAAATGGTCAAAAGGATCTCCCACATCTCCACATTTAATTCCCCTGAATATAATTTGTCCTTAATCTAATCAATGACCATAAAAAAGTACCACTCTATGTATTTGTTCCCACACTATCCTACTTTTATGCTACAGTACTTTCTAATAAATCACAGAGAGTAGACTATATTCATTGCTGGTCCATATTTAATAGGTTTTTTTATAGGCCTAGGTTTTCGGTACCCCTAAGGCCCTAACCCTAATTTTTTTTTTCTCTTTTTTTTTATAATTTTTTTTTTATTATAAAAATGCAAGTTTATCATATCCTGTTAATAAAGTGAGTAAAACTACTGAAAAAAGTACGGAACATAAAATATAAAATTTGATAAGTCAAAAGCAATAAAAGAAAAAAGATACGGAATAAAAAATCATAAAAGAATATCTTGTTCTGTCAATCAAGCTAATAATGGTATAGGGGGTATCCTTCGATAAAAAGATTCATTCTCTTCATAAAAAATAGGAAGTAGAACCAATAAAGATGTCGTTTTCTATTCATACCTGGAGTTGAATACCCCATTCAAGAATTGTTTTGGATCCAATCCATAGGAATCAATAGAAAAGGCAAATCTCTTTATGATACACCAGATCCGGCTCGGTTAGTAGTACCACCTTTTTTATATAAAGAAAAACATAGAAATACATAAAAACATATGTATGCAACTGTTATGTCAATTTTATCGAGCTTATCATAGACATGCTTCTACGCCTATGTGTTTCAGACTTCAGACTCAACCTTAATTTATACAATTTAAAAGCGTAATCCTAAAAGGGTTTCATACAAGTTTTAAGATTGATTTTGCAATGTTGTACTTACCAACTATATACAAGAAAACCAATTTACCTCTCTGCTGTTATACATGGCCAGGTGAGATCTTTGATCTCTTACTTTCTGATCTAATCGCAGAATGTGATAGTTGACTATCCTCAAGATGGTCAAATTAGTCCAATTCCAGACTGGTGGTTGGTCAATGGTGCAAACAGATTCATACACATGTCAGCTTCAATGCGTATTCCAACACTTCCCTTTGAAGTATCAAAAAGGTCATCCTGAATGTTGAATGCTAAATTTAGCAGCATCACAAATGATTCTATCCGGATTGAGATCTCTTGGATTTCTAAACTGTTAGCCAATTTGATACCCTTTACCAAGCTTAGTTGTGGTTCTTATTGCTCTTCATCATCATTGACAAGCTGTTGATTAATTCATAGGCCCCACGATTACCCCCCAAAAGCCAATCCAAAGCTTCGCCAGCGGCGTCTTTTTCAGCTTGTTTCTTGTTGTTGCAAGGGCGGCCCATGAATTGCATGCCGTTAAATTCACAAATGGCAATAAACTGGTTGTTTGATAAGTTACTTCTGTAGATTGGGTTACTATAACCTGCTCTAGCAAGTAATGTTTGGAGTTGATTCTTGGAATTGTCTCCTCCTGGTCCACTCTGTATCTCGGAAACTGGTGGAGGCGGAGGTGGCGGTGGTGATACATGAGAAGTTATTAAATTGGTACCTCTAACCTCGTGGTTGTACACGAACCTGCCACTGCATTGATCCCGTGAGAGCAGCAATTGTATAGCAGATAAAAGGTAGTGATGGCCATGCAAGCTTACTCTAGGATTTACCAACTGGGACATAAAAGAAAATACAATAAATTCAATAATGATAATAATAATAATAAAAATAATAATAAAATAAGAGACTGAGATATAAAGGGGATGCATACTTTACTCTGGAATAATTCATCAAGCTCTCGCTTTAACGTTTGATACATTAGTGCTGCTTCAGGTGCCATGAAGAACTCAAAGTATCCTTCCAACATTTTCAAGTGTCCATCCTGCAATAATAACATTTAGTCATGAATCAAGAGAATATACTCTTAAGTGACATTTTTTTTTATCAATTTGTGTTATGCTTCATCTCTGACGTGGCAAATTTATTAGGCATGACGACTAAGCAAGGAAATGAGTCAGGCGGGTCAAAACTCAAAACTCAAAAGTAATCCAGAATATATATACAATTATACAAATGCATAAACCTGCTTAATCTTTTTATAAAAGATAGTTGATAGAGTTTTTCATAATCTTATATAACACAACCTGATTAGACCAGTTGTATAAATTAATCAATTTTGACCTGAACCATTTTGACCCACTACCTTACACGACCCGCCCATTTCCACCCGTAGTATCCAGAATAAAACATAAAGCTTGTGGAAATGAACTTACAACATCACCCGCAGAAATGCTTCCCCCAAATAGGAGCAGCATTGAATCAGATACAGCTGTTGAATCTCGAAGGTAAACAGAATTGACTTTGATCTTCTCATTAAACACCAGCCACGGATATGGAATTTTGGCTACACGTGCATTAACTGTATTCTGAAGAGATATAAAAAAGGGGAGAAAAAATATATCAATTTTGTAGATGATGATGCACATCTTTTATGAAAGTTCAATGCAGCTAAAGGACAATGATGAACTTACCGAATGTAAAGAAACCTCACCGTCCTCCATTGTTTTCAGCGATAACGAGGTTTCCTTATGCTGGAAATGTAGGCTTGTTAGTAGACATTGAAATAACATGAGGTGATACTAATGGAAGACTACTCTAGTATGCATAGACAAGCAATCCATGATGTGCTCTCCCAATTCCAGATAAATGTATCATTTGACTTGACACGGTTAAATAAGAACGTTTGAATGTTTTTCATGTTTACAAATGCTCATCCAGGAAGACAAAATACAGAAAATGTTAACTAAAGTCAATGTCATTTATATCTTGTAGAGGATATTAAATGGAAAATGAATAATGTTGTAATGAAACTTTGTTAAAAGATGGCACATCTATTTTTGGATGATTCAATGGAAAATTGTACTTCATTTTGAGATAGTGGGGGTCAAGGTTTTTAGCTTAGTCAAATGTCATTATGTAACAGTTTCATAAACAGAAGTTATAGTCGGCAATTTCGACCCATTGAATAAACGGGTCAATTTAGTTATGTTTTTACCTCTATCAGGTCGAACAGGTAAAACAAAAAAAATGCTAGAAAGGAAGTGGGCAAATCTGTGGAACGTTTAAAGTTTGCCCAAAGTGTATTTAAATGCATAAAAAGTATAACCATCCTAGATCATTTTCATTAATAAATTAGGTTACTACTGAGACAATATATCTCTTGTAATCATATTTGACACACTAACTGTTTATAAAAATTTCAAAAAGTCTCAACCTAAGTGTTTATGGGTCAACCCAGCCCAATCCCTTTTGACTCGTTAAGCAACCCAACCATTTTACAATATCTCATCAAAAGTTTGTTTTTTATATGATTACCAGAATAATAGCTAAAGAAAATCACCTACCGCAATAGAGCAAACATTTGGATACAAGCCATAACAAATGACTGCACGTATGACATGATCATCGTAGCTGTAAGTGTTGTAATTGGTCATCTTGTTGTCAACAAGACGAATATCTCTTAGCACAGATTTAAATTCCCTTCGAAGGGAATCAATAGCTTTCATTGATTGTACAGACAGAAAATTCTTCCAGCAGTATTCATATCCCTTCCGTTTTTGTTCAGCAACCTTCCAACCCTTGTACGCCCGCACAAGGGCAAGGTGGTCACTAAAATCATGGGAATATTGTGCTTTAGCAGCCTCTGCCAACTGCAAAACGCATAAGAATTACTTGAAATCAATCAGATCATGAAAAGTAAATATATGCAGAAATAATCTTTGCATGTGTCATTTAACTATGTAGTGAAATAGGAAGGCTCAACTCACCTCCTTTTTCTCCAAAGGTGTCAGGAAAGGGTCTCTAATGCTGAGACCAGCAACAAGTGTCAATATAGGGTCAAGGCAATTCAAGAGCGTCCCCATTACAAGCATCTTTCCAAGTTTGGGTTCCATTGGAAGCATTGTCAAGTAACGACCTGCACCAATTCAGATATAGGAGAGAACTTAAAATAACTATAATTACAACTACAATAAATTTCTCCTTTGTGTCTGAATAGAACATACAAAATTCAACATACCCAAAGCGGTCAAATTTTCATTCTCATCCAATGCACCAATTAGCTTGAGATATTCAATAGCATTTTGTACCTACAAGTATAGGATTTCAATTAATAAGGTTATGAAAGTAAATATTGTACTAATTTCAAGATAAAATTGGAATCCAGAATGAGAACAGGATGCTGTACTTCATAAATTGTAATATAAAACATTGAGGATAAGAATTTAGTGTTACCGCTCGTAAATCAGGTGATTGCAAAGCCTTGGATAAGAATTCAGAAATACTTCCAAGATTCAAACTTTTAATTTGCAAACAAAGGGACTGCAAAGGCGTCCTCAATATTTGTGGCAATTGATATTCGGCAAAAGCATCATAAACACATCTGGGATATAGATGGTAACATTCTCCTGGTTGAACACGACCAGCTCTTCCTCTTCTCTAAATACCCAATAGAGAAAAAATATATATTATATATATATATTAAAAACATACAAGTGTAACACAAAAACAACTGTTGATCGTACAGAGCCCATAAAGCATAGAGCTTTGTAACATGTGAATCACCTGAGTGCTAAAAGAACTTACTTGTTTAGCAGAAACCTTGGATATCCAAGAAGGAAGCAAGCAAGGAGCATTGTTTAATGCATCATATGATGCCTCTTTAGCCTTACCACAATCAATGACAAAAACTAAATCATCAATTGTTATACTTGTTTCAGCAATATTCGTAGCCAAGACTATCTTCCTCACCCCACTATCTGGTTTTTCAAATATTAACCTCTGCATGTATATCAAAAAAAGAAGGTGAAAGAACTTCATTTAAAAACTGAAGAGATTTATTGGAAAAAATTCACTCCATATAAACTACCTGCTCTGAGCTGGCCATAGAACTATGACATGTCAGCAACAAAACTCGACTTTCATCTCCTAAAACTGAATGAGCTTGTAGCTTATCCTTTAGAGAACTTATGTCATCCCACCCAGTCATAAATACTAAAATACCCCCAGGCTTTTCATTCTCACATATATTGCAAAGTATGTGTTCTATGAGGTTGAAATTAAAGCAATCGGGCTTCCAGCAGGCCATAGAGTCTTGTGTCTGCTGACTGTATTCACTGAAGTCAGCAGATCCAAGTGCTTCCTATATCCATTTCCACAAGATACTTCAGAAACACAAACTCTCATGATATGGAATGTGATACAATTACAAACTATATACCTCAACAGCTGACGCAATTTTGCTCTTCCTTTTATTTAGAGCTTTTTTATTAGACTTCCATACTTGACCATAATCATCAATCTGATTGTCTGCTGTTAATTTGTATCCAGTTGATTCCAGAATACTTTCTAGAAAATAGGTGCGCACAGGATGTGTAACACCCTGCAGGCAAAAAGAAAAATTGTTCAATGAGATTATTATTTTGGTTATCTTCATGTCAGATATAGTAAGCCTCTAATAAACAAATGCCATATAAATGTTCCATGTAATGTATTTAAGAGGAAAGGATGCAATGTTTGTAAATGTACAACAGTGAAACGATACTGCCGAAACTCAAATGAAAGAGGCAGTTCCCCAGGCAAACGATTTATTAGATATACTTTATGCAAAAAGAAGTTGTAATATTACTAACTAGTCACTAGAAGCTCAAAGATTACCGGTATCTGGATCACTGGAGCACCACTAAAATAGGAGGAAAAAAGCTCTGCATTAAGCGTAGCACTCATCAAAACAAGCCTTAATTCAGGCCGGTGAGGAAGCATCTCTTTCAGAACAGTAAGCAGAAAATCTAGCACAAATATAAAACATTTATATTAGAATTGAACTTTATATCCAGGATATAATTAATGTAAAAGTTTACCTTCATCAATACCACGCTCATGAATCTCATCCATGATAACATGAGTCACACCTTTCAAATGTCTATCAACCAGCAATCTTCTCAACAGAATTCCAGTGGTATAGAACACCAAGCGGGTATTCCTTCCTTTTATACCCTCTAACCTAACTTTATATCCAACCTTCAAAGGGAAGACGATTTTTAGAAGATAATAAACTAATGAAGTAGCTGTTATTTATAAATATAAAACTAATAAAGTGCTTACAGTTTCACCCAACTTTTCCCCTCTTTCAGTAGCAATTCTTTCAGAGACAGACATGGCAGATATTCGTCTAGGCTGAGTACATATGATGTTACATGCAGCCCCATGAAGAGAATTAACTTCAGATTCTAAGATAAACTGGGGAATCTGAGTGGTTTTCCCACAACCAGTTTCACCTGAGATGATAACAACCTGTAGCAAGCACATTATCTTATTGTAAAATTATTAAAACTTGATAATACTCCGTATATTGGATGAGGTATGTTCTAAGGTACTTTTTTTCTATTGATGCCAGCAATATATTATGTGAAATGTGTAATGCTGTTTGTTCTTGCTTTCTCATATAGTATCATAGTCCCATCTCTAGTGTTTAAAAAACCATTACTGAACTTAACCAATTTCGAAAGGAATACCCAATGTAAAAAGTTACAACTTCTGCAACAAAGTACAAACTTTTATTAATAGAAACAACGAACAAGTAGCTGTAAAACTTAAAAAAAAAAAAAAAAAAAAAACAACTATCAAAAGAAAAACATTCAAACTGATGTAAAAGGTAACTTTTAAAATCATTACAATAAAAGTTATCAACTTCCCTTATCCATCATGGTTGACATTTAGCTTCAAAATAACCATCACATATACAAATCCTATTAAAAAACAGCACTGAGCGTTCTTGCCAAAGAATTTTAAAGTTTCCCACTTTGGTATATTTCCAATAGTGTTCTTCCAACATTGAAAACAGTGCTCTATTATTCTACTGTAGTGCGTTATCTCAAGATTAATATTACTACTATTTGCTGTAAATAAACCCATTTCATGTTTGTTACATCTTTTTTAAAAGAACTGAATTAAAGGTATGACATCTAATAAGCAACTAATCAAAACACAATAAAGTACCTGATTTTTTGAAATAGCATTCAATATTGCATCCTTCTCCTTATAGGTAGGGAGACTCCTGCGAGACTCGAGCATTTTCTGACCTTCTGAAGATTTCTATAGAGAACACACAATTATTCCAACAGGATCATATCCTTCGTATATAACATGTATATGGCATCAACAAGTGCAAAGACTCCCAACGCCAAGAGTCATGCAGAGGAGTTAATTGCTCATGCTTGAAATTGATGGGTTACAAAGAAAGATCAAACATTTAATCACAGAACAACAATCTACTTATTTTCCTATTGGAAAGAATAATACTTGAACATGCCACAAGCTTTTCCGAAGTACTTAAAACCTAATAACAACAGTAATACTATAGCATCTCTGTTTTTCTAATAGCCACCTTGGTAAGCGTATGGCTTCCTTAGCTGATCATCAATCCACAAAAAAATCAAAGATGCAACCATTCATGAAATTTGCCACAAAAGAAAAAGATCGCATTAATGCTAGGTGGCTAGCAGCTAACCTACATGCTTAGGCTGTCCCAAAAGGCACTTGGTTCTATACTTCAGAGATTGATCAGTAACTTAGTACTAACGTGATTACTCAAATCAACCAAGTATACTAGTATACTACTAATAAGAATGTCGTGTAGTTGTTATAGGGGCCACACTTCTGCAATAAGAACATTTTAACTTAAATTCAAAAACAAAATGCTAAGCAAGAGTGATGATAGATCGATTTTTTTTTTTTTTCATATATCACTAATAATTTCTCCCAGCCTATTCACAGTAATCAAGTGTCATCAGTTAAGATATCTAAGCACTGTCCAAGTTTCAGTGGGTTGGTTTTGCTATAATAAAAAAATTATCTCATTGCGCGTAATAAGAAGTACGTGTAAATGACGAGTAGCTTAATCATGAAACTATCTTAAAAATTCAGGGTAATTTAACCTGCCAGGCTTGTTGTTCCATGTGCAGCTGCATACTTCTTCGCCAAAGGGCTTTGTCCAATGCAGCCTTATCCTGCTGAGCTGGCTCTCTTTGTTCACATGATCCTTCATTTATTATACTACTACCATTAGTAACTGTAGCTGGTGACAAACTATCTCGAGAACCATCCATGCTTCTAGTCTTCTGAGAGAGGTATTTTTCAAGATGAGCATCAACTGCCCTTTGCAACCCTGGAGGCAAGGTCACCTGACAGTAAACATGTCAAATACCACTCTTTTAATGATAGCTAAAAAGCACATGTGATATGAAATTAACAAATGGTTGTCTTTGAACCTCACATATTGATTAAAATATTTTATAAATTTAGAGAAGCATAATTTTGAATATAATACCTCTCTCTGTGGCCGCTTATCATCTAAATCATATCTGTAATTTGGCAAGGGGACTTTGCTGACAACCACTACCCTAACATACAAACGACTGCAAAGAACAAAACAAAAGTTTACTGTCAAAAGGCTACTCTAAATTATATACGAAAAAAAGCAACATATACTGATGATGATACCTGTGCAATCCCAATTTACTTGCCAGATCTGCTATCTGCTCGTAATCACGTCTGTCCTTTTTTTCCCTCGACACCAGCTCTTGTTTATCATCGCTGTGCAGCAATTCCCTTAACCTCAATTCCCAAGATTCTATGTTATCAGACGAGCAAGCACCCTGGAATATATTCTAAGATTCAGAATACGACATAACATACTATGCAGCTAAAAAAAAATATGTGTGTTGTACTGACTAAAGCAACAAAACAAGAAACCAAAACGTAAGGTTGCTTATTATTTTCCTGTGGAGTTTGGAGTATGGATCATTGGTATCATCAACCCATGTGTAAAGGCCAAAAATTATAAACCATGGAGTTGCTTGTTTAACTCCACGGTCATCCTACTTTTTCGTTACACGTTATTATCAACTTCAACATGCCTCAGAAATACCTCTGACACACAGACAAGTGTAAACAAGTAAAAGGCACAGAGCGAAGCCAATTTTACACTTCCCAGCAAAATTATAAAAAAAAAAAAACGCACAAAAGATAATGCACGGAACCCAGAAGCATATAGTGAATTTTCCATTATTTACACCTATAATTTATTTTCATATTCACATATCATGTTGTTGTTTTTACCATAACTAGATTGTGCGTAAAGCTCCCTTTAGGATCATCCCTAGTCAAAGTTTGACCTAAAGTCTACACTCTGTATACACAATATTAAAAATATGTATAATTCACTCCAACATTTTGTTAATAAACAAAACATTTCAGTAAACATTGTGTGTTTTGGCAAAACTAGTGGTAGCAGGCAGTAGCGTTTATATTCCAATGCCTCTTTTAGTAGCATTTGTAAGACTAACATTTAAACAAAATCCAAAACGCTACCCGCTACTTTCCAGACAAGCTTTATATTTCAAACGATAAACGTTTCCAAACTGTTAAATGTTGTGCGCCAAACAACCAATGCAATAACGAGCGAAGATATTACTAGACAAACATATATTATCTGCAAGAAAACCTAAATTAGGCACAAATTAACTTAGCAGCCAAACTATTTCACATTAAATAACTCACAGGACTCGCAGATATCTCGAACTCGCTACTGGCCTCTTCTTCGCTTACGTCATCATTCGGTAACTCATTTTGCTTCTGCTGCTGTTCGGCACGAGTAGATATATACGGATAAGCATTCGATAAAGTATTAGAATTACCAACTGAACTAACAGAATAACTGTTTTTATTGTTTTCGGTAATGCTGGTGGAAGTGGCGACGGAGCGTAGGCGATAAGGATAAGGTGTTGTTTTCGTTAGACGTTGTGAGGTTTTACGGAGGGTTTTAGGATATGAAAAGATGGCGGTTGAATTGAGGGCAGTGAGGTCCATTGTTAGTTTGTTAAGTTAGTTAGGGTGGTGGAGAGTGTACGACAGTGGTAGTGGTGTGAAGTGAACTGAAACGGAACAGTGGGGATATCCGCTGGTGGTACTGGAATGTACTGTCTGTTTTCGTATTTGACCCGATAACTACCAGCTTTAGCTTCTTGTTTGGGCCTTTGGCAGTTTCCTGTTCAGTACTTCTATGATAATCCAATCCCGACCCGACCAGGACCCGAACCCGAATAAGGATAGTCGGGTCGGGTTACTCGGGTCAATCGGGTCAACCCGATTAACCCGAGTACGAACTAGGGTCGGATATCGGGTTCAAATACTTTGCTTATTCGGGTTCGGGTCAACTCGACTAACCCGAGTTAAGATTTTTTTTTTTTTTTTTTTTAACTCCCCAACTATGTTATCTGATTTATATTAATCATATAGGCCATTCATTAAAATTAGCCCATATATATATATATGATATGATTCGTATAGTCATGTACTCGTATTAACATTAGTCATTAAATCCCAAGAACCAACCCTTTTACACTTCCACAGTTAGTCATGTACTCGTATTAACATTAGTCATGTACTCGTATTAACATTAGTTTCACTTCATGATTTGAAAATTTTCTTTTTCCTTCAAGAATTGGCATTCTTATACAAAAGGTACTACTTATTCATGCAATATTTCTGTTGGTACTTGATAAGTTTAAAAAATCAAATTATATGATTTTGTAAATTGGACAGACCCGAACCCGACTTGACCCGACCCGATTTGACTCGAACCCGACCAACCCGAGTTCAAATAGGGTCGGGTTCGGGTATGTTTTTTTTAGTCTTGACCCGACTTCGACCCGACCCGAATGACCCGAACCCGACCAACCCGACCCGATTAACACCCCTACTTCTATGTGATCCAGTTGTTTGTTCTTTGACTTTTAACTACTAGTTTACTCAGCATTCTATTATTACAAGATGATTGTACTAAGGGTGTGTTTGAAATATGGGTTTGGGAATAGGGAATGGGAATGGGAATGAGAATGATAAATGATGTTTGTTTTATAGATATGGGTTTTGAAACTTGGAATAAAACCTACAAAATAAAGGTTTTTCCAAACCCATTTAGCTTGGTGGGTTTAAAAAGTCGTACCCATTCCCATTCATTATGCTAATAAACCCAAACCCATAGGTATTCACGTCTATAAACCAAGCGCACCCTAAATAATGTTTAGAAATGTATTTTACTTGACATTTTTTGCAATTATTGTTAAGATCGAATTATTTAATAAATATATGATTTTATTTATTTCGTGTAATATTTTACTTGCTATACCTTTAGCCGGTTAATTCAAATTATTATTTTTTATTCCACCACACTATACAGTATACAAATCATCTAATATTGCCACGGATAATTTTATACATTGTAATGTATAAACACTTGAGATCTGACACATTAAACAAATAACCCCACAACCTCGATCTATCACTTTCAAACACTCAATTTCAAAACCCTAGATCTTATAAACATCCAAAATTGATTGTTGTTTTCAGTGTTTTGTTCCAAATTAAACGGTGCAAAAGGCACTTTACATGTTAATATATATGATTTCATAGTTGTTAAGATCCCGATCTTGATCTTACGATTTTACGATTCTATAACGCAAAAACGATCAGGATCCTACGTAGGATCTTAACAAGCTTAAGATCTTATATGATCTCGATCTTGACCATAGAATCTTAAGATCTACTCCGATTCGATCTTACTTTTCTCGAACCACAAACTAAAAAACTACAAATTTATGGTTTATGTTCTTATATAATTTAAAAAACAACATGTGATTCTTTTTAAATATTTCATATTCATAATGTAGGACAACATTTTCATGAAACATTCTTATAATTTCATGTTTATAATATATAATAATTTGTAGATTTGAATAATATTACAAAGATCATTAAAAATTAACATTATTGTAGGATTTTAGGATCCCGATCTGATCTTACGATCACGATCTTACAAAGATGAAAACGATCCTAGGTAGAATCCCGATCTTAAAAACCTTGTATGATTTGTTCCCTTTTGTGTCTTCCAAGTACATATGAATGTCGATTTAAGTTTCTAGGATTTTCAAACAATATCACAATCTAATATTTTATTTATGTTTTTTTTTTCAAGATGGCACCTGAGGGACCCGACCCTTTGTCATTTGAGGTTCATACTTAGAGCATTGAGTGTGGTAAAGAGTATGAGCTCTTTATTTGGGCCCCACCAGGTATTACCTCATTTCAACACTCTCATTTCAAAATCTTCTCTCACTTGTGATACAAAATAACTAAGCTATTTGGGCTCCACCCACCCTTAATTTTCTTTTCTTTTCTATTTTTTCAAACAAACTAAATTCATTCATTCAAATAAAAATATAATTAACATTTTTTATTAAAAAAAAAGTTTAAAAAAATAATTAAAAAAAAAAACTTAATTTTGTAACATTTAACCCACTTCCAGCCAAAATTTTAAAAAATAAAAATAATAAATAATAAAAAAAAATCATCTTTTTCATTCAAACTGCTGCACACACACGCACACACTTTATTCACACACGCAAAACACAAATTGATTTATATATCGGGAAAAAAAAGAGAAAATAATAAAATGTTACCTCTGCCACTTCTTTTGTCGTTATTTTCGTTGAAAAACTAGAGAAACCAAAACCGGCGAGCATCAGTGGTATGGTGGCGAGGGGTGGCGATATCCAGCGTGCATCCACGTGGGATTCGGCGAGGATGCTCGTCACCACACTCAATGTGCTTATGGTGTATTCGTTTTTTTAACTCTTAGGTACGAGAATGGAGTTGTTTTCCATTTGAGGCTTCCTAGGTGTGAAAGAACGGATTATGTTACATTATGTGAGTTTTTAAAATAACGATTGATAATAACATGTATCAGTTGTTTATGTGCTTACCCAAAATGCCATTACAAGAAGATCTTAAAATTATTGAAATTGATGATTACGTATGCAAAATGTATGATATTTGTGAAGTATTTGGACAATGGAGTTGTTTATAGCTCACCTCCCTCAAAATTTAGCATAGTACTACTTCGATAATCTTTGTCATGAAATTAGGACTAAAGATGCTGAAAATATGTCATTTTAAAAGCTTATAGCATGAGCAGAGGAAGAAGCTCAGTCACCATGCTTTCAGTCACCACCTAGGCCTAAATCTGTAATCAGTTCACTTAAAGGTAAAGTGGTATATAATGATCAGGCATAGATCTAGATGAGTATGATGTAAGAAAATTGAGCAACAAGCGTAAGGGTAAGTTCAAGGGTAAAAGTGATGTGTGTTTCGTTGTAGGTATTTTTATATTCAATTTTTAAATTTATATATTGTCGGACTATACCTAAAGACACACTTTCACGGGCAGTGTACCCAATCATACAAGGGAAATTGATGTTCCAGGGGTTTCCTCTCCTAATCTTTGGGCATATCCTAAGGATGGGTGATCGAGGATTGTCGATTATGTATTGGTGGTAAGAAACTTCTTCCTTAGTGGGGTAAAGATTGAAATAGGCACTAGTCTCCTCATTCTCACTTCCCTTTACCAAATCATCACTTGAACTATTGCTAATCATGGAGCCAACAATCGAGGCGCTAACCGCTTTTTCAACAGAGTCCCTAATTGTACTCTCAAATACCCTATGCAAATCTTGAAGCTCATTGTTTCTACTAACATATGGGTTGCGACGATGGTTAGAGGGGTGTTGGTCAATTGGTTGCGGTTTGAGTGAAATTGGTTGTTTTGGTGGTGGGTTGTTGTTTGGTGGGTTATCACCTTCCATGATGAAAAGTGGTGGGATTACTAACAAAGTCACGAAGAAGGGGGATAGGCTACAAGGAAGCTAAAAATGAGAAAAAATCTCACTTGATAGGAATCAAGCAAGGGAACCTAAACGAGATATAAATCTAACTAGCTATTCTATTCCCCAGCAGCGGCGCCAAAAACTTGATGCACGTACGAAGCGCGTTCGGGGTCAAAGGAACTTCCTTTTCGTCGAGCAAGTTTTTTAGCACCCTAGGCAATGAACCTAATCGTTGTAGTGTAGTATTGGGTAAGCCTTGGGTATTGATATCGTTCTCTAGGGGAATATGAATGCTAGCAAGAAGTGTATTACGCTAAGGTGGGGTTGAGGATGATTCTTTTTTTTTTATCTTTTATTGTTTTTTTAGAAAGCTAAGGGTAAAATCCCGGGGCAATTGGTTTGGGGGTGGTACTTCTACCAATTACTTCTACTATTCTAATTATCTATTACTACGGGTAGCTATGTCTATTTGATTGTGTGCTCGTATGATGATTTAAAATGTGTTTACCTAGATATTGTTACTCCCTAGTTATCTTTTATTGTTGGTTGAATTGTCACGTCCTTATTCTTAACGCGTTGTGTTTTCTAAGGTCGTAGGGTGTGCCTATGCCCTAACTCTTTGAGATTACCTTTAGGTTATTTCATACGAAAGTCACTAAGTCATTCATAAACTAACTTTAAGGTTATCTTTAGATGTTTAGACTACGAAATCCGCTAAGTGATTCATAAACTAATTTTCACAAAGATTACTCAAGCATTTAAACACAACGATAGCCTAGTTGCACTCCTAAGCCAATTACAATTAAAATAAGAGACAACCAAACAATAATTAATAGCTAGGTTTTATAGATCTAAGCAAACACATAAGAAATTTAGCTAGACATGTTAAACAAGCAAGCATACACAAGCTTTATCACATTGTGAATGGCATGCTTAAACGAGAACGAAATCAATGAAGATCCGAGGAGTATAGGTCTCCCGTCGTTATGTTGAGAATAGTGACGCTTAATCGGAAGATTTGAATAGATACAGAGATTTGATTTGATTATAACTACAGAGAAAGAGTTTACAAATTAAAGGAAATTCAAAAGATAAACTATGTTAAATAAACACTATCACTGATTTTAAACTAATGTTTTTATTTTTATGTTTTCCTAAAACTTAATTTAAAACTACGCATAAATGAAAACGTGAAACTTACACAATATTAACCCTAAAAATATGAAAATTATATTTTTACAAACCTAATGATATAAGAAAATTTATAGAAAAAGAAAATTAATTTTACAACTATTTAATTAATTATTATTAATTAAAAACTATTTCTAACTATTAAATAATAACCTAAAGTACAAGAAATAAAGCTAGAAAAATAAAACTATGACTTGGAAAAGTCTAAAATAACAAAAAAGAATTTTCAAAACTATTTTTGTATTTTTCTGAATATTTTTCTATTTTTTATGGATTTTAAACTATTTAAAACTAATTAAATTATTAAAAATTACAAAATAAACTATGAAAAATATAGAAAATTACTTTTTTTACTTTTTATATTTATCTAAACTTAAGAAAAATGAAAAAGTATTTTTTTGAACCTTTTCTTAATTTTTTGTATTTAAAGCTAATTAAAAATTGTTAAAAAGTGATTTAAATTGAGAAAAATAGCAAATCAACTTAGAAAAATCTGAGATTTTCAGGAAAACTCTAAAATAATGAGAGGAATCTAGGAAAAATGGAAAAACAGGCACTTATGTGGAGAAATTGAGAACTGATGCACAAGTGCTTATTATTAAGCACTCCAAATAAGCCAAATGAACAAGATAAACTACCAACTGTTTACAAAAGTTCTAAACTGCTAAAATAACTAAAATTCAACTAAGAACAACAAGCTACAGCTACTGAATTGGCAAATTGCAATGATTTGATGTTTGAGCTTATGGCTCAAAACAGTATCTGGGGTGCCACTTTTGAACACAAGCACAGACTTAAAAATAAGCTCAAACTGAAAACTAAAAATTGGAACCTATCTTAGACCTGGCTAAGATCAAATACCCCAAAATTCAGACCTGGGTGAGCTCACATGAGCCCTGTGCAACTCTAGATAAAACTGAGAAAAACTCAGTATCAACTGAGACAAAGGAGTTTATGAGCTTATTGAGAAGCAGCTTTGAGGCCTTTAACTAAATTGTAAAATTCACCAAAATGCTTATAAGTAAAAGACCAGTTGAACTTTTTAGAATGCCAAGTTTCACTGAAAATGGCTCAAAAATGAAGCCATGAAAATTCCTTGCATTTGCCCCTAAAACATTTTAGACTTTGACTTTTGAAGATATTTAAGTACTTTGACCAAAATGGATTTTGGATCCAATTTTAAGACTGATGTTGATGTTATATGTTAAACTAGAACTATTGCAAGCAATGTTTAATGATTCTTGACACAAAACAATGGTCTGCAATCCCAAAATTCCAACAAGAAGCGCTAAGAGTGATTCAAAAGCAATTTTGACTTTTGGTGCTGCAGACCCAAACTATGATTCAACTGAGCTCAAAAATACTTAACAAACATGAACCAACCTTAAACAACCACTGACTAAGCCTAAATGACAGCTTAAACCAGTCCAAACACTCCTTTATAACCTGATTTTCAAACAAAAACTAAACTCAAGGTTGAACAAGCATAATTCATTGATCAAACTAGATTCACTTAACCTAAATACAGCTATTAAAACAGATTTTGAAGATTATGCTACGCTAAAACTTGTAAAGCACTTACAACTTGTCCAAAGCCACTATGGCTAGCAACATGTGAAATAAAGAACCACTATCCTAAATATCAACCCAAATGAATCCAAAGCAACCCATTCTCATGTCTAAACCAACCCATTCCCTTTCTGCTTCAATTTTCACCCATGTTGACTTATTTTGACCAAAGTTCAAAAGTAAGTGAAACTGCAATGTGAGCTTATGGAAAGCTTAACTAAGCTAGTTTGAGTATGTTTGAGCTTAAAAACAAGTGACTAGAAGATTTGATGTAGGATTTTGAAAATGTAAATTTCAACAGTAGACATTTAACATGGAAGTTGAACTTGTACTGAAATTGATGCTTGAATTAAGTTGAAATACACTGAAAAGGGTTACTTGAGTACAATGGAACTTTTTATTACAACTGCAAATCTAACTTAGACTAAAAAACATTAAACGACATACGTTGCTAATAAAAATAAACTAACTAACTTCTTGTTGCTTCTTCTTGCTTTTTATAAGCTCAAATCTTCTTCTCTCACCTCTATGAATAGTTCCCAGCAACAATCTCAACCCTTGGATGTGTGAAAGTGATCCTAGCCATTTAACAAGTTTTGGCGCCAATTTTGGATTTAACAATGAGTGTGGGTACAAAGGATGCATTAAATGCACCTTTGGCTTGTCATTTTCAACAGCATTTGACTGAGGGTTCAAAGGTGCTAATGACAGGTCAAAAAAATAGAATGACAAGTCCAAGTTGTAAAAGGTTTTAATTATCAAGGACTTAAATTGTAATTTCTGAAACTGTAAGGACCTAGGCTGCCAATACCTCAAAGTTGCTCCAAGGACTGAAATTGATAAGTATTAATATTTCAAGGACCAAAGTTGCCAATTTTCAAACTTGGAGGACCATTTTTGTAATTTTCTCAAACTTTTGATATTTTTCACCAAAGGACTAAATTTGACAACTTTTGATTTTAAAAGGACCTTTGGTGACTTTACTTCAAATTATGACAACTTTAGAAACTTGGGGACTAAAACCAATTTTGCAAATTTGATATGTTTTCATCGATTTTGATATTTTTGTTTTTAAAACACATAAAACACTGATTTGTGATATTTTGATCATTTTGATGTGTTTCGAAGTGTTTCGATGATTTATTTATATCACAGATTTACACACTCATCACATACACACAATAAATGGAAGACATAATGATACTATTTGATTAAAACACTTATCTTGATGTGTAAAATAGGTTTTGGGACCCTAAGATACTGTCCAAGTCGTACTACAAACGTTTAGGGTTTTTACTTCAAAAGTATACCTCCCTAAATGCATAAAAATTGATTTCTATATATAGATTTACACTTGCGATGGCGATAGATGGGAATTAGGGTTTTCGTCTTGGCCAAGTTATCGATGCCATGTTGAGTTGTGACGCAATATGAGATGTCGCCTTGGTTGAAAAGTCCCTTCTTCAAAGCGAATGAGCAAAATTTCACCGAGCCGTCGGTGCATGTAATTATCAAATCAGATAGAGGGATTTGATTGGGACGCCGTAGCATTGGCTTCGATCTTAACTTTGCCATTTTCTTCATGTATTCACTCCTTTTCATCCAAATAAGCATCATTCCAGCATTTTGCTTCCAAGAGACCTAAAAAGTGAAAATGAATGAAATTAAGCAGTAACGGATATAAAAGTGGTCGATTAAGGGCTTAAATGACCCCTTAAAAGTTTACGTTTTAAATCCTTATCAATAAACTTTGAAAAATTAGTCTAAAAGTAGTTAACAAAAATAATATTTTGAAAAACCAAAATGAACGTTTAGAAAAGGAAGTCATTGAATTAAAAAGCAAATTAAAACGTTTAGAAAAAGGGAAGATAGCAAGTGGGGAATGTGAGCTTTGTGTTCAAATTCAAACACTAGTTGATGATCTTGATTCCAAGATTGCTAGAATGAGTACGAATACTCTTGATATGATATTAGATAGTGTTAAAACATGAAACAACCAAAAAGGTTTAGGTATTCAGCAACTTGATGCATCAACTAGCGAAAAAAAAGAAACACAATTAGTTAAAGCAATAGAAAACAAGTCATCAGAGTCACGGATCCCACGGATCCCACAAAAAGGGAACCGGTTAGTGTAAAACCAGGGATCCGTAGGTCTGTTGATGCAAACAGTAGAAATAGTGTAGCTACTTCATCTAGAACCGACTTTGTTATTTTTAATAAAAAGAAACCAACCCACGTTACTGTTAGACAACCACCACCACTAAAACAGAATCAAAGTTTTATGAGAAACAAAGGTCCATCATTTTCAAAACCAAACACATTTATAAGGAGACCTAATAATGTTTATCCGAGAAGTAACCACCATCAAATGGGATGGAATCCTAATGTACAAAACGGTTTTTCATTTCAAAACTTTACACCATGGAATGCATACTCACCTTTTCCATACATGCCTAATATGAATGAAATGTATAATACTAATGGACCAATGAACAAATGGGGACCAAAATTTTGAGTTAATTGTTTTCTTATGTGTGCTTAAAGATCGACCTAGATCCGGATGAATGGATCAAGGATAGCGGGTGAACGAGGCACATGACCGATAATAAAGACTTATTTTCCACATATGAATCCTTCAATGGAGGGAATGTGGTATTTGGTAATAGCAAGAGCAAAATCATCGGTAAAGGTACAATTTCTCACAAATCTTTAACCATTAATGATATGTGTCACGTAGAAAACTTAAACTTCAACCTTCTAAGTATAGGACAAATATGTGATAAAAAGTGTAACGTACTTTTTAGTGAAACTGGTAGTAAAATATTGAAAAACGGTATTACTATAGGAAGAGGCATTAGAAAACATGGAGTCTATGTCATTAAAATCGGTAATGAACCTAAAGACAAACTTTGTCTTACTTCTATGGATGATACTTCGACCTTATGGCATCGAAGATTGGGTCAGGCCAATATGCGACTTCTTCAATCGCTATCATATAAAGAACTAGTAAGAGATCTACCTAAATTAAAATACGAACATCATTTTTGTGATGCTTGTAACGTAGGAAAGCAAGTCCATGCTAGTCACAAAGCTAAAAATATGGTCTCTACTACTAAGTGTCTAGAACTTCTTCACATGGATTTATTTGGTCCATCCGCTATTCAAAGTTATGGAGGTAACTACTATACTTTGGTCATAGTGGATGATTATTCTAGGTACACATGGACTAAATTTTTAAAGAATAAAACTGAAACGTTCGATTACTTTGAAATATTAAGTAATAAAATCCAAAGACAATTAGGAAGTCCTATAGTGTCTATTAGAACGGATCATGGTAGGGAATTCGATAATGAAGTGTAATTTGGAGCTTTTTGTGACGCTAATGGTATTACTCACAATTTCTCGGCTCCTCGCACTTCACAATCGAATCGGGTAGTTGAAAGGAAAAATAGAACCCTACAAGAAATGAGTCGCACCATGCTAAATGAGCAATCTATTCCTCAAAAATTTTGGTGCAATGTCGTTGATACTTCAACGTATATACTTAGCCGAGTCTTAATTAGACCATTTTTAGGTAAAACTCAATACGAGTTACTTCGAGGCTAAAATCCTACGTTAGAACATTTTAGAGTATTTGGTAGTAAATGTTTTCTACTTAACACTAAAGATTACCTAACTAAATTTGAGCCTAAATCAACCGAATGTATCTTTTTCAGTTACTCTCCTAATAGCAAAGCTTATGTTATATTAAATAAAGAAACAATGAAGGTTGAAGAGTCATTAAATGTAAAATTTGATGAAAGTCCACCTAAACCTACCCAACCTCTTGTCGATGACGAGATAACAGAAAGTGAAGCCATAGAAATAAAGAAAAATACAAACAAAGAAGATGGACCATTAAACAATGAAATCATCAATATTAAAGAGTCTAAAGATCACCCCGTATATAAGGTCATATGAAAGTTGAACCTTAAGATCTCAAGTCCAAAACCAAAGTAGTTTATTTTGTTTTGTCTCAACCATAGAACCTAAAAATACATAAGAATCCATAAAAGATGAAAGTTGGGTAATGGCTATGCAAGAAGAGTTAAATCAATTTGTTTCTAACGATGTTTGGACACTTGTCCCTCCACCTAGTAATCAAACCATAATAGGAACTAAATGGGTATATAAAAACAAGTTAGAAGCAAATGGTGTAGTGTCTAGAAACAAAGCTAGACTCGTTGCCTAAGGGTATAATCAACAAGAAGGAACAGACTTTGATGAGACCTATGCCCCCGTGGCTAGATTAGAGTCTATAAGAATACTTCTTGCTTATGCTTGTGCTAATGATCTTAAGCTTTTTCAAATGGATGTTAAAAGTGCTTTTCTAAGTGGTTTTATTAATGAAGAAGTTTATGTAGCTCAACCTCCGGACTTTATCGATTTCGAAAAACCTAAACATGTGTATAAATTAAAGAAAGCTCTTTACGGTCTTAAACAAGCCCCAAAAGCTTGGTATAATAAACTCAATTCATTTTTTAATAAAAAACAACTACACCATGGGGTTAGTTGATAATACACTTTTCACTAAGAAAAAGGAATCACATAAAATTATTGTTCAAATATACGTGGATGATATTATATTCGGATCTACTTGTCAAGACATGTGTGATAATTTCTCAAAAATCATGCATGACGAGTTTGAAATGAGTATGATGGGAGAACTAAGTTTCTTTCTTGGTCTACAAATCAAACAACTAGAAGATAGTATCTTCTTTAATCAATCTAAATACATAAAAGAGATGTTAAATAAATTTTGTTTAGAAGAGTCAAAACCCATAAGAACACCAATGTCATCCGACACTAAACTTACAAAAGATGAAGACAGTGAATCTGTTGATAACACAAAATACCGTGGCATGATTGGTAGTCTTCTCTATCTTACGGCTAGTCGGTCGGGATATCATGTTTAGTGTTTGTCTATGTGCTAGGTTTCGAGAAGACCCTAAAACATCACATCTAGAAGCGGTCAAAACAATATTTAGATACATTAAGGGTACGAATCAATTAGGATTATGGTATCCTAAGGGTACGGGGGTAGAAACTATTGTATATGCAGATTCTGACCATGCAGGTGATTATGTTGACCAAAAAAGTACAAGTGGTGTATGTACTTTTATGGGATGTTGTTTAACATCTTGGTTCTCGAAGAAGCAAATGGCATTAGCCATATCAACAACCGAAGCCGAATATGTCTTCGCCGGCAAAGCATGCCAACAAGCACTATGGATGAAACAAGCGTTAGTTGACTATGACATTCATCTAAGTGACATAGCCATTTTATGCGACAACAAAGGTGCCATTGACTTAAGTAAGAATCCGGTGTTGCACTCTCGTACCAAGCATATAGAGATCCGTCATCACTTCTTAAGAGACAATGTTCAAAAGGGGAACATCTCTATTGAGAAGGTAGCATCCGAAGACAACATAACCAACGTCCTCACCAAACCATTGAAGCGGGAACAATTCAACTTGCTTCGTCTTGGTCTTGGTCTCATGGAACAATCGTCGTAATTTACCTCTCAACTCTACAAGGTATGTAAACATTAGCCTTCTTAGTTTCTGAGTCTAGGATCTCTATTTCACACACAACTCACTAACAATACGGGAATTTTCAAAACCCAAGGTAAATTTTATTTTACAACATGTAATTTCATATCTATTTTTCTTAACCAAAAGATAAACTTTTCTTTAAACAAAGAAACTTTTTCAAAATGCTTTCTAAAAGATACTTCTTCCCGTATCATTTTCCTAAAAGCTATTTCTCACGTCTAGGACAAACCTTTTTCATTATTAATACAAAGTAAAAACCTGTTTTCATTGCATCTCATGTCTTTTGAATGCTAAAGGGAACACATAACTAATATGTGTTTTCGGGTACATTCATTTAAGCAACAATGAATTTAGGAGCACTCGGGTTATCTCACATAATAGTATGCTTTTTCACTTCTAGTCTATTTTTCTTTTTCTTTTTAGGAGTCGAGATAACCGCAACTCCAAATGGTTTGCATATAGGCACACACTAGGCACAAATGTTTTCAAAAAGAAAAAATTTGAGTTGCCTGAGTCATTAGTACCACGGATCCCAGCATTAACGCTGGACGGTTCCTTCAAGGGAAGGATCCGTGGGAACCGTGAGACAGAAGCTGAAATTCTCTTATATTTTTCTCACTTTGGTTCCAAACTTTCATATTTTCATCATTTTACCTCTTTCACTAATGAGTATGTTACTTAATGCTTGTGTTGTCATGATCACATGCATTAAATTCATATCTAATCATTAGATTTTAGTCTATATTTTGGGTCAAGCATTCATTACAATGCACTATTTTCTCTATAAATAAGGTTCCCAAAATGCTTGCATATCCATCACTCTCAACCTCACAAACAATCATCATTATGTTATCCAAAAGATCTTCAAACATTGGTGAATCACCTAGTGCAAACAATCCTCTTCAAGAAATCCAAAACTTTATCCTACCACCTTCCATAGTACCACCACCCAAATCTAGAAAAACTGCACGGATTAGCATCCGGCCTTGTTGTTTAGCCAAACCATTGTCAAAAAGTTCATCACCAACTACTCATTCACCACCAAATGATTCCATAGTAACACCTCCCTCATCTCCAACAAGCACACCACCATCATCACCTATCAAGTCTCCACCTAAGATCACTCTATCGGAACTCCTTAAGACTCCGAAAACACTCCAACAAATCAACCCAAAAGAACTAGTATTTTTAACACCACCCACATCTCCAAACACAATTTACAAAGACCTTGTAACTTCACCACCTTTAGCTCTCATTGTCTTACAAGAACATCTAGGTTCTTTTCCACCACCACTTCTAAACATTCTGGACTTTGATCCATATTTTTCAACTTTTCCACCACATCTTCCGCATCCCACAAATCAAACTAACCCGGAAACCATCCACACACATTACCCACATCATTTACATTGTGAACATTGCCAATCCACTAGGGAACTTGCAATGGAAATTAGGGATGAGATGCGATTCATACTTAACCACATCCTTGATCGCATCAACATCATCACTCACCAAAACTTCCATAATTAACCTTATGCAAGCATGGAAGGAATGATATTATTATTATTATTATTTTTGAGTCATTTTAAAAGAACAAACCTTGTTCTTAGTTTTACATGTTTGTATGTGGCCTATATACCACTACACTTTGTCTCTTTATTACAAGGCTTTGTTTACATACATTGGCTCTCCATCTTGTTTCTCGTCAATCACAAGATTATATTGCATCTTACTACTAACTTTTTCTTGGTAAGTATTATATTTTCTCACTTGACGCCCTTTTCTGGGGGAGCTACCGTCAAGGGGGAGTTAGTGATTCGTGGATTATACTATTTTTCCACAGCTTATTTCTTCATTAGGGTCACTTTTTGTTTCGACAAAAAAGGGGAGAAGAAGTAAAACTTATGCTTTCAAAACATACATTTAATCTTAAGTTTTACCCATCATAACATTATATTTTGTTATCAACAAAAAGAGAGAGATTGTTAATACAAATAAATCGTAAAAACGTTTATTAATATTTAGCGATCTCTTTGTGTTTTGTTGATAACAAATATAAAGTTATCATAAGTAAAATTATAAGGATACATGTTATTTTTGTAGAGCATTTATATAATCATTTAATATTAATTGTTGTAATGATTCACTTATTGTAATAGTTTATTAGGATGGGTAAAAACCATAACCAATGACCCATACCCATGGAGCATATCTATAACCCATGGAGGTAACCCATGACCCATTGACTAGATGCATTGCATCTTCTAGATACATTGTATCTACTTGGATACCCATGGTCCAAAGTCTATGACCCATGACCCATAACCCATTTAGGGGGAGCGTCCTACGGATCCCTCAGTTTTCACTGGACGGATCCCTCATGTAAGGGATCCGTGGGATCGAGCAACAAGAGTAAAAGTTTTTGCCTATAAATAGAGAGCCATTTCCTCATTGTAACTCACCCCTCTTCTTACAAACTCTCTCATATATTCTTTCATTCTTCTAATCTCATATGTCTTGATCTAAATAGTAGTTCTTCTTTCTTTTGTTGTGATTCTCATATAGGTCCTTCTCTAAGGCGAGATCACGAGCTTTTACAAGTCATCCAAGCAAGGGGTCCTTATTGATTTGTTCCTCCACAAGATTTCTGTAGCAAAGATCTTGTATTTCATATTTCACATATTTGTTGTGTTATAGTAGTGTTGGTTTGGTCCTCCGTGTTAAGGACTCGATATTTAGCTTTGTACCAGAAAAAGTGTAAGCGACGTTGTGAAGGCTTCTCCGCCAAGTTGAAGGAGTTTGTTAACATAGTTCTTGAACTCTCGAGTAGGTGACTCGGGGAGTGGAGTAGGGCAAGGAAGGTGTCCTTGTAGCCGAACCACTATAAATCGGTTGTGTCATTTATATCCCTTACTTTACTTGCTTTCTTTACTTGCATTACTTATAGATATATACTTTCTATCCATCCATACGATTTCACATAACATCGAATCTAAAGTTTTTGAAACTAAGTTAAAAATCGGCAAAACTATTTAACCCCCTTCTAGTTTTCCACATGTGCGTTTCTTGGGCACCCTAAACTTTTCAAGTGATGCTTCTTGTGAGCATCCTAAACATGATTTATCTCGGCTATATCTGAAACCTTGCATACTTCTAACATCACGTTCTATCTAGTAACATGAAGCTAATGAACCGTTACTCACCTCTAGGTCTTGTCTAGCCTTCCGTAAGCTTTCCAAGAGCACCTAAACACATGATAACCATTCTAATGCTATTACAACTTTTACTAGTTCATTTATCTAACATGTGTTGGGTCTAAAAAATTTAAACATGATCACTTATAGTGCTATTTCATCATTAAAGACACTTTTACATAAAGACTTTTTATGCAAAATTTTTGGGTGTTTGCTGTAATCTGAATTTTTGACCCACTTAAATTTGGAGTTAGACCTTAAACCCACTTGGATTAGAAAATAGACTCAGAGGGATAAAAGTGGGCTTTTACCTCATGTCACTATAAATGATCTAGTTTCTACGTCCCTGTAAAGTATGCGCAAAAACTCAATTCAGCATGCTGATCTAGTTTTTAAATGCGTCAAAAACGACTAAAAACCCATGATAAGCTATTCTACTCTATCCCAAACTTATGTTTCAGCTTATTAGATGTTAAGATCACATTCGAATGATTCTATAAGCAATTCCAATGATTTAAGCATTTCATAAGCTTGTACCAAACACCCTTAATTTACATACTTAAACATCAACAACAACTAATATCATTAATCTTTCTATACTAATTACCATAACTTAGCCATATGATTCTTGACATGTTTATATCATAACAATAAAACTTTTAACATCAATTTCATCATAATTCACCAAATTTAAAACTAAGATTACATAACCACCAAGTAACATGAACTCTTCTAAATTAATATGAACATAAATCTTTAGCATGAACTTACCTTGAATGGAATAGGGTTATTAGAACTTGGACTCTTCTATAATTTCCTCCAAAACACCATTAACACATATCATGATGATTATGAAACCCTTGTACTTAATTCTTGAAGAAACTCTTGTGTTAATCTATTTCTTAATGATTTGGTAATAAACTAACTAATAGGTTTTTCCTCCTTTTTTACCTTGTGATGCCACGTACCACAAACACACCTATATATGTATATTGTTTTGGCTAAATTCTGAGTTTACTTCATCACAAGGAAAGATACATAAGGCTTATCAAGCAAGTTTCATAATTTGGCAAGGTTAGTCCTTGTCGTTAAATTTTTTGCATCTTTGGTATTTTTCGTTAGTTATCTTGCATTCGAAGTCCTTATCTCTATAAAATACTATCATAAAGACTTTTCTAATTTTCTAAAAGCAATATATAAGTCTATTTCTGAAACTTATAATGATTGGGGTGTTACAAAGACCAACCCAAATCTCTTTTAAGACATGTCTTCACATCATTTTAAAGCTATTATCTTTGTGGTAAAGAAATAAAAAACTCTACTTTAATGCATGAGCTCAAAAGTACATAAAATAGTAAAATCAATAGTTTTCTTGGTTACTTTTCAAAACACTTTCTTTTACCCAAATCACCAAACCACCTAGACATGAGCATAAACCATTTTTACAACATCCTAATACTATTTAAAAGTTATAAACTCAGTAGCTTACTTATCAAAAATCTCTCTTTAAGATGCAATGTTTGAATCAACCATAAAAATTACAAAACAAGGGTTTTTGGTGCAAGCTAGACACAAGTCATCGTGCACCTTGTGTTTTACCTTCAAGAATCTTCAAAAATGGTTAGTAAGTCTTAGGGGCTGTGGTTTATGAAGCTTTTAATGGTGCTTATTGATGGATTTTTGAGAAAGAATAATTGTACACAAAGTTAAAGGAGATGAAGTAGTGATGTTTTCTTGAATGAACAAGAAAAATGAGTGGTGGTAGTGGTGTTTTGGTGTTTGGCCGGCCACAAACAAGCAAAGAGAGGAGGAGAGAAACTCTATGTGTATGTGAGAAGAGTGTTGGAGGGATAGGGTGGAGTAAAGAGGATATATGGAGTGTTTAGAGAAGTGTGAAGCTTTGAGTGTGAACAAGGGGGTGTTTGTAGATTTTTTATTTTTTTTTATTATGTATATTTTTTAATATTGTGTATGTATAAATGTATAATGTAAGTGTTGGTTGTAAAAGGTATAAGTATAAATGTTTAACATAAGACTGAAACGCGAGCGTGAATGGTTAGGTGAACTTAAGAATTATAACAAAGTGAAATATACTTAGTTAATTATTACTGACTCTAGTAGTTAAATAATATGTGTAAGTGTTAGTTTAAAATACTATAAGTACTAAACGTAAAATATTTACGCGATATTGAGTTTACCGGGAGAACATAAAAGTTTTAAATATAAAACATCTTACGTTTATAAAAGTTGAATGACTTTAGTATTTTAAAGTGGCACGAGCATATCGTGACGTTTAAACGACGTTAGACTAGAATCGTAGGGTCGTAGGCACGTTCGTAAACAAGAGTTCCTAAGAAAATAGATGTTAAGCACAAAAACGACTCGACAAGTATAAAACTAACTCAACAACATAGAATTAGCTCAAAAAATGTTGTAAGTGCTATCGGTTGCTAACCTGCACTAGACGGTTGTCACAACATGCATGCCTGATTTTTGCCTATTTTTATGGCCTCTATCTTATCATGCGGTAATGTAACATGTGATAAGAAGTTGTATATTGGAGTCATCAAACAATATTTGGTTTCTACTTGAGATACTTCTTCAGGTTGTTAGATTGATTTCTTGTTGATTACTTCTACCAGGACCTCTTTTGCAAAATGTTCCTAGGTAGATGTTGTGAGCTTACTTAGGGTATCAACTCTCTTGTTCATTCCCTGGGGTACCTGAGTAATTTTAAAAGAGTTAAAGTATGGCAATATCTAATTGAATAGTTTCAGGTATGCCTTAATTGAGCCATCTTTTGCAATGTACTCTCCCCTCACATGGAAAGCCACTAACAATGAGTCTGTGTATACTTGTATCCATTTAAGTCCCATTGTTTTGGCTATGCATAAGCCTATTGACAATGCTTCGTAATCGGACTCGTTGTTTGAGGCCTCAAATTCAAATTTTAGAGCATAAGTAAACTCCTACCATGTTGGGCCTGTTAGTACCATATTTGCACGTAATCCCTATGTGCATGATGCCCCGTTTGTGTACATGGTCCCATGTGTCATTTGCGTGACTTGTGGATGGATTGGTTTCTTTCAGCTTCTTGATTGGTGTGGTTGGGGTTGGTATGTCAACCTCTGCATAGAAGTAAGCCATGATTTGGCCTTTGATAGCATTCCTGGGGCCAAAGGTTATGTCGTACTCACCCAATTAGATTTGCTATTTTGCCATCTTGCCTGAGTATTTAGGGACTGATAGTACCTGCTTGATTGGTTTATCTGTCAGGATGTGAATTGGGTGTGCCTAAAATACCTCTTAAAACGCCTTAATGAAATAATCAGGTTAAAGATAAGTTTCTCCGTTGGGGTGTAATTCACTTGAGCATTTTGTAAGACCTTGCTAACGAAGTATATAGGTTTCTGTACCTTCTCCCTTTCTGCTAGGAGTATTGTACCAATGGCTCCCTGAGACACCACTAAATACATGGTGAGTGTTTCTCCTGGTATTGGGGCTGTCAGGGTAGGCAATTTGGTTAGGAATATCTTCAGGTCTTGAAACGCCACATCAGGTTCCTCAGTCCAGTCATATGTCTTGGTTTTGTTATGTTCAATCAAGACTTTGAAAAACGACAACTACTTGTCTGCTGCTTTTCATAGGAATCGACTTAGAGTTTTCGTTTGTCATTTAGACTTTGTAACTCTGTTAGGTTCATAGGCGAGGCCAAGTCTAGTGGTCCTGATTTTTTTTGGGTTTAACTTGATTCTTTTAGATTCGATTATGTGACCTAGTAATTTTCCTTCCTCTACCCCGATTGTACATTAGATGGGTTTAGCTTCATGTTGATTTGCTTGAGGTTTTAGAATGTTTCAATGATGTCACACAGTAATGCGTCTTCAGTTTTGATTTTGAAAAACCATTTCATCCACATATGCTTCCATGTTGACCCCAATTTCCGCCTTGGATTCTCTATCTATCAGTGCCTGATAGGTAGCACTCGAGTTTTTTAGGCCGAGAGGGCATTTTGGTGTAGCACTAGATGCGTTTAATTGGTGTAAAATGTAGTTTTCTCTTCATCAGATTTTTTTCATAAGTATCTGATGGTATCCTTTGTATGAGTCTAGAAAGCACTTATACTAGAAATCAGCTAGGTATTTGACTTATCAGTCTATAGGTTGCAATGGGTAGTTGTCTTTTGGGCACGCCTTGTTTAGGCTAGTGAAGTTGACACACATATGACATGTATCATTGGATTGTGTGACCATGACTGGGTTTGCCACTCAGGTCTGTTCACATGCCTTAGGATGCTTTCCTGAACTAGGTCCTTGACCTGAGAGTCCATGGCCTTGGACTTTTCAAGAGAAAGGGGACGCCTTTTATGTTTTATAGGAACTGTGAATTGGTTCAGGCCCAGGCTGTGTTCAATGAAATCTCTATGGACACTTGTCATGTATAACGGTTTCCAATCAAATACATCTAGATTGTTTTCTAGTAGTTGTACTAGTTGGTTTTTTTAGTTGTGGTGATAGATTAGCACTGATTGTAACATGTTGGTATGGGAAGTCAATTTTGGTTACAACATTCTCTTATTTGGGATTTGCCCTTAGAATAGCTTCCCATTGTATTTCCCTAACATTGTTTTCCTCCACCGCTGCAACTAAACTCGCGTCCCTGCCAAGGTGGTCGCTTTTGACTATGTCTAACCTTGCCTTTGTTGGAAACTCGGCGAGTGACCTGATGATTGAGACTTCCATGATCAACTTTTGAATTGTTGGGCTTCCTATTAGTACATTGTACTTTGATGCTGACTTGACAATATGGAAGTCGATCATGATTGTTCTTGACAGTGGGTATGTATCCCGATTGTGAATTCCAAAGTGATGACACCTTCAGGTTAAGATCTTTCGCTTGATGTACGTATGATGTATTATGGAAGCTTGTTGAAGCAGTGTTCGTACATTATGTCGACTGAGCTTCCCCCATCGACATATATTCTATTGACTTTGCAAGACATTATCATTGATGTGATGACAACTGGGTCAGATGATGGGATGAATGAATCCCATATAATGATTCTTGATGAGACTTGTTACTAGTCTTCTATGACTTCACTACTTCTTTTGTTACCTGATTTCCATGACTGAATCATATAGACGTGTCTCATTGGCTCGTCAAGGGTATTGTTGGGTATTTGGCTTGTGGCCTGAGCTAAGTATCCCTTACCAGAGAGTGTCTGGGTTGGTGATGCGCTATTAAGTGGTACTCTGAGAGGTTGGACTAAATTACGGTGACATGGTGTATTTTTTAGCTAAGCCCAGGGTTAAACCAACTTGAGGGTCGGTGTTGGGTTGTAATGTGTTATGAGCATTGGATACACGAGTATATGGAGAAGTGTAAGTAGTTGGACATGTGTTTACTTGAGAGTCGACTATTTGCGTAACTCGAGTATAGTGTTGTCTCCCTTCATATTGTACCATGGACCCCGACGTGTTGTTTAATAATGACGCTTGAAGCTTTGCACCTGATATTGCACCCTGAGATCCTGAGTTAACCTGGAAACTTGTGGTTCTTCTTGAAACCGTGTGAGTTTTTGTTGAACGACACCTATGTAAGCTAACTTGGTCCCTATTTGTGTGTGCCCTCTTGGTGATCCTTTTGCCCGGTTCCTTGTTGACCGGTGAACGTTATTTTCTAGCTGTTCTTGACCCTTCCCAGGGTGAATATAATCTTCCACTTGGACTGGTCCAAGGTGGTTGATGTTTGTTTCAGAAACTAGAGGTTGTAAGGTCTGTTCAAGAGACATACTGGTTCGCAACTAACTAGAAAAGAAAAAAATGTGCTTTTTCAAGTGGGAAAATAAACGAAAATAGGTGAAAGTTTATGGCTATTTTGTACTATGTCCCCGCGGATGGCACAATGTTTACGTATGAGATGTAAAACGAGATTCAGATTGCGTTGAGATGATTTTGTTATTCGGTTTCCCGTATTGAAGGACAAGGACCCAAAGGTGTGATTAAGAATCACAAGCTTAGGTAATACTTACAACAAACCACGTAGTATGTGTTTCTATGTATAATTATATGTGAAGTGTAGAGAGAATCTGGAGATTCGAGAGAGCCTCCAGGGTGAGAAATGTATTACATTTATATTTTATAGAGAGACGTTTAGGGTTTAAGGATAAACCCTACATGGATGATCAAACGGCTGTAGGACATGCCACATGTTGATCATCAGACGTGTAAACAATAATAACATGTGGCATCTCCTCCTTGGCTCTTACTAGGTCGTGCCCGTTCAAGTGTCTCCCTTGTCATATATGAGATAGTGCATTATGGACGTTAGCGATAACTGGGAGACAATTGTCCAATGCGTGTCTATTACACAGCTTGTAAGGCTTTTTCCGAGGCTATGTGTAGTTTGGAAATGTAACTGGACTTCTCAATGTGTTGATAATGGGCCTTGCTAAGTGTTTATGATGGGCTTGACTTTGGCGAAGAATTTAATGGGCTTGGGCCATTAATATTGGTACATTATCATTATACATACTGTTGTTTCAAATGTAGTTGTTTCAAATGAAGTTCTTGATCAACAAAATGATTTTGTTGATAATGTACTAAATGATTATGTATTGTTGCTAATCTTGAGGAGGATTAGTAGCTGAAAAAGTTGTTGAGGAGGATTTAGTTGTAGAGGAAAATATACTTGATGAAATTGTGGTTGAAGAGGATATAGTTGCTGCTAATGTTGAGGATGATTTAGTAGCTGAAAAAGTTGTTGAGGAGGATAATGCTTAGGAGGATTTTGTTATTAGGGAGAATATACTTGATGAAAATGTGGTTGAGGAGGATAAGTTGATGAGCATATTGTCGAGGAAAACATAGCTGAAAATAATGCAACGGCAACAATGTTAAGGAAGAAAATGTGGTAGAGGAAAATTTAGTGATTTCAAATGTTCAAGAAGAAAATGCACTTGCATACAATGTTTAAGAAGAAAACAACAATGCTAATACAGTAAGAGGATACTTGACAAGGGAAAGGGAATTATGAGAGATGATTTTACAAAGAAGAAGAAAAGATGTTGGGGATAATTGTATAGTTATACAAGAGAATGTAGATCCTAAGCAAATTGAGAGTGACAGTGAAACTGATACAAATATTGAAGCAAACTATGATGAACTGGTGATACCCAAATCAATTTTTAGTGATATGATAGTGGTTTTTTCAGAAAAGGCATTTAATTATGTCTCTGAGAGGGATATGATGACTTAAGAGAGCTTAGGCGATGAACGACAAAAGCAAAGAATGCTCCACCTACTAGAACAAGTAAGACTGGCACTAGTGCGACAAGAATTTCTCGTTCTAAGAATATAAATGATATAGTGAGAATGAGAATATTATTGAACATGAGAAGTTTATGGATAAGTTAACAAGGAAGCTTCAAAGTGATACATATGTTTTGACAGACCTATTTACATTGGTGGAAACTAGAGTTGAAAAATACATTTTTTGAAACATTTAGTCTTGAGAATATAAGAGTTTGGTTCAATAAAGATCAAAGAAAAACTAAAGATCAAATAAACAGTTATCAATCATTCATTTTTTCATCAAAACAATAAAATAAACTTTCACATTCATTTTTAAAAACTAAATATCTCACAAACCATTGATCGTCAAACGAAACTAATCATACCATCACGACAAGCATAAAATTACCTTTAATTTGATATCTAACATCATATACTTTCGATGATATTTTTTTCCCGGTTTTTTTGTGGGTTTAGGGTTTACGGTTAGGGTTTAGGTGTTTAGGGTTTAGGGGTTTGACTTTTTTGGGTTAAGCTTTTTAGAGGTTAAGGGTTTAGGTTTTTTACGGTTTAGCGGATAGGGTTTAGGTTTTTTTGGTTTAGCGGTTAGGGTTTTAGGGGTTTAGGGTTTTTAGGGGTTTTAGAGGTTGAGGGTTTTTAGGGTTTAGGGGTTAGGGTTTTTTAGGGTTTAGGGGTTAGGTGTTCTAGGGTTTAGGGGTTGTGTTAACACAAAAGAGTATTTTTAAAATTTTCATTTATAGTGTAATATATCTAAACCCGTAAAAAACGATAAAAAATAAGTTCGTCGAAAGTATACAATATTAGATCTCTATAGAAAGATAATTTTATTTTTGTCGCAATGGTATAATTAGTTTTATCTAACTATTAACGGTTTGTGAGATATTTAATTTTTAAATATAAGGGTGAAAGTGAATTTAATTAATTTGATAAAAAATGGATGGTTGAGATTGAACCATTTGATTTTATGTAATCTTTATTGATCTCACCCAGAAAATATAAAGCTTATTTGACCAATAGCTTTAAACATTAAAGTTATCTTTTCATCACTTCTTTTTCTAATGCTTGTTGAAAAAAACATTTTTGTTCCGCCGCTTCATTTAATATTTTAATATAGAAAATCCTCATTATTTATTATTAGATTTTCATTTTAATATGTAAATATTTTACGTTATTTTACAAAATACAACTAAACTATATTATCAAACATTTTTCTTAAAACAAAACTAGTAATTGTTCTTTTCGCCAAACATATTAGTGGTAGCAGATAGCTATAAGCATTTTTTTTTGTAGAAACATTTCATGATATAGCTATAAATGTAGGTGTCATCATAATATGTTAAAAAACTTTTAAATATTGGACACTTTTAAATGCTAATTAATAATGCGTTTGAAAATAACATTACGCAACGCTCACCGCTCTTAAATGTCCATAAATAAAATACCATGAGAATCTCACGAGTCAAACACACAACACACGAGCAACACAAACAAAAGTACAAAACACAAACTCATCAAACACACACACTATCATCTACCCAACAAACCCTAAATAAACATGCAACAACAACCACAACACTAACTCACCCTACCACCACAATGCCAGCCGACGGTACCACCGACAACCACCGCCTCACTCTTCCACCACCACCACCACCACCACCACAACCATCACCACCTAACGGAAACTCTAACGGAATTATACCGTTACAAGTCCCAACGAATTCAAATTACCGTCTGAGATTAAATCCTCATCAGGATCATAAGCCTGATAGCTATGATGATCTCCAATCTGAGTTTACTCCTTTGCTTTTTAGCTCCTTGGAAAAGTATTTGCCTCATAATATGTTGAATGTTTCTAGGGAGAGTAAGCATAGGTATATGAGGGAGATTTTGAGGCGTTATTCTGACGAAGGCGAGCGTAATCGAGTGCGTAAATTTCGTATATTCGATATTGTTATGTTATATGTTGCTTGTTGGTGTTGTTTGTGTTAGGTTTCGATGTCCGAAAACCGATAAGTATATTGATAGATTTTAGATTGTAGTTCGGGCAAATTGGATATTAAAGAGGTTATCCGTCATAATTTTAGCCGAAATGAATTTTAAAAGCTCAATTACATTGTGATACATCACATTAATTAACCATTTCAGCTGAAAATATAACCAGTAACATCTCTCGAAAAGTCAAAAAAACCTTGCATTGCACAAAATATTAACTTCGGTACCTTAGATTAAGAAAAAAAAGTTGGATGCCTGAAATTTAAATTGGCCTAAAGTACAGTACTACCTTTTTGTGCGATTTACACTTGTAGCTCTAATGTTTTGGATTTTCGAATGATTTTGACTTTTGTTGAGAGACTGAGTGAGTTTAGGTTTGAATTAGGAAATAGACTGAAATATATGGTTAGAGGTAATGAAAATGGTGTGTTTGTTAACAAAAATGAAGCAAAATTGCGGGGAGGTGTTATTGTGTAATTGTATACAATAGGGTAGGATGAAGTGGACGGAATATGTTATGGTATGCTCGGTACTCGGTAATTACACACAAATGAGCTTATGAATTTTGCTTGTTAGTATTGTATGCGACTATGCGTTAGGTTTAGAATTACAGAAGAAAATTTCTTATTACGAAAATATATAAGTAATTTAAGAGATTGGATTGTAGATGTTCAATTTGACGTATGCTGAAAGATTGGGTGACCTTAGGTTTGAATTAGGCTATCAGGACATAGACAAAAAAAATTATTAGGACACATAAATGAAGGAAAAACTTGGGAAGTGATATTTGGTGTTCATATTCCTAAGTTTTGATGCTTTGGTTTGAATTTATGTTTCGATGTATTTTTACCGAAGTGTATGATTTTTTTTTGCGTAACCATGGTTTTTGACCTTTTGGCCGCCTAACCCACGGGTTTGAACCCACACAGACACAAACCGGGTAAAGCCCTCCCCTTGAAACTTGTAGAAGGTCTTGTAAGTTGGTTCTATGTTTCTCATATGTGAGGAGGATATTCTATGGTGTTGTTCTCTTTCACCACTTGTAAAGATTTTTCGTGCTTACTAGTAATCTAGTATAGAAGTTACAAGCATACTGTTCTGTGTATTTGTTTTGAATATGGTTTATTGTATTGGTTTCAAGTAATTGGAAAGGCGCCTTATTGTAATTTATATTTCATTTAACACAAAGGTTTTATAAAATTATATGTTCGGCTTAATTCTTGGTATCTATTATAGTAATGGCTAATAATCGTTTTCATCACTTAATTTAAACAGATCAAGAAGCACAATGAGTACAGGCAGAGAATTATATCCAACTATCAGGTAAACTTTGAGCCTTTGAGGTGTCCTCTTGAATAGTTTTTTTTTTTTTTTTTTTTTACCCGGGCCTCTTTTTGTGGTCTGTAGTCTTGTCGGATAACTTAAAACGTGTTTACACTATCCGTTTAGTGCATATGCACTTTTGTTTCAATTATACCACTGTTATCTGATGTGTTGGTCGTGTTCATGAAGTTGAAATTATCTGGGACTTATTGAACTTGATTGGTCATAAGCCAAGGATACTTTTTATTTGCTTATCTGCATTTGAACTTTGAAGTTAGATATACCTCTTCACTTCTTGTGTGGGTCAATATTTCAGTTCATGATTTTTCATTTTAAATGTCTACTTATTACACATATGAAAAATCTTCATCTCCATAAATGACAGTACCTCAAGGTCCAGTATATATCTCACTTTAGTTGGATTATTACTAAAAAATTTGAATTTGCTATAGTTTCTTTTGGTTTCATTTAGCCTACCCAAACTAGAGCTTTTTTGCTTTGTAGTAGCTCAGATGTCATAAAAATGACATAAACCACTTAAAAGAGTAAGCTGTATATTAATTTCTGGTTTATTTTATTCAACAAGGGAGGCCATCTTTATGTAATGAGGTCAATAGATTGAATCCACAAACCTCATTGCAAAGGATGAAGGATCATTACGTCCTTCAAGTTTCAAATATAACATTATTTAGGATTGTTTTGCATCTTTAATAGTTGAAAGTAAAGACTAGGTATGTACCTTTTAAAAATCAAAGGATTATGCCTGATTTGACGTGAAAATTTATATAAGAGTATATGAAAAATATGCTCCTCCTGGTTTCTGATTTTTGTTTATTTACTGTTCACATTCTAGATTCGAAAGGCTTATGTATAATGTTCATGGCTTGTAGTGTATTCAAGAATTTTGCTTCTTTATCACCTATCTAATTTGGATTTGTAATATTGGATTTGCTACTTTATCTCCTTTAAGTAATAAGATTATCTTGTTTTTGTTTGTTTGTTTGTTTTTTTTTTTTTTTTGTTGTTTTTTTTTAATAATATTCACTAGGCACTCATCTACTATGTACCTATACATTTTCTTGCTTTCAGCCTCTGTATAGAGATACATATCAAATGAATGCAACGACGGCCTTCTTTGTTCCATCCTTCATACAAGCATTTGCAACCAGTGATAGCAATAGAGATGAACGAATTAGAAATATAATGTCCGAACCTGCTCCAGGAGTTTATACATTCAATATGCTGCAACCTGGTTTCTGTGAAATGTTGCTGGCTGAGGTATCATCTAGCTCTGCTACCATAACCTGGTGTCCAGCATGCTAATTCTAGTCTTTTGTAGTTTAGCTTTTATGTTTCCTTATCAGGTTCTGATTGCCTAGGTAGCAAATTTCGAGAAGTGGATTCATGAAACAAGATTCAGAATCATGCGGCCAAATACGATGAACAAGTTTGGTGCTGTTCTTGATGACTTTGGAATGGAACCCATGCTTGAAAAGTTGATGGAAGACTTCATAAGGCATATCTCAAGAAGTAAGTTCTAAAAAGTGGTATTAACTAAAAGCAGATAACATGCCATGATTGTCACATCAGCTTCTTGATTTCAATTTTTTGTGCAGTTTTCTTTGCTGATGTTGGAGGATTTGTACTTGATTCACATCATGGATTTGTGGTTGAGTACGGGTATAATAGAGACATTGAACTGGGTATGTCAGCTGTTCATTCTCATGCCTTTTCCCCGCCTAAATTCTTTGGCATTGTTGTTTGTACATTTATTTGTGTACTGCAATGCTGTTTGTGATATATCTCTGGTCCTTTTCAATGGATAAATAGTATGATGTCTTTAGCGAGCAAGGCAAGACACTTTTTGGTGCATATTGTGCTTTCTGCGAGTGTAAATCTTTAACTAATAAAACAGCATGAAACAGAAGTATACGAAGTTGATTTCATTGGAAAGGCCGTTATTTGTTTATTCTAGTATCTCTTCTCAAATAATTTTTCATTAATTTTTTATGCTGTGGCCGTATTACAATAGAAGCACAGTCGCGTAATTTCAGTTGGTTACCGCTACAGAACAACCCTAATTAGGACTATTATGATGCTATTTACAGTATTCACACAAACTGTTGGTTTTTTTTCAAACTGAAAATATGATGCCACCTTACCTCTCATGACAGTGCTCATTGAATCAGCATGCTGATCTTCATGTAATTATTAGGTTAAACTGCTGGGTCTTCTCTGGGTTCCTTATTAGTTACTATGGCTATAAGATATGCCTAAATGGCATAGCTCATCAGTGGTGTTTAGACAAAGCTCTGTTAGAGCACTTGTGGAACTCCTGCGTGGTGTGAGTTAATCTTTGTGTTTTTGAGCCGATGTAATCTGTTCTGAAAGACAGGAAGGGAATTCAGTATCTAATATGGGTATTACATAAGTACATAGACCCAGAAGAGTACATCAAACTTCTAATCTTTGCGTACTTTCTCTTTGATCTGCTTTTCTTATGCTCTTTGTTTTATTATTATGATTTGTCCTGGTGTTTTTTTTTTTTTTTTTTTCCTCCTGTTCACTTAATGTATAAACTGGATGATGTGTGGATTGTTATAAGTTTTATTTCATATATTTGCATTTTCTTATATCATAAAAATGTGACTAGTACTTGTACAGTTGCGTCTGGAAGTCTGAACTTCAGCTATGTAATATTTTGGCTGGTTTAGATACCTGGGATCGATTATACATAAATCAGGGAGGATAGATGAGGACGTAACCTACCGGATTAGAGCGGGGTGGGCGAGATGGAGGGCGGCGTCAGGAGTCCTTTGCGACAGGAACATCCCATTTAAGTTAAAGGAAAATTTTTATAAGGTGGCGATTAGACCGGCTATCTTGTACGGCTCTGAATGTTGGCCCATATTAAAGGCACAGGCTAACAGGGTAGAGGTGGCAGAACTGAGGATGCTCAGGTGGACTTGTGGTAAAACCTTGCTTGACATGATCCCGAACGGAGTTTTCAGAGCAAAACTTGAGGTCGGGAATATTGTTTCAAAAATGAGAGAAGGAAGGTTGAGGTGGTTCGACATGTCGAAGGAGGCCACAGTCCGCCGTTAGAAGGGTCGAAGCGCTAGTTGTAGATGACGTGAGAAGGAGAGGCAGACCCAATATCAGGTGGGAGGATAGACTTAAGCTTGACATGAGGGAGCTTCGTTTGACCGAGGACATGATCTCAGATAGGAAGGGATGGAGGGATAGAATTAGGATCTGCGGGTAGTGGTGCTAGGTTGGCTTTTAGGTGTCCCCTTTTGCCTCCTTGCGTGTTTTGATTTGTGGCCTCTTTTTGCTTTGCCATAGTCTTAGGCCCCGTGCGTGGTTTGCGTTGCTCTGTTGTTGCTCTCTTAGGTTTGCCTGCTTTGTCTTGCTCCCTACGTTTGGTCTTTTGGTGCTAAGTGTTTTTTGCCTTAGATTTATGCCTCGTGTGCTACTTTGCTTTGCTCTGTGTTGCCCCTTTGGTTGGTGCATTTTGGTGTGCCCGGCTTTTGGTTTTATGTTTGTTGCGCTTTGCTATTGGCTTATTTTGTGCGTGTTTCTTTTTCCTGTATGCCCTGTTTGCTTGCTTGCTTGCTTTCTTTTTACTACGCTTTTGCCTATTGTTTTTTCGTTTGCTTTCTCTATCCTTTCGCACTAGCACACATGCACTTGCCGGAGGTCTCGTTGGAAGCAGTCTCCCTACCCACGGGTTTACCCTGGTGTAGGGGTAGGATCTGTCTACATTTTACCTCCCCCATACCCTGCCCTGGCGGGATTGGGTTTGTTGTTGTTGTTGTAATATTTTGGCTGGTTTATAAATCTGATACCTCTGAATTTCTAGGGCTCCACGTGGATGACTCAGAGGTGACCTTAAATGTTTGCTTGGGCAAGCACTTCTCTGGTGGAGAGTTGTTTTTTAAAGGTGTGCGATGTGATAAACACATGAATACAGAAGCACTACCCGAGGTACGTGAATGTCATTTTATCTGTTGCAGTTTTTTTATGATCTTCAGGTATGAGGGTTTCTTAACCTTCTCTGAATATTATAGTAAGTTTAACATGTTTCATTATCTGGTAATTTTTTAATTTGGGGATAAATAAAGCTTGGCCAATGACTATCTACGTATTACAAAATGATTCTCTATCTATCTCTCGATGTGTGCAACACTTTCAGTTTTTTGAAGTCCCACATCAAATGCACCACAGCTTAAGTTAGCCAGTTTTCATGACAAAAAAGACCGATTTATACTTGGTACTACTCCAAGACAAATGTATTTAACTACTTCAGTTAATTTCTCATCACAAGTCCTACTTGGGTTGCTTGAGTTCGATATTTTCATATTTTCTTAAAGGATCAATCTTGACTACAGGCTGCAGTTTTTGTAATAGTTACGTTATAGCCACGAAATAAATATGAAAGACAGTATAGTTTCGAAATACAATCTGTTATGTCTAGCTGAAAGCTGAAATGTGGCTGTTTAGTGAATCTGATAGCTGAGTGTATATGTAAAACAACTTGATTGTTAGTTTGTTACTCCTATTTTAAAGAATTGGAGCAATTACATATACACCCAAGGAAACGTGCATCTTTTTGGGTCCCTGCATTATTAAGGTTATAAGAAAGAGATTTAGCTATTGAATCATCCTTGGCTTGATAGCAACCTTATATTTTGTATTCATCTATATCTTTACTTTGGAGTATTATACTAGCAAGGTACCCGCAGCGGGAAATAGTTTCCAGCGGTGGGTAATGGTTCCCAGTTGTAGTAGTCTTAGAACGGAGGGAAACTCTAGTGAAAGATGGTGACTTGTCAAATATTTATTGGTTGGAAAAAGGGGTGATATGGGGTAGGTTTGAAGCGAGGGTTGGGTGAATTTGAAGATTAAGTGAAGATTGGGGGTACGCTGGGGATATGAAAGCTTTATAATCTAGAAGATAGATGAAGCTTGGATATCCCAACATAACTCCAATCTTAATTTACATTACCAACGAGAATATGAAATAGCGCCATTTTTTCACCCAATAAAAATGTGACACATCACCCTCTCTTCCTGTCTTACACCACTACTGCCATCCGACGGGAAGTATTAACTGGCGGCACCGCTTTGCGTGTACCATTCTGATATGACTTTGGAATCTACATTAATCGTCTCTATAAACTGACGGTTGGTTTAATACTTATGTGAAATTGCTTATATTCACAGGAGATCTTTGATTACTCCCATGTCCGAGGCCATGCAATTATGCATCGCGGTCGCCATCGACATGGTGCAAGAGCTACTACAACTGGGGATAGAATCAATTTACTGCTTTGGTGCAGAAGGTATATAAGTCTTTTAACTTTACTGTTTTGCTATTGCAAGATTGAAGAGAGTATGATAAAAACATTGGTCGTGAGTCTTGTGTCTGCTAATTACTCTCTTTTTTTCCTTTCATCTATATACATATTTCTGAATCTAATCCAGTTATGCTCTGCGTATGACACATTATATACCGGGAGCCATGCACATAAAGTTATAGATCTTTAGTTGAAGAATCTTTTATATGGGTTTGATCATGTAAGTATATCTGAATTAAAACTGTTGTTTTCCTGCAGTTCTGTGTTTAGAGAGTTAAGGAAACACCAAAAGGAGTTTGAAAGCTGGTGCGGAGAATGCCAACGGGAAAAGAGAGAACGGCTTAACCAGGTTGTGGCTGCGAAAAAAGGGGTAAAAAATTATACCGTCTCTTAATCCCTTCTCATAAATTTCATTTAAAAACGAGAAACATAACAGATGATCATTTTATTGCAATTCAGGAGTTCTTTTAGAAGTTAAGGAGACGCTGCTGCTTGATTAGGTAAACCGGTTTGCTTTTGTTGTGTTGGTAGACTAGTGTACATGTAGACCTGTCTGAAAACGGACATAGTAATTGTGTCCATTAGCATCCTTAAGTTATTTCCAGTCATGCCTGCGGGTGACGAAATGTTGTTTGTTGTAATTTGCAATAAAATGCTTCGCTTTTGATTATGAATGCTCGTCCCTTTTTGTCTTTAGAAGAACTTGTAAGGATGATAATGAAATATTCATTTATCAGATGCTTAAGTTTGTTTTCGCTAAAATAACTAGATATTCTATGTTGAACCATTTAACCATAGATGTTATTGATTCGATTTTAGAAGCCAAATCTATGACTAATAACTATTTTTTTTCCTTGTTAATTCTGCAGCTAAAAGTTCCCATAAAGATATTTATGTCTTTGCATGCAAGGTTATTTAGTTTCAATTTGTTTTGTTGGCAAAATTATGTTGTATCATCCTACATTACTAAGGCTTGAAAGGAAACTAGAAATTGCTGCCGGCACACGTGAAATTTAAACTAATTGCTATCGACTGTCATTTGTGAAATTGAAACTAATTGCTATCGGCAGTCAATCTGTCAACTAGCAACTAAAACTTGAGCTTTTGAGGCAACTTGAAATCCCAAACAACAAAGTTGAGCTTTAGAACAAGCGTAGATGGTTGAGCCAACTAGAACCATGATTGATGGATACGGCAAGACCACAAGGTTGGCACTCGAACAGTTTTTGTGACTTGCCAATCGAACAAACAAAGAGATAGTAAACGTTGAATACGCCCTTTAATTTGTTTAAGACATAGATAGCCTGTTGCTATTTTACCATAAACAACATTATTATTTCATAATGTGGGAGGTGGTATATCATAGATTTAAGTTTCTTTTCTGATTTGTGTCATCATAAATCAAACGTAAATGATAGCAAGAATCAATACGTAATTGCGCGCTAATATTTTAACCGAGTGAATTATAGAAGCTATTAGGGGGGTGGCAACACCTTCGGTATGGATGAGGTATCATTCGGTATGATGAGGCATACCATTGCCACCCATTCGGCAATGTTCGGCAGGGCATGAGGAGCGGCAATCTTTGCCGAACGGTATGAAGAGGAGCATGTGTTTTTGTTTCAAAGTGAATATAAATTAAGTGAGGTATGGTGAGTCATGGTGTTGCCACTAAAAAACTATGGTGAGGTATGATGAGGTATGAGATTAGGTGAGATAAAATTATTGGTGGGTTGTGAGGTATGATGAGGTATGGTCTAAAACCATTGCCACCCCCCTTAGTAATTATCATCAAGTGACTCGGTGGTAATAACTGGACCAGGGAAAACCTAGAGTTACCCATTTCTAAATATTTAATGAACGGACAAGTGCTAAAAATTTGTAACTATCATCATTAAAAATGTAATATATCGGATTTGAATCCATTCAATTGTTTGTTCACACCATATCGATTAGTTGAACAAAATACCAAAAAAACATGTAAAGAAAATGTAAAAAATGTTGTATTAAATAAGAGGTGTGAGTGAAATCAATTTGGGTGAGTGTGCAAGCTAAGACTTGAGGGTCAGGTAAAAGAGATGGATGATGTTGCTGCAGTAGCTAACAGCATTAACAGTAGCAGAGCATTGTCAAGTCAACTTTTTTCTTAACTTCATTCCCGCAGTAAGTACGTCTTTTCACTGCTGAAATGATCCGCAATCTTTTTTTCTTGAAATAGTAAAAAAAATGTACCCTACCCTTGCCTCTTTTAAGTTGTAGCCTCCATTGCTATGTAATACAGTACTACGTACTAGCCAGCTACAAAATATTGACTTTGGTTGTGTATGTGTTCTTTTCATTTTAATGCATGTCTTTTCTTGACTATACCCTCGTCTAAATTTTGTCATTTTGTACCATTGCGTTTCTTCTCAACTTTTTTTTAAACCAGCTTATACTGAAACAAGGCATAGCAAGAAGTTAGACAAAAAAATAAAGAGATTACAAAACCAGGGTAGAGCGTTACATGAGTTATTGAACCATTCTATCCAGTTTAGCGAATGTTATTTTGCTCTAGTATGGATTCAAGAATATGAGAGAAGCTTGATATCGGTGCATATCAAGTCTTTTCGTGGCTTTTTGAGGACGAATAACGTGTCATTTATGTGGCTCCAGAGCACCCGCGCGACCACGTTTCTACTCAACTTAACAAGGGTAAAATGGTCTAGAGAAAAAAATAATGTTATTCGTGTGCAAAGTGAAAGGATTGTTGTAATACTGATTCAGTATTACTAGTAATCACTTAAGATTCGTTAAAAGATTGCTACAAACTTGGTACGAACCGGCCTATTAATGATTGATATTGTCCGCTTTTGGAACCTCTGCCTCACGGTTTTGTTTTTCGTATAATGGCCATACATTATACTAATACGCGTCCACCAATTCAACGTCTAGTTTTTGTACCTTAAAGGCTTAAATACCCGGCATTTATGAATGATGTGTGGCAAGGCATGTATCAGGTATCTTCGCAAAGAGAATACCGAGTACAACATTTGGACACTTGAAATATGATTTTAAGCTAATCATATGAATGCAAATCTTATTCTACCGGGTATTAGTCACTCGTGACCTAGCTTAGTTTTAACTTTGAAGACAATGGTAAAAATGAAAATTATGTTGCAAACCTTTATATTTATTTTTTTTATAAAGATTTATAATAGTTGCTTTATACATATGTTGGATAAATAAGACATTTTGGAACGCATCGTGTACCTTTGAGTTCTTAAACAGTCTTGACATTACATGTTATCTAGGAAATTGGTTAATATCATCTCTTGATAACTACCCTAAAAAAACATTTCCAATAACATCTAGTAAAGATCTCATATGATGATAACTTTTGCATGTTTGAAGATTCTCATCAAAAGCCCCTTAAGAAAATCTTAAATGTTAAATTATCCCTTTAAAAAACAAACAATAAATAAATACATTTCAAAAACATCATCAAGGAATTGCATAACATGCCAACATACATGAATTGGTAATTGCTGCAAGACCACACATACAAAGCAAATGTATATCATTAGGGCCCTAAAAGAAGAACAAGATATAAACACTAATCATCAAACAACAATAGATAAAGATCAAATCTTTTATATATTCGAATACATAACAAAAGAAAGTTGTAAGTGATGCATACCTAGTACAAATATCCAACCCATCAACAAAAAAAGGAGTCAACCAACCCCACAAAAAAAAACCTTAAATTGTCAACCTAGTATGCATCTCTTACATCCCCATGTTACAAAGTACAAATCATTATATGATACCAAACAACTAAAATTTACCAAAGGGTAAAAAGTCATTTTACTCAAATATAAAGGTAAATAATATTCGGACCGATGGCCTCATTTCCTCAAAAGCAAATGCAACAAAATATTGTTCTTCGAATTATACCCTTGTCAAATTTCTTCTTTCCTCAAACCAAGTGAAGAAAAAGAAAAACAAGAAACTTGGAAGAACATATTTAAATTGCAAACGCTTTTTTTTGTTTGTGGTGTCATGTGCTTTCCTTTTAATGGTGGAGAAGTGCCACCACCCTCCTCCTACGCCGCCGTCTCCGGCCACCACCACCACCACTCATTTCTTGTGTTAAGAAAATACCAAGTGTCAAAATGTGAAAGAAGATATATGGTTAAAAAGGTTGCATGTATGTTTTTTGTGTATGTGTGCGTGTGTGTAGTGCTAGTGAATGAGAGAAGAGCGTAGTAGATGAGGTTTATATAAGGTGAGAGATGAGATTTTTGGACTTATTTTTAATAACTTTTTTTTTTTTTTTTTCAATTAGGTTTATTGGTTTTTAGAGTGAATTGTATGAAGAAAAAAAAAATTGTAGTCATGTGTGTGAAATGGTTTAGTGTGAGACAGATTTTACTTTGTCTTGTAGTTGAGGCATTACTATATTAAACAAACACGACAAAAAGATAAAGGCGACACAAATACGCTATGGCTGTTAACTTTGTTCAATTTAATAATGAATTTTAAATTCCAACGCAAAATGTGATTGGCCAGGGGAAAATAATAAAACCCTACTATCGAATTTTCTTTGTCAAGAAAACTACTGTGTAGTTTTCATGTTGAAGAAAAAGGAACTTATAATATATTGTGTTCAAATGAACTTTATCAGGCTGGTAAAGGGGAATGATATTATGGAGCAGATCATGAGTTTAATCCGAATTTTTTGATTAGAAGAAAACAACCACAAATTGCATGAGATGTGATCACTGAGAAATGGTTGCTTTCGGTCGAAAACAAACCTCTAGTTAGGGTTGCTCATTTATATCAGTTGGAAAATGTTATTTTATTTTTTTAATTTTTTTGCCTAAAAATCATACTAAGTGTGGCTGGTCCAGTAAGGGCACCCAATCCCCTTTATTTTCTCTGCCATGTCAGCTTTCTCTCTCCAGCGATCTTTAGACGATTGGGTGGCCCAGTAAGACGACCTACACTACAAAAAATATACCCCACAAAAATACATTTTATATTAATTAAACACACACAATCACACACGATTGTCGATCGCTACCAAGACCAACTTGGCTGAAAATTTTTGGGCGATCGACTTGCCCCAGTAAAGGGATCGACTGGTGATCGATCGTGCCAATCGATCCCACACCCTTACCGGAACCAGCCTGAAGAAATGAAAAGTAAAGATAATAACCGATATTGAGTAGACTTCAAGTGTGATGCATGTTATGGTTACGAGAATTAATAAGCAAATACTTTATTAGTTTTTCTAACATAATTAAGTACTTATTTTTTGTAGAAGCGAATTACACTGATTAAATTATTAACGCAACTAATAATATTTGAATAACCAAAATGGTAATTTTGATAATAGCGTGCATTTGCAAATGTTTTGGTTTGAGTAGCTTACTATTATCGAGTGAGTGGGCGTGGGCCTTGGCTTGGGAGCTTCAATTTGCTAGCTTCCTCTTCTTTTTTTCGTCTTTTAAGAATATTGAGTATTTTTACATGCTCATTTCTACTTTTTAAAAAGCAATTTGTCTTGTATATTTTTAACAACAAAAATTGTGATTTGTGCAACATATAACGTATAACAGTTAAACTTTCTTTAACATCATTATCCGAAATTTCTAAAAATGCAATGATGCATGAAATAAACCTGATTTTTTCTCTGACTTTGTCGCTATTTAGTTACAACTTGAAAAGGCTTAAAATGTCGATATCTTCTAAAAATGTTGTGCAACCAGCCTGATTAAAAATTTTAAAGACTAATTTCCGGAATAAGGACCATACTGTTTTTTTTCCCCCTTCATATTAAGACCGGTTAGTTGGCAAGAACTTGTCTGAATAATTTTGGACAGGCGTAAATTCATTTTTGGAGGACTGCATGTTTGGTAATCGGCATCCATAAGTCTCGATGCCTCTTTGTGTAGTAGTGCTTGAACCTATAGACTTCACCAAAATACGTAATTCGTGTACTTGTTTCATCTTTCAATAGTTACTAGCAAGGTACTCACGCAATGCGATGGCGGGTATCCTGTGACTAAATTTTATGATGGTGGGTACACTCGGCCTTATTGCTGATGTTTTAGATGTGTGTGGGAGAGATATGAAATGATTTGTGTGTATTTATATAGTATATGCGGTTATATGTTTTTATTAATCATTAAAGGTAATAATGATTTTTAGCGGTTATACGTTTTTAATAAAGTGTCATAAATGATTTGAAAACTGTATTTAATTTAATGGAAACGTTTGCATTTAATTTTGAATAATAGAATGTATTGAATTTTAAACCTTCTTTTTATAGTAAGTGTTAGGCTTATTTTTTAATTTTTTTTAATTTAAAAATGGCCTAAATACATTATAATTTAGTTAAGAGATATTTCTTTACAAAAACTTATAAGGCATGAAAAAGCTAACTTGTTAACTTTTTTGCTAAAAAAAAAATGTTTACTTCTAGTAAAAGGATATGGAACAAATTTAGGATTCTAACAATTTTGCACTTGTATAAGTAAGGTGGTTAGTTTACAACGCAATAACAAACAACACTACTAAAATCTATATCACTCGAAAGTCTCACCAGAAGCTCTTTTAGGGTCATGTTATATAAATCTCTCATAGGATGTCAAATCAGGGGGTTTTGTACTTTTATTTCTTTTATCCCTCCTGTTTTTCAGTACAACACTGTTTTTTGTCAGTTTCTGCTCCGTATTTCTGACAGTTTTAAACGATTGACTTATTAAACTTTATATTTTATGTTCCAAGCTTTCAGGTTTATAGTTTTTTTGATATAAATAAAATTATAAAAATAAAAATAATAAAAAAATCACAAAAAAGAGAGGAGATGTTGTTTATAAAAAAGAAAAGGTTTGTATAACTTGTCCCTTCTGTCAAATGGTCAACAAACTTAAAAGGGCATGAATTTAGAAGGTAATATATCCTAGCAAATAAAGGCAAGATTGAGGAATGATAACCAACTTTATGTTGATTTGTTATTTATATATACAAAAGAAAGACTTATTTTTAACTATTATTGTATCATTGCCTTATTTTATCAAGCAAATACTTTGTAAGAAAGTTGCATTAAAATCTTACATGACAGCCGTTAGATTATATATTTCACTAAAAATATTTTCGATATGTGTTTTCTTGATTCTAAACGCTTGCTAAGAGGCTTCTTGAAAGCAGTCTTTTACGCTTGGGCAACGAAATGAGTATCTATATTCTACTTTCACGTGTCCTACTATGACGAGATTGAGTATTGTTATTATTATTTCTTTTCTCCAGTATTATTTTACATGATATATTTTTCGAATCGCTATTTTTTTTTAATCTCTTTTCGTACTTTATGAAGTGTGTCTTATATGTTAACATTATTATGATCAAATATCATGCAATAGTTACACAATCCTTTCGTATCATATACTTCACATTTTTTGTACGCAACTAGACCGTCATTTTTTATGATGTAGATGTTTACAAAAATTGTATTTATTGCCTTATGATTGATTGGGAAGATCTCTTTTACAGTTGACTTTTAGGGTAATAGTTAGACTTTAATAAAGTTAAAGGGCCCAGGTGTTGAAAATCCAAAAGTTGCAAAAGAAGACCTATCTGTTCATGTTCATTAATCCTGTATAACCTAGCAAACGCGGTGCTCCATAACTTTAAATCGTAGCCGTCGGTCTATTTTATACGTTTAATCGTCTTGCATCATTTGTACCTATTTGACGTCATAATTATAATTTGGGTTGGGTTATTTTGACCCTCTATTTTTTTAGATTGACCCTTTCTATTATTTTTGAAATTTTTTTATTTTTTTTATTTTTATAATTTTTTATATATCAAAAAACTATAAACTGAAAATGCGGAACAGTAAATATAAAGTTTAATAAATCAAATGCTTAAAACTGTCAGATATACGGAACAGAAACTGACAAAAAACTGTGTTGTACTGAAAAAAGTGAGGGACAAAAGGAATATTCCCCTATGATGTGACATCATAGGGGTTCCAAATAGTGTATCCCTTATAATTATGCGTGAATATCTTTTTTTTACCCACTCCAACTACTACTGAATTTAGTGGGTAACAATTTACGGGACTTAATTTACTTTTTGGTTGATGGTGACATTACTGTTTTTAGGGTCCGTTTGGTTTGTAGTCGGGTTTAAGATTAGGATTAAGATTAGGATATGAATTTGGATTTGATGTAGGAGAGAGAAATGTAAAAGTTGTTTGTTTTATGTAAATTATAATTATTTAAAAATTAAAATATATATATAAGTTAGAGAATGGGTCCACATTTTGTAAGAAAAGCACAAAATGACAAAAAAAACAATGAAAGAGAAACAATAAAAAATAATAACAATAATATAAAATGTACAAAAGCAACATCTTACCTCTACTTTTCTGCAGCCTCATGTTTATGAGGTTGAACCCAAATTTTCATAAGTGAGATTTCAACCAAACATCTAAAATATACTTTTATGCCAAACCCTTTGGACAAAAACCTTAACCAAACGGGCCTTTAGATTTTAGGGCACGATATATGAACGATTTTTTGTTTTAAATTCCCATTTTGATATATAAATTATAAAAAGTAATTATTAAGTGTAATATTTTTTTTGAGCAAAATTATTATGTTACATAAAATATTGTAATATAAATATTTTGATGTGTTGTCAAATCAAAAAAACTGACAAGTGTTACTAATAAACGGTAACTTAAAAAGAATTGGTTGCTATTTTGTGACATAAACCCATGTTTTTATTTAATTTGCTTGTTGATTTTATTTATTTGTAATCTTTCTTGGTCTTCAATCTGGTTGGATATTTATTTATGGGTTGTTTAATGGATGCTCAAAGGGCACTGATTTGATCTTATTAATTAAACTCGAAATTATCTTTTGAATCAGAAAATTCATTTAATACATATTAATAAACATACAAATTACCATAATTACATGTGGTTTACAATTTAACGAACTAAACCAATACTCTATTGGCATCTGTTAGACTGTTAGACAAACCTTTATTTCATTTTCAAAGTTTTTATTATTTTATTGCTAAATGAAAGAATCAACATTTTCTAAAAAGGGTAAATGTGTATGTTATATTAGTAAATAAGAAGAATAAATAAAATGAGAATTATAGGAAGAAAACCACAACCACACATTTTAAATACACTTAGATACACATTTTTTTAAATTTTCCTTCCTGATTTAAAATGTGTTACTAGAATTACTTCTTACCCTTCCCATTTTAATTATTTTTCTCACTAAATCCCTTCCCATATTAGTAAAACTAATTATAAACTTGAATTTTATCCAACACGTTCAACTTCCCGGAACAATTTACTACAAGATCGTTTTAGAATATTTAGACCAACGAGAAACTATGACGACGTTCATTCCTTTTTGGTGTTGAATACAACCAAGTCAATGTTAAGCCCTAGACTTTTCTCCAAACCCTCTTTAACGATCAAATAAATATTTGCAAAGGTAGATAAACCGCATTAGTATGTTAATAAAATAAAGTTTACCCTCATAAAACAACCCAACCTTTCATATGCCAAGAAATCGACACGTCACTTATCCTTTTCAATACACATGCTAGGAAAATACTTAAAACTTTTGTCACAAAAGTCGTTGCCCATGTTGCATTTGGACTAGTTTTTGATTTTCATGTCTTACCTAAAAGGATTAGAGTGCAAAAAGAGAACATACTGAAATGCATCAAAGACATTTTTTTTTCTTTTCATTTAAACTTTTTTGCGATTTTGCCATTGTCATGCATTTAGGTCATTGCTAAATAAACGAAAGCTAAGAGAATACAACACTGTGCATAGTTGTAGATATATAAGATTTCTTCATAAGAAAAACTAAAGAAACATAAAAAAGTGTTCTAAGTTTTTTTTCCCAACTAAACATACGATTATTTTTTCTATACCTTTGAGATAACGATACATTTGTTGTTAACTTTTTGAATCATATTTTGAGCATTTTATTGAATTCTACTTAAAAGAATGAAAAAAAGCTATAAATTTATAACGTAATTTACAAAAAAACATATTATGCTCTATCTAATTCACTTATTGTCATAATACATAACCGTTTTCATTTTATTCAATTATTTTTTGTCCGTTTCTATCCGTTTTCGTAAATCATCAATTTTTATCCCGTTTCATTTTAATCTGTCCGGGATAAAAACAGATAAAAACGGATAAAAACCGTTTTTATTTTACGTCAAAACGGTTTTTATCCGTTTTTTTCTATTTTTATCCGGACATATTAAAATGAAAACGGACAAAAATGGATGATTTACTTAAAACGGATAAAAACAGACATAAAATAACCGAATAAAATGAAAACGGTTATGGACAATAAATGAAGTAGATAGAGCATAATGAGTTTTATTGTAAAGTATGTTATGAATTTATAATTTTTTTCCTTAAAAAGAATAAATAGAATTTTTCACATGACACAGTTTCGTTTATATTTTTTGATTTTCAAACTTGTATTTTCTTTTCTTCTGTGCACATAAGAGCATGGGGTATCATGGGGAGATCAAAGCTCTTCATTTGGGCCCCACGGTTGCTTACCCACCTCCACATCACTCCAACACACTAACAAAAAAATACCCCCCAATCACGACATACTCACTTCTCTTCACTTGGGGCCCACCCACTATCATTTTATTTATTTTCCATATTTTCCAAACACAACTAAATTCATTTCATTAATTTAAAATAAAAATACAACTACAATACGCAAAAATAAAAAAAACATACTAAAAAAAATAAAAACTTACGGTACGAAAATAAACCATACGAAAAATACATAACTTTTAAATCCTAATCTGAAAAGTCCTCCGTAGGATCAAACGCGGAGGGTATATAATCCTCGAGGCGAGACAAAGCTTCCTCGTCACCGAAGATCCTCACCGAGACTCCTGGATTATCATCTTTGTTCACCCGATAGCTCCAGTTGACTTTGGTGGTGATGTTGTTCGATATCCGTTGAACACACTTCCACAAGGTGTCAATAAGTTCGTAATCTCTGCGGGCTTCCTCCTTCGAGAATTTCTCGATAACACCTTTTCGCTCATTGATGTCGTTGCAAGTCTTGTAAATGCCTCTCATCCGCAGCTTCTCCTTCCTCCTCTCCTCAAAGAACCTGGATGACGCGTATAATAGCGTTTTTCTAGCCTCATCATCGTTATTGCATTGATTTTCAACGTCGTTCATATCCTCGGAGGAATGCGGAGCGACATGCCATAATGTGTTTGAGAAATGTGAATTTTTATGTTGAATTGTGTTTGAGAAATGTGAATTTTTTTGTGTAATAGAGTTGTAAATGGTTTATATTTATAGAGAAGTTAAAATGTTTTTGAATTTGAAATTGAAAGTAAATAACGGATATATTAGAATTTGAAGGAAATGGTTTTGTCGTGGCGTGTTTCGTTGGAACGGCGAGGAACCAAGTGGCGAAGCCACTTGGTGTGGTTGCGAGAAAAGAAATCAAACGGGGAGGATGCCACGTCGGAAACGAAATCAAACGACGAGCCCATACCCCATGCTCTAAGTCACTATAAAAAAAGAATCAATGATAAAATAGTTGAGAAGATTGTGAAAATCCAAATGTCAAATCGTTGTTTCGATATCTCCAGACACGGAAGCGGCCAGCGGCTCGTGAAACTCGAGATTGTTAATTTCACACCTCTACCCCCTCTTTATTACTAACCTTTACAGTTTTCTTCCTCCTTTTTGTATCTTTTTGCATTTATCAAATTTCATTGGAAAATTTTAAATAAAATTTAGGGCCCGTTGGTTGGGGGCGTATGGGTATGAGTCTATAACTTTGAAAGTCATTAATGTTGTTTGGTTAATTATGAGGCCCACCACAATGAATTGAGGATACATAAATGTGAAGGTTCTCTATTACATTCCACCATATATCAACACCCATACGGCCATACCCATTGTGATTCATATCAACAAACCAAACGCACCCTCAATTTCAAGAGTGTTTTGTGTTAATTTATATGTTTATCGTCAAGGTTTAAATTAGCGGAAAAACATTATCTCGTGCACTTTTTAGACTACACACAGTGAAGGGTGAGCTATCACTCTCACCTTCACATGTCACCCACCGCTTCCATTGTGATCAGCATTGGGTCACGCACGAAGCAAGAAAAAAAAAGAAAGTGGTTAGGTGCTCACCATTTTTTTTGAGTGTATGTGGGTTATTTAATATGTATGTTTGTCTAAAGTGAGATATTATTAGAGGTGAGAGGATTGTTGACCACTGTGTCACAAACATAACGAAAGTGATTATGTGCTGATTAGTGATGTGATGTTGATGTAACGATGAAGGGAATGATGACCAATGTGTTTAGCCTTAGACAACTTTCCTAAATAATTTAACGATCACTTGATAGAATGATCTTCAACCATAAGTTAAGATCTAACACAATATGTATTTTCTCAAAAACGTCTTTAATCTGCCAATTGAACATTTAAGTGAAAAAATGATATCATTAAACAATACGCTGATCGTGTCTTAATTTATATGTTAGTGTATGAGCTTATGTAAATTTTTTTGAAACATAGTGGACATTAGTTTTGTAGGCTTAAATAGATAAGCTTCATAAACTCCAAGAAATGAACTTACTTTTAACATTTACATAAACTCATAGTTTACCATATAAGTTAACCTAAATATCTCCTAGTAAGTTACTCGTTTGCATATACGAACTTTATATCGCTGTATGCAAACCTTTTACCATTCACGACATTTATAGAAGTTTCGTCGACCTTTGACAAAAAAAAAATAAATAAATAAAAAATTCTTTGTTTAAAAAAAATAGTAGTTTAATTTAGCAACCTAGTCAAAGAATAACATCAAATTACCTCTTATTTATTAACTTTAATACTTTTTTTTAACAAAAGGGTTATATTAAGAAGTTAGCATAAAGCTAACAAAAATTACAAAGAAATAGCTAGAAGCGGTTTTGAAGCCACGCACACCAGCTATAACTAATCTTCCTATTTCTATGAATAAACCAAGAAAAAGAAAGATCAACAATAGAATCTAGTAAAACATCTCTACGAAGTCACTTCGTATCAAACAAGCTAGCGTTTCTGAACTTCCAAATCACCCAACATGTGGTCATCACAATAGCTTGGAGTAGCAAAGACTTAGTTCTCGAAAGAAGAGCATTATCCACCCACACATTTAAAAATGTAGGCAAATCTAAATCACACCATTAGTATTAACTTTAATACTAACGAGTAACTAAAACGAAGTAACGAACTTTTTACTTGATGGTGTGCATCTTAGTTGATATATTGTATGTCTTTCAAGCCCACAGTTTAGAATAGTCTTTGCACAAGAACTATTCTAGACCTTGGGCTTGAGCCCATACAATATATCAACTAAGAGTGAGTGTGCAAAACTTATGACGAACGAGCAAAACTGAACTAGGGCAGTCTTGCTAGACCCGTACACTCGCTGACAACTTAGCATGATACGGTTTGCGGCTAGAGTCGCTAAATGGATCAATGGATATATAAATTTTCATATTGTGAAATTTTTTAAATAATCAAAAGTTAAATATGTAAGAAACATTTGTTACACCTAATAGAAAATAACTAAAATTATGATTTTGATTTACACCCATAGTCAAATATCGATTTTGGGTTTTCATAAGATGTATGAATGGAGCAACGCCCTACGCACGCTAAACATCGGATCCCACAATTAGTGCACAAATTCTTTTCGGTTTTTGGACTTTGAATTACCATTTTTCTTACTTTATACTATTTTGTTTGTTTCTGTGTTTAGTTAGTGGGTGTGTCAACTAGTGGATCACATTTTCTTCACATATTTTTTATACATGACTTTGAGCAAATTTTCCTTAGCGACCCTCATATATAACTAGTTGGATACCCGCGCATAGCAGCGGCAATAAATATAGTTATATAATAAATATAGTAAATGAATTGTTAACCTAACTCTCCTCGTAATTCCCTACCCACTTAGTGAATTCATTTCACAACACTCCAAATGTATACTTGTTAGTTGTATGTGTTTGTTTGGGTTTTTCGAATATTTCCCGTGACATCATTATTCCCGCATATAAAAATACTTTCACAATCTCTTACCCGTTAAACACTCTTCCAAAAGTAAATGATTTTGATACATCAAGCTTGTATTGATTGAAATAAAGGTTAAAGTTATAAAATTTTGAATCAAAATAAAATAAACGTACTAAAAATGTAAAAACTAAAAACTCATAAAAATATATCAAAATGGATGTTGAATTAAAGAGCACAAAATTTTAGAAAATATGGTGAAATTAGATCATAAAAAAATTAAACGAATTAAAAGATATTTAAATTTTAAAAAAAAGGTGATTAATTAGTTAAGAAGTGGCGTATACGTGTCAACCCCATTATTTTCCTTATTTTAGTTTGTTGAGCTCTTCTCTTTGTTACTCCGTATTTTTTAGTTAGAAGTGACACACGTGTCATTAAATTGAATTCCTTATCTTAATTTTTTGTGAAGCCCACAACTTAAATGCTTTATATAGTAGTATAGATATAAGACTTGTAATTATATAATAAAACTAAAGGTACATAGTTTTAACTAGCAGCATTTTCGAATATAGTTGTTTCCATGTTGTGGGCGTTCGTGTATTCTTGTTTGATTTGGTTACATATGTTTCGACAATGGTCTCAGAGGTACTGCTATAAAAGCTTATCAAATAAGAAAACAAGTTAAAGTAGGTACATGCATACTTGTGCATCAAACACGTCTAAGTTGTTCTGTTTGTTCGTGCAAATACCAAAAAAGTTAGTTTTTCTCAGAGCATAGTCGATGTATTTTTTGTAGTTAAGTAGTTACTCTAAAAAGTTAGTTTTTCTTTATTTTGGACCTTTTGGGCTGTTAGATGGGCCTTTTTTTCATTAAATTAGAAGCCATCATCAAACAAATTACAAAACCATTGCATTTGCAAAATTTATCAAGTACATGTTTCACCCAAATACACAAAATTTATTAAAAACCTGCTTCACCCAAACCTCTAACACCCATATTTATGTTACAATGTGAAAATATTTTATCATGGTCGTTCTATGACAAATTCTGCCAGGAGAGAATGAGCTTATTGCTTGTATATTAGAAACAAGATATATATGGTATTATAATGTATTTTATTTTATTTTTTATAGTGAATAAAAGCTCATCTTTATAACATTTTTAGACATTTAGCTCAAAGGTGTCATGACCAACTAATAGTATATGAAGTATATTGTTAGATAAATTGTTTATGGATCAATGGGAGGACAATCAGCGCTCTCATTCGTATGTGAAATGGGCATGTATCGCCATTTAGAAGTTAAATGAGCATTCACGGATACATGTTTTTCTCTCAATTGAAGAATGTTAAATTATTTTTAATGAAAAACTTACTTAAATATAAATGAGGTGTTACGTTTGAGGATTTTTTTTTGTCGTTTTAGGTATTTTTTAAAGTGATTCGTATAACATGAGCCCGTTTGGCTCGTGCCCGTTTTAGGTATTTTTTTTGTCGTTTTAGGTGTCATGACCAACTAATAGTATATGAAGTATATTGTTATATAATAGTTTTAAAAAGCGCGCCTTGAGGCGCGCCTCGCTTAAGGCTCAAGCTCTAGGGATTTTTTCGGATCGAGGCTCACGACATGCATGAATCCCAAAAAAAGCGCAGCGCCTTGGGGATTTTGCGCCTTGGGGCTTTTGCTCTGAGATGTAAATTTTGGTAATTTTCTAAATATTAAGATAAGATACATAGGCTTTATAAGTTATATACATGAGCCTTTTAAGTTATATCTAATAACCCTAATTTGGAAAAGAACTAAAACACACAATCAAGTGGGTAACTATAGATTCTGTTCATTTTACAAATATGTAATATCTCTCACGTCATAAGTTTATATCTTGAACTAATTTTTATTGATTGTTTATTTTATTGAATTGTAAATAATGTCATAAGTTTATTTTATCTTCATGCATCACATCATAGGGTGAGTATTTGTATGATTTGCATTATGCCTTGAATATTAATATGTTGCTTGCTTGATATTTGGGTTAAATTGTGAACTTTGTTAGATGTAAGTCTGCAAGTGTAGGACACAAGCATATTTAGTCTGATATGGATTTTAATCTATATGTAGTTTATCGACCCAAAGAGTTGATCCATTTGAGAAGTGACAACTGACCCATTTTAATCGTTATAATGGCTATATGTGTCATGTATTAAGTATTTAATGTTATTTTGTGTTATTTAAGTTACATAAATGGTCACATATATTATAAAAAAAACTTAATGTATTTATTGCGCCTCGTATTCATGAATCCCGCGCCTTGGTATGCGCCTCGCGTCGAGGCTCTTTGGTCCCCTTCGCGCCTTAGTGCGCCTTGAGCCTTTCAAAACATTACGTTGGGCTAGTGCCCGTTTGACCCATTGCCCGTGCCTGTCCGGCCCGCCCGTTTTGCCACCACTACTTTGGTCGAATAATCTAAAATCGAGGTTTATTTTGTAACATGAGGTAGAATTACATTGCATGATGTATAGCTAGATTAAAGAGTTTTAAGTTTTTACAGTTCCTAACAAGACCATAGATAGAACGCAGCAAATACTGCGTGTGCATCCATTCATAACAACACATACATGGCACATAACTACATAATAACTTAATATCTACAGCAGAACATCGTACCTTCATTCATAACAAAACAGCAGTACATAAAAGATGGTTTACCATAGAAGTTCAAGATCAGGATTTCTTAGATATCAAAAGTTGCTTCTGCCAGCTATATCATAAGTTAGGTCTGCCAAATGGTGCATTTTCAGTTTTTCGATACAAGGTTCAATTTGGTACGCTTGCATATATCGTCAAGTTCTGCTTTCTTGTCTTCTATCTCATCAATTTCTGCATCAGGATTTTCATCAAGCCACTCAGCTGCCGCTTCAATCTGTTGTTCCAAATCTTCTAAATCTTTTACATTATGTCCCATATTTCTAAGCTTGAACCGAACATCATAATTTTTCATCTTGGATTTTAACTTATAAATATAGTCATCTAACGCTTTATGGGCCCTCACCTTGTTCACGTGCGCTTCATCCTCTAACTTATACCTTTCAGCATCTTTAATCATCTTCTCAATATCCACTTTCGACAGGCTACCATTGTTAGTTATCTGGATTTATTTGTTCCTGCCAGTGGTTATTTCTCTAGCTGATACGTTCAGGATACCATTAGCGTCTATCTCAAAGCAGACGGTTACCTCAACAACCCCCCGTGGAGCAGAAGGAAGGCCACACAGAGAGAATTTTCCCAGTAAACAATTTTCTGTATCCCTGGATCTCTCACCTTGATATACCGGAATACGCATGGCAGCTTGATTATCGGAAACAGTACGGAGCACTGTTTCCTTCTTAGTTGGTATAGGTGAATTCCGTGGAATTAATACAGTCATAAGATTATTGTGAGTCCCCACACCAAGTGACAAAGGAGTAACATCAATTAGCTTAAGAGCCTGCACACCTTCTTCACCCATTCCGCTTAAGTTTGCAGCTAAAATGCCAGCACCGCAGGCAACAGCCTCATCAGGATTCATCCATTGGCAGAGTAATTTTCCATTGAATAGCTCCTTCAACATTTCTTGTACCTTTGGTATCCTGGTCGATCCACCAACAAGAACCACGTCATCAATGCTATCCACCATCATATTCAAATCACTTAAACAACTTTTTACAGTCTCAACACATTTCTCAAAAAGATCCATATTAACCTCTTCAAACTTAGCTCGGGTAAACTTTGCAGAATAATCAATCCCATTAAACAAGCAATCAATATTGATCATTGTCTGAAAAGCTGTTGATATAATTCTCTTTGCTCTCTCGCAATGAACCCTTAACCTACCCAAAGCTCTTAGGTTCTTACTAATGTCTTCTTTGTGTTTCCTCTTAATGTCCTGTACAAAATGATTCACCATTCTGTTATTAAAGTCTTCACCTCCCAAATGTGTGTCGCCACCTGTAGCTTTAACCTCGATGAGCCCATTCTTATCAACTGTGAGAATCGAAACATCAAAAGTACCACCACCCAAGTCAAAAACTAAAACATTCATCTTGCCATCTATACTAGCTTTCTTATCAAGAGCATAAGCAATCGCAGCCGCTGTAGGTTCGTTAATCATACGAATAACTTCAAGTCCAGCAACCGTTGCAGCATCCTTTGATGATTGCCGCTGTGAATCATTAAAATATGCAGGAACAGTAATCACCGCCTTATCAACAGCCAATCCAAGAAACATTTCAGCAACCCCTTTCATCTTTGCTAAAACCATGGAAGATATTTCCTCAGAAGTAAATTTTTTCTCTTCACCCTTGTATGTGACTACAATTATTGGCTTGTCTTCGCTCCCAGCTACGACTTTAAAAGGCCACAACTTCATGTCTTCTAGAAAAGTTTCATCGCTTGCTCTTCTTCCAATCAACCGCTTTACATCTGTAATAATGCATTTACAACAAAATAAACAAAGGACAAAAGCTAATTAATTTGTACAATGATGAGGTATCAGGTCCTTCGATGCCTCCGAAGAACTTAATCACCCTAAGCCAAACATTTCCTCAGAAGGTTAAGGTATAACTTCCCTACGTTGGAAGAGTCCTCCGGAGCATTTAGGGGTTGTTTGGTCAGGGCCGTCTTCGAGGTTGTTATTTTAAAATAACATGTGATTTTATGAAATCACATATGATTTTATGAAATCACATGTGATCTGTGAGATCACGCATGAATCTAACATACAAATCACATGTGATTTTTTCAGATGTAAATTTTAACAATAAAACAAAACTCGAAAAAAAATTCGTCAAAAGTATATCGAAGTGCCGTTCTAGCGAAAGATAAAAAAAATTCTCATCGCAATTGTGTATTTTTTTGTCGCTTCGATCACTTCACATAACCCGTAACATAACATAAGGTATATATGTATGTTTCGACATAAAAAGTGATACATAAATTCCTAAAGCGAAGCTCCAGGTGAGCTTGTCTCATTTGCAGCCCTATTAGTTAACATGCACGAGTAGCTAAAAAAGTTAAAAGGGAGACAAACCGAAAATGGTGTTGGTGGGGTTATAAGCAGCCTGATTTTTAGCAGCATCACCAACCAACCGTTCAGTGTCATTGAAGGCAACACACGAGGGAGTAGTTCTGTTTCCTTGATCATTTGCAATGATATCAACGCGATTGTGTTTCCAAACAGCAACACACGAGTAAGTAGTTCCAAGATCAATACCAATGGCAGGGACTAATTTACTACCTCTTGATGACATGCTTTAAGAGACGAATAAGATATTATAGTTTAGAACTTTAGATCACCATAGAAATTTATACTTCAATGCAACGGAGTATATTCAAGTTATAGAGATTGTATTTGTAAGGATTGAAGTACCAAGCGAAGGTCACAAATGATTAGCTAGTTAGCTGGTGACTAATAAACTTCTAATGCAATGGAAAGTGTAGTGTAAAGTATGTACGGTAACTACTTGAACCTCGATATCTATGCAAGTTTGTGATGAGTGTTGCTATTCAAACTCAGTCACATCGAACTGTCACGAATCCATTATTACTCGCAACTTGTCATTTACTGTATAACTTATTATTGAAATTTGCCATCTATGGTCGAGTTTTTAGCTAAATTGTCACGGTTTAGAAAAAGTATAAGGCCCGTTTGGTTTGTTGTTAGGAATGACAATGGGTATTGAATTTGGAATGAGGTAGAATAATAATAGGTATGAAAAAATGTATAATTATGATTGATTCGTGAAGATATCCAAGATTATCATCACACTAAATTAACAGTAATTTGGGATTTACATCAAGGTGGTAGGTAAGCGGGCAACAAGCTGCCACCCCTTTCTGAATAGCAAACCCTATTCTATCGAAAACATAATCGTGACCCTCGGGCCGATATATTGCTGCGAACAATCTACGAACCCGATCCAAGAAGCGCCTTCAGGGCTAAGGAACCAAAAGTGTCAAAAGCAAAAGGAACAAACACGTGTTGATTCTCGAGGCAGCTTTATCATGTTTGTCCACTTTCTTTATCTCAGCCTTCATAACAACTTGCCCACCAGTAAACCCATTGCCCCGAAGATCCACGAGGGGGGACACACCAGTGAGGTCCACACAAGCATGTTTCCCCCGCCCATCCAAAACCAAAACATCACGGCAGGGAGGACCTCCTCAATAGGGTCTGTAGGAAATTTACGGGAGCTTCCTTTTTCACCGAAATCCCCGCCCCGGGACATCAAACAACACATCCCGCACCAAGTCGTGGACGTGTACTTGAAACCCGGGAGCTCTTTGCGGTAATGCGATGTTCCCAAACTTGTCCAAGGCGACCTTATGACACACGCAAGGCTCGCCCACGGGAACAACGGGATCATTAGACGATATTTAAGGATCGCCCTATATTCGATTGGAGACATGTGCTGCCCTAGCCCCTCAATGGGGATGACGGTAAGGAAATCCTGTGTGTGCGGTTGCTGCAGACATTCCATAACAGCCTTCTGTCGCGGGGACAAACCAAAGTCCATTCCCAAATTCTGGGAGATTTTACAGTAGAGGGCACGAAAATGCATCATTATGATTGTTTATGTTTGGTTGATAAAATATGGTATGAAAAAGTGTATAAATATTTGAATTTTGTAATAGAAAAAAAAGAGGCCCACGAAAATGTATTTCATAAACATCAAATTAGGGCCCGTTTGGTTAGCGCATATAGGAATGAGACAATGACTTTTAAAGTCATAGGCGGTGTTTGTTTTGTTTTGTTTTGTGGGCCCGGTAATGAAATGGGTATATCATAGTCATAGATTCATTACACACCAATTTGGTGTCTATGAAATCCATTCCCGTGGGCTCCTCTTTTTTCCACTACAAAATTCAAATATTTATACACTTTTTCATACCATATTTTATCAACCAAACATAAACAATCGTAATGATACACTTTTTCATACCCATTATCATTACACCTCATTCCAAATCCGATAGCCATTGTCATTCCTAGCAACAAACCAAACAGGCCCTTAATGTGTAATGAATCTATGACTATGATATACCATTTCATTACCGGGCCCACAAGACAAAACAAAACAAACACCGACTATGACTTTGAAAGTCATAGTCTCATTCCCATTTATGCTAACCAAACGGGCCCTTAACACTTCAAAAAATGCTTAAGGGTCCGTTTGGTTTGTAGATGGGTTTAGGATTAGGATTAGGATTTGGATTTATATTAAGATTGAATTTAATGTAGAAGAGAGAATATACATTATAAAATAATTTAATCTATTAATAAAAATAAAAAAACTGATTTTATGTAAAGTAAAAAAAAAAAAAGAAGAGATCCATATTGCTCCACGATAGCAATGTCAGAGATTTACAAATTATATTAACTCAATCCAGCCTCCTTTGCCACCTTTTGAAGATGCCTGCATATTTGGATTTGGGTGGGCCCGGTAAAAGTTATCCTCACAACCAAACATTTGAATTGAGCACAAACCTAAATTCTAAGTGTGAGCCCCCTATACCAAACGCCTCCTAATATTTTTAACCCTATTATAAAAAATATTCCTCATATGCTAAAAACCGTTTTAATATTACATACCAGTTTTTTAATAGGTTGTTTGGGATTTACAATTATATAGGCTTTGTTTAAACATTTTAAATTTATAAATATAATAAGATTTAAGATGATTTGAGACAAAAGATTTTTTACATACCAAAAGATTAATCTCCACTATCTATTTTTATTTGATCGAAGGATGAGATTAATCCCAACAATTTAAAAAACACACATTCATCATTTTTTTTCAAATATTAATATCTTTCAAACCGTTAATCGTTAAGTAAAAAAAATATATCATTGCGACGAGCATTTAATTATCTTTCTATAGATACGCACTTTGATATACTTTCGACAAAATTTTTTCTTTTGTATTTTCACGTTTTTTTAAAGTTTTTTCGTTTTTTACATTACTGAAATTTGCATTAAAAAATCATATATGATTAAACACTAATTTAAATATCATGTATGATATTATAGTGTTAAATCATTATATGATATGTAATACGTATTAGTGTAAAATCACATATGATATACATATCATATCACATGTGATATTACATATCATATGTGATTTAACTCTAATACCACATGTGATATTCAAATTATTGTTTAATTATATATGATTTTTTAATGCAAATTTTAATAATGTAAAAAAAAACAAAAAAAAAGGTGAAAAAAACGATTTTTTTTTTCTTTTTTTGAAAGTATATATCAAAGTGCCCGTCTATAGAAAGATAATTAAATGCTCGTCCCGACGGTGTAAATATTTTCGCTTAACGATTAACGATTTAAGAAATATTTAAGTTATAAAAAATTTGTGAAATAATAAAATGCTTTTAATCTCCCTGAGAGAAGCTTAACCTCTTCTCAGGGAGATTGTTGATAAAGCCAACATTCATCTCATTGAGCAATGTCTTATAATGGGTATAGGTTTCAGAGAGACTTTCAGAATTTTTTGCTCTGAAAGTGTTATACTCAAGTTTCTGGTCCATTATCCTATTTTCCTTAGTATTTGAGGGATCCACAATGCTATGAACCAAGTCAGTCCAAGTTTGTTTGGCTGTTGTACGATTAATGACTGATTCCATTATATTGTCAGGGAGACATGATATAATGATGATTTTGAGGCATTGGTCCTGATTGACCACCCTTTTCTCGTCAGGAGTCCATTGAGCTTCAGGCTTGGGTAAATCTTCAACAGTTTTTGGGACAAATGGACCATCTTTAATACATTTAATGTAGTATGGTTCCATTCCTGTTAAGTAGCAAAGCATGCACTTTTTCCACTTATTGAATTTTCCAACTTCCAGTCGAGGAGCAACAGCTGAATAACTTCCTCCCTTTTTGTCGACTAGTTGGGGCACATCACTATCGACCATGGTAGGATCTTGATTTAAAAAACTTAGACTCTGTAATTAAAAGTTTTATAAATCAGAGGCTCTTATACCACTTGTTATTCCCTTATACTTGGTTAGAATTAACCACAAGGTTAATCTATCCAAGCTTCATGGCTTAGTAATGCTGTTTGAAAAACAGTTTAACAAGTTAAAATGTAAAGTAAATAGACACAAGTTTTTTAACGTTTAATTCTTATTAAAAGTTAATCAAAGAATATATTACCCAAGTGTTTGCGGAACAACACTTAGGATTGAATGACGAAGTATGGTGTACTCCTCACTAAACTTAAGCTAAGCTTAGGTACAACTATGCTAACCAACTGAGCTAACCTTAGGGACTTAGTTGTATTTGGAGGATTAAAAGGGCTTGTGAATGTCTAAGCATTTATTGCACAAGCTTAACCATTTCACTCCACCTTATGACTGCTATTTATACAAGTATGAAATACAACCGTTATCCTAAAAGACAAGACTGAGATAAGCCTCAAATAACAAAATACATTACGTATTTTGTCTCTGTTACAACCAGCTATTTCTAGTAAGGGACATGTTCAGTTTCCTAGTGTCAGTGTTGATACACTATTGGTCTTTTATCCATTCAGGGTAAGTTGACCTTTGCAGATAAGGACACACACTTATCTTTCAAACTTATCTTTGTTTATCCCGCCTTTACTTCAGTATTCAAGTCTTCAGGCTTCAAGTCTTTAGTCTTCATAGTTGGTGAGGAGTCCTGGGGATCAGTGAGCTATTGTAATTACTCACTGAATCCATCATCTTCTTTTTTGGCTCAGGTATCATGAATCTCGCCTTACTGAATGGAAAACCCTTCTTATTAGGCTTGTCCTGAGCTTCTTAAAGATGACTCACTGAACAATTGTTCATTCGGTGACTTGTCTATGTTTAAGGTTATTAAACACTTAGGGTTATTTTATCTTCAAATTCTTATTTCAGGAAAGCTTGGGGAATTACTGACCCCACAGTAATTAATTAGTTGTGATTAGAAAATAACAATAAAACATATATTAGCATATGTATGGGCATAGATTGAGAAGGGGCTAATTGTAAAACCCTAAAATCTCAAACGCGTGAAATGACAATTTTACCCTTAAACTTAAAATTTATACAAACTCGGAAAGCACGTCAACATCGTTTAACAAGTTATATCATTAATAATATACACACATTATGAAAGTAATTAACTTATGTTATGAATTATAAGAACATAAATGATTAAACTCTAAGTAACAAATAAACATTACAATATGTACACAATTAACTTGGACTACAAAGGAGACTACATACACTTGGAAGAGATAAGATTGGAAGTCAAATATTTGGTCCTTTCCCCCTCCTCTATGGCCGGCCATATAGGCTCCCCATTTATTATCCATACCATTTTTCATTAAACCTCATTTACACTTTTCCATTTCATTTCAAAAACACACCAAGAAACCCTAGATCTCATTTTCTCTCAATAGTGGCGGCAACATTTTATTTCTCCATTTTAATCCGAAAATCAAACATAACAAGGTGTTCCTAGGAGGCTTGTGATCGTGTGTGATTGATTGGTGGGCTTGTGATCGTGTTTGGAAGCTTGGACGTGGGTATTGATTTTGGGTCGTGGGGTTGTGGAAGCAAAGGAGGCTTGGTTTTTATCGTGGTGGTTTAATTCTTGTTTCCTTGTCACGTACACGCTATTAGGGTAACGTATTATCATCTCAAGTTTTTCCTCTTTGTTTCTTATTCAATTCGTGGCATATAATGTTTTTTCTAGGGCTTGTAATATCAAAAGGAAACACATAAAATGATGAATATGTTGTTACCTAAAATGAAGGAATCAATTACATAAAAACATGACTCTTAACGTATATGATTCAAATGATATATGACATGATTATATTCATTCAAAAACTGATTTTTGGGTTCTCTATATGTCGACATATGTATGTTTTCTTTAAGGGTTAAATGTGCTTATGAACTATGTGATTTCGTATGTGATAATGGAATCGATAACGAATGATTTACGAGCGTGTTTTGATTTGTATATGGGGTGTACCAATATAGTCTTGGAGGAGGGATGTTACGTACAATATGGGGTATGGCTTAATAGGTTGTGTAATCTATGATAATCGAGTCTACATGTGTTTAAAACCTATACGTTAATCATAATAAAAAATTAGGGTTTTGAAATTGATGATTTAATAAAGATAAGGGGTTAATTTGTAAATTATGAAAATTGATGGATTAACTTGTTAATATGTTAACTAAATGGATTAAATGAGTAAAAGGAGTAAACCTGCTATATTTACACTTTTAACCCTAAACTTTGCAATATTGACATTTTAAACCCTAAACTTTTATAACTTGTCATAAATGATCCTTAAATCATAATAACACTCATTTTCAATATTTAACTTAAGATAAGTAACTAAGCCTGCTAATTATGGAAAGTTACTAAAAATAGAAAGTTGCCTAAAATAGAAAGTACTTAAAATGGAAAGATTACTAAAAGTGGAAACCTGCTAAAAATGGAAAGCCGTCTAAAATGAGTAATCCGATCTTAATAACGTTATTTAATTCTTAGGTTCCGGACGGCGGCATTGATTCATCGTGTGACTTACGTTTCTATTTTACTTGCTTCGATTGAGGTACGGATATTCTGACCTTTCTCATAAGGTTTCTCATGATCTCTTTGCATCTTTGATCTCTTGCCAATTTAATATTGAACCTTTGCTCTGCTATTGAACTTTGATATTGAACCTTTGCTCTGCTATTGAACTTTGATATTGACCCTTTGCTATTGAACCTTTGATATTGATCCTTTGCTATTGGACCTTTGATAATTGAACCATTGATATGGGATTATTGATATTGATTTGTGAACTGCTAATATTAAACCCTTGATATTGATTGACCTTTATACTGTACACTTTGACCTGTCAGTTGATACCCGAGCCATTAACTAGGCATGGGGGTTCCATGTCCGTGTCATTGATGCACCAATGGCATGACTTTAGTGTGGTTGAGTGATGTTCCACACCGTCCCCATTTTGTATTGATTATGCGCGCTTCAGATATATGTATTGGATTGGCCACTATTTGTTTTGCAGGGGGCTTATGGATGCATCCTAGATTTGATTTGATTTGACTTGATTTGAATGTGATATGATATGATTTGTTTTGGTGATGCGGTGCGTGTGTGCAATACACCCCCTCACATTTTGGGAGCTAGCTACTCCACTGGTTACTGAGGTCTCCCTCATATTGGTTTGGTCTTCCGAGGTCACCCCTCCGAATACAATGGTTACTATTGGTTACTTGGCTGCTATTGCCACTATTGATATGGTTTGTTTTGTTGGCTCGATAGATTTCGACAACCCTTACACCTTTGATATACCTATATTGTACCTTATGTATTCCCCAACGCACCATATGCTACGTTAATTGTTCAATACTCAGTACTTTACATGACTCAATCTACTACCAAGATATATATGATCCATTGCTTTGATCATCACACTCTTATTTCGTTACTTCCGGACTATCATTCCATTCACGTATCGGGTTATTATATGTTTATTGGATTTGTTTATGCTATTTATGTTTTATGTGACTACTGATTATCCTGCTATGATGTGATTAATATGCGGCTATCTGAGTTACCTATTTTCATCTGATGATATTTGATCTCACTGTTATGTGAACCTCTGAATTGTCTGGTGACCATGCTAATGTGTAATCGATAGTTTTGTCTCTGTTCATTATGTGTACTTCGGTAAGTTAATTTCGTGGACTATGACTATCCGATAGTATCCTTATCTCGCTTGTTGTTGACCGCCATGTTTACATTTCTCTATGCTACGACTTGATTGGGTAAATGGTTCAACTTATGACGTCTGGCTTGTGAACTTGTTTAATTGTCTTGCTATGTTCCTAATTCATTCAATTATAATGTTCATATGTATTCCTACTTGTTCGTGTGATGCCATAGGTTAACTACTGATAGTACTTCGTTGATTATGATGCGATTATATTTTCAACTAAGGGTTTTGACCTGTGTGATTGCCATGCTCACTTAGTAATTAATTGCTTCCGCTTTCTGTAGATATCTGTTTGGCTCAGATGTCTTCGACTTCTGAATTGATTGTATGACATATATGTTGTGTGAATGCGACGTCTGCTATGATGGCTTATGTTTCAAGACTTGTATGCCCGGTTTGTATGTGCTTCTATGTTTGTCATCGATGCTTTGCTTTGCTTCATTCTCCTTGTTATATGTGCTTTGGATATCAGTATAATTGTGTTCTCGGGATCCTCATTGATTCATTGTCTTCGCTGCGACCTTGTTATCGGTTTCATTATTCCATTTCGCATTTCGATTTTATTTAGCTTTCGTTTTGTTATATCTGTTCATCGGGCTTTTTAAGCTCACCGCATTTCTTTCCTGCGGCAGTTTTAGGTTGGAAGATGGGCTTTGATGGGTTGAGAGTTGGATTATCTGAGTGGACCAACCCTAGTTACCTTTCTAGTTGGACTTATTTGGCGGGCTATTGTTTTGAAATTTTGGTTTATTTTAGACATTTGGATTTTGTAATTTTCCTTGTAAATCTTTTGTTTAAATGACTTGGTACGTTATTCTTTAAGACTTCCGCTTGAAGAATTTTATTTGTATGTTCTGATATGACACCAGAAAGTGACACTTCTACCCTTGTCGGGTTGGGGTGTTACACTAATGATTTCACTATTAATGTGAAAAGAGGTGAAAATGATAACATCAAGATGTTATCTACCTGCACGGCATGGTTAGTTCACATAATCATTCAAAGTTTAGTTATCATCCTAGAAGAAGAAAAATATACACCATACATCATTGTTTTAAAGAGATTGTACCAAACACTCATAAAAGCCTCTCATTGCCTATCCAATTTCTTATTCATCTTTGTAAGGAACCTGCCAATGCACTTAAACATCCCTTTTGTTTTCTTGAATTCTTCGGACTGGTTCTGCAACTCCGGAAGTTTTCGTAGGTAGTCAAGAGGAGTAAGCCTAGAGTTGGGAAGTCCATCATCCTCGCTCATCAATGATGATGAGGAAGAATGAGGTTGAGGACGTTTTCCTTGAGTCTTTGCTACCCTCTTATCACTTAATGGCACAAAGATGTGATCAATGAGAGAATAGTTAAGACAAAACCCTTTAGGATTTGGTGGAATGGGTGCAAAGGCCTTATAGAGACGGGTGAGAAGCATCCCGTAGGGAAGGGCGGTGGTTCCTAGAATGGGTATGTCCGCCATCCTTTTGGAAATGTAGTAGGCTAAGTTAAATGGTTGGCGGGTTGACAAACTTAAAAGCATGTAACAAAGACAGGCATTGATGTGATCCCGATTACCTATAGTGCACAAGACATTTGCCCGAAGAACCTCTTCCCACTTTTTGAATTGTGGCTTAAGCTCATTGAGCTCCATGCCAAATGGATGTCTATTGATTTCATTACCGGTACGGGTTGTCCTAGTGTTTGAAGTTCTAGGAAGGAAAAGATGTTCTTGGATTATTTCTTTTGCAACTAGAGGAGTGTCGTATGGAGGCATACGATCAACAATTGAGTCAAGGATTGAAAGGGACCACTTATCCGTGTAAAGACATGTACCTTCACATGGAATGCCAAGGACTTCCACAAATTGACGGAGAGGAATGTTGAATTCATGCTGGTTTACTTTGAATCGAAGTGACATAAGTCCACAATCATTGGTTGTGAGAATGACACTAGCATAGAACTCTAGAACAAATCTAGGACAAATTTGTTAATTGATGTCTAAGAGACCATCAAAGTTGATGGTTGCAAGTTCTTGGCAAATGTTTGTGCCTTCTAGAAAAGATGGGTCAATGAGAATATCGTTTTTCTAGTGCCTTAAAGATTTTATCTTCAGCCGGAGTAAGACCCTTAGTTCTGTGGTGTTTGGGAATGTAGTTGAGAATATCTTTGTGGTCATAGAAAGTTGCGAGAGGCATGTTTGATCCTAGATACAAAAAAATTCACATTTTAGTCGAAACGAATGAGAATTTTGATATTGTGTTCTAGTGTGTGTCTATATGAAGAAAATGTGGAGGTGCGGTTATCTCGTCTCCTTTTAATGCATAAGAAGAAATTCTTTAGTAGTTTTGTAACAAAACGGGAGATAACCCAAACGCTCCTAATTCAATGTAGCTTTGGTTGAATGTATCCGAAAATACATACTATTTATGTACTTCCTTTATCATTCAAGAAGCATTATGCAAATGATGTTTAAATATAACTTTTTTATTTGTATGAACAATGTGAAGAATTATTTTTCCTAATTTTAATAAGCTTTTTACAAAATTTTGATATGGGGTTTTTAGTAAATTATGATAATTTCATACAAGATGCAATTCCTAACTAAAGAAAACATGATTAGTTATGTAATCTAACAAATGTACTTCATGATTTCTCTAAAATATGCATAATCCCCAAGTTTTGGTTTTGTGCAAAAATAGAAGCCCTAGACTCAAGATCAGGAGTATAAATGTAACTAGGAGACTTACAGTGTTGATTGGAGCACAAATTGGTTGAAGAGAAAGGCATAATTATGATTATGATATGGTGTGGGAGAAGTTTTGTGGAAAACTAGAAGGGGGTTGAATAGTTTTACTGATTAAAACTTCGTTTTAAAATATTTAGATCGACTTATGTCAATCTATTTAAATGTGTATGTTGGATGTTGATAGATAGGTATGTAAATATGTAATGCAAAGGTATAGAGTAAGAAACACAAAACCACGACACGAGTGTTTATAGTGGTTCGGCTACAAGGACACCTTCCTTGCCCTACTCCATTCCCCGAGTCACCTACTCGAGAGTTCGTAATCACTACACGACACAAAAATCCTTATGGCGGAGAAGCCTTCACAAAGTCACCTACTCTTTTTCCGGTACAAGGCTAGACACCGGGTTCTTCCACGAGGTAGAACCAAACCTATCACAATGTCGCTTACACTTTATCCGGTACAAGGCTAGATACCGAGTTCTATTACAAAGGAGGAACTACTACCCAACATTACACAACACCTATCCCAAAGGAGACCCACTCCTTGTTACAACATCATCAAGGATATCAATATCTTTGGACACAACCTATCTCTATTTGTATATCGATTGTACACCCTTGGCATCTTTCACTAATGCCTTTGACATGATATTTTGGCACCTTTCACTAATGCCTTCGACTTGACCCTTTTGGCATCCTTCACTAATGCCTTTGACACGGACGTTCGGCACCTTTCACTAATGCCTTCGTCTTGACCCTTTTGGCATCCTTCACTAATGCCTTAGACACAACACTTCTAGAGAGGAAGAAAGAACTATCAAAAAGAGAACTTCAGTAGTCTTGATGATGACGAAGTATGGCAACTCATAGACTTGAGCTTGCTCGACTTCAAGAGGTGGTGATCTCGCCTTTAAGAGGAACCTAGAGAATCTCACAAAAACAAACACAAACTGCATAGAAAGATCCTTTGGATCTGAGGTTAGAGAGTTTACAATACCAGGAGAAAGTATGTGTAGGAGTGGCAACTTACAATGAAGAAATGGCTCACTATTTATTGACAAAAACATGCTACTGTTCCATGGATCCCACGGATCCCTTGCTGGAGCGATCCGTCTAGTGTATTCTGAGGGATCTGTGAGACGCTCCTCATTACCCATGGGTCATGGGTCATGGGTCATGGACTTTGGACCATGGGTATCCAAGTAGATAAAATGTATCTAGAAGATGCAATGTATCTAGTTAAATGGGTTGTGGGTTAGCTCCATGGGTCATGGATAATACCCATTATGACTTATGCATGATGTCATGCAATGGATCATGGACTTTGGGTTTTACCCAACTACATTCAATTTATTAAGTCAATGGGTTAAATACTTAAACTTCTACCCTTTCTATTACCCATTAAAATACATACTAAGTATGCATATATCTACCTAATATGTAAACACTAGATGTTATACATATGCATTACTATAACATGAAAACACTATTACTTGTTTAGTGATTTATATGAAAATGTAAGTGTGTTAGTAAACTGTTGGCTCAAACCATTTACGCATTTTATTTGTTTCGTTAAAATGATTTTACGTTTGTTATCGACAAAATATTAGAAGATCGTAAAATATGAATAAACGTTTTTACGGCTTATTTGTATTAACAAGTTTGAGTCGTTTATGAGTTTTGGTTATGTGAAAAGGAGTGTTTGTTTGATATAATTTAAAAACTGACCATAGAGCCCATGGACTGGGCGGAACCAAATTTTTGGTTTTGCCCTTGTTGTCGCAGGGTTTCGTGGGACCTGATGCAGTTTTTGTAGTGTTTGGTTTAAGCTAAAATTTCAACTATAAGTTAGGTTCCATTATTCTTAATCCAAGTCTAAGAAGATTAAATGGTTCGTATTTAAGGGGTTTTGTTAGGATATCGGCAATGTTGTCTTCTGAGGATACTTTCTCGATTGAGATGTTTCCTTTTTGAAGATTTTCGCGAAGGAAATGGTGACGTATTTCAATGTGTTTGGTTCGAGCATGTTGAACCGGATTTTTACTGAGATCGATAGCTCTTTTGTTGTCGCAAAGTATGGAGATGTCATTAAGTTGAATTTCGTAATTGGTGAGAGCTTGCTTCATCCAAAGAGCTTGTTGACATGCTTTTCCTGTTGATACGTATTCGGCTTCGATTGTTGAGATGGCTAGAGCCGTTTGTTTTTTTGAAAACCATGAGGTAAGACAATGCCCAATAAAAGTACAAATATCACTTGTACTTTTTCTATCGACATAGTCACCGGCATGGTCCGAGTCGGTATACACTATGGTTTCAACACCCGTTCCTTTGGGATACCATAATCCTAAGTGTGTAGTACCTTTAATGTATCTAAATATTCATTTTACGGCTTCAAAATGTGATGTTTTAGGATCTTCTTGAAAGCGAGCACATCGACAAAAACATAATGTTGGGTCTACTAGCCGTGAGATAGAGTAGATTACCAATCATTCCTCTATATTATGTATTATCTATGGATTCACCTTCTTCATCCTTGGTGAGTTCATTTTCCGAGGACATAGGTGTTTAAATAGGTTTGAACTCTTCAAGTCCAAATTTCTTAAGCATATCTTTTATATATTTAGATTGGTTGAAGAAAATTCCGTCTTCTAATTGTTTGATTTGAAGTCCTAAGAAAAAGTTTAGTTCTCCCATCATACTCATTTCAAACTCGTCATGCATGATTTTTGAGAAATCATCACATAGTTCTTGGCAAGTTGATCTGAATATGATGCCATCCACATATATTTGAACAATGATAATATGTGAATCCTTTTTCTTAGTGAAGAGAGTATTATCTACTAAGCCCATAGTATACTTATGCTCAACTAAGAATGTTTTAAGTCAATCATACCATGCTTTTGGGGCTTGCTTAAGTCCGTATAAAGCTTTTTTAAGTTTATAAACATGATTTGGTTTTTCAAAGTCGGCAAACCCGGGAGGTTGTGCAACATACACTTCCTCATTTATAAAACCATTTAGAAACGCACTTTTGATATCCATTTGAAAAAGTTTAAAATCATGTGCACATGCATATGCAAGTAATATTCTAATTGACTCGAGCCTAGCAACCGGAGCAGAAGTTTCATCGTAGTCAATGCATTCTTGTTGATTGTAACCTTGTGCTACTAGCCTAGTTTTTTTTCTAGACAAGAAACCATTTTCATCCATTTTATTTTGAAATACCCATTTTGTTTTTTTGGGTAAAGGGTTTCTCCGGTAAATATATTACTCCAAAAAATATTTAAGTACAAAGGATATGAGTGAAGTCTCATATCTCAGCCTGTTACATAGGCGGTAAAGCTAACATAACAAGACACTTCCTATCCTTAAAACAACCACTACTCACTAGATTACATTTGACACAAAACCAAGCATAACATAACGTCTAGATTGCTTACTACCACGACCTTGGAGCTTGATATCATACATGTCAGAAAAAGCATCCAATTGCCCTGGTAAATCATAGACCTGATCCGCATAATCATCATAATAATCTTCAAGCTCATGACCGGCGCCATTTGATGCGAGAAATTTAGCCATAGGATTATCCGGCTCAAGCACCTCCTCGTCATCACTGTCAGAAACAATCACATCCCCCATTTTAGAGAATGGGTTACCCACCATAGAATACGGAGAGGAAGAAGAACTAGGCTTAGTAGCCGTATCATGCGCCTTTTCTTTCAAATCAACCTTTTTAAGAGATTTACCATCATCATCCACAAGAGTAACTTTCCCCTCAATAATTAGCTTTTCAAGCTCCTCAATTTTTCCAACAATAGGATTAGTACTAGTGCTACCATTTCCACTCTTAGCAGATCTACCATCTTTGATCAAGTCAACAGTAACACTAGGAATATCAGCCTCATCAGTATCAACCATATTGAGAGCATCAAACGGATTTGATGTAGCAATATTCGTCCCACTTGTACTAGCCATTTCAGTAACACTAGAAATACCCATTTTGTTCCAATTATAGTTTGGCTTTTTGGTAGAGGCACTAATGTCCAAACATCATTTCTAATAAATTGATTTAATTTTTCTTGTATAGCTATGACCCAAGATTCATTTTTTATAGCCTCATTTATATTTTTGGGTTCAATGGTTGATATAAAACAAAAGAAGTTTCTTTGATTTTGGACTTGTGATCTTAAGGTTCTTTTATTAATTTTTCCTATGACGCTATCTAATGGATGACTTTTAGATTCTTTGATATTGACAATACCATTATTTAATAGTTCATCTTCCTTGATGTTATCTAGGTTAAATTGGTTTTTAACAAGTTGGTTTTCAACTAAGTTATCATCTACCAAAAGTAATGTCTTAGAGGGAGGTGTACTTTCGTCAAATGTTACATTTAACGATTCCTTGACTCTTAAGGTTTCTTTGTCTAAAACAATGTAAGCTTTACTATTTTGAGAATATCCAAGGAATACGCCTTCATAAGACTTTGTGTCAAATTTGGTGAGATAATCCTTAGTGTTTAGAATAAAACATTTACTTCCAAAGACTCTAAAATATCCTAGCGTAGGCTTTTTACCTTTTGTATAGTTCATATGGTGTTTTGTTAAAAAATGGTCTAATTAATACTTTATTTAAAATGTAGGTTGAAGTGTCCACAGCGTTACACCAAAATTTTTGAGGTGTGTTTTGTTCATTAAGCATTGTTCTACTCATCTCTTGAAGAGTTTGGTTTTTACGTTCTACTACACCATTTTACTGTGGAGTACGAGGAGCTGAAAAGTTATGTGTTATGCCGTTGGCATCACAAAAGTTTCCAAATTGTACTTCCCGAACATGATCCGTTCTTATTGATGCAATGCGACTATCTAGTTGGTTTTGAATTTTCTTACTAAGAATTTCAAATTTATCAAAAGCTTCATTTTTAGTTTTCAAAATTTTTTTCAAGTATATCTAGAATAATCATCTACTATGACCAAAGTGTAGAAGTTGCCTCCATAACTTTGTATAGCGGATGGACCAAATAAATCCATATGTAAAAGTTCAAGACACCTAGATGAAGACACCATGTTTTTAGCCTTATGGCTACTATGAACTTGTTTTCCAATTTTGGAAGCATCACAAAAGTGTTGATCATATTTCAACTTAGGTAAGTTCCTAACGAGATATTTTGATGATAGAGATTGGATGAGTCTCATATTAGCATGCTCTAAATGTCTATGCCAAAGATTCGAAGAATCATCTAACAAAGTGAGGCAAAGTTTCTCTCTTGATGTGTTGTCAATTTTCATGACGTATATGTTATTTTTCAAAGCCCCTTTAGCTATGATTATTCCGTCTTTTAGTATTTTACTTTCGTTTTCACTAAATCGGACGTTATACTTTTTACGACATAGTTGACTAATACTAAGTAGGTTGAATCCTAGGTTATCAACATGAGCAGCATCATCAATCGAGAGGGAGTCATGAGAGATAGTACCTTTTCCGATGATTTTGCTTTTCAATTTGCAACCGAAAGTGACATTACCTCCGTCATATACTTGGTAGGAAGAGAAGAGACTCTTGTTTCCCGTCATGTGTCTTGAACAACCGCTATCTTTGATCCATTCATCGGGTTCCAATCCGGCTTTCAAGAATACCTAATTTATATGAAAACTCAAGCATTTGGTCCCCAATATCTCATCGGTCCATTTTGGTTAAACATTCCATTAATTTGATTCATGTACGGGAATGGTAGATATGAGTCTCTAGACATATAGTTATGAGTTTGATGATGTCTAGGGAAGTTTTAATTTCAACCGTTATATTGGTAGTTGGGTTGTCCGTTGTAGTTACTCTTTGGAAAGGGGCGTTTGGGAGTATATGTTTGAGACCTTTGTTGAGTAGTTTTAGATCTAAACTCATTTTTAGCAAGTCCTACTCCTATAGTAACAACTGGTTTTTGCTTAGAATCATTTGTAACAACTTTAGATTTCTTTGTGACTTTAACAAACTCAGCACTAGTCGATTTGTAATCTTTATGTCCTTCTGAGGAACCCACGGAACCAAAAGGTTCAACGAACGGAACCAATGTTTTGGTTCCGTCTGTTCCGTGGTTTCCTGAAGTAGTTGGAACATTTTCTTGTTTTTTTCGGCTTGTTTCGTTATACTACTTAGATCTCCTAGTTTCATAAATCCCAGTCCAGTTTTATCATATGGTAATTTATGGATTTTCATTATTTCATCCGCACAACAAATGTTTTTATCAAACCTTTTAAATTCTGAATTATGTTTAATGAGCTCATCCTGTGTGAGTTTAAGTTTCTTAATTTCAAGCCCAAGTTTCTGACATGATATACATGCTTTGTCGATGACTTTACTCTTTTCTAAACGTCTGACCATTTCTTTTAATTCATAAACTTCATTTTCTAAAAATTACTTTTTAGTTTTTAAAAATTTGTTTTTGTTTATGATTTTTAAACCAAGTTCACACAGTTTGTTATATTCTATTTGCAATATATCATCATCAATAGAGGAGTAAGATGAGTCATATTGTACCTCTGTTGAGTACTGAGCCATAAGAGCAATTTCATCATTCTTTGGCTCCTCGTTATCATCATCACTATCACTCCAAGCACCACTCACAAACGCCTTTTGATTCTTGTTTTAGGGTGGCTTGGGGCAATCTCCTATGAGATGACTTATGTCACCACATCTAAAACATTTTCTATCTCCTTTTCTTTTCTTGTCATCACGATCTTTTCGAAAAGGTTTCTTGTCTTCTCGAGGTTGTCTAACAAACTTTCCTCGTCTTCTAAAGAACTTTTTGAAGTCTCTTACGGCCATGGCATATTCTTCGTCTTCACTGTCAGAGCTAGATTCTCCTTCATCACTTGGCTCTGTTTTTTCTTTTAAGGCAATGGACTTGACTTTTTCTTTCTTTCCTTTGACAATTTCTGAATCATTCACCATTATCATTTCATGAACCTTGAGATTTCCAATTAGCTCGTCAAGTGACAATATTGAGAGATTTTTAGATTTTTCAATAGCCGTTACTTTTGCTCTCGATTTTGGTTGAAGTGCTCTACAAAATTTTATGACAAAGTTCTAGCTACAAAAAGATTCATCAAGTGCCTTGAGGGAGGTAATGATAGTATTAAAGCGAGCAAATGCACTATCAATGATTTGATCTTCAGGAATAGAAAATTGTTCATATTGTTGAACAAAAAGATTAATTTTATTATTTTTAACTTGTGAATTTCCTTGATGAGTGATTATTAAAGATTGCCAAATTTCTTTAGTGGTTTTGTACATAAAGACTCTTTCAAATTCCTTTTTAGTTAGAGCATTGTAAAGCATCATTTTTCTTCATTATTTTTTCACTTAATTTCTTTTGCTCATCAGTGTGACTAGTGAGTGAAGTATCCTCATCCGACCACTTGTGACTTTATCACCTTCAATGATTATATACCATAGATCTATATCTTTTGATTTAACATATGTTTCAAAACGAATTTTTCAATAGATGAAACCATTTGGTTCAAATTGTGGTGGTCTTTGCATAGAGTGTCCTTCTTTGAAAATTTCAAAATCCATGGATCGTTTCAAGTTTTTTAAAATACAATATATTTTAAAAATCTTGAGTAACGTAGCTTTTCATGCCAATTATGAAAAACTAGAAGGGGGTTGAATAGTTTTTACCGTTTTAAAAATCTGTTTACTTGTGAGTTAATGTAAATAAATGACAATAAGTAATATGCAAGTAAAGAGAGAAACGATCAAACCATAATACGATTGTTTATAGTGGTTCGGTCTAGAAGGACTCTTTTTCCTTGCCCTACTCCACTCCCCGAGTATCCAACTCGAGAGTTTATCTTCACTAATCAACAAGCTCCTTTAACCGGTGGAGAAAACCTTTACACTTCGCTTACACAATATTTCCGACACAAAGCTAGATGTCGAGTTCTTTTACAAGGGTAAAACCACTCCCGTCACACTATGTATTTTAAGGACTAAAATACTAACCGATCATTATTAGATGTTTATGATTGTTTGGTACAAACAATGATGTATGAACTAACTATAATTCACACTATGATAAACTAACAAGACTTTGCAACACACTATTGAAGCTTGTAAGTCTTTTGATAATGTTTTGATCTTCTTGCTACAAAAGAAGCTCACTAAAATGAATTATGAATGGGTTAGAAAGAATTAATAATGAATGAGAGAATGTATGATGTTTTTATGCTAGTAAGTGATGAAAAATCAACATGGTGTGGCTTGCTATTTATAGGCAAGAGCCTTCAGCAAACCACGGATGGGACGGATCCAAAAACAGGGATCCGTCCGTGTAGTCGTTTGGTTCCGTGGGGACCTGACTGAAAATATCACAAATCTTTACCAAATCTAACCAAAATATTTATCATATCTTTCAATGATTCTTTGAGTAACAATCTAAACAAGATATTCACCATATCTTTCTAAAGATCCTTAGAGTGAAGATCTATCCAAAATATTTACCATATCTTCCAAAGATCCTAAAGAGATATGCAATCATGGAATGATGTAAAAATGCATTTTTATTTTGATTAAAATGTTCTACAAAGTAAACTTGTAGTTTGAATGTTGTAGCTAATTAAATGGTGTTGTTTAAGAAAGACTTGTAACTATATATATACAAAGGACTTAACTAGATTTATGCTTTGCTAAAATAAAGTTTATAATTGTCGGTAACAAAATATAGGAAAGATCGTAAAAATATAAATAACGTTTGTTGGACGAAATTTGTATTAACAAGTTGTAAATACATTACTAAAAAATTAACAAAACAAAGTTATAGATTATAAAGAAGCACACTAATTGTATAATAAAAGCTCTCTAACATCAAACTATAAATATTCAAGTCATTCTTATTTATAAATGATCATATTTGTTGTAATTTCATCATTTACTTCTAAATATTTTGTTGTATGTTATTATATAAAAATAACACATAATTTTGAATTTTTTTTTTGGAAAAGATTGAGCTTTTTTTTTTTTATTTATTTATTTATTTATTTCTTTATTTTGTAAAAAGCCCATCAGGCTTTTTAGCGGGCTTTTTAAAAGCCCGGTTTTTTTTTGGGCTTTGGGCTTAGCCCGGGCCGGGCCGAACCAAGACTGAGCACGACCGGGTTTTAACGGAAAATAAAAAGACCATTTAGGCCTGTTGGGCCAAACCAGGCTTTGAGTCGGGCTTTTTCAGGCTTTTCGAGTTGAGCCTATGCCCGGACTCGGGTTTAGCCCATCTGTGTATCTTTAACGGTGACCCAACTTTTTCTTTTTGAATTAAAATTTCATTAATAATTAAAATTCATTACATAATAATTCAAATAAAATAAAAAAACATTAATTAAAAAGTAATTTAGTTATTGATAAAACAAAAATAACAAGTTAAATGTAAATTAGTTTTTTATTAAAAATAAGAAATATTTATATATTTTTTTCCTGCAACTTGAGAAATTTTCTTTTTTTATAAAAACAAACAACCAACAACAGTGATTAATGAAAAAACACACACATACACACAATAATATGCATAAGTCCGGTCGCTTGGCCGATTGAGTCACACAAAAACTAAAGAAGGGTCGATTGGACCTCTAGTTATAGGGGGACGGATCACCTAAAGTAGACCAATTGATCATTTGGTTGGCCATAACGACCGGCCTTAAATTTTATGGTTTAGTGTAAAAATTCTTCTCCAACCAACAAAACAAATTTGGCACCGTAATTTTAAATTTCGTTTTAACCTTTTTGATCAAATAATAACATAAATAAAAAATGCAAAAAGCTTACATACATTCTTTTGTGTTTAGTTTATTGTAAGACATTTTTTTGAAATAAGTTGACACATATTTATATAATAACCTGGTATTTTAAAAGGACGGGGTAAATATTTGATGTCAAACATTGAAATAAAATAGAGGCAATAACAAATAAGATTCACATTTGACATCAAATTTATTGTAGCTTTTATATCTTAGCTAAATGGCAAACCATCTAGCAACATAATCTTGTTCGCAATCGAAACCATCTTCCTTTTTATTTTTCCCCGCCATCTTCTCCGTTTAGCTATTTATGGTTTATTTATATAACAAATTTTATTTATCAAATATTTAGCGACTCCTTCATAAGAAATATACCGTTGCAAAGATCTTTTAGTTGCGAACAAAATGAGTCTAATATTGCAAGGATTTTGACTTATGCATGACTTTTTCTAAAAAAAATTATTGAAGTTTAATATATGTTTTTTGTAAAAAAAAAGAATATTCAAAACACACCTTTACATATATAATAACTTTAAAAACTACACTAAAGTTTTTTATTTTATTTTTACTTTTTTATTAATTTTTTAAAAAAAATAATCTTAATAAAAAAATTACGATAATTACATTGTACTTTTAACTATTTACGGTTTGTTTATTACAAACTTTATTTATCATATATCTAATAAATATTTTGCGATTTTCCTATACAAAAATATACCGTTGAAAAAGTATTGAGATTGCCAAAAAAGAGCCCAATATTGTAATTATTTTGACTTACGTACGATTTTATATTAAAAAACGTTAATATATGCTTTTTGCAAAAGAAAAAGAACTTCTAAAACATACCACATGGCTAACTAATAAATTTAAGAGAGAATTTCATGTATATCCCTCATTTGGTTTAAAAATTCATATATATCCAACCTAACTTGAAATTTCATATATATCGAATCTAAAACATAAAATTTTCTTATATGTCCAAATACCCAATTTATATATAATTAAAACTTTAAAATACATATTTATTATCATTTAATGTTAAAATAACCATTATACCCTTGTTTCTCTACCCTAATAAGCCGACCTTTAATTTTCTACTCAATCTCTATGTAACTCTCACAATTCGATTCACTCTCTGTTTTATGTTCTTGGACTTATTGCACACAAAATATAGGTAATTGTAATTAGATCATTTCTTCTTTCATTCTTAAATATCTTGATGATTGATTTTGTTCTTTCTTGCCTTTATGTAAATTCCACAACTATTGTTGGTTTTGATGATACTATGTATTAGTTACTGTAAGTATGAGTTTGACATCTTTATGTGGTATTCTTGTTTGTCGTTTTACTCTTGGATAGGAAGTAAAGATGACTTTAACCTTTGTTTTAGATCATGTTTTATATTACATCTAGTAGTTGCCAGTTACATTGTTATATCTAAATCAACCTCCATAACAATATAGTTGTATGGTTTTTACTTGTTTATATGGTCATTGTTGACTAAAGTACGATTGAAGACTCGTCGAGATGGATGATATCGTTGATATTACAATTGAAGACTCGTCGAGACCTACATTGGGGAACATGGTTAATTCGCCAATAGTCGAGTATGTTTATGCGATTTTCTTAGTTGAGAATTTGTTTACCTCTCGCTTTTGTTACTTTATTAATTTTTCTATTTAAAATTTGTAGGCAAGCACCATCCAAATACAAGTTAAAATTAAGATACAAAGGCGTCTTTGAGTTAGTCGAGAACTCATCCAAGATAAGACGTTGTTTCGGATCTCAAAATGTATTTATATGGACGCATCCTCATACAACTTGAACCAACTAAATGAAGAAGTCTTAAAGCATTATCAATCAAAGAGCGATTTAGATTTGTCAATTATTTTTCTTGACAAGCACGCAGCTGAGCTATCTTTTATTGAGTTTAATTCCGATGAGAACTTCATGGTTATGCTTAGTATGTACGAGAAAGAAAAAGAAATCACCATTTTTGTGACAACATGAAAGAATCATGGAAAAGTCACAACAAAGGTAAAAACATTTTCTTTATGTACTCCACTTCCCATGTATACTCATGTCATTAATCATGTAAAATTTTGGTACAGTGGTGAAGTTAAATTGATTGAAGAACCACATGGCGATGGTGATTCAGATTATTGTCCGAGTGACGAAAGCTATTATAGCCATATTAGTAGTGACAATGATGACGATGATGATTATGACCAATTAACATTAAATTGTGATGGGGAAACTTCTTTACATAGCAAGAAAAGTCTATTGATGAAAATAAACATAAAATTTACAAATGTAACTGATTTTAGAAGAGCTATGTATTACTATGCAGTCACAAATGAGTTTGACTACTTTATTGAGAAAAGTGATCTAACTCGATTCACGGCAAGGTGTGCAAAGTGTAAAGAGGAAGGATGCCAATGGAGAATTCATGCTTCCGTCTTAGAAGATAAGATTACCTTTAAAGTAAATATTTAACTTTAACAATATCAGAGTGCTTGATATGTTTGTATTTTTAACAGAATCTTGTGTTTATATTACAATTATATAGGTTAGGACAATGATAGAAACACACACATGTACTCGAAGCAACAAGGGGGGAAATAGGCGTGCAACTCAAGGTTGGATAGCAGATATAGTTAAAGACAAGTTGAAATCTGATCGGGATGTTTCTGTTATGTTAGGAATTGGAAATTCCATGTTAAAGTGTCGGTCACCCCAATTATAGTCTAGCATATGTTAGCTCGTAGACTTGTAGTTATTTACGTTGTTTTGTAGCTAATTAGTTAATTAGTAGCGTAGAATAGTTTAGTGTAACACTGTGAAGGAAGGACGGGTCTTTACCCACTGTATGCTTGATCCACAGGCCGATATGAGGTCGTGTAAGTTGTAACTATAAATACCCTCTTCCATCCATGGAAGGGGTGGTGCTTCTCACAATCTAACCTTCCATATTTTGTGAACCAAGTCTCTAGCAAGAACACCCTCTCTATCTTTCTCTCTCTAAATATGGCTAACATGTATTTTGATCATCCAAGACCACCCGAATCATCAACACAATAAATATATCGATCCTACAAATGGTACCAGAGCCCAGGTTTTTGTGTTTTGATGATTTATTGTGGTGTTTGATTCTCGTGTTAACTGTGTTGGTATCATTTTTTGGTTCGAAAAATGCTTTTACAGTATTTTGGTATAACAGGTTTACATGTTTTTGTGTATTTGGTTTTGGTCTAATATCAAAAGTCGTGATCTTTTCTTGTGAACAATATATGTCTTTGTGTTATCTGATGTCCAAAAACTTATATTTGTTTTTTCATTTGAACAATATATGTTGTTGGTATAACAGGTTTACAATATTTGTTTTTGTGTATCTGATGTCTTAAAAGGTAAAATACGCTGTCAAATGGTCATATTTTTCTTGGTCAAACTGGGCAAACAAGAGTCTTCATGACGCTTTTCTAGGATTATATGAACCTGGTCAGTTTCTTGGTCAAAATGGGTCAAATGAAGCATTTTTATGCTATTTTTCTGGGTTTGATGCTATTCAAAAATGGTTTGTTCTTGCTAGCGAGCGGTATCTGTAAATGTTTCCTGATTCATTGTTTCTCACTAGCGACTTGTACTTACGAGTCGTAGCGACTTGTGTAAACTGATAATGCAGCGAGTTGGTTTATAAATGAAGTAGCGACTTGACTCAGTCAAGAAAACCAATAGCGACTTGTCATGTTTCCTTAGAGATGATGTCTTGTCTAGCGACTTGATGTAGAAAAATAATTGCTAGCAACTTGCTTTGAAAAATGATTTAGCGACTTGATATTTATCAAGTAGCGAGTTGTTTTGAGAATAAGTAGCGGCTTGAAAAAATTAGACCTAGCGACATGACTCCGTATTTATGTAGCGAGTTGCTGACCAATTTTATGCAAAGCAAAACATAGCAACGTGATCACAAAACATGTATACCAACTCTATGACCTCAGTTTCAATACTCCATCTTCAGTCCAAATCACTATGTATCCTTATCCAACCTAACCAAACTTAACAAAGACTCAATTCCGAAGAAATCAAAAAATTTATAAAATCATCATATCTCAGATTCGGCTCCACTTATATTGAATATTTCACAGATTTTTTTAAGTGAACCTTTTCCTCATAGATTATTTATGAAGACCAGACTTCATTTAATATACGACTTACAAGACACGATTGACAACAAGATTGTTATCATCGTATCTTCAATCGTTCAAAATCCCCGCACCAAAATCAAAAAAATAAAATAAAATCTAGTGTTATACCTACCTCAAGACGTTTTGGTTGATCTTGTTGCCATGAATTTATCTCTTGCCATCCCTGTGGCATATTGTTACCGTGACCTCATCTCGAGCCAACCCTGTGGCGAGATAACATTATGTTGTTCAATTTGTGGATACCATGATGTGGTATGGATAAGAAATAGATGAGGGAGGCGGAGTATTTTCTTAAATGGGGGGCTGAGATAAGAAGGTTTGGAGGATGAGATAGTTTAGGGTTTGTTGTAGCAACTTGGTTAACAGAAGTGAAGGGAGGCGGACATATTTTATGAGGGATTAGGTTTTGCTTTGAGATATATTAGGTTATAAGTGAGACTGTTGTGCATTTTATATCCTAAATGTTATGGCATTGTGATTTGGACGGGTTTTTCTTTTGTTGATGGACCGGATCATTATATTGTGGTGTGGGCCGAAATCTGTGTACATGGGCCAATCAAATTAAGGATTGTCGTGGGTCTCAACTTGAGTTCTGTCATGAGTTTGCCATGAATTTCGTACTATCCGAAATTGTAACTTCTCAAATAGTATGAAGACATAAGTCTTGATAAATCTTTATAAATAATGGTACATTGGGCTAAATTGTTCAAGGGAGGTTATTTAGTCATATTTTGTTTCATATAGTGTTTGATGCTCGTGTACGGGATTGTTGTTGAAGTGACGACTCACGGATATATTGAAATTACTATTAAGTGGATGATCCCGAATATGATCCGGATGTTATTGGCTTAATATAATGTGAACTTAAATTGGACCAATTATTCGGGATGGATCTGGTTTAATTTTTGTAGTTGCAATGGGTTTGAGTGATTTGTGAGATGGTTTGGATTTGGATGACGGAAAAATGGGCTTCTTAATATTGGATGGTTTCTATGAGATTTGAGATGTGCGATTTGAGGATGAGATTTGTTGGGTTATGAGGTTTGAATATGAGTTTTGATGATGAGATTTGTTGTGCTATGTGATTTGATGTGTTATGCGGATTGATACTTTGGTTTACACATGTTCGCGGAGAATATTGTCACGGCTTGAATTGATATTTGATCAAGGTTGACTACGAGTTTTGTTCGGTATTTCTTATTTGGATTTGAAGTGACGTTTTCGGTTGAGGATACGCCAAGAGGTTTAGTACATTGGGTACACCGTTTCTTCTTTACGGATTAGTACAAGTTTAGTTAACAACTGGGAAGTTCACTTCATGATCAAGTTTGGCATATCGGTTTACTTCACCATGTCACCGCAATGCAAACCGACGTAATGAGTGAATGATGTGTTTACCAATGTGTTTATTGGATGGTTGATGATATTGTTGATGGTGGATAATGAATCGCTGATGAACCGCTGCATGTTCCCCTAAAACATATATTCACCGAAACCAAAGTTGTCATAAAACATTCAAACTGATATTGTTTACGGTTTTGTCTTGATTTTGTAAAATCCCGCGAAAGAATCTATTTTCCGGTTTAAATCATAGACTTGTAAAATCCCGTGACAATGGAAACATCCTTGTAAAGTGCATCTGGTCTATCTTACTTTTATTCTTGGTTTTATAAAATCCCACGAAAGAAACTATTTCTCGGTTTAAACCATAGAGTTGTAAAATCCGGTAATGATGGAACCATCTGGAGAAAAGGAAAGTGTATTTCAGATCTTATCTGAGGCTGGTGCTACATTTTCTGTTTTGAAGAATGGATAAAAGGGTGTACTTCATGAATTGGGTGTGTGTTTAGGTTGTCTTCATAGCGCTTATTATTACGTTGTTTTACTGGTTACGTGCTTTTAACCATGGTCAGGATGAAACCACTATCAAAGTTCATTTAAATGTCAAAGAAAGCTAGATTTGAGCGCTTTAGAAGATGACAACGGGCATTCAAGTATTATTTATTTGAGGTTGGTTAGCGAAATATCAATCGCGAAATGATTT